>CANUEZ040000130.1:0-680000 GCA_948099385.1 Fasciola hepatica
CCCGCATGGGGACCATTACTTTGTCGTAGACGTAACGGATTTTGTGGTTCTCACCGATAAACTAGTGTTAGAGGAGTCCGGTATCACATCGATCACTTCTGTTTCTACCACTTCCAATAGCTGTAGTTCGATTTTGTCCGGCTGAGTCACTTGCAGGTCTCCGGGGGCGCTAATTAGCAATGACGTGGCTTCACTTCTCAAGCCATATCGTTGCATGAACTCGCGGATAACCGGTTTTGCACCAGATCCGGCCTCAAAAAATGCGGTCACCCTGACGATTCCTCCTCAACGCAGACCAGGAAACACAACGTCAAGGTCATTTTGACGTGAAAGTCCGGTTGTGCCGTATTTTTTGTTTTTTTCGCTCTTCAGACCTATAGTTGTGTTCACCCTAGTATATATCACCTCTCAACCCGCAGCAGTGATCCATCTGCCGAAATGTCTGTTACACACCGCGGAGCCGCCGACGGGCATTATTATATTTAAGAGTTATATATTACCCTACACACTTTCAGCGTCTACTACGTTCAACTACATTCTGCTTGACCCATCCAGCAAATAGTCCCTGATTCTAGCCACGTTATCTATCACCTAGCCCATCTAAATCCCTCTTCTGCATTCCATTTCATCAGTTCAGTTCATTTCAGTTAAGTTTATCGCACATGAACTGCGAGAGACACTATGCATCGGGGGCGTTCACCGAGACAATACACAACTAATGAAAGAGTCAATTACAATATACTCCAGAAGGGCCACGGTACTACCTCTCATCCATCTAATGAACGAGCTCGACACTCAAGGCGAGGGACAATCTCTCTCCTCTTTCAGTCTAGGTACCCCTCGAAGGAATGGGCGGTATACAAGTCCATCAATCCACCAGGCAGACTGTTCCAACTGCTTTCCACCCTGTTGCTAAATAAGTACGACCTCGTCATCGGCCTATCTCAAGCTACCGTCAGCATCTTTTCGTGCCCCTTGTTCTGGAATCTAGAGCCAATCGGAATGGACTATCCGGCCTCAGGCCGGAAAAGCCCATCATTGCCATAAACGTATCTATGAGATCCCCTGGAACTCGCCTCTTTTCCAAAGAGAAAAGATTGAGATCACGTAGTCGCTGCTCATACGTCTTACCGCTTTACCTTTCAAAAATTTGCGTCGCGAGAGTTTGAACTTCTTCTGAGCATGTGGCGTCTATTTTGTGGAAGGGAGGCCAAGCCTGCAAGCTTCTTTCTCAGTAGGGTCTTACTAAAACCAAGTGAATAGGTGTAAATATTTCCGGCTGCCGGCATGATAACGCTGGTCGCAGTACACGGGGCCCATCAAGAGCCTTTTGTGCAGCAATTTTGCGCCATTTCGACCATTCAGAATGAATGCTGACGATTGCCCCAAGGTCTGGAACTCCACTGGCTGCTTGTATGGTGTAATTCATTTGTCCTTTGAAGACAGTTACGCTTCCTGTTGCCCTTGACTACCCGTGGCTTCCTCCAGCCTTGTGCAGCAAATCCCGCTTGTAAACCCAGTCCAGAACTGTCCCTATATCGGTGCTTTGATGGTCCCTAAATCCAGATCCACCAACTTCCGCGTCATTTTAAAAAAATGAAACTAGGCGATTGAAGGGCGGATGGCAGATCACTAATAAGCAACGAGAACAGAGTCGGACCCAGGACGGACCCTTGATCAACGGAGTTGATGGCCTTGCTTAAATCCAGGTAAAGTACATCTGTTTGCCTACCTTAATCCAGCCATCAAGCCACTTCAAATAAGAGGCATAAAACAGGCCACACAAGACCCTTTTTATCAGGAATTCGTGCTGGACTAGGCTCAGCACGAAGTTATGCGGCAAATGCTGTCAGCTGTGGGAGCGGATGACCTTCTAAAGAACTTTACATAAGATGCTAGTTAGGCTTACCGGCCTGTAGTTATCCACAACCTACTTGGGTACACTCCCGTGTATTACTACGATGGCCGTGCTTCTCCAGTCTGTCGCAACCTGCTATGGCCCAAAGTGGACCTGTACGGCCTCCATGCCGATGGAAATACGATAACCCCATCGGCCTGATAATAGCTGAGTAGATGCCGTCTGAACCCGCTGACCCACTGCAATTTAACTACTGCAGGGTTTTACCCAGGGTTCCTTCCGGGGGATTAAATCTGTTTAACTGCGGAGGAGGACACACCGGCGCCAAGTCGACTCGAGCCTTACTATCTACCCTATGGACACCACCAATTTATTCATCCATTGGGTCTGCTTTGCCCTGGTCATCAGTGGCAATACCGTAATACTTCTTAGACAGGCGACCCAGTCCATCCCTTGATGGGACTTTCGACTGCACATAGATGAATAATTTCTTCGGCTGCCGTTTTACGCACCTGGCCAACTTGAGTCAAAACTCTCGCTTGAAAGCTTGCGGTGAGTTCACCGTCTCGTTTCTAAGCTTTGTATAACGGGTCCAGTCTGGCTGACTGCCGGAAGCTTTGCAAAGGTTCCAGTTGCGGTTCTCACGCCTCATGGCCCTGGCTATTACAACCTTCTACTACATTGATTGCCCTCTCCAGTTCATTACTTCAGGGGTAAAAACCCATTCTGCAGGGCATTTGGGGGTCCCTTTATGATCTGCCAGCTTTCTTCAACAGCAGCCCTCTTTACCGTGTCCCACAACAGCCCCATCGCCCTTTTGCAAAGCTCATCGACGTCCGTACTACTGAAATTCCTAACCAGTCGTGAAGCTGCCTCAGACTTCCGCAAGTATAGGGTGATTTTGACCCAAACGTGGTTGTTCCTGCCCAACGGTGCACAGCACTGCAGTTCAGATAATTCGTTGGGAAGATGTGTTACTTTCAGATTAAGCAGGGATAAAACGCGTCCAGACCAAAGCCCGATATTTTCCCTAACATTTTCATGCAACATATTAGCAATGAGCCATACAAAGTAAGTCTCTTTCTGCCATCCGGCATGCTGACCTCATCTGTCCAGTCAATGTGCGGAAGGTTGAAGCCACACTCTACGTGGGTCCCTCGTGATTCCTCAAACGGTTCGGTCGGGTTCCGCAGTAGGCGAACACCGAAGTCGCGGTTTGCATTCGGTGCCCTGCAGACAAAGACCACGTTAATCTCTCTGTCTAGGTGGATGACAGCAACTGCGCACTGCTGAACGTTGCAAGTGTACATCTTGGTCACAGACATCATATGGTTTTTACCCGGCTCAAGAAGGATGGCTACCCCTCCGCCAAGGCAAACCCGTTAGTTAATATTCCTGGCACATGGTTTTCTCTAGAGAGCCTTTTTAAGTGGTGACATTTGTTGACACCTTATCCTCCCCGGCAGCTTTGGAATGTTTCATCCGTATGTTTCCAATGCTACTCGCTTTGGTGTGTACCACCTCCTCGTTTGCCCCGTCGCTTAAACTTCTGCTATTATTCACTCCTGTCTAGTTTTCTAGAGCAAAGCCTGAGAAGTTAGCAGGTATTTGGATCGATTGCCACTACTGGTGTGCATGAGGGAGGCTGGTGATATAATAATTCCAACGAACCAGAGTCCATCCCTTTAGAAATTACCATGACATCCACAGTGGGCGGGGCCACGGTGTCTGCCACCTTCGGACAGCACTGCCAATTTTCGTCTTCCCACACGTCTTCAGATGCAACTATTTCCAGCCACTTGCTCAACTTCTTCACCGCTGTGGGCGAGGGTGCCCGAGGACCAAGTGCCGCACTCCGCCTTTCCTGCGAGCTTTACATCAGAGCCCTAACGGTTTCAGCCAGGTTCCCACTCGGCGCCAGACCACCAGGCTCTGCTCTATTCTCGTCCTGTGCAACTTTATGCCCACTCCTTGTGGTGTGGGCTACCGCTGATGCCCTCGCCAGCAGTCCACCTCGGGTGGACTCATCAACGAACTCGACTGGTACTGGTCTCGCACGATGCTGGTTTTTGAAAAAGTGATAGCTTCAGTGTCCACCCCCTTGCACTCACCTTAGAGCAGTAGGGCACGGGACACATGCAGTTTGCAGCATGTCAGTAACTCTCCTCCCGCCCGTGTCCAGCCTATCTTTCGGTTGCTTTGTGAAAGGTTCCTCCTGATTCAGGACAGCAAGTCTGCGGCTAAAGACCCTTAACACCGATAAGACTTGCCTTTGCAGATCCTTCGTTTTACCTTCTGACATAACGGGCCTAGGATCGTCTGCCCCAGCCGGCCCATCCTTCGCAGTATTAAGTAACTCTTCCCTGAGCGCGATCTTGCCTTCTAGGCTTCCGCTGAGTCCATCGACCCCCGTCTTCCTGCTCAATGGAGGTTGAAGCAACCGCCTCAGGGCAAACTTTCGGAACTCACATAATCGCTCCAACAAATGTCCTCTTAGACTTGCCTACCACCCCTAGAAAAGGCTTTCTACCACCTGAATGCGAAGTTTTGGGGCCCGTGCTTGTGGTATTGCCTGGAGGGCGTTGGTCTCGCTTTTGGGCCCGCTGTTTGGAGGTTAGGCCAGCAGCCTCCTTGGAGGGAACAAGTACCCGCTCATCCCTAGGGTTCCGCTTTGTAAGAGGACTTGTGTCCTTTGCTCTTCATGAAAGCACCTTAGGTGAGCCTTCTGTAGCACTGCTTCCACTGTTCCGCCTACTAGAAGCTTTCCTTACCTGGGCTCAAGACAGGGGCCGGAAGCACAAAGCACACTGATTGACACAAAATGCAGGGGGAGTGGTTCAGGAGCTATTCTGTCAAAAGCAGAAAACTTTGGCATTGGCGAGTACAACCCTTCACCGGAAATGCACGAAACTCTAAGCGAGAAAAGATCGCCTCACAAAAGCTCCGAACACTACTCGGCAGTACTGTATGGAGAGAAATTATCCCCGGAATAAAATGCAACTGAACTGTACTTTTGATATCTTGGTCTCGTGAAGTAACCCAAGATAGTTCACGGAACTTTTCAAAAGTTCGAATTAAATCAAGAGCACTGGAAGTTCAAACAGCGCGGAAGTCACCTGTGCTTTCCGGCGTTATTCTCTCTAGGCATCTATCGACGCATCTTTTAAAAGTTTTGTCTAACCTAGTAATTATTCCCCACTCGCTTCTTATTATCCATAACTGTTTTCTTCGCCGTCAATCATTCCCTTCAACGAATGCGCACTCTCATTCCATCCAGTCCATCGACCCCACGTCTAAGATATATTTCTCCGCACAGCCAGCTGTTGTGAGCCACAAAAAAAATGCGGTTTTCACCACGTACGGTTCGGGAGCTGTCAATCTATACCCTACGAGGGCGTTTTGCTAGCTATTTATCCTCTAAAGCTCTGAAGAATACTAACCCGAATTTTCTAACACGTTGACCATCCCGTTGTTGGATAGATCCCTACAAGACGGGTGCTTATGTCGCTTCCCCGTATATTGACGGCCTACCTGAACCCTTTCTTTTGTCTCTAACTGATTGGCCGACCTCATATTACGTTCGTACCTGCTCCCCAAGTTTTCCCGATCTTCCATCTCGTCCTCAACCAGAGCTATGGTAAACTTATTCGTTGAATTTAGCAAGTCCAAGCAATTTTAACTCCTACCAACAACTGAGTCGTGCACCGTACCTCTTGCAGATATCGACAATGGAGCTTTTAGTATTTCCAATGACTTCAAACAGAGCTTCATTGATATCTAAAACAAGGTCTAGCTGATCGACGCAACCTTTTCAAAGGGTTTTGCTCCAGGCGACTTTCTTGACCCTGTAGCCTCTACATCTCTCCAAAACTTGGTTTCGGCGAGCTGCTTCCTCGACTTTGTAACGACTGAAATATATCACTACAAACGAACTTCAAGGATGCCATGCTTTTGCCGTTCAGACAGCACACTCTATCATAAGTCGGACACAACATACTCTGTTAGTGCAATACGGCTCACTATGGTGACCTTGAAGAAGGCTGTGTGAAATGTTCTGAAGACACAGCTTCCACTTGCTGCTCCAGTACATGGAGGACCTAACAGCCAGAGAGTTCATTACCAACAAATCTACAACTACAGCTAGTTTGCTTTTTAGTGATATCCAGGTATTCCTCGATAAAACACCCCTTCGGCCGGAAATATTTTGATCACCCATAGACAACCCGGCCTCATCCGTGTTCACTGACCCAACCGGCGCTGATAGTAAGGTTACTCAGTACCACAATGGCAGGTGGCCACTAGCGGGTCCAAAACCCCATGCTGTCTGTCTGAAACCTGTGGATGTAGATTTCACTAACTCCCCCCCAGTTCCACTCCCACACAAAACTCTCTTTTCCGCCATCTCCCCGGCTTGCTTCTACTTCCGTAGGCTTCAGTCCTCTGACCATGTGCCCCAAACGGCAAGCTATATCAGTATCAAAACCACGCTGCTCCATCTCAGTCAGAAAATCAAAACGGGACCGCGATACAATCCCCCTCCTCCGCCACACTACTTCCCAACCGTCATCCGAGCCACTGACACTGGTTATCAGCCACCGTTCTCACTCCAAAGGCATTGCTGTCTACCCATTTGATGCGGGCTTGGATCCGCCACAGGATGATCCTCCTCACAAGTGATTCTCTAAAATTCCTATGGTCCTTACTGTTACCCCACCTAGGTCTGCACCTGCTCAGCTGGCCACTTCAACCAGAAGCCCTCACTCCAAATCTACATCCGAAAGAGTGCCGCCGGACCCAGTGGGAGTCAACAAGCTGTACTACCGTCCAGCTCCGTCTGACGCTAGAAGTGACCATCAGACTAGCAACCCCTCCCCACTTCCCCACTCTCACTTTCACCCTCTCTCCTTCCTTCTGATCGATCGGGATGTAGTAATCCTCCGTCCACTTTGTTACCCTATATCCCTTCCTGCCACCCGAGACCAACCCCCCTACTGCAACTCCAGCATACCCCGCCGTCTCCTCCTGCTCCTCTCCACTAGTGTCCGCCTAATCCTGTAGTACGTGTACTAGCAAATAAGCCAGGATCGTATCACTATATAGCTTCCGTGATCTACATATCCGCCTCCCCACTTACAGGCCCTTATTCTCCTCATTAGTTCCCAGGCTTTTCCAACTCATGCCAATCCCCCCACATCTACCTCGCACCACTTCCAAGTTACCCACCCACTTCCCCCCACCCTTGCGCCCACATGTCAGCCTTGTACTGATCCCATCCAACAGGTTAGCTATCCGCAGTCAAAAAGTCCTTATTTCGCGACCAATGCCCTCCACATCCCTTGCCTTACAGACACTCACCCGACAGACCATATCGATAACCATTTTACAGACCTATGTTACTGAGCCCCAAAACTTATCACGCACCCCCCCTTTCATCCCTATCCCGTCTATTCAGTTAAGATGTTCGGGCTTGTTTATGGTTCAAACCGTTCGATAAAAGACCACCAAAGCGGGTGGCCCCAGAATACCTACAGCAGGCCATCTCAGTAGTCCTCGACAGACACACCAATCTCGGCTCAATCCCGGAGTCTCTATGGGTTACAATTCAGTTATCAATTACAGCAATGCAAGTAGTTTAAATCTATCCCCCACCCTCCTCTACTACCACTGACCTATCTCCTATAATTGAAGCCTTCGAAAAACTTTTGTTAATACTTCCGGCAGCACAAATCAAAGGCTGTAGTTTTACTGGACCCAAGACACCCTGAACTAGACACAAAGCACCTCACAACTTCATAAACTTTATCTCATATACCCCAGGGTATCGGGCGAAACACAGTAACATCCACACTAGAAAAGCTAACATTTAAATCTTCTGTCAACTCTTAGCTTTTCCAACGTTTCGATTTTCGTTTTGCATAATTTCTCAGGCGGCGACGGCCAGATAGTAGCTGGCAATTTTTCATTCCATCCATATCCATCATGCTACCTATTCCGGGCCAATAACTCTGTCCATTCCAGTTAGGACCCTCCAATAAACCTTATCCGTCACCGGTGTTGGAGCGGTTATTTTCCAACCTCGGACCTCTGACAGGCGGCTGATTACTTCTACCTTAATAATGGAAACTGCTCCTTGACGCTTGGTCACTCGGTCCAAAAACGCCTTCTTGGAAAACCCAGGCTTGCCGCCCTCCGAAGAAAGTATCTTAAGACGCAAAGACCCCACATCAGGGCCCACGACTGCTCTCCTCCCATCAGACTAACTCGTCAAACCTGATATTATCCGGGTCCTGAAGGAACTTTGGCTTCACCTTGAACAAGTAAGACCACATGGCAACCTAAAAAAGAATAGAAACTCCTATTCCTACATAAATCCGGGCATTTGAAGGCGGAAGCCACATTTCAGTACTTCGGGTAATCGAATAAAACCGCGGTCACCTTCTCTTCGATATAGCTGAAACCTTTATTTTTAATTTCACCACTTATATGGTCCCTGCCACGGGTTAACCTCCCATCCTCGTTTGTGGATGATATAAAAATGGTCCACTCTTTCAAGTCTCATGATGCTACTTCTATGCTTAGCCACGCATCCATGGATCTTTCTGCACCCGAACGCAGGTGTCACTCCTGGAAGATAAATACTTCCGTTGAGCGCGAGGTCCCAACCCATAAATTCCAGTTGCCTCCTGGATACTTAACAGTTGGTGTGTCTCCTTCTGTCTGTCGACCTACCATCCTTGACGTTGACCCCAACTACTTCAGCTCTTTCAGCTTCTGCGTGAACACCGCCATCCAAAAGACAAGGGCCAGAAGAAGTGTGGCCACTCTTCTCCGCTCCTTTCATTTCCAGGACAGTTTCCCCAGCATCTACAAATCCCACATCAGGCCTTCGCTTGAATATCGCCCAATAATTTTTTCCGACGTTAAAAACTGGCAGCGTTGCGCTAGAAGGTATGTAAAGGCTTTTAACCAAACAATTACACGATTGGTCCAGGCCGTTGAGCTATAGAGAACGATGCCAGCATCTGAATCCCATTTGACTTTGGCTCCGCCGCTTGAGATTTATCTTAACCTTCCTGCACAGCTTACTCTATGACCGGTCTTTTCAATCTAACCCATTAGGTCCCTCCTGTAAAAACCCCTACCCACCCCGGCACAGGCCTCCTGCTTTCCCTTTCGCGACGGCTAAATCGGCCATACTAACATAGTTCTTCCTTCCCGTCTTCTTTAATTTCTAGAATACGTTTCCCCCATCACTCGAGCTTCCCCGGGCCAAGTTCCAATTTCTGTCGACATTCATTTTCTATCTCAATATCACCCATACACTTCAGTTACCTAATATATGGTTAATATACCTACATAAATGCAGCGGAAACGGATTCACCATTCAGTTTTGTGCTTCTAAGTTAATACTCTGGATCACATCTTTGAAAAGCGCTAAAACTTTGCACGTGTGCTGTACTGGCTTGAGGAAAAGTACTGAAAACGCAGACTTGTGTCCGCCACGTTACATCATCTAAATGCAAACTATGGGAGTATTTGACGAACGTATTCATGCGCATCTGAAGATGTAGCATAAAAGAGGGCCTTTGGCTTCTACGATCGGCAAACTCCCTCGAAAATCCTGCACCCGCCAATAGCGGACACAATCAACGATAAACAGCCTCATTCATCTGACAGAATTCTCAACGATTGGCTAGCCATGGCCATCCTCGCACCGGGTGAACGGAATCGAAATACTATTACTTTCCTACGTTCAGCTTCCTCTCCTTTTTAGCGCTCTTAAACATCTTTATGTTTCGTCCTTTCTTAATCCTTATTCGCCTCCGGAACGGCTGATCCATAACAAGGGCACACCTTGATTACCTCTCTCTATCTGTTTTCCCTTCCCAGCTCTCTCCTTACGCTCACTTTACCCTCAACTTGGGTCAACTGCCTTGGAGCTGTGGTGGCCAGTTCCACTATAAATGCACCCGGATAATACTGCTCTATGGCCTTACAACAATTGCTGGCCCCACAGGTTCTGTCCTCCGAGACACCTTGTAGTCTGATCGCCTGATCGCGGATCACGCAAAATAATTATTGAACAACGCCCCTCAAGCATTACCATCAGTGACCGTTTGCGCCAATCCCAACGGTGCGCGGAACGGTCAGATCTACCGCCTTGGCCGGCCCACCGCAAACGTGCAAGAAGTCTGCAATGACGTGCGGGCGCAGCTAGTCGGGTGGATCACACCTCCTGTGTTCACTCATGAAGTGCTCTTCAGGTTGGGTGTCTACCGCACGGTCAGCCCTATCAACTAGCACCGATGGTGAATTTTACTCTCTCTCTTTCTCAGGACTGGTGCCTGCGGTTATACCATCTTCCGATGGCATGCTTCCGGCGCCTATGTTCTACCAGGGTAAGCCCGCCGGAAGAACTTTCCGTCGCTTAAATTGCTTCCTGTTCTCACTTCTTGTATGCTTACGTAACCCTTTTGTCCCTACTGCCACCGTTGTTGTTCTACAACAGTTTGCATGTTTATCCACTTCTTCCGTACCTTTATTGTATCTGGTTGCCATCCCCATTCCTATCCTTGCTCATTTGCCATGTTAGAACTCACCGTCTAACATTTGCTTCTATTTCAGCCACATTTATTATCGATTCAGCACCACCGTATATTTCTTTCCTGGCTCTACGAATCCCTCTCTGTCCTTCCGTTAAGTGCTTCTACGGGCATCTTTTGGTTTATTCCAGTTATGCAACTGCCCGCGGGCATGCAACTTTCCAGCTGCACCGTCCCATCTCCTCCATGAAATTCTATTTTTGAATGTCCTTAACTTACCTCTGGCATTTGGGTATTTCCTTTACGATGGGAAACATCCAACATTACTTCTAGCCACAAAACGGATCCCTTCTTTGACCCCTTGATTTACCGACCGATCAACCACACACCTGTGGCTTCTAGACTATTTGAGCGCTTAGTTAAAAAGCGCCTGTCTGAGTATTCTTTGTCTAATAACTTGATACATAAATGCCAAGATGGCTTTGTAAAACTCGGTCTTGTACAGTGATACAAAGCTCCTATCGTACCTGTCCCATGTCCGACCCTGCCTATAGTACTGCTCTATCATCTTCACTGACACTCTCCGAACAGACAGAATAACTTTAGAGAATGTACAACGCTCGTCACGAAACAGCTGCTTAGTTATTCCTCCATACTTAGTTATAAAGTGCGTTAGTCATCCTCCACGTTGGACCTCTTTGGCTACGCCGCATGAGACTTAACTTTTGCTTCCTCCATAGACTTATTCATCGCCTTGCTTTTTCTTCCACTGACACTCCATACGTCCACTCACCTATCCCCTACTCCTTCCGTCACAGAAATCTGTGTCTTTCTATTCCGAGTGCTAGGCTATCCATTAGATTTAATTTATTCTGTAGTGTGCTTTTAAGTAGTGTGAGCGGCGAATGGACAGAGAACGAGGAATTTCAACAAGAAGCCATCAAGGAAACGCTCTGTTAGAGACTAATGCAGCTGATGCAACTAAGCAAATATGCACAGGTAGAGAGCACAGTTTTCTTGGTAACACAGCAACCTCCTGTATCTGTCACGGCTTGTGAGACTTCGCTGTGGCGCTTGGTTGCGGCGGGGGTACGGAACATCACTTTCACGACCGAATCGCACCCATCAACCATGGCTCGAGACCCAACTACGTTGGCCTTCTACGAGAACACTCGTTTGGTGCCACCAGAGCGACCGGAATTCTTCCGTCTGAACGATAGACAAATCCAGTGGCGCCAAGTGTCCCACCAGTGAACAGTGTGTGTTTCTTCTTGCTTACCCCAATGCACAAGTTATCTCGATTCTGAGTTCTATCGTTATCTTGTTACCGATCGGGGACAAGGGCTACAACACTATACCCGGAGGTTTGTGGTTAAATAAGCGAATGCCCTAGTGCCAAGGCCCATTCAACACTCCTTGTACGGAGGATGGCAAGTTCGGAAAAGTTAAAAGAGATAGAATAAATAAACCAAGTTCTCTTACCAATGGCTCGCTGTCCATGGGTTAGCGGCAAATGCGTAGCAATCCCGGAAGAACCTGAAATTTTCAAAATGCCAAAAGTACACTTACCGGCCAAAGTGCTCATCGCCCTGGTTGGGCACTATTTATCAGGAGCAGCCAGGTCAACGGAGTTCTTCGAAATAGCCAAAATGCGGTTGCCGGGCCAGGAAGAGTGGGCAGTCTTGATGTTGTCCACAGGCAAGAGCTGCATGCCATCAGGTGTTGTCTGAAATGTGTCACTCGTATGCAGAAGAAGGAAGAGACAGCCTTAAACACTGCTCTGAGAAAAGCCACCAGTGAATGGCCCGAGATTAGAGATGTACCCGTTGATCAACACAACCGGTGAAGAGGTGACAAGCTATCCAAGGAGGTAGGGGGTCAATAAAGTCAAAGGATCGTGACTTGATTATTCAATAAGGGTGAGATGCGCAATAAATGCTTCAGACAACTCAAGATAAAGAATAAACAGGACACCACACTCTTGACTGGAACAGTCAAGAGAGATAATAAAACTGACATGTCCCAAATGACTAGAAACAGAAGACTGCATGCTGTTTTCAATGATAAGATTACGGGTTCGTGGGGAGTCATAAGTGCGTCATTTTACTGTTTTTTCGTTGTTTTGCATGGAACGGGGCCGTAGTTAATAAAGGAACGATCGGATACCTCGTGTCAGGATCGTTTTTAAAAATGCAAAGGGTTACCTAACGCTTCCTATTGTCTCAACTTGAAGGGTTCATTGAATGAGTGAAAAGTTTGGGCAGCTAAAGTGGAAGGTTCCGATTGCTGTGTAAGAGCTCCACAAGCTTTGGGTCATCTGGGCAAACCTGAACTTATTTGCCCTTGGGTGATGTCTCAGTACCACTTTTTGTGTCAACGGGTGTTGTATGTAGGACAAATCTGGTGATGAGGAAAAATCGTTGAGTGATACCGTCGGTATCTAGAGCCGTGGCTGAGGCAAAGAATAATTTGAAGGATCCTTAAACACATGGCGGAAAGGTGATCCATGGTCCGCAACCTTAGATCAACAGCTAGAAGTCAGTTCATATACCGTAGCTCCCAGACTCACACAGCATGAAAAGCTTTCAGGCTTTATTTTCACTGTCCAATGCTTCAGCCTCCCGATCACTAAGTTGTACAGAAGGGCCATTCAGAAGAATAAAACGTAGAAAACCATCAGGAGCAAGAGGCTGCCTAACGGGTTTTGATAATTCCTGTGATCTGGAGAGAAAATCGACCCTCCCTTGATGGAGCCCGATAAGTATAAAGCACTTTGTTCAGGCTCTCAGAAAAGCAAAAGTGGAATGCATCATTAGCTCTACGGCTTCATGAGTGAGAAAATGGTCACTTGTTGGCAAGCTAGTGTGACTGGCAAAATTTGGATTTGCAGTGAAACTTATTTTTGAAGTTGGCTGCAAAATTAGACGGGCCTTTGGGAAAAATGGGCAGATGACCTTTTTGTAGTTACTACCAGTGATATTTTGTGTCCCTGACAAGTCAGTCAGAAAAACGATTAGAGTAACTATTTGATCTGGTATTTCTGTTTTTCTTGCGAACTTGGAGAGACACTGCGTTCAGCCGCTAAGGTAAGTGACAGTAATGAAATCTGTGAGTAGAGGAACCGACAAGTCTCGCAAGCAAATACCAATGAGATTCAAGAAACCTGCAATAAACTTGTTGCCGGAATGCAAGAGAGAGGTACCGAAAAGACGTACTCCAGAAGTGAAGAAGGAAACGGGGGAACTAAGCGATCGATACACGCAGCAAATATAAATTATGGTGGTTTGAGGACGGCAGTAAAGGAGAAAAAATCAGAAAAATGAAATCAAGCTTGTTGTTCAAGGGAGATCCGTAGTGCAGAATTCCATTGCACAAGACCGAGAGCTCAATAATGCCAGAGATGTATCCCTTATAATAGGCAGTTCAGGTACATCGGAAAGCAGTTCATGTTGGTGAAAGACAAACTATAGTCATCGGATAACAAAAACGATCGCACTGCAGGTTCATGTTTTTGAGATTTTCGGAGGCGCCAGAGTCGATAAAACGACCAGTCACTACCAGGCTGGGGGGAAGAAACTCTGCAGAGCTTTCAGCAAAGCTTAGAATGAGGGCAATTGTAGACATACTGGCATCCACCCGGCTAAATCGGGACTTATTATCTAATGCTTTGACCTGAATTAAATGTCCTGTTTTTTAGTCACTTCCACGAAGACACAGACGCCCACCGAGCTTTAACCTAATTTCGAAGGGTCTAAACGAGCTCATTTTCCCATTTACCAATGTGTGACAGAATAAGGTCTTATTTAGCAACTCCTCCAAGACACATGACACTTGTATTTCAGGAAAATTCCGTGAGTAATGTGAGGCGGTAGAGACTTAATGAATCCAGGCTAGAAACGTTTGATAAATGGGTCACTAAAACATTATGGTTTGGCATAATACAAATTTCAAGGCTGCTAGCGAAGGCTACCGGCTAGAGACAGGCAGACTAAAAGAGTGGTTTGATCACAGACATCATACAATACGGTGAATGCTAGGTGAATAATAAGTCCAGGATTGATTACTGAGGCTTGGGACTCACGGCTGACCCATTATAAAAAGTTGACTGGTTTCGCTGACAAAGTGGAGCAGTTAGATTATTCGAGTTACCCCGAATCGGTTCTTACCAAAGTGTTTTCAGTACACGGCAGTTGGTTACGTGAAAATAACCCATGAGTTATACTAGTCAGAACACGAACCAAGGTTTCTCTATCTGTGTCATTTCGTTGATGACGAGGCACGTTTGCAAGACAGTGGACACAGTTATCTTCCCGGTGGACGAGGGGTTGCGCTTGATGCTTTAAAAAAATTTCAAGTCACAAAGCCTCTGGGGTGTCTAAAAGTTATGCCTGTCACATTACGCTTTCTGGCTGGTGTCACTCATGGGCTCGTCGAGGGTTTCAAGCTTTGGTGCCCAAGAGCGGTTGGCTGTTCGTGTCTCCATGAAAGGCTTGTTTTTTGCTGACATCCAGCTCAAAAAAAAATTGCAATCATCAGCATTGCTGCATGTTGCGTAAGATGAATAAATTTCAAGTCATCACGGCATCCTGTCATCGGTTTTCACGGGTCTTGATTTCGGCTCAATGAATGCGCCGTTTACTGCCGAAGGTACCAAAAGGCCCATACGCGTCAGTGGCCTGCTCGAGGCTAGAGCTGATACATATCTCATGCTTTGTATTTAGCTGAGCGTTCGAATCTAGTGGGAGAGACAGCCGAAATTACTTTGAAAGCTTGCTATGGGAACAGGCCACAGACCTGTGAAAGAGTGTTGCCTAATTCCGAATCTTGAGGGGGTCGAGAATTCACCATGGCGATGAAGCATGGAGCGGCTAGGTTCGCTGCTATTCGTCTGATGGAAACTTCCTCTACGGGCAAGCAATTTTGTTATGAGATCTACAGAAGGCATATAAAACGTCCTCTGATTAAGCAGATGTGGTGACTGATAGAGAGTACCACTGCCGGAGAAGAGCCTCAGTAAGTCAAACCTTTGGACATGAGTTACCCAAAAGAGGACTATAGTAAATGACATTACCAACCTACCTATCTTCCGACGCTTACTTATTATTTATTGAAACTGACAGGTATCAGGAGGCTGGGGCTACTCAAACGTGTGCCAGCGCAACTACACTTGGTTTGATCGCAATATCTGTTCGGCAATGGAGGTTAACGAGTCAAAAATGTAACGTACTTTTGTTCAAAAAATAACACAGGTCATTGTTTTCACAGGCAGGGGTTTGTTGGTTCCCTAGGTAACCCAGTCTTCTGGTTCGCGGAGCACTGAACTCGGTAGCTTTTAGGTTCTACTAGCGAAGAATGGGCCAAGATTTCGAATCGATGGGCAGTTAGGATTGCCTATCTATCGGACGTGTTATGTTCTACTTGAACAAGCATGACTTAGGCAGACAACCTCGCACGCACACGCGCATATTCACAGCTGGCTCTAGCCGTGCTTCGTCCAGGACAGCTTTGAGCAATCAAACTGCCACTTTGTGCGACCTAGTGCAGCTTTATCCGATTGTACTGCTTTCTTGTTTTTTTCGATTGTATACAGCCTAGACTCGGGCGCTTGCTTACGTGGCAGATTTTTTCACGTGCTTCCTGTACCTTTGCCTGCCCTACAGAATATACTTTTACTTGTACACGTGTGCCTTCTTCATGCTACTGAGTTTGTAAACGTAAAAGGAGGGAAGCCACTTGTGAGCTCCCGGTAGACTATGCCGGAGGCAAAAATTCCTATTAAACAGTGGTTCTTCCTGGCTGGTGGCAGAGTGGCAGGCACACTGATAGTAGGCTTGTTAGTCCCATTTAGCCAGGTTTGAGGTATGACCGTACCAAACCCATGAAAAACGTCATCGGCTGTGATGACAATTGGGATGCTTGTATCAGAGCAGCACAAAAATAGTTAAAACTGAGCCCAGCCCAGAGGTCCTTGAAAGCCTTCTGCTGTAGAACTGATCGAATCCACTTATTCTATCCGCTAAGCACGAATGTATGACTAAGTACCAAAAATCGAACTATCATGGAAGGGCCGCGAAGACCCTAACCCCTCTCAAGAGGGCGTTTCGTGAATGGCACAGAAGATTAAGGGCCAGGGAGGCGAACTTTATCATCAAAAACAAAACAGAGGTATGTAGAAAACTCTTGCTGGACTGCCACCTTTCTCGTCGCAACGTGGATCGATAATCTTGAACTCCATGAGGCAACCCCACGAAACGTTTTCTTTACTTTCCCGCTATCAAATATCCACAGTTCTCGTCGGGATATGCCGCCGTACCCGTGAGACTGGAGACCGTAATATCTATCAATTTTTTGCGATGTTTTGGGCCGCCTTTGCCCTGAAAGGTGGAAAGCTGTACCGGAACAAGTCTAGATGGGCACTGGTGCTGAGTAGCCCCTGGGATCCTGCTGGGACAAGAATATAAAAGTAAGTTTCTGCCAGGCCATGTTTGGCGAAGCGGTGACCGCCATTCATAATGGTGAATACATTCGCTGGTATAGGCAGTGGATGATAGTGGGGCTTTGATCCGCACAGATTCAGAGACTAAAATCAGACTTGTTTGCTTCTGTTGATGGGGTGATCCGGTTGGAAAAAGGTCGCAGGAAAGAAGATGCCCAGGCTCCTGGTGGATCGTAGCTCTTGATCTATGAAGCACTGCCGCTTAGAGCGGAAGAAGAGTGTTGCTACTCTAAGGAGGATACGTGAGGCAAATTTGCGGCTGCATATCTCAAGGCTCCCCTGAAATCCAGGAGGAAACTGTTTTACAGTGGTCTATGGTGGGTCGCCAGGTTGAGTCATGGTGAAGATATCCCGGAACGGCAAATCAAGAGGATGCAAACGGGACCAATCCAGACCAATAGGACTGGTGTGCTTAAGAGAGATAAAAAACCCTTCAATACTTGCACCTCGGCATATTTTGGTGCACCTTAAGTAAGTCATAAGATTCACAGGTCCTCGGTCAGCACCTGCGGCCGTATTCATCTTATCTTTTAGTAGAGGGTGACAATTTGAAGGCACGGGCGTCTGAGGATGATGGCGAAGTTCAAAGCCGTGTGCAGTTTAAGCCATATGGGATGGTTGTTTAATTAAACTCTTTCCCTAACACAAAGAGGTTCCAGGGGTGGTCCTGCAGAATTAAGCAAGGATGCTCAAAAAGCCTTCAAGGCGGTTGAAGGCATATTAGCTTCTACTGCTTTGTTCCTTTGCTTTGACGCTGAACCCCAATTGATTGTAGCCATAGTTTTCTCTGACAGGACGATGGGCGGCGCACTTCAATAAAGGTCCGCACCACAGAAAAACGCTGACCTTTTTCTCTTATCATCCGCTACCAGCTGAAACAAGGTATTCTACTTGCATTTGGGAACTACTTTCAGTCTGCCATGCTGATGGGCACCTTGGACACCCCCCCAAAGGTAGACCGTTCATTACCTTCCCTGGTCAGAAGCCGTCAAAGTATGCTTTTGAAAGCCAAACCCATAGATACTGGCCACAAGATCCGGGTCATACAGACCTTGTTGCTCAGTTTCCCAGAAATAGTCGCCAAGTTTCTGGCACCAACACCGTTGTGGCCGGTACCTTATCTTGAGCAGAAGCAACTTCTAGTCAACCACAGGTTACAGATCTCGCATCTTTGGCCGCAGTTCAAATTTCGAAATAGGACGTACGAGATCCAGGCCAGGTCGCGTCACCCAAACCTGTTGAGTTTCCAAGAACGATTTCCTCCGACTCAATAGAGTTTCTCAACACTGACCCCCCCGGAACCTTATACGAACCGCAAAACATTTGACTTTTTAATTATTATAACTCATCCTGTCTCTCGAGCCACCACTAAACTAGTTGCAGACAGGCAATTCTTGTACGATAGGCTAAAGGATACCGGCTTTTTATGTAATCGTGAAGGTTGAACTCTCCTGATACCAATAAATTGTTCACTTTGTCGACTATGTTCGAGGGCAGAAACACAACCACGTAGTGCAATCTACAGCCTTCCACGGCCACACTCTGCGGAACGAACATTGGTTCTAGCTGCTCAACCACCAAGCTCCAAAGCTGCTTTTCTTAAATGGTGCAAACGAGACGGCTAACACGTCCGCCTCGGCGTCAAAACTTTTTGAATCGATTAAACAGTAGGTGTTAAATAAATAGCACGAATTCATAAAACTTTAGAAACCCGATGCGGTTAGGATTGAGAAGCTGGTGGGAAATGTCAAATTTTCCCCAAACTGTTTTAATAGTTTATTTCTATATTGTTGGAGGACCCAGAAAAGCGCTGGCAATTTTGACTAGTTTCAAATTTATTGCTCCCAAGTTCCCGAAGGCATCTGGAGAAATTTGCAACAGGCTAAATGCTTACCGTTTGCCAAAAGAAGGTGAACTTTATTGGGACGTGCACGAGAATGCTATAGCAAAATAGTCGTCCACACTTAGGCGCTGGGGTAGTCTCAATTACGGGGCTATGCAGAGGGCCTGATTTCATCCGTCCTGAAGCACTTCGTTCAGAATTGATTTCATTCGTCGAAAACCGATTGAACTCACGGCGAGCAGGCAAACATAGAAAAGCCTTGTGTCATCGGGCACCATTCAAACCCCCTTTAGCTGGACACTGTTTATTCATCTGTCTGTAATAACTTTCATTCGTGAATTTGAAAGGCAAGATTCGATCATTTCAAGGCCGCCACAATGGCACCTGCCACCTGTAGCAGAAGTAGTCCCAGAACGGCTGTGGCTTTACAAAACGATCTGCGACGGTGGAAACCCCCATCGAACCTTTAGAATTTGCCCCACTCAGAGGAGTTCTTATACGTTTGATGTGCATGCAATTATGCTGATCTTCGGTGCTTACGACACCTAATACGGACAAAGAAAACCACAACGGACCCAGCACCGCGCTATTCGTCTACCTTTTTGTAAGACTCGGCATCTAGCTGTGGACTTAAGTTTTAAATTTATACAAATGACGCTTCTTGAAAATTACTTTTCCAATTAAAATTCATGTGGCTTTACTAGTTAGCAGTCGCTTTTCTCCCCTGATGAAAATAATATTTGTTACAGAAAAACAGCGTCTCTTTTTCCCGACATACTGACGTTTTTAGTGAAATTGCATGTTTACGTACTTCATTATCACAATACTTATCTCGTGTAAACTGTCCGACTTTTGTCCTCTTTCACTGGCCGTTCTTCTATCCGTATTACCGCTCAATGCCTTAACTCAAGTGCCTCAGCCATTTTCTGCCGGTGACCCAGGTTTCAACCTGCAGCAGAAAGTAGTGTTAGATACACCCTAACAAATGTATGTCACACTAGGATTTTGCTATAATCTCGGCCGTTCTGCTTCTGAATGTTTTAAAACCACATGTACTTTGGTATCTCCTGTACACTGAGATCACGCAATTTGGCATGCGTATCAGATACTCAAAATTCTAAGCCCTGCTAAAGTGTGCGACTGGTTCAAAAAGTGATAGCTTTAAACCCATTTGCAGAAACGTCCAGTTGTGTGGTATGGTGCGGGCGGGATCCTCTATTTTTTCGGCTCCTTGAATAGCGTCCGGAATCGGATGGTTTGCCAAGTTTGCCTGTGCTGTTCGCTCAGAAGTAGAGACATCCTGGATGTTACCTGCATACAGAAAACCTTGGAGGGTAGTTTCGTATACAAGCCAATTCGCATAGATCATTGATTCACTGTGAAATTTCGCAAATTATGCAACATACAAAAATCGAGGTATCCGGACATTTTCATTTACATGTTGATTTGACCCGAGTGACACATTTTTATCTGACCTCTGATTCCGTATTTGCGAAGGCTTTGTTATTGAAAGTAGCTGAACTCTGGCTCTTGTTTGCTAATAGTTTTGATTGCACAACTGAGTTCTGGGTACTCAATGTATGCCTCTAGTTTGGGTTTTGGATCAGTTTATTTGGCTACTCCTCACTCTAACTCAGAATAGCGACTTACACCGGGCAAACTATAGTACGAATACTGGCTAGTGACATGCTGGCAGGATGGGGGAGTGACGGCATTCATTATTAACGTACATTGCAGCAGTGCCCACTGAAGCATGGAGGGGTAATTGAGGGCGGCCCCAGTATTAACACTTTGATGTTTGCACTCTATAATGACGAGCTGAATCTTCATTTTGTTTTCCCACTCTGATGGGCCAACAGATTTTCATACACACAGCAGAAAGCAAGGAAGTCCCGGTAAACCATAGATACTGGGAGGTATCAAAATTGGCGCTAAAAACCAAACATATATGGCAACCTCCTCCGACTTCCTCCAGACAC
Organism: Fasciola hepatica; assembly: GCA_948099385.1. NCBI lineage: Eukaryota > Metazoa > Platyhelminthes > Trematoda > Plagiorchiida > Fasciolidae > Fasciola > Fasciola hepatica. Next base: position 20,720 of record CANUEZ040000130.1, read on the forward strand.
TGAGCGGTGAGTCGGACGACAGGACTTGGGCCACTCAAAACCCATAGGTAAAAGGCCCGTTAGCCATGGTTTTAACGTGCACGCGTGAAAATCCTCCTTAGCCGTTGTCATATACTTGTATTGTTGGGGCTATGTTCTTTAGTTCATTGACCCTGAAACAAGTACAACATGCATGAATCACCACACTTCAACATTTGTTTATATTTTTCCCACATGAAGTGGCATAATTTTGATTCAAACTTGGACTGCCGTGACGGTGGTACTTGACATTGACCTTTGTTGAACTCCGGTCCTCGTTGTTAGACGTTGTGGCCGTACAGTTAGGGTTTGTTCATATTTATGTGCGTATAACTTGTTATTCCAGTACCGTGAGAACTACGAATCAATCTTGTTCTGGTTTTGGGATTTGTCTTAAATTGGTCACGCCTTCCTCAAAGTCGGAATGACCGTTACAGAGCTCACCTTTGAATCTCCAGGAGGAAATAAATCAGAAGTGCCAAGAAGAGGACAAAGGCAAACCGAAGCTGGGCACGAAGTAAACCGGCAAGTCCCTGAGGTATTTTTGGGTGATACTGATTCCTTAGACATTGCTAGGTTTGCTGGTCCGGTCAGTGAAATTTCATGTACTTCAGCTAGTTGTATAGAATTTACAGGTAATGATATCCATCGATTTAGAATAATTGAATTAGAAACCCAGCTTAGGCGGGCTTATGAAGCTGAATCTGCCAGGAAAGATCAATTCCGGAGACGGGAGCGGGAGGTGACTTTGGAAACCACGGAGCATGCGGCCATCCGGTCTGGCAGTTTCGTGGAACGATTGAAGCCGACTTTTGCTAGCGTAGCACATGCTGTTGACTTACCAGAGGTGGAATTGTCTCTTTTTCAAGGGAGCGCAGAACAGTGCTGTAAGTTCGGTAAGCAATACGAGAACTTTGTGGATAGGCGAGTATCCAATCCAGGGCAGAGATTCTTGTATTTACTGCATTACTGTCGTGGAAGGGCCAGGGAGGCAATCGACGGGTGCTGGATGCTGAATCTCGGAGAAGGTTACACTCGGACACGTGAAATCCTGAAAGGCCTATTTGGGCAACCATTTAAATTCGCCCGGAATTCGATCGATGGCGTATTATTAGAGACCTGACGCAGTTTAAAGACCGTCATGCCCGGATGGCCAACGGTCGTTTCGGTCAACTTGTGCGGGAGACGAAAAAGTTACCCGGGATTACGACGACGCAAACCTGGACCAGGGAACCAAGTAGAAGCCAGCCACGGGCAAACACATATGCATTATCTCGCCGAGGTGAAAACTTGCCGGTGTGTAATGTTTGTGGGGAGCCTCATTGCATAGCGGAATGCCCCGGCTTCCGCAACGCAGACCTCAACGAAAGATGGGAAATAGCTAAGAAACTGAACGCGTGCTTGGTCCGTCTCAACGATTCACATCAAGCAGCGATGTGCCGGGCGAAACCCAGTTGTAGTCAGAATGGATGCCATGGGAAGCGCCATAACCTACTACACAAAGGCCAGAAATTGAATGCCGAGGAAACCACGAAGCCAAGTGTGGTCTGCTTAGTGTCTCGCTCCGCTAGCAAGCCCACTTGCCTGGGGGTGATAGCAGTTGGCGTAGAAACCCTAGTTGGGGTTATCAGATCGTTGGCCTTCGTAGATAGTGGCTCGAATACTATTCTAGTAAGGAAGGAACTTGCAGAGAGATATGGGATCAGAGGGAATCAGTCTTCATCAGCAGTGAGCAGAGCGAGTGGCACTAAGATCATCCAGTCTACTAAACTGCTAATCAAACTCGTTTCCTTGGCCAACAACGATCGGGCAGAAACTCCAGAAGTATTCACCATAAAGGATCTGCCGATGAAAGCACCTCAGTCAGAGCGATCCATTCTGACTCAGTGACCGCATCTACAAGGGGTCACAATTTAGGAGTGGCGGGACAACGAAATTGATCTGCCAATTGGTTATGACGTACCGGAATCGCATTGGGTCCCGAATCAAAAAAAAGGAAGCCGCAAAGCACTCTATGCCGAACGCACTATGTTCGGCTGGACTTTATGTGGTAGTACAGATGGAAGCTGCGGCAAACTAATCCAAATCAACTGCTTTTCGGTGGAAACGGCGAACATTGAACAGGCATTCTAACAGCTGTATAACGCCGAATTTGCCAATCTGGCCATTGATAGAGACGCCCCACCACGAGAAGCTAGGTCGGCTTTGAAAATGGTAGCCGAGAACACCAAGTACGTAACAGATCGTTTCGAGGTTCCTGACCCCTGGAGACTCAACGTGAAACCTATGCCAAACAGCCGAGAAATGGCTCCAAAAAGAGTATGATTCCTCGAAACCAGGGTAATTTGAAAACCACAATTAGGGATAGAATACACTCTAGCCACGCAACATAACATTGATTTGGGTAATATAGAAAGAGTGGTTACATCTGCAATCAGAGCAAATTTGAGGTGGTACCTACCTCATCACCTGGTCATGAACCCGAAGAAACCGGGGAACGTCAGAGTGGTTTTTGACTGTGCCGCGAAATGTCAGGGTGTGTCACTCAACGACCATACACAACAGAACCCAGGCTAGACAACACCACTAGTCGAGGTATTTTTGTCGTTTTCGGCTAGGAAAAGTGGCTGTCTATGCGGAGATGTGTGGATTGTTTCTACAAAAATGATGCCCACCAAAGATAGGGACGCCTGTCGTCTTTTGTGATGGCCTGAGAGCGACGCAAATCGTGCACTGGGCGAGCACAGGCTGACCATGCATCCCTCTTGAACGGTGTCATCCCCCTTCTGTGCTAATGTTGCCCTCCGGGAAACCCTTGAGCTTTTTGGCGGCATCAGCAATCTGTTACGAAGAGCAATGGACTATTTCTGCGTGGAAGATTTTCTGTGTTCCTTTAACGACCGAGATACTGTTATTATATATATGACCGGAACGATCACCACTTTGAAGGCCGGGGGATTCGACCTCACTAAATGGACTTCAAACAGCCAAGAGGGGGTCAATGTTATCCCGAAGTCCGAGGAAATGTAGTGTGCGAGAGAGCTTCTGGGATCCTCTTCACAAACAGAGCACACGCTTGGACTTCAATGGGAACCCGGAGGTGATGAATTCATATTCACTCTGGACCGACCCAAATGAACAGCCACACGAAGAGGAATCCTGTTATCAGTCTCAAGTTTCTATGATCCCCTAGTTTTCGTTACCCCATGGTTGTTACCGGAAAAGTGAGATCACTGTGCCAGAGGGGGACAGGTTGGGACAAATCTCTTCAGGACGACGACGATAAGCGATGGAGCCACTGGTTGCACAGCCTAGATCAACTTGGTAAGATCAAAATACAAAGATGCTTGACAGGTATAAGTGAAAAAACGACGCTTTAGTCCACTTATTTTGTGACGCATCCGAAATAGGCTACGAGATAGTGTATAACGGCTGCTGGGTAGACGAAAATGGTGGGCGGCACAGTCAGATATTATTTGCAAAGGCGAGAGTGGCTCCACTGAAAACGGTGTCCATTCCGAGGCTGGAACTGACGGCAGCAATACTGGCCGGTAAAGCCGCGAAGCTGATCAGGAGATGTTTCGACTGGGTAAGCTGGGAACCAAACTTTTGGACAGTCTCAGCCGGTTGAAATGATCAAGGACTGCCGTACAGAAATCGATGGCCTCGTGCGCACGGTGGTGGCGAGAACGAACAAAGGAGACGTATTGCGAGATATCAGTAAGATACTTCTGCTTGAAGGTGACAGTGGTGAAGGCAAAGTCGGCGCTACAGACCAAGCTAAAACCAAGTCTGGTGATACCAAATGAAATTGAATTCATTTATTTATTCCTCGTGCATTCACCCGTAGGCCACAACCATTCACACCGTCTTTGAAGCATACTTATGTCTAATTTCACACGGTGTTCACGATTTACCATGGAGTTAGTTGTCGAAACTCTAGTTAATCACACGATACAACATTGTTTTCTGAAGTGTTGGAAATTTCTGAACAAGCATTTGTTGACCGTTTGTAGAAATATCTCTTCCTCCGTGACCTATTTGTATTACTATCCAAACTGTGTCGAAGTGGACGTAAGCTTTGAGTCAAACATACTTCTAATGTAATAACACCACAAGTTGGGCCCTTGATGTTCGAATACCCTGTAGCCATCTCGAATTTTCATCAAGAATTCTCAGTCTTCATCTCGCCACGTACTTTTTTCTTGTTCGGGCAACATTTTCCTCCACATTCCGCAATCTGTCTACGCATCCCGATCACATCGAAGGACGTTTTCGCATACGGATAGTGTCTTGTCATTGTAAGAAACTTTAAGTCGTCGAGAGATGGAGCATAACCTCAAGAGACCTGCGAGCGTGTCTGCGACTGGCCAACGATAGATGCAGTCCACAGCGACCTACGTATGCACTGACGTAGGATCCAAGTAGGGCAGGGATTATCAGTACCCCTATATACTTCTTGGACGTTGACCGTTTCATGGGAGGATTCAGTGGGTGGTGTAACGTACACGTGTGAAAATCCTCCTTAGCCGTTGTCATATACTTGTATTGTTGGGGCTATGTTCTTTAGTTCATTGACCCTGAAACAAGTACAACATGCATGAATCACCACACTTCAACATTTGTTTATATTTTTCCCACATGAAGTGGCATAATTTTGATTCAAACTTGGACTGCCGTGACGGTGGTACTTGACATTGACCTTTGTTGAACTCCGGTCCTCGTTGTTAGACGTTGTGGCCGTACAGTTAGGGTTTGTTCATATTTATGTGCGTATAACTTGTTATTCCAGTACCGTGAGAACTACGAATCAATCTTGTTCTGGTTTTGGGATTTGTCTTAAATTGGTCACGCCTTCCTCAAAGTCGGAATAACCGTTACACTGTTTCATCACCGGTTGAATGTTTGGAACTTAAAACCAAATGCAGGTCACGGCATTTTCCTAGCATCCATTAAAGACCCCCATCGAATAGATATCTTAGGAAGGCCAACGGATCCGATGGAAGCACCGTAAGGGCAGCGGCAAAAGACCCTGGGTCGAACATATCGGGCACTTTCGATCAGCAGCGCAATTCTGCTCGGCAATTTGGGAGGCGTTAAGTGAATTTTCTCTGCCTAAGAGAATCCTAGAGCCCAGAAAACTCTCAGGTTGTATCTCCTCTGCGCTTGGCATTCGTTTGGTTGCACCTGGCACGCTGTGTCGATAGGTTGATGCCCTCAAGTCCGTACTTGACCAGAGTTTTGCACAGACAGAATTCCGCTTTTAAGTCGAAATGCTCTCAAACCTGGCGAGTAAACAAATCAGGGAGATAAAAGGAGAATGCTCACTTATCCACGATGGCTTTTAAACATCAGATCTCGAGTGTCCAGCCTTAAATTTATCATTACAACCAAGTTTTCCTCGCAGTCGATGTAAAGTTCGCGGGATCAGAAGATGAAGTGACTTGGCAAGAGGCCTTTCGCAGGCAGCCAAACGGGTGACCAAATTGCATATGCTCCCGAGCCAAAGCAATATTCACGTACCAAACAAGAACCTCCAGCCCAGAGGTAATGATTCGAGACGGCTAAAAAGGACTTGAGTGTCGAAAAAGTTACATTCTTTCGGATGGTAGAACAAGGCTGAGTGGCTGGTCACTAGGCAAAAGAAGAGTCTCCGCGGCTGTGCCTACTCCTTTTCAGCACAAAGACAAAGTTTTCGTACACTTCTTGAAGGCACAAATGAGGCCGAGTTAAGAAAGCTGCGTACGGGCTTAGGCAATTTTATTTGAAAAATGATTCAGCCTACCTAAGAAAACTAAGTATATGGCCACTAGGACAGCTGAAGGGCATAAAGGTAAATCCTACGAAAAGAAACTGCAGGAAGAAGGTTCAAGAATTGCAATGAGGCTTTAGAGCTTTGACGGATCCATGAGAAATATGCTCTTGGGGTACCTATGAGAAGACCTCTGACCAGAGAATGACAGGCAGCACCGTAAAACTGTGAAAGCCACGCCTTAGGCTCCGTGCGCAAATGTGAGCTTCCTTGACCATAGATAAGTGAGAACACGAAACAAGTTGTCTGAAGAAATGGTTGGCACGTAAATTGTAAGGCTCTTTAGAAGGACGTCTGATGCTTATTGAGACCAGATATTCTAAAGGACTCGGGGAAGTACTGTATTTTACCCAGGGCCCCTCACTTACCCCACTAATCCCTGGCTACAAACTGGGCACTGACTATACTGGGATGCAGACTTCTTGGGTGCCTTTCAACTAAACTGAACTGCTTGCGCTAAGCCATCACGTATAACTCATGTTTATTCCCTTCCTTGTTTTGGAGGTTCTTAATTCTGTGGTATTTGTAATATTACCTTCATTGTTTTCATGCCACTCTCAGCACGCAATTCTTCATGGGACCTTTTGGGTCAAATTCGCAGAAAATCCGTCCGCCTCCTTAGGCGTTGTTCAAAAAAATACTCTCTCATTAACTTTTTCGTTACTGTGGCATTCTTCCTGTTTTGCCGTAGTTCAGATCAGCCCTAATAGCTTCCTGATTAGCTTTCGACCGAATTCTCAATTTGGATCTATCTTTGTAACAGCCAAGTCTGAACAAGCTAGCTGAGCTCGAGGCACATCCCACCAGAGGTTCAGCAATGTTCATTCGGGGCCTGCATCCAGTTAGACTTAGGTGCCCAGTAAGAGGTCGAGATGCCGGGTTAGCTCATGGGCCTGTGCCTGCCAAGATAACTCTAAAACCGGCGGCTTATGCAAGTACGCTGCTGGCATCGGCAGTACTACTCAGAGGGTGTTGAGGGCTGCGCGCCTGACCAGATATCCCACCATCTTCGAGGCAAGACACTGAACACCAGAGAGGTGGAAAAGACCCATAAAGGGGAATGCGGCACAGTCGATTGTAGGGTACGTTATTGGGAAAGTCCCGCTTGCAGCTCTGCGCACTGCATCACTTCAAACAATGGAATAACCCGGATTCAAGACTACACAGGAAAGCACCGACTGTAAGCGGGACCAACAAAATTCTGCGCTTCAGAAAAAGGTTATTTTTTTGTTGTTCACTTCTATGCAGGCCCAGAAATGAGCGCCAGAATTCGCGGCAACATAGCCCCTACACTGTCAAAGCCACTCCGGCATTTGTCCTACAGGATTGTGCTGCTATACCTTCACAGGCAGCTCCAAGAGCAAAACGCGGCAGCGCTATCTCCCCCTGAACTGTTGGCTTAGGTCTAGGAAAGCAAAAGGACCCAATAAACATAAAAGCTAAGAGAAGAGTCTGTTTGGGGGATACAAGTCTCCGCTGATTCCACTGCCAAATAGCAAATTCCTTCATCACTGTGAACTAGTCAGCCCTCATAGAATGACTGTATGGTAGTCTAAGCGAGCGGCTGAGTCTACAGTGACAGCCAACTTTTACAGCGAAAGTCGCCGGAGGGGTATCTCTTTGCTGCCCCGTGCAAAACCCCGGCTGCTGGCATTGCTCAGACCTGGGCGCACAGGTAATTCCTTCCCAGCCCGGGCCCTGAACTGTTTGAGCTGAAGAACATTGCAGGCCGAAATCAACGGGGCCTTCTCTGATAACTTCGTCCTAAGCAGGGTGCCGCAAGGCGCATCACCGAGCACGGGTTCACTTGATGTAATTGTGAGCGCTTCTTCACCCCGGGCAGACTGAGATATCCTGCCGTATGCCCACCAAACTAAAATTTGTAGCGATACTCAGATCTGGCTGGGCAAAGATGCATTGCAAGCAGATCTAGACATCTTACTCCGAAGGTCGATCATAAGCCCTCTCTCCTATGGCACAGGAAAGTGCTAAGGAATTCCTCTTTGAGGAAGTCAGACCAAAGGTGCTCGCTTGTAGTGAACTCATAACAAAGAGTAATTTAGAAACGAGATCTCTACTCAATCGCCCTGGGCGATCTGCCCTACTTAACTAGATGTAACGTAGCTAGAGGACCAATGTCCAGACCAAACCAGTTCGGTTGACTTTTGGGTATTTCACTCCCGAGTCGTTTCCGATGACTTTACCCATGACTAGCAGGTCGAGCATGAGGACAAACATCCTTGCACAATATCTAGTGCTGGGGTAAGATAAAAACATCGTCTAGATGATCCAAAAGTGGACTATGAAATGCCTGGGGGTTCTGCCGAAAGTACGGTACCCCGAAAGACTCCTCACCATGACTTCCCACAAGACAATGTACAGACGCTCAGGAGATCCCGTATTACTGAGGGATATCCTAACCAAGTAGGAGCTTCGGCATAGACATCTGTTCGCATCAGCATCCGGTTCTTTATTGCTTGATCTATCCTTAAAGTTGGAGCGGCAGCGTCCACGACTGAGGGCCAGGGAACTTTGTTTCTCAGTACAAGTCTGCGCTCGCGGAGCTAGTTGCCCGTGCCAGTAGTCGAAGCAACTCACAGAACAGTAGTTCACAAGTGACCTCAGCAAGCATGCGGCCGAGCAAAACCCAAGTGCCCCATTCGAAACTTCGAGTGCATCACTTGAAATAATACATCAGCACAGCCCGGCGAGGGCGACTAGAGGTTGCTTAGTTTGGCCCGATGAAATGAATGTTTTGTTTGGAGACTGTTTGGGAATCAGATGTTGCTGAAGTATAATGTACTGCTTGGATGGAGCAGCCAGATTTTCCGCATTTACTATTTATTTTCCTCCCGAAAAATAAAGTGGAGGTGAGTTGCATGTTAGGCAGAGAACCATACGGGAGGAACTCCAAGGCACACCAGAGACAAGCATTATCAGTTGAGTTTCAAACCCACACCTGGAAAGCATTTAAACACCACTCTTATTTCCTTTGCTGCGGCTCACTTGAGCAAAAAACAGAGGACAGACAGAGGGTTTATTGTGGTGTGCTTTGGTTGGATACAATCACAATGAAAATGAAACGAGGAATCAAAAAAGACGAATGTGAAAAGGAATAAAATGACAACAAAAGAAGAGATGAGAGCAATAAATGAAACAATGGTAACGACGGGAAACAAAAGAACGTGGTGAGAAAGGAGAAAAAAAGAATATGTAAAACCGGTAAAAGTACGTGGAAAGCGGAAAAATGTATGAGAACGAAAATGGGAAAAATGTTTTTGAGGGTGAAGAGGAGGAATGAAATATGAGACCACTTGGGTGGGAGGAGAGAAGCCCACAAAGCGCAGGCTGGCTGTGTGTTTGGTATGAAAAAAATATAAGATAAGGAAATTTCGGTTGTATCTTCTTCAAACCTGGCCTACAAAACAGCCCTGAATAAACTGGCACGGGGATCCTGCTTCTCAGACATCGCCTAACGAGCCTTTACTTCCGCACATCCGTGCACATGTCAGCAACAAACAGCACTCCAACTGTTAGTCAAGAGGGTCGAAAATCAAACTACTAGCTGCTGATTTACATGAATCCAGGAACCAGAATGAGATTGAGCCCCAGTTCCTACGGCGCTCAGATGAAGATCACAAGAATCACAAATGTGCACAAACTTCAAGTATGCTGCCACGTGGACTCAAAAGTAGAACCCAAAGGTGCAACGTCCCGTGGTTCAGGCACAACAGTGAGAAGCGGTTCAAGGCCAAATTCAGCTGTCTTACACAAACAATCAAAAGTGAAAAAGTGTTCTATATGGACTGACTTATCAACTTAACGTCGGATATGGTCACTTTCTTGAGGCTTGTAGAACACTTGGAAGGATTATCAAGATAGATTTTTCATGGGTGCGCTATTTGAACATGAAACGACCTTTATGTCCGTTGAATGTCGCCTACTGTTTCACAAGCCAGATGCCCCGGGTCTAGAGCTTCAGGCGCCTGAATTGACCCAGCCCCATATAACGAGCCAAAATTATTTTATGGGGTTGGGTGGGAGCAAGTCTACTAGCGCTGACTCTACCAGTGGCATCCCATTCGTCTCTTCTGGAAACCCTTCTGTTTTGATCCACGTCAACGGTCTGTTTGAGGGTGTACAAACTCAAATTCACTTGTTTGCGGACGGCACTAAAGCTGATGAGCGAAAAGAGGACCTCCACCCTCGTTGGGATTTGAGCGGAGTTCACGCTTGGACCATTCAGTGGCAATCGCCTCTCAGCATGGGTAGTTGTGGACATCTCATCCAGAGCATCGATGGAGAGCCAAAATATAGGAGCCCATAGAATCCCCAAGTAACGCTGAAAGTCACGAACATCACTGACCCTGGAGTGTGGATGGAAAATTGCTACCAGGCTTCTAAACTGTCGCGGCCATGGCTAAACTGGCTGTCTACTTGCCATTGCGAGCACCATCCTTTCTATACAGCACTCTTTAGGCCAACCTAGAATATTGCCTCCGAACTTCAGCCCTGACCGTCATTGGGATGCCACTGTGCCTGAAAAAGCTCAGCGATACCTCACTAGGATGTAAGGGAGACTCGAGCACAAAGAGTACCTGGAGAGGCTGTTGAAGCTTAGTCTCTCCTATGTGAAGCGTGAAAGACTCAACGGGATCTAACAGAAATCTTTAGGCTGATTAAAGGACCATCCGCCCCGAGGGGGCCACTGTAAGTACTATCTTGGGATTCCAGATTTGGGGTCCATAAACTTAGGTTCGTTACACCAAGAATGTCAGGGATGGTTAGAAAAAATTCCTCTGAGTACCGCCTTGTCAGCCCACGGAATATACTACCGACTGAGAAGCCGTCTGTTCTCTCGGCCACAGGGTTTGGGGCACCGTTGAAACATTTCTGGCATCATGTACTCCATGGGCGCATCTAAACCCAGGTCCTAAAACGGGAACTGGATTTAGAGCCATTCCTTCTTTTATTGACCCCAGTTCATTAGTATCATATCTACGTGCTTTCGCCCCCACCTTCCTCCACCACCTATCTCATTCCATTGCTGCCCAACTTGTCACTTTATCCTAGCACTACGAGCGTGAAGGGAAATTCTGGGAGAGCAAGACATGGCATCTAACACAGGTGGCAACCTTGGAAATGGTTCGCTCTTCTGACAGCGAATAGAGTTCGAACCACGTTTGATCTACTACTCCCACAGGAGAATCACAAAGCTAGCACAGAGGGTGCTCGGTGGGATTAGTCTCTGTGCCCTCTGGTGAAGGAATCTGGACTACTTCACCTGGCTTGAGCCCGAAACCCTCGTATCCTTTGCCGTGAGTCCCGTACCGTAGAATGGCGAAGTTGCTTCTCACAACCGAAAGAACCAGAGTAAACACCTAAGCACCGAAACAAGAAGGCTGTCCCAAAGCAGGCCTTTGTTTGTAGAACATTTTAAACCTCCTCACACAATTTTCGAGCCTTGCTTGGTTCTCTTGTCGGGCTACCACTTTTTTGTTTGGTGCATATTACTAGATTGCGACCTTTTACCCGTCCACGACTTTTATGACGCAATACCGGTTTTGATCTATAACACACTAATATTTTGGCTTCACCGTGCTGCGTGATGGGTACCCTTATCTGGCCTCTGGTTTCGAGGAGCGAGTAGCCCAATGAAATGGGTGGCGCGTATGCAACAGAGGGGCTCATGAAGATAGTCCTGGGGTTATTGAGGGCGTTTTTCTGTTATACCGCCAAAAAATCTGGATCCAGTTAGCCTACGAACTTTTCTAGGGAGCTGTGAGACTGGCCCATTTAAAGCTGTCTAGGCGGCTCAAGGTCCAACTTTCCCCCCAGGACCGTGAAAGCTCTGAGCCTAAGACGTCACTGCTTGAGGCTTCATCAGGGTCATATGCGAAGGTCTTAGGAACTCCGGTCAAAGCCGTCCTCGAATTACTAATCGACAAGAATGATGGCCTTCCTGTGGTGGCTGCTTCCACTGAGGTGCTTGACATGCCATGGGAGGGGGGGGGGTAGACTATGCAAAGATTCAATAAGAAAATATGAAATACGGATAAGGATAACGAAAAGAGGCGACGGATGACTATCTGAAAACAGGTGAACCAAAAGGACGGACTGCGGGAGTCCACCTGATTGACCTGTTAAGACGGACCCAGTCATGTGATGCACACCGAGCCGGCGGCCGCTGATTCGAAACCATAGGCGAACTTTTGCAGGGGGATCCCCAAGGAAGAAGGGACATAGAGGGGCGAGGGGTGTATGACGTACTGCTCATCGCAGATGCTCATCTCCTCTTTTCCCTGAGAGCAGTGAAAGCATTTGTAATGTAGAATTCTCCGTCGTTAGGAATTGGCCCTAAAACGGCTCGGCAACTACTGGTCGAGCCGACTGGTGAGAATAGCGGGGATATGCCACTAGATAAGGCTGCTGTAGAAGCCCACAACACCAGGGGCAGACACCACTTTGTGCCGGATAAACGAGGAGTAATGCAGGGTGACTAGTCAGCAGTTAAGAGCATGGACAACCCCTCTACAGCACTAGCAAAAGGTCCACAAGGGCCACAGAAAACACCCTAGGCCTTTGGGTTAACTCTTCTATAGCGAAAGGCATGCAACTGAAGTCACCAGGAATAGCGGTCATCGTGGGAGTTTTGGAGGATGAAATAAGGAACATCTGAATGCAGGCGGGCCTCAGCGAATTTGGAGGTCCTTAACATCTCGATATATATGAACTGGTTGCAACATCCTGAATGACGGAAAATTTTTCACCGGTTTTCTTTAAATACTTTCTTGACAGAATTTTGATTACTCATTCCCACTTTATTTTTGCTGACACTGTCTTGAGGTTGTCATTCTCTCCATGATTGAAGCGCTTCTGTTCTTCTTTTATGGTGGAACATTCTCGGAGATAAGCTTGCGAGCAACTGGTGTGGCAGTGGGTCGCACTGACTCGTTGCTGCTCGTTTCATTGCAGTCCGGTTTCGTTTTCTCATTTGTGTTGACGGGCAGCAGACTTTCTGTTCGTTTACGTTGATTTTTGGGTTCCACGCTCAGGTAACCGCATTTTGAGCCTGATTATTTGAGCATAATTTATTCCACTTGCCTGGACCGCATGACTTGTGCTTTGTGTTGATTAGTTTTGGTCAACTAATCTCTTCGCTCAGGTTCTTATCCTGATTTCTAACATCTTTTGGCTGGATATTGACCGGCGTTCATTTTCAAAGGCATCGTTGTTATGTACTTGTACCTAAACTCGTGAATAGTACCACAGAACTCGCGAAGTACAATTGGTTTGACTTGCTTTTCCTATCGTTTTGGGCCACGCGTTGTTTCGAGCCCCCCAGGCTCTATCCAGAAAGCTTGAAGCAAGTCTTTTAATAGATTCAGAGGTAGATATTTGGACAGACTTAACCGTAACCAAGGCTAGTGCTTTTGAGCTGGAACATTGGGACATATCAAAAGTCTTAGACGGCGAACGGACCGGAGGCACCCAAGTGAGGGACACCGTTGCAAAACTTGTCACCGCCTCTATCTGTGCTTCCGAAACCAAGGCTTGTTTGCAAGAGCCGATATCTGTAATTTTGGCTGATTAAGGTGAGAGTACGCACCAAAGCATGTAGCGTTAAAAGCAAAAAGATAATAACTTCCTGATTCGCTGAGAAACATTAGGCTACAGTGTTTGTCCTTGCCGAAACATGGTTTCCTGTAGGTGATATGCCAGGAATACTAACTAACGGGTGATCAATCTATAAATAGGATAAGTAACTGATGTCAGAAGTGATTTGTGGCCAATTTCGGTAGGCGAGGTACTGCTTGTCTCCAGTCACGGGCCAAGATCTGAACCCGAGATATCCGGCTATGCACAGTTATGAACGTCCTTCCAGACAGAAGGGTGAACAGCCCAGTGCAGGCTTGGCCTTAGTTATAAACCACCGTAAGGATAATTGCTTGAGGTGGACCTGGGCAGCACTAGTCAATGGTGAGCCTAACCCCCCAGTGGGTACTTCAGCCTATCGCGCATTGACTAGTCGGCTGAGGTTTGCTTTCAGGGATCGCAGGGGAGAGCTAGTTGGTGTTCGCGTGTGTGCGAGTTGCGTCAACTCATTCGATAGGATACGTTATATGGGTGTCAAAGCAAGCCTGTTCTGCCCCAGCCTCCAATAACTAATCTCCCAAACGACGTATCAGAGGTACAGTGCTGGGTTCCTTTGAGCAGAAGTGATCAAGTTTGGGTCAACGTCATCCTGTGCATGCCTCAACCCAAGGTAGCCTAAAGGCTTGTTGAGAATTTTTGCAGGACGTGTATATATAACCTTCGCTGTAGAGCTACTGTCTGACATATGATACGGTACAAATGGCTACTGCCGAGAAACGCAGTAAAGTCAAGAAGGGATCCCAAAATGCCTTCCTAAACAGGTTAACACCACCGAAACTAAGGAGTAGCGAGGGCCGACCAGAGTGACGAAAGGCCGTAATGTTTAGGGCTATCAAATATAGAAGCCGTGGCTGGGACCTCCATGAAGCTCCCAGCAGTAGGGTAGCCTGGACTGGTCATACCATGCTCGGAATTGGGGTCATAAGCTTCTCACAAAAAGCCGGGTGAGAGTTTGAGCTTATACTGGCCAAAAGCATAAAGAAGCAGCCGAAGTAACTTTATAGTTAACTACGGACGAAAGCCACAGTGAAGAATGAGACAGATCCGCCCTCAGGTGTAAACGATGCATTAGCTATCAGTCATCATGGCACAAAAAACGCCCTGGTGGCGCATACGGAGTAGATAGTGGAATATTAGTCGAGCTGATGCCGGAACATCTTCCTCCGGAGTTGAGTGAAGCAAGCCATATATATCTAAAGCAGTCAAACTTTCGTTAGTCAGCACGTCCAGATGGCATCCACCCATCGCCCTTTAAGAGGTTCCTGAATATCGTTGATCCTCCGGTATTTATACTGTATGGTTCCAAGATGGACTACGGTAAACTGTCTCAAGGCTGGAAAACTTGGCTCCATTGGCAATAAGTAGGGTTAAACTTAGGTTGGCTGTGGATAACCATATCCCGGTAAGCCTAACTGGCATTTTATATAAAATTCTGTGGGGTTCAGCGTTGAAATCGGTCAGGATTTGTCAAAGGGCTTCATGATAAGTCCAAACAAATATAGATTTTTAAGAGCGGGTCCAGTCTGACCAAGCTTTTGTGCCCCCTAGGTGAAGATAATGGACAACTGGAAGAAGGCATGCAAGTCGAGTCATATTACAGTCACCTTAGCGAGAAGCTTGAATCTGAAATCATCATCTTTTGCTAAGCGAAGGGGTAATGCCTGATATGTGGGTCAGTATAAAAATGGCTGATAGTTCTCCTATTCTGAAGGACGTCTTAAGTCCATTTGGGAGATGGGTGCTCTAGTTTGGTAAACTCCTCCAGCGGCTTACCTCAAGGGTTCGTCCCAAGCCTAACACCATTATTGAGGTTTATGGACTGCTTGGAATCCACCATTAGGCACCAAGTTTCACTTTTGTAGATGGCATGGGGGCGGCGGGATCCGGCGGTAAGTGCGATCCACGCAGGGAGGCAAAACCCTCCCGAACTTGGCACACAAGCACCGCGTACCCCAAAAGCTGGATAGCGGCTTTGGTCCCCTAAGGGAACAATAAGTCTACCCGTCGTTTGGTCTGGATTTTTTCTGATTATTGGCCGAATGATTAGTGATTGCAATGTCAAAATCTTCTCTTTGGCATCTTCGTACGTAATCCTGGTGACCGGCCCACCAGTTACTTTACTTTGCCACACTGTTTTTCATTGTCCGAATACGGCGGCTAAAAAGTGATTGTTGCTTATTGAAGCTGCCTTATTTTTATTTCCAGTTCTTGGATTGTTTGAATTAGGGGATCACTTTTGAGACTAGCTTACATGTATTCACGAACCGTAAATTTTGCGGCACCATGCGGTGAACAATTTGGGGATTCCCAACTCCGCGACGGTCGTTTGACATTTGGCTTAAAACTGGGGTCGGATGAATTCTTCATTGCGACCGTCGTATTATCGAGCTGACCAGAATTCTTGGTTGTGTTCGTAGAATCGTCGTGCTGAGTGAGAAAGACTTTGGGACTGGACCATGAGTAAGGCAAACTTGGTTCCCCAACCCCGAATCAAAAGTCCATGGAAGAGGTTTGTTCGACGAAGAAACGGTATTCAACAGTAAAGAAGTCAGATTTATTGTGAGCGGCAATTTTAAGTGATCAGACCAGCGCAGAGCCGATGCTCAAAACCAGCTGTTGGGTCGTCTGGATTGCAACTAGAATTGTTGTATAGGCAGTCGGAAATATTCATACCCACCTGCGCGGCTATTAGGGGACCTCACTAAAAAGGTGACAGACAGGCTCGAGCACTATTCTACAAGGTGGTACAGCCCGCTTGGAGAAAATTCAACTTCTTGCAGTGAAAGTGGTTGAAGTGCGGACAGGCCAGATTTGGGAACAGGTGCTCCGTGATCCGGAACTTTCCTCTTTGAAAAGGAACAGGCTTCGGAATCTCACAGGGGGATTCAAGGCATTGGAATATTTTCTGGTCTTGGTCCTGATAGTCTTTTCCCAGTGGCCCCAAGTTCTTGATCTAGGCTATGCGAGAAGGAGTTGACGGAGAATAGAGCTAGGTTGACGAGCAGATCGTATTCCTTTAGCGGCGCGGCAGCGAAAAACCAAAACGGTCTGCCTGGTAGAATGATAACCCAGCGGACTGTTTATCCATTCAAAGGGCTCCAGGCCGCACATGAAACAAGATTAATTCGTGTGATAAGTTTTAAGCACTTTCACGAGATGGATGAAGGATAAAACCGTGGTCCCTCTGATGTACAGCGGGTTCGAAGGTTTTGTACTTCGCGTAATGATTAAGTAAAATATGGCAAAGCCTATTGGAAGACCTTAAACTCCCGCGACTTCTGTGCGCTCTGTTGGCGGGGACGATGGAGCTCGGATTACTGGATATCACCCTCTCAGTAATCAACTAGATAAACAAAACCACACAGACGGGGCCAACGGGATAAAAACTTTCGCGATTGCTTTACTTTCATGCTTTTACCCAATATATGACTCGGGCCATCAGTCACAGAAGAGGCGTCATTTGTTCTTTTTTGACTTGGTAACGACGAAACACCAAATAACGTTGGGGAAGTAAGAATGGAAGAGCCGCTGTGCAAAACCTGACCATGAAATCCTGAAGGCTTCATCAAGACTCAGCAAAGAAACCGCCCGAAGGCTTTAATGGGGCGCTGCTGCAGAATTGATGAGGACTGGATAAAGAAGGCCGCTGAATTAGTACTGTGGGCACCTGGTCATGCAAACCGTTCACTGGTGGAAAGCTGGGATACCGCAAATGTTTAATTACTCTGACTAGGAGGAATTCGTATTTCTTTGATCTGATAGAAACAGGGAATCACTGCTCGAAAGAGAGCCAAAATAAGTAAAGCCGTGGTGATCAGTGGAAAACGACGCGAGGGAACAAAAAGCTATGCAAAACCGCACAAGCTTGAGGTATCCATAAGGTAGTCAGCAACGTTAGTAAGTTGATCCAAAGGGCTGAAGAATTAATTTGAGGACTATTTAGCTGCAGCTACTCGTACAAACCCTAATCAGGTCCACGCATACAGCCATTCCCAAAGGAGCATGAGAGAAAATTGACCATCTTTGGAAAGAGCACTGAGACGACCAGCACTGAATAGGGAAGAGAAGGCCAACATGCTCTTGACATTGTTCAGAGGGTATACTGACTAAAAAATAAGACAGAAAAAAGAACGAGAGAAACATGAGCGCCCGAAATATCCAAGCTTGGTGTAGAAGAAAAATATGCCTAGAGCTGCGCTTACTGATTGAAAGTGAAGCAGCAGGATTATATAAGATTCCCCCAGCCCCCACTATGTCTCTGTCAGGGTTTCCGAGTTTCTGGGGGCACATATGTATGAAGCACCATTGAGAGAATAAAACACGTCGGTAGATTAGATAATGAATACCCAAGACGGGTTCCCGACAGAAGACCGACAATTATCGGGTGGTTAACATAAACTCAGTACTGTGAGTGTTCGGGGCGAATGGCCAGTAAGCAGATCTTTTGGGCATTTCGTTCAATATGACCTCATGTCAGGTACGCAGCATGCTTGTGAGGCAGAACGATCTTTCCTGACAAATCTTTTACCGCTCCTTGAGAAGCTACTCAGGTGCCTGGACTAAAAGCAGTTTGTTAAAGTCCTTTATATAGAGTTTACCAAGGCCTTTTATTCTGTAGACCACTTGCTTTTGGATTTCAAAATGCAGCCTGTGAGGGCTGTGGACAAGACAAGGCCGTGGGTAAATATTTTTCTGACAAGGAGAACTTTTTATGGATAAGTTGGGCATCCATGTTTCGGAATCGGAAGGTGTATCTAAAGGGGCTCCATAAGGCAAAGTGCTTGGTCCCCTTCTTCTCCTCATATTCATCAGTGACCTAGCACCTGAGCTCACTTACCTCACTATGGTACACGTGGATCAGTGGTTCTCCGCAGAGGGTTGCTTGTGTTCCGCCTGGGACAACAAAAAAGGAAAACTCCAAGGGGAAAAGGGCTTGAAAATTGCATCAACAGTACCCTGCACGTACATTTATCGAATGCTTATCCGGCTGCCAACTGTCTGTTGATTAAACTACGAGCATTGTATGAAGGAGAAAGTCATCCGAGCTTCATAAGCCGGTTGTCTCGTTTTTGATTTTTCCCATCGTTTAGAAGTGATAATACGATTCCCACATTATATGCTGACATCCAACGCGATACGGTGAAATGTCTGCTTAAAACACCTCACCACAACAAACAGAGAGCGTCGTGCGTCGCGGAGAGTTGTTGTGGTGCGGTCGTAGAAGTTGTTAGCCCTAAATATAATAAAATACTTCCGAAAAGTCCGATCGCATTCGACCCTTTCTGTTTTTTTCTTAGATTTTACTTCTTCAGAAATCTTTGGTTCCCATTCACTTGATTCACTACGGTATCAAGTAAACATCTGTTTACCTCTCAGTCCTCATCGCCTACCCATTGCAGCGCCCTTTAGAATACTTCTCTCACTCACACTCAATCCTCTGCCGGCTCCGTACTTTTCGTAACTCCTACTGTTCACCACTCGCCCACTAACCCGGTCTCTTAACACATATCGTCTCAGAGATTTGGTTGTTTCCTACTACCTCCGGGCAGAAAAGTCAAGCCCAGAAGCCATTGCTCCGCCCTCTGTGCATATATTCACTTCCACCTAAGAGAATATCAGGGATTAAAATCAGTCCCAAAAAACTGCAGGAAGTCGAACCACCAAAGTCCGCCTCCGCCCCCAAAGGAAACGAGCAACATCTGGAACTCACTGCTCTGTCGGTTTGGATAATTTGTTCGTTGATACAAATAAAAGAACTGAAGCCACACAGCATAACCTTCTGAACCTCATCAGCAAGTTATTATCCACCTATATAATTCTGTCCTATCTGACCCATCTTACTCTAACCAGCGACTACACTGCGAATCCATTCATTCAAGATCATATGTAAACTGCTCGGTTTGCCGAATCCACAGCAGTTTAAATGATCAGAAGACTTGGGATTTCCATCGAGGCGTGGCCTTCAATATGTCTGATCGTATTTTGCCAGATTCAGTGATGCACACTATCCCGGGTGCTTGCAACATGGCAACTTTTTCCGTGCCAATGTGTCAGGGTGCGGATAAAGACCCGGAGTGTTGCCCGCCCGCTGTTATTATGGTTACATGGTGAGTAATTCACACAGAAGTTCATTGAAAATCGGAGCATTTTGACCTCAAATCCCGATTCAAAGATAGTATGAGTGCTGCAGATAAAATACCGTTACAGGGGCAAATCGTTGCTCTCAAGGCGAATTTGTATAGTATGTCACGAAGTAAGTGACGTTTTTGTGATACCGCTGTGAACACAAGAAGAAAATCAAATCAATCCACCCCTCTCCGAACCTTCAGTCGAGACTATTCAAAAGTGACCTGGGTTTACCAATCTCCCCCTCATCTACTCAACCATTTGGGAAAAAAATCCTGTGCAGGCCCCACCTCACGTAAGCTTCCAAGTCCCCGTACCTTTCCCGAACTTCCACGATCCAGCTCTTGAAAGCAAAAGACTGCCCACAACGTGCATTTTGTAGGGGCATCCAGCCTGCTCATCTCGCAAGATTACATTCATCAGCCAACTCCGTAAATAACTGGCCCACTTCCCAGTCCTACCAGGCCCCTGAGTCCCCCCACATCACTAGTTCTTACACGAACTGACCTCAAAAAGCCAATAAAAGCCGCCGACAAGGGGCTTTGGTCAGGCCAGTCAACCTGTTCACTAAGCAGAGTGAATCACACTCAGGCCATAAACCTCTCTCATTCTTTTTCCGACTGATAGTCTTGGCATTGCCGCAATTGGAGTGGGTATAAAGTATAAAAATTAATTTTGCGCGCCATCATACCGGGGTCCTTTAGAGAAAACCTGGAAGGCAGTGGCTCTGGACTGAAGAAATATAACAACTCTGAAGTGCTGATAGTGCTACTTTGAGGTCAAAGAAAGACATATCAAAAGTGAAACAAAATATTGGAATGATGTTGAAGTTGATGGTAGACCACGGTTAAAACGCCGCTCGGTGGCGTAAATGTTTCCGTTCTGGACTGACGTTTTCCTCCGTTCTTATCCTCAGAAGCAGTTCAAAGGTTCATTTTGCGAGGACTTTCAAATCAGTGAGTTGAGGCAAAAGCCTGTGTCCGGAGAAAATTCCCAAACACATATTTTGCAAGTTGACAAGTGTATTCTAGTTCAAAATGGCTCTTGGTAGGAAGATATTAACGAAACACAAAGCACAAGAGTATGACAGAAATGGGAAAACGATATACTGTTGTTACCTGTGTGAGGCCATCCATAAAGCAGGGAAACGATAAATGTAATCAGGCTGACTGTCATAAGATCAACAGAAGCAAATAGTGACCAGGCTGCAAGAAAAAACAATAACCTAACAAAGAGAAAGGGAGTGTTCAATAAACTGTAGGGCTTTGGGGGTAGGAAATAGATGCGTACTACTTCAGTACAAAAAGAAAGATCTGGTTGGGAAAACGGTGGTTGTTCTTGCTCTTTTGATACGTCCACATGAATTTGTAGTGACGGTCTAAAAAGAGTCTGACGTGGCAGCGCCAAGCCTTCTTTATCAATACCGCAGTTTGTTGTTGAGTCTGCATAGTGCACTATTCATATAAATGTCGCGATAAGAAGAGGCGAGGGTTCACACACGAAAACGATCAAGAGCACTAAGTGGGAGGCGTGACCCGACGATCTGTTGCCTTGAATCCAATATGAATTACTTCGTCAGAAGGATTGCGCCGGACGAACTATGCTGGTAAGAGTAAAGTTAACTACGTAAAGTATGCAGATCAGTCGTGCAAGCACAGTCTTTCAGTAACCACCCCCGGGATGACGAACCAAGACCCTGAAGATGAGTGATAGGGTGGCAACTCTTCCATCGTCTCTCCGGTAACACATGAACTGACCGAGAAGATTGGATTTGAATGCATTGGGGACTCTTCTTTCCAACCATTTTTATTCTCAAAAGTTCGACGGCACCAATGGTTTTCGAGGGCTAGCCATCTATCTAGCCCAACCAAGTCGGGTTAGACGACTGCTCAACTGGTCTGACAATGCGTAGATTGATTAATTTTCTGGCAGCGAAAAGCAAGAATCCAGACTGGCAGTCTTTCCTATGGCGGATCTGACCTGGAAAAAATTTGATCTACTCATGCCACCGAATTGAATGCAGAAGCTGGTTCAGTTTGCTATCCATGGAGTACAGGGAAAGTGCCAACATTGTAAAATACCTGAGAATTTCAGGAAGAAAAACGTGGGGGATTTCGGGGAGTGAAAATAATTACGAGTATGTAAGGGTGAATGTACTACGCTTTTGCTGATTGTGCTTGTCGAATGTTAACTGAGAGAGCTCGAGGGGGTGATACATACAGATTATGAGGATCGGAGCAGCAGTCGTGTGAGATGAGGAGACTGAGCGCGTAAGTTAATGGTAGGAGATGAAGATAATGAATGATCGGACTCATTTGTCATTGCCGACCAAAGGTACTCCAAAGCTTGGTTGTGGGTAAAAGGAAAGAACTAAGGAGCTATATTTTCAGTATAACCCTAGACAGCCTGGTAAAAGCCATGCTGATTACAGAGCGCACAGAGACGTGGTGTGTAGACGACTTAATACCGTGATCTAGCTGAAAATTGATAAGTTCTTTGTAGATAGGGTGGCAAAGAACACTTTTTTGTGGGCCTGACCTTAGAAGTTCCAAAATAAGTTTGCGTTTATATTTTGGGATACTATATTAAGATGTCACCTTGCGATGGTGCAGTTAGTAATACTAAAAGTCAGCTCTGCGGTATAATCTGCTACTGCTTTTAGGAAAGACAAATAAAGAATCTAAACGAATAAAAAAGCTAAATCCGAGCCATCCTGATTTTAGCATTACAATGGTTTTGACAATTTCTGTTGGTTTACACCGTTGCCTTAGCAACAAGAAAAAAATGGGCGGAATTGGTGGAAAGGGATGGAAGCTGTGGAGCCAAAGCTGTTGCAGTTTCCGAGACATGGTTGTTCAGAAACAACTATACCCCGCAGGAATTGGTAAACTGCCAACTGGTCTGTCATCAATACAGACGCGACGATATGATGGGTACTAGGGTCACCATTCTCATTAGGTAGGATTTGGTTCACATGGAATCAGAAGTCAGGTTACGTATAATGAAAAAGCACATATGTGCCGTCATTGTCATATTCAGCCTTTGGATAACGATACTCATTATGTGAATACTCACTTGTCATTTAGAAACTCATCTTGTTTGCAAACCGTGTATCTGCTACTACCATGGAAATGCATCAAAAATTGATCTGTTGCCCAATTTTCATTTCCATGTTGATGCGTCACACTTCACCCTTCTGAAAGTGAACAATCTGATCTACGACTACATGCTTGCGTCCGGCCACTTCTTTTAACACCACCTAGAAAATCCCTCCTTACAAATGAGTCCTTCACTGGGTATTTACCTGACCCGGCCGATGTTTGGTCGCTGAACTTTACAAGGGTAATTTTAGAAGGATTTTTCTTGTTCTTTGTCCGAAACTTCATTTTCAATCGCAAGCCATTTCATACTCAGCGGAGCTCTGTGACTAGTTCAAAACTCCCTCGGGAACATCTTTTTCCTCAGGGTGAACTAAATTTCCGTCAATTCTATTTGATTCTATTGTTGCGCAGTCCTTCTTTTCGTAATATTTGAGTAAGAATCTACTACTTTCAGCCAGCTCCACCCCGACTCGGCTGGCTTGGCCGCCAGACCTTGGGTTCGCACTTGTCGGGAGCCACAGTAAAGGGTGACTTAAATACTTTCTTCTACACTATAACAAGTGCACGTACCTGAATAACCCTCTTGGAGTTCGGACTCTGCTTCCAATTGTACCTTTTGATCTTGCTTTGCGGCATGCCTCGGGGCTATCCGGAACAAACCATTATCATTATCATTATCAAGAGCTCATGAGAAAACCTCATTCACATTTATATCCACGAGTCCGCACAAGGAAACAGAAGAGGACAGAATTGACCGATACCAGAGCAGTTGGTGGCCGGATTATCTTGACCTGCCAGGAATGAAATGAAATTCGGGGAGCCTTAGTTGCCGTAGAGTGGAAAAGAACTTCCATCGATTGGCTCTACGAAGGACCCTTATTTAGGCATATAGAGGAAAGCCCTCAACACAAAACGGGAAATCAGCAGTCCTGCCCAAACCTGGTGATAAAGAAACATAAAATCCACAAAGTTGGGCTCAGAGTTCCTCTGAATTTAGGCAAGCGTGATCATGTGCTGATAAACTTTACACCCGACTTCAAACACTTGACCGTCATAGAAAGACTGTCTAGGAATTTCGGGAAGCCTAATGCTGCTGTATTAAGTACAAAAGCGTCTGCACTAGACGGTGGTGTACATTACGAAATGCTGCGGAATACAGAGGCTAGATAACTAAGCGAAACCTACTACCGCTACAGGAAGAGTCTGCCCATGCAGGGAAAAAGGTACAAAAAGCCTCAGTGGCGGACTACAGCGATCAGCAAGTCTCTCCGGAGACCAGACGGGAGTTGACTGAATTGTAAAGCATTCAGAGGTGAGAGAACATGGCTGCAGCACAGCAAACGACGAATCTCACCTTTCAAGTTGCAAAGAAGCGCAAGAACTTTTGAGCTAGCACTGGCAAAGGCAGCTGAGGACTGTCACAAGGGTTGCTTTACATATGTTCAGTCCGAAGTTACCCCTAGAAGGGAACTAGAACACTAACTTTAGGCGACGGAATAAAAGTCCGACAAGATCACGGTAAAGCGGCGGCTCTGAGCAAATAATTGGAAAGTGTGGGCCGAAAGGATGGGAGCACCAGAAAACGCCAGAGGAACCATCAGGAGCATTGGACACGTGAGAGGTCTCCATAACGGTGGGGGAGACGAGAGTAATAATGGAGGGGCTGAAAGTAAACAGGTCGGCTGGGCCAGCCATAAAAGAACCACCGGCCGCCGAGGTGGATATAAATGATGGCTCTTTTGTGTGACGGCTAAGCAAGTCTCACAGCCGACCAACCGGAAGGCAGCGGCAGTGGCGGCTACTCTCGGAGGAAGACCGCGTTCACGAGAGGAGAACTGCAGGCTACTAAGCATTACGAGTACCTTTGGCAAGTACCTGAGGAAACCGTTAAAAGAACACATCTGCAGGCACTCGCAACGTGGCACACGTATTTAAGGGAAAAATTATGTCTCCCGAGGAGCCTTGGTTTTTTGGACAGAATCACCAGACAACCGGATGAAGAAAAAATAGTGACAGTTTGCTGTCTGGACCTCAACCCCCCCCCCCCTAATTCAGTGAATTATCACCTGCCGCTGAATGAACTCAATACTTGCGGGATAGATGAACAGCTAAGTAGTTAAATGGCTGGCCTCCTGACTATCGGGACATTTTGTTGGAGCTGGAAGAGGTGAGTTCTTAGCCAGTGCATGTGACAGGGGTGTGCCTCATGATCAGCTCTGAGACCACTTCTTTTTCCCTTTCAAACAAAGGAATTGG
Organism: Fasciola hepatica; assembly: GCA_948099385.1. NCBI lineage: Eukaryota > Metazoa > Platyhelminthes > Trematoda > Plagiorchiida > Fasciolidae > Fasciola > Fasciola hepatica. The sequence continues at coordinate 45,689 of CANUEZ040000130.1, forward strand.
CTAAACCACTGCGGTTGCCGTGCTTAATATCCGCGAAGCATATCAAGATTGTCGGATCGGGCCAGCTGGAGTTACCCGCTAGTGTTATCGAGGGGGCAATAATGTAAGCAAACACGTAGTAAATGCCTTCATATGGGAGTAAGAGACATCTACTCACCAGAACATCAATGTTTGATGACGGCGGAAAAAACTGACCATTCACGATTGACGTGGTGCAACGGATGAGGAACCAGGGCGTTGTTATGACTGCGGAGTTCAAATAAGGAAAAAGTAATCTGGTTGCCCGTGATTCTCGTAAGTCTCTTAGACTCAAGCAGATAATTTTCTGAAGACAAGCGGATATGTTTTTGCCCCTGTACAAAGCAGAAGTGGGGTCTCATTTCGAATGCTATGCACAAGCTTGGGCTCCTTTCCTGAAGAACAGTTGAGTTTGTGTTGAATATATCCAGCGGCTAGCATTTAGCATGGTTGAGGTTCTGCGAAGAAAGACCCACATCCACGGACTGTAGAGCATGGAAATACTTCCCTCAGAAGGGAGAGAACTATGGAAGGACCCGATGGAAGCCTTTAAAATCCTGGAAAATTCAACGAAAACAATGTCGGTGGTGTATTTTTGGTGGCTACCGAGGATATGAGAAGGGGAATAATATAAAACCGTGGGAGGCCCGCTCAGTGCTGGATATAAGGGTTGGTCTCTTCCGCAGTAGACAGAATGGATTATGAAATCGGTTGGCCAGAGGGTTGGTAATCTTGAAAGAAGTAGAATCTTTCACAAAACCTCTAGATGAAAAGTGGGAAGAGTTGTTCTTGAAAAGACTTTTAGAGCCGAAGGAAAAAAAAGGGTTCAATTGTGCCAGGTTTCCCGCGGACCAACCTAAAACTTGCCGTTTATGGAGGAAAACTCACAAGGGTAGCCTTTCACCCAGAAGATGGGAAGTATTCACTCTTTTCCTTTTCAAATAACTGGATCAGTGGAAAGCTCCACTAAACTCAACACGCTGGAAGAGCTTGCGGTACTTGAATTGGCGGCTGCCGAAACTACTGTGTATAGTCGGAATAAACCTGGGCGCTCGATAGGCCTCGGCCGCCTAGGATCATGCCCAAACTGGAATGAGCTGAACTGAATTGAAATAATGTCTCCTACACTTGGAGTATGATGAAGTTTAAAATATACTCCGTCCACATTTTTCTTGATTACACTAAGTATTCTGTCATACGCTGTTTTTATTAGCTTAGCACTGACCAAGTGAAAGTCTCCGTAGTTTCTCAAGAAGCTTCATGCTGAGCCCATGAACCGAAGAAGAACGTAGAAAGCAATGGTACTCCCTATAGAAATAAAACTGGAAGAAGGCGGCAGAAGTTAACTGCACTTGGCTCAACGCCTGCCAGAACCGATACCGTAGGAATAGCAGCAGAACCGCGAAATGTGCTTAGTCCTCAAGCTCTAAGTATAGTTGTCTCCAGCGGTTCTGAGTAGTGTCGGACCACAGTACGCGAGGTAATGCCTCGACTGGCAACCATGGTAGACACTGAGTGGTCCGCCGAGAAGACGTCGCAGGCCGGTATGGCCCTGACCAAGGTGAACAGAGTACAGATATTAGGAACAAGATGCTGGAGAGCGACTAATTGTTTTCAGCGAATCCTATACGTGCTCCTACAATTCATATGAGCGATGATTCATTGAAAGCAATTGTTCGCTCTTCAGCGTCTTGTTCTTAATGTCACCATGACTGTGAGACTATTCAGACTACTCAGAGTACAGACAGTTGAAAAGTAATCACAGACCACTTTGGTTTGGGAAGCAGCGGAGAGGGAACTATCCCTAGACAATGTGAAACCATTAAGACCACCATGAAGTTGATGCTTTTGAATTACCGAGACCACGTACACAAGCTGCCCATGCATCCAGAGGTCCGAAATTTGCAGTTAGTAGAAAGAGTGCCAGAGTAGAAGCCGGTCTGAACACCAGGTCCGTGGTCATGTTTAACTTTCCTGAATCTAACTTGACGTGGCTTAACAATCGTCAAACTTACGACAGTACGGCGTTTTAGCGGTTGCATTTTCAGATGACTTTGCCCGAATGTTTCCCTTTAGTCCCTAGAAGACTGGCCAGGAGCAACGACACTCGATTTCTCCCCTGCCATGGGTAGCTGAAGGTGTTTACGGGATAACGGATGAAGGCATGGGGACTAGCTGGCCTCCGCAAAAATCCTAAGCGGCGGTTCTGAGGTTTGCACAAGGCCAGATTTACCCAGGCCCGTTAGGAAAGCTTCAACGCGTATGACAAACAATGGCGAAACACTAACTTAGGAGAATAGCTACGTAAGGGCTTCCGAGCAAAGCCTGGAAAATTTTCACGGATACCGAGGCTGAAACAAGATTATTTCGTTGTTTCAAATATACTGGGTTATGAGATGAGCGACTTCAAAATTACAAGCAAACACTGAAGTATGCGATCGGAAAAATTCAGTGGGACAGCGAAGCTCATGGCTTGAAAAACAGTGTACGTGAGTTACAAAGGTCCAACGAATTATAAGAAAATCGGGCCTCGGGTGTGAATAAAAAAGATTGATGCGCATATACATGGGTTACAATAACTACATTAGTAACGTATATCAGCGAGCATTTTCACAAAGCCAGGATATTATGGCGTTCTTGGAGGATTTTCCCGGCAAGGTAATACCGTGTGAACCTGCGCAAGGTCTCTGAGTCAGTCGGCCGCAACCTAAGAGGCAGAGAAAGACACCACTTCATTGGAAAATTGCAACATTGGAGGCTGGCGATCAATAAACTAGTGGCACGTAGCTCCAACGGGTTGTCAAGTCCCTCTCACCTACAGAATTTCCCCAGAGTAAGCTCCTCCCAGTCATCCCTCTGTCGGAAACCATGGCATAGACAAAGATCGAAAATGGGTATGCCACTACCGGTGGCTTCCCCTTAGATATACATCTGCAGCCATGCAGGCCAAGGAGCGAACGCTAAATAAAAAGATCCGATGGAAAACCAGCCAAAGTTGTCCTAACCATACGCTCAGAAATCAAAATAGAATGCCGTCACCAGCCGCCAGGTCCGAAAAGCCCGGCCAGGCCAGCTTAAGTAGAGACAGCAGCCTAAACGCAGTTTAACTGATAGGGACAACCCCCTACTGGAAAAGCTTCGTCCCTACCATATTATGCCACGATGGCCGAAGCTTGGAGGTGCGAATACACAAATGGCCAAGGCCTCCTCGGTAAGCTTCCGAAATCTGCCTGCTGGGCGCTGACGCAAAGTGCTGGCGACTGGAATGACGGGAACGGTTGCATGCCGAAGCTTCTGACCCGGTGCCTAGCATCCGGGGTGCTGTCATTATTGGGAGTGGTCAAACTGGAAGCAACAATGCTTTCAGACCTGACTTTGAATGGAGCACCCGCGGGGAGTTTGGGCTACCGTGCCTTCGGCAGCAAGGAGGATGTGTCATACCAAAAGACGTGCAGTGCGTGGAGTCACTCAAACATGACACGTGCATATGCTAGATCACTTCAATCTGCCTGAATTCTGCGTTGCCACCATGTCCTGCCAAGCCAGTCACGGATCCGTGCCTTCAGTATTCTTCGATAAAAGAGACAGCCTAGGCTGGTATGTGCATGTTAGGGAAAGCACATAATGGAGAGCAGGTTTGTGCAGTGAACATGCATTGTAAGACGTGTTCTAGCAATGTGTAGTCAAATTCGCAACGGATCCTGAAATCAAGAGGTGATTATCCGTGAAATTCTACGATACTAGATTATCAGATAAACGGCGACACAAAACAGATACGAACATCAATTGCGCAATCACAAGGACAGAAAAAACGGCAGCCAAATAGCGGCTTGCGAGAAAGGTGCACAGGCATCATTCAGGTCCAGAACAAGGACATGCCATGACAACGCGCTGGGCGCAAGCAAACAAGAGTTGGTTCGTAAAAACAAACAGTGCGTGAAACAAGTCAATGGTGTAAATAAGTTAGTGGTGTGAGAGAAACATGGAAACTGCAGTGGATTTCAGAGGACTTTCCACAACCGGTCGTTACATGCGTTATGATCCCGAGACCCGGGTCGGCAATGCTCCACCGCAAGCTGAAGACCCTAAAAATGAATACAGTGGCACAGGCCAGGTATGGGATAGCTCACATCTTGCAGAACTATGCCCAGTGCGTCCGAACCGAATTTTTCGTAATCCACAACTCAAGTAAGATACTTTGGAGTTTCAAAGGCAGTGTGAGCTGAAGGTGGCGGCGGATCACAGAGGCTTCTGTGGCGGCGTACGTGCCGTGAAGCAAGCTAGGTCATGAGTAACAGATGTGCAATAAGCCAATGAAACACGGACGGAAATCAACGAAAGGGCCGTCAAAGCTTTGGCTTAGTACAACTTCTCAATTTTTGCTTCGGGAAGAGCAAACCAAGCAAGTTCCAACGGCCCAGCCACGGCGGCACGAGATACACCATTGGATGCGGAATCTCCGATTTTCTCACTTACACGAAGTGAGTTTAAGCTCAGTGACCTGCGGTTCCATAAGCTGCGGAAACTGAGGAACGTTCCACCACTATTACTGGGGCAGTGTGTAGAGCTGTTAGTTCTCCCGCTCTTATACCTTTACAATCATTCTCTGGGAGCTGGAAAGGTACCTGATGTGTGGAAAGCCAATGTGGTACCACAGATGTTTGAGGCGGGGAACAGTTCAGCACCAGAAACTTACCGCTTTGTGCATCAGGCTTCTACAGTCTCCAGGTTCAAAGGAGGCTTGATCGATGATGTCATATGCCGGTTAGTTGATGGAGGCAGCACATTGAATGGTGCTCAGCTTGACTCCCGTGGCCGTAGACCTTGCCAAACCAACCTAGTAGAAACAGGGGCGTAGCACGCCAGAGCAGTGGACAAGGAAGTTAAAACGGATGCCGTACTTTGAGATTTCCCTCCATATATTCGCAAACATTTATGCAACACCGCTTAGATCGCATTCGAAGACAGACATCCAGAGGTGCCCACTCGTACTCGGAAGAGACATCGAGAGGGGTTCGAGGAAAGCCACGAAGAGCCCGCGTGAGCTATCGTGTGTGACGTACTCTGACAGACCGCGTTGGGTAAATCCACGTAGCATGGAATACCGAGGGTCTGAAGGCCACCTCATTCTCTCGACGGAGGTCCTGTGTTCCAGGGCACACCCCAATCAGCACCCGTCTACACTGGCGTCTACTTTCTCGCCGCATGTTTGTCCCTTAAACCTGGGAAGGCAAAGTTCACAAGTGAGGGTCAAAGGGCACTGTATTTTGGTACGTGCCTAATACCCGTGGAATTTTCTACTGACTACGAAGACTGAAGCAGCCGGAAAAACAGTCATACAAACGTAACTCGAAAAGCATTTATCCAAGCAGTACCCAGGTACCCCATTCGGAACTCCAGTTAAGGTATTGAGATTAGTGACATCCGAGTAGCTCTGCAGTGGTGATCAGAGGGAGCTTGGGTTGGAATGATGTTGACATGGGTGTATTACCTTCGAAGCTTGTCCCGGGATTGAGCGTTATGAAGTTAAAACGTTATGTTGGGGTTGGGACCGTCAGTTTCGCCAATTTTTCTGTCCAGTTCCCTCCTGGGTTTGTATTGCACACTGGATGGACAGTCAAACGGGTGGGACACCAGGGTCCACCTCAGAGAAGCATCATCTGCGGGGTTTTTAACCGCCCAAAGCAAAATAACTGAATACAGTCCTTCTTGTCTGTGGGGCAGCCCACCTGGCCAGACCAAAAAGAGGGTGGCGAGGATGGGTTCATTGTGGTGAGCTTTGGCCTGCGGAAAGCACGGCCAAAAAAACTGAATGAAAGAAAAACAAAGACAATAAATAAGAAATGAAACGCAGTGAAACGGAAAGAGAGATGAAAATGAATGCGAGGCAGAAGAGAATGAAAAAGTTACCAAGAATGATATTTAAGACCGGTGGAAGGGTATCGAGAAAAACAAGATAAAAGAAGGATGAAAAGAAGGAACGGAAGTTTGTGATGCTTGAAGGAAGAGAAAAAATATTGTTAGGTGAATGAGTAGAGATAAAAGAAATGAGACTAGGGGGTAAGCCACATTAACTGAGGATGAATTTGAAAGAAAAATGGAAGAGCTGCCAGTGGCTTTCCTCGTAAACCCGGTCAAATAAAAAACATGACGAATCGCCAGACACATGGCCTCTGCCTTCTCGGCAACAATGGACAGGCACCAACTTGTGCACATACACATACGTCGACAACATATATCAATCGAACAAGCCAACGGTTTCCAGCCCAATGGTGTGAAGCCGACCGAGTAGTGAAGTACAGGTTTCGTGGTGTGATGCTGGTGGAACCCCCGTTGTTTTCCCTGCATGAATAGGGCCCGCATATGGGCGTTGTGCCAAGGGTGTCATAGTTGCTTGCGGAAAATGAACAGCATCTTTTGTCAACTGTGACAAGTGCTGGAGGGAGAATTGTTAGCGGCCCAAGAACTGGCGACAATCGGTACATGCGCTTGGATATCATCCCCGCTCATGATGGCGCTAGAAGTCGTTAAAGGCGCAGTTATTACCGCTGAGGATAACGCGCTGTACATCAGAAATCAGAGCCCTCACGATTTTCGAACACCTTCTCTCCTACAGGTCTCTACTAGGGCAACAGAATAGACAAGAGTCTCAGCCAAACCTTGATACTAAAGGGAGTCAACAATGGCAGCAGAACTGGAGGATATATCGCAGCTTCCGTGGCTCCTGTCAAACTATGAGCAGATCACCTGACAACAGAGCCCGAGCCACTGGAACACTACGCTCACCTTACCCGTCTATTCTCGGAACCCCGAGTTTCCCTACCGTATGAATTTTTGGGTTGCTGTCACCGATAAAAGTTTTGCTTTGCTCAGTGAAGTAACACGTCATTTCGCCCAAACCAAAGTATAGTAATTAGTGATACGGTGTGCATAATGTTAAAAGAGCTTGTTCGCTTCAAAAATTGATTGAACTTTTCAGTGTCCTTTTTCAATGTTTATGTTGGTGTCGGTGTAAACTAACACCGGACAGCATCTTACGCGTCACCTTTAAAAGTGCTTTACTGTTAAGTTTGGTTTAAAATACTATTGGTTTTTTACACGGCCATTTTCAAGGCTACTCGATTCTCACCGCCAAAATGAACGAATCAGAGGTGGGCCTTACGAATCGGGCAGTGAACTGTGGCGCTGAGAATTGCTTTGTCCTGGTGGGCAGTTACAGAATCCCGTGAAACCGGTGTTCCCCTTGGACTCGTCAAAAGTGCACCGGACTGATGGGGAAAACTTCAAGCTGGATGTGAAGCATACAGCCCTGAAATGGGTGAGCAGCAACTGTTTCGAGTTCGCGAGCTAGTTCACATGCGTGCTTCGAGTGGAGCTAGAATAGAGGGACAAGGCAGCAGGGCTCCGAACGAAACCAAAGACAGCAGGCCCAATCATTAGCCTGGCAGAAGGGTGAAGCCGTATGACGAGTCAGAAAGCTATTGAGGAAAGACGACTTGAGCCCAGAATCAAGGGAATCAAGGGGGCAGCATTTTCCAGCAAAATGAAAAACTCCTGACAGAGGTGGAATCCGTCAAGTAGGAGGATAAACTCCAGTTGAATTGCTGCGAAAATCAGGTGCCATACGGAGATCATGGCTGACAGAAGTGGGAGACTTCCACTCCGTGAAATTAAAGGAAGCGTCGTGAACGACTGCGAGATCGGAAAGAGTGAAAGCCGCTGACATGTGATTGAGCTTCTTAGGTTGGCCTTCTTACCCCCTCTGGCGCCGAAAGTCAAGGGCCACAGAATTTACCTATGACACCATAAGCCACCAGCTCCTCCACAACTCTCGTTGTTAGCTTTCCACGATCATTGCTGGAGGGATATGCTGCTATCCTTGGCAGGCGTGGTCGAGGGCAACGCAAGGGGGATAGGTGGGGTCATACCTGACAATCCGGCATGGTCTCGTCGAGAAAGAGAAAACCGTATCTCAAGCGGCCGGCCCGCCATATTGTAGAATTGGCGATGTCGCTTCTAGATGAGCGAGCACCCAAGTCCCAAAGGGTCAGTCAGGTTCCTAAGGTGAAGCTAAACGCAGGTGAACGACAAGCCAAAGTTTACGCAATTGTAGTATTCACAATCCCCGAACTGACGGGATGTGTTAAAATCGCTTCCATCCAGAACTATACTAACCAAGCTGGCGATAATTCCAAGGCTGCGGAGTAGTTCGTTGTTTGTATTGTGGAATGAGTTTGTATAACTGTGCTAGGCCGAGGAAAGTAATTGGTAGTTTAGAAGATGACTGGTTACGAGTGGCCTTCCTACCTGCACTCGGCGGCCCCGATTAGTTGAGGCCAATCCTCACTCTTGGCTGTGGAGCTGTACCCGGCCGCATCGCTTGTGGCTGTGGCGGAGTCACCGAAATCTCCCTGCTTCGAGAGCTGTTCATCAGTCTGGCTCACCCGTCGCATCGGTCTTCTAACTTGAATTGGTGGCTGTGGCTCGGCAGTGGCTAAAATCGCTTCTGTTGGCTTGTTGGATAAATTTCTGTCATCAGCACGGTCAGCACCTGGATCCTTGGTTGTCCCAGTCGTGCGACCGATTACAATGCCGGTTGCCACTCTTAACTGGAGTTGGCTGGGGCAACTGTGATGCATCGATGCATTGTTCTGGCCCGTATTCTCAACCACGGATCCGCCAAGTTGTCTGGTGACAATTCCACAGGATGGCTGAAGCTGGCTGCTGCGAAAGTACGTGACATCCGTGGAGTCAAGGCACATCAGCAATGACCGTAGCCTCCTGGATTTGAAGAGGACGGCTGCACTCTCCTTGGAGGTTGTACGCGGTGCTTCTCAGACTGCAACAGAGAATTGTCGAGTAGAGCCTCCAATTTGGAAAACTTTATCGGGTTATCTGGTGTCATTGCACTTTTCAGGGAAAGCATCAAGTTTCTCACTGCAGCTTCAGAGTACAGCTGATGTGCGCAGATGCCGACGTCCGATTCTACCAAGCTAGCATTCCAGCTCCTCCACACAGAATTGCCATCCGTTACTGGTGGCCAGGACTTGCGGGATTTCCTCTCAAATGAGGCCTTTCCGTGACTTCTTGATTACGAACATGGTGGTTAGTGAACTGATGAGAAAAACCTCAGGCCCTTTGAAGTAGGAGTGGCTCGGTACAGGGGCCTGATAATGGTTCAAGAATGGGTCACAGAAGTCAGTTTAAACCGTCGACCACGGAATGTAGCTTTCGAACCATGGGATCCAAGTGTTTGGTCTCCACTGAGCTTTGTGCAGACATCGGCCTCGGAATTTTTCTTGGTGCTAATATCCATATCCAGTTATGGACATTAACATATCTGTTGATCCAGTGACTTTATTTTCCCTTGTCGAAATAGCCATTGTGCAGTTCGCCCAAAGTCGAGTTACGCAGTGGAAGTTGGGTGACAAGGCGGGCACCTCGACAATAGACACAGTCAGATTTGATACTCAGCTCCCCTTGCAGTAGGGAGAACCGAAGAAACTCCAGCTTAGCCTCGGGATACTACCCCTCCCTGATCGCCGAACTCACGGACATGTGGTATCGTTTCTTATACTTCCGTTATTCTTCCCTCGGCACACAAACACCTGGCGCAATGAAATGGCTCTGGTTCTTCATTTAAACTCGTCAGTATCGAGGCGGGAAGTCCGACTGCGGGAATGTGTTGCCGAGCCGATGCAGGATTTCGTAGTTGCTAGCAGCTAGGGCGATGCTCCTTCGCTGAATGATAGCAGCTGTGGACTTATTGACGGATTTAGCTGAATTATCTAGGAACTGAAGATCTTGTTGGTCGGTGAAAATCATAAACCCCAGTCCAAACAGGAACTCGTGTAGTGGAGGTGCCTCCCAAAAAATGCCAGATCTCCCCCTCAGCTTCTAGGAACAAACCTTCTCTACGGTATTAAGATGAAGCGAAATAAAGATGACTGGCCATCCATCCTGCCCCAGAACTGCCCCTATCCCGAATTCAAAGCATTATTGATCGACATGGTCGACTCAGGAGTCGCGAACAGGGGTAGAATCAGCCGGCCAAATATGTTTTAAACAAGACGGTGCAGTATCTTTTCGCTTTGTTAGTTCCATTACAACGCGCCGGACGAATGAGCCTAAAAATACGGTGTGGCTGGCGTCGCAAACTTCGGAATGGATCCGGAATAGTATTACAGGCATTCAAGAATTATTATTAGGTGCTCCTGACCTTCTGGTCACTCGATGCCAGTCAAGGTTTTGAACAACCTTGATCGGGTCCGCATCCGTTTGCGCTGATAGTGAAACAGCGTAAATTCAATTCGGGCCAAGAGGATGAAGTCAAACGCCCTACAACACCACCCTTTCCATTTTGGTAAGCACCTTCAGACCACCATCTCTCCGACCATGCTACAACAGCAAAAAGCCCCTTAATCTAAGGCTTTGCTTGATATTCAAGAAGCAGCTCCGCAGACACCTATAGAGGCAAAAGTGGCTCATCACCCAGGGTGTTGCTCCCGGGGATACCCGAGCCGTATAACTCGCCCTTGAGTCAGTAGCGCTGACCCTGAAACTTCAGTCCTGTACACAAACACCGCGGTCGCCCTAGGAAACGGTCTGCCGACGACTAGGATCACAGAATATGAAGTAATTGCGTTGATGGTAACTCGGCCAGGGCCAGAAGGTGACAAAACGCAGTTTGAGTGATATGCTGCATACAGACCGAATAGACTGGACGGAAGACGAGAAGGCGGGATAGCCCTGCTGACACGGACCGACGGGGGTCTTTGGGCGGCATCGTTCAACCTAGTCTCTAGTTATGCGCAGGTCATTTCCTGTTTTGTCATTATCGAGACGAGGACAATCTGCGTTACTAGTATTTGCAAGGTACAGCCATTGACAGAGGAGGAAGTCGTCCAGCTTTTGCAGAGGTTGGGCGTAGTGTTGGCACAGACAGAAGGTTTCGCCTTGCTGGGGTATCTTAACCTGGAGGAAGTCGACCGGGTAAACGATATCGGACAGAGGGGATCAACCAGTGACAAGTGGGTGGGTCCAGGTACATGTACTCACGCAACTTGACTCATGTTACTAAGCGCAGAAGTGGGCAGCACACGTCTGCCCTCCACTTATTCAAGGCGGTACCATCAGGACTCCCGTAAAATTAAGTTGGACGAGCCACTGGACAAGAGTGGTCGTGTAGAGCTAAGGGTTTCACCGATACTCGGGAAGGCACCAAAGAAAAACCGTGTTACGTCTGCTTTGTGGCAGAGTTAGTGCAGTTGGACTAGGGAGGGCAAAGCAGGAAATTCTCAAGACACCGAGTCACACAAATGCCTCTGTGGAAGAGCTTTGGAAGGTCATCAAGATGGAGCTACTGAGGCTTTCAGAGGGGTCCTCACTTCCGGGGACGGTTTGCAGTGGAAGTCAGCCCCCGCGGTAGAAGGCGGAAGCCCGTCAGGCTATGATGATTCGTAGGCAACGATGATCGGAGTATAGGCAGTAAAATCTGAATCGGCATGGAATGGCTATAGGATGGCCGGGAACAGAGCTCAAGTGATCCAAAGAGTGGAGGAAACTTCTGTCGGACACAGGTTCGTTGAACCGATCCGCTCAAACCCTAAATGGCTCTGCCCCTAAGTCTGATCACAAAAGCATGTGGAAGCAAGTGAAGCAACTTTGGAAAGGCCACAGGGACGACCAGCACTAGGCCACGAAGACAAATCCGACAAGCTTTTTTTCAAGGGTAAATAGCAACCACAAAATAATTTGGAGGAACCCAGGGAACATGAGCTCCGCAAGTACTGGATGATAAAGCAGATGAAAAAGTGTACACTGAGCAGCTACCTCTGAACAGAATCTGAGCCGCCGGACCGGGTGGGATTCGCGCAGGCCCAATTCAGCCTCCAGCTGAGGCGTTGATGACTCCCACAGAGTAGCTGTATGAAAAGAAGCAGAGAGCGGAATGTTTCGGGAGACTGAAGAGGGGCGACAGAAGTGAAATATACATGGCAGCATCACCCAAAAAGCCGAAAATGACCAGCCGGTTAGCTTAAATTCAGTACCGTGTGGGTGCCAGGAGCGAATGTTTGGGAGACAGATCTCTAGGCATTTGGTTGGATATAACCTCATACCAAATGTTCAGCACGAGTTCTTGGCAGGACGACCCTGTCTGACGAATCTTCTATTATTCCTTGGTGAAATAATCATGTCTCTGGACGCGAGACAGTCGAAAGATATCTGCTAAACGTGCTTCAGCAAATCATTTGATTCTCTGAACCACAGATTCCTGGAAGTCAAACTGCAGTCTATGGGAGTTAGTAAGAAGAAAAGACAATGGGTAAATACTTTTTAGCAGGGCGATTCTTGATGTTAGTTTGGGCGGTCATCCCCGAAATCCGAAGGTGACCAATGGGGTGCCACGGGGCTCGGTGCTCGGCCTTCTGCTCTTATTTGTCTTCGTCAAGGACGTAACACGTGAGCTCACAAACCTCACCTTCATGTTTGCCGATGATGTCAAGATGGCTGAAGTAGACGTGGAACTTGATGTGTTAGCAGTACCAAACTGGTTACGCAAATGGAACCTTCCAATAAACCTCGCCAAGTGCCAGTGCCTGACCACAAATACAGGGGCTAGTGGGATGATGTGGGATCGTTGAAAATGGTCTTTCGGCTCAAGAACTTGGGTGTTATAATGGACAACAGCTTCAACCCGCCGAAGCGGTGCACCAAAGCAGCCAATGTGGCCGGGAGAGAACATTTTCGAGTCAGATTCACGACGTGGTTTCGAGAGCCGGAGGCTTTCATTCCGATATACCGAGCCATAGTTAGGCCGCACATGGAGTACCGCCTGCAAGCCTGGACACCGTACTACCAGAAGAATATAAACGGTCTGGAGGAAGTGCGAGGGCTAGCTACTATAATGGTGACTGGGCAAGAGGGTTTAGCTATACAGAGCGTTTCCCTGTCCTGGATCTATTGTCGAGTAAAAGGCGGCGAGTCCACGAGGATTTGATGGAAACTTCATGGCAATGAAGGGACTGCCTGGTATAAATTGAGAGGATGTTTTCTCTCTGACTCCGGAGATAGGCACTTAGGGGGAATCGCTTAGATTAAAAAAGAAAGCATTCCAGGCTCCAAACTAAGGCAAATTACTTCACGAATAGAGTGCAGCCTGTTGGAATAAGTTGCCGAAGTGGGCCGTAAACAACTCATTAGTCAATGTTCCTCAGAAGGCAGCAGGTCAGGGCTTGGGCAGTTTACCTCGAAGTGTGTCAGTTGGTTTTAGGTCCACACACGATAACTCGTTGTTTCCCTTTTTCTGCCGGAGATGATATTGCGCAAACTTTCTGCCAATCAGAAGAAGAAAGTAATCACTCGGTATTGAGAGCAACGGGATCATGCCGGCAACTTAACTGTCGAGATACACGATGGGCTCTAGCGACACGAAGCCCTGTGCGAACTGAACTGACCTTGGCCGTAGCGGGCGGACCCTGAACCTTCAGGGGCTTCGTAGCCCTCGAGGTATCTTGAGTAAATCCACAGGAGGCGGGTGGCGAGTTCCCTGTCCAACTGCTAGACTAAGCACTGGAGTAGGAACCCATTCAGTACTTCTTACAACCAACCGGCTGGATGAAAAAACAGACTCCCGGGCTACTGGACCTGGTAATCACCAAACATAGCAATGGCCTTTAAGGCCTACCGGTATCGGCTCCCTTAGGATGAAACAACCATGGCGCCATTCATTGCAACTACCTCGTTGTGAAGGACAGAGTACCGTACAAACTTAAAAGATGCTTTAAAATCTTGATGTTCAGGTTTTAGCCATTGCAGCCCAAGCAGTGATATGAGACCAACGTTGTGAATATGTGGAAGAAGAATGGGTAGCATTTACGAGCAGTCTTCTGTTGCCAATGGAGGGTTTTTCGCACGCTAGCAGAATCCACAGAAATAAAAGTACACCTTGGCGGACCAGGAGAGCAACTTGGGCTAAAAGCCGGGAATACATGGAATGGTGTCGGCACCAGGGGACAGTAGGCTGCAGGAGATACGTACAGCTCAAAATGAGGCGGGAAGTATCTACCATGGTTCAAAAGCAGCGCAGGCTGCCCTATGAGATCGCTCTGGCTAGCACTGCAAAACGGTGCCCAAAAGCTTACTTCATGTTCAGTTAAAATCAGCCTTGCGAATAGTTTCTGGTTCCGCCTACAGCAAGAATAGTAACCATTCACCCTACGGCGGCACCAAGGCCGAGGTACTACGAGGGTTTTTCAAAACGTTTGCACAAGCGAGGCACCAGAATAAACCCGGCCTACGAGAGCTCCACTTGACCACAGGCAAAGCCGTCTGCCCTCGCTCCCGCAAAACGAAATAGAAAAGCTCTGAGGGGTGTAAAACTATACAAGGCAGCCGATCCAGATAGCTCCTGTGTTGCGGTTTTGTGCCTCCTGCCTAGGTAGTAGAGGTCGCTCTTGCTCGGTTGTACACTAGGGCGGTGGGCAGAGCACAAATACCCGAAAACTAGATGCCAGCCGAATTTGACCCAACATGCAAGAGAGGGTGGCAGGGAAGGTACTGAACTATCAACCTGTCGGCCTGCTACCCGTGCCCTTAAAAACAGTGGATGGACTGAGTAGGAGCCGTACTGCCAGTCGCCTGGCTGAAAAATATGGTTTCCAAAGGAAGGTACGGGATTGCCAAAAAGGGTTCGTGCTAGTCTAACTTGCTGCAGTTTCTGTACAGGGCAACGGCCGGGTTGTACAGGGGTGAGTGAGTCGCGGTCTGGTAATTAGACTTTTAGAAGGCTTTTGGCACTGTGAAGCTCTGGCTCCCATTGGACTACATAGAGGCCCTGGGTGCTTCACCTCAGGTGCTGGAACGGGCCCAGGCGTACCCAACAGACCAAGAGTAATAGGTAATGGTTGGTGGCAGCAAACCCACGGAGGCTACGGCTACCAGCAGGGCCCCAAGGGGTCACCACCGGGTCCTCTCCTGCTTTTGGTTCACGTGATTGACCTACTAGAGGGTATAAAAACCCGACTACCCATTTTTGGGCCACCTATAGCTGGTGGGTGAATCCAAGGCCGGATCACTCCAAGAGAACTTGAATAGAGTTCAAGCCTAGACCACTCATTGGAGGCCGCCCCCCAACACAGGGCAGTTTGGGACATCGGCGTAGAATCAATGTAACCAGACCTACAAAATGCACGAGCAATGAGGGAGGCTACGGTCATCGCCGATACTTAAGTTCTGATGGAGAACTGCTACCATCCATCTCCGCTGTGTCTTACTGCCACAACCAGGGCCAAACGGGGGGCTGCACCAACTACTGCGCACCGTAGCTTCCGAGGGAGCTTCAGTGTCGTTGCCTTTCTACAAAATAATGAACAAGTCTCACCTGAATACGGTGTTCAGGCTTGGGTCTCGGCTCTTGGATGGGACTCTGCTGCTTTTCGGAAAGCTCAGCCATGCTCCACTAGAAAGTTACGGGGACCCAGGGGTAAAACATACACAGGGAGGTTGACTACGCTAAACTTATTTTTCTAAGAGACGCAGAAGACTCAGGGGGATCTGATGGAAACCTCCAAATAAATTGAAGGACAAATCACGCCAACAGAGCCGTTTTTGGTACTGACAAAGAGTTCCATATTCAGGGGGCACGCGCTCAAGCACATCAAACTGGGAGCAGGTGCTTCGATAGCCGCGGTGTCCAACACAGCCCTCTTAGGACTCCATGATCTCATATCTTAACCCAGCAGCCATCTCCACTCATAAGTCCAATCCACTCCGTGCGCAGGCGCTTGACGTGTCACCACTTTAATAGCATTTACCTTTGATCGTAAAAGCCAGGACAAACGGAGCAAATCGAACTTACCCCATAAAGTGACGCGCACCATTCAGCAGATGCCCGTAGTCAACTGCCGAATTATGACCGAATTGTCACCATTATCTAGAGAAAGCTCATTCATTTCTCCATAGCACTAAGGTCACATGTCAAAAACCGTCCACTCACCTCCAGTTGTAACAAACCTTGTCAAGAATAAAGAGCCCCACCACACAGTGACTTTATCGGCTTGCAGCCTTCTAGATACTGACGAAACTTTGGCTTACCCCCGTCAACACATCACATCTAAGCTTCTGCTGTCAGCATTTGACTTCAAAGTCCTGCCCGCGGAATGAAGCAAATGCCGCCGACCGCTGAAATGAAGTCATACCCTCGCTGCATTAATGTAAATACTCCTAGCTCTTAGTATATTGCCTTCATTTGCTATCATAACCCACAGCTGGGACCACTTCTGGATTGCCCACCTTTCGACTTATTCTAGACCTTGGTTACTACCCCAAAATGGTGATCCTTGGACTCCTATTGATGTGGTGGTCATAAATCCCTGCTAGAGTATTCTCCAGAGTGGCATATCTCTGGTCTCCTCCTGCGGGTTACTCGTGGAGCCATCGACCCACTAGCCACTACTCTCGGATTGCTGCAGGGGCTAAATGAATCTGAGTGATGGGACCGAACTACTTTCCACGCTGGATGGTAGTGGTTCAAACTTATACTCCCGCTGACAGATGCTGTACGGAGCCTCTTACACCGCACGCCACTGTGACTACAACAGAGTTGCCCGGTTTACTAGACACCATAAGTTTCACCGGACCGAAAGGCGGGTTCCAGACACCAAAGGACATCACGCACTGCCCCATCAACAGCCTCCAGCATACTTTCAAATGGGTCATTTATACTGCGCTGTAGTACCCAAGTCATGATCGGAATCCTACCACAGCCTTTTCATTTCCAACCTACTATCTTTCATTTCGTCAATCACTGAAGTCTGAGTCCATTTTTGCCTGCTGCCTATATCTTTTTCCTCACGAGCAGTCAGTAGCGTCTGATTTGCCCGCCCAAGCTCGGGCCTTAATTAGTGACCTGCCTTCAGTGGTGAACGTGAACTTCATGAAATAAAATACCACTCACCCGCTGTTTTTCGAAACTAGTCTCTGTATTATTTTATTGTATACACAAAAAAGTTCATCCTTAAATCCAGTATAACATCCGCTGTCTTCTCGGGTCTGATGCTCTGCAAACCACTAACGTAGGACTTGCGCACTTACATTTCATGCGTCCACATCATCCCTTCATCTTCGCTTTGCCGAGTCTGCTTCTTCCTCTCGTTCCAGCTGACCGCTTTCTCCATGATATCATGCTGAAATCCTCAGCCAAGTTTCAAACCACCATTCATGCTGCCTCAACATCACATCACATTCCTTGTGAAGTAAACCTCTCTATGCCCAATTTCAAATGAATTCTCGCTGTCTGCATATCACAATGGTATTGCCAATAAAAAATCAAGATAAATTTATCTGGACCCACAGGCTCCTTCCTTCTTTAGGTTTTCTAAGCAGCTGCCCACCGACCTAAGGAACCATCCAAGTGACATCAATACGAACAGACCAGTCAATACGCAGCTGACATTAACAACTGGAAAGTTGATTTGGATGACACATTATTTATAAACTTTCTGCTTCTCGGTGTAATGGACCCGTCGAATTTCGTTGATCCCCGGTTCAGAGGTTGCAGACATTCTTTTTCCCAATGCCGGTAAAGGGTAACATTCCGGGCTGTCGTACAACCAGTTCGTAGCCGTGGAGCCAATTGAGTCCGAACCCGTTTTAATCTGTAGGGTGAACGAAAGAAATACGACCCAAAAACAGAACGTCACGCTCAGTGGGATTCAACTCGAGGCTCGCTCGGTAAAGAACCTAAACTGTTAGACTTCCTCTCTATCCAAGGGCGGATTGATTAGTTTACTTTGACACGGCATCGTGAAAGAGAGGTCGTGCACAACAAGCCTCGTGTGCTTTTTGAACGAAGTTACGAGGAGACTCGATGATGGTGAGAACGCGAAGGTCTGGTATTTGGACTTCGGAGAAGCCTTTGACTCAGTAAGTCACAGTCTGAAAATGCACGAGCCTAGAGCCCGTGGAGCTGAGCTTATCGGAGGAAAAAGATTTCCTGTAGAGGTAGAAGGACCGGTCGAGTACGGGTAGAGTTACCAGTGGAGTCCCACCGGTGTTTCTGCCTTACGTAAACGACTCAGCTTATAAGCCAGATAGCCCACACTTTAGGTTTGCTGACGACTTTATGACGGTGGAAGGTCCCGGGGAAAGTGCCTTGAAGGGTGACGTCGATGAAGTGTATCGTTGATGCACAGAGCTGGACCTCCCACTTACCACTAACAAAAGCAGGCAACTGACCAAGTATATCCCTCGGGTCAAACTTAGGAAACTTACGGATGGAAGCAACAGAGTTGGCTTGGGAAGGACAAATACCGTTAGCAATAAGGGGGAATTTATAACTGCGGAGTTCAAACCCCACAGGCTGTGCCTGATAGCCGCAAAGAGGCGTGACAATGCCCTCGCATAATTAATGAGGACCGTTGCCTCGCGGAATCCGTGAGTACTGTTGCCTTTCTTCAAGACGCGCTTAAGGCTGCTTTCGGAGCATACCATTCCAACATGGCATCACAGTCCTATCACGGACAGGAAACTACTTGAAACTGTGCAAATGGGATTCACACGAACGTTCACTGAACCCCGAACCAAGCTCGATGATGAGAGGCTCGGAGAACTAGGACTGTCCTTCTCTGGAACGAAGGATGGTGTGGGCAACCCCACTGGGGAGTTCAGGATTGTGAGGGGCTTCATGAACTCGGAGGAAATTCAGTTGCTCTCAAGTAACGGATGAAATGCCCAGGAGAGGCAAACTAAAGCTTGTGAAAAGTCACTGCAATACAGTGGCTGGGGCAAGTTTACCTGCGCGACAGCTCACGAAGCCCAATAGCTTAGACCTGCTTGGGACGTACATGCGGGAAAGTACTGGTATGGATCATAACATAGAGCAGCCAAACCCTACTCTTGTGTCTCCCACTCGGAAAAGAGCACTGTGATGGAGCAATTACACTTGGTCTGCCGGTAAGTTCCTACGAAACAAAAAAAAAAACAAATGCCAACATGCCGTACGCTCCCGTAGGCCCCTGTCTTGGCCAGTGATGTTCAGAATATGAAGTAAAAAAAAGACAAATGAGCCCCGACATCGGAGTGAGACAAAAACGATGAAGTTCGATACTAGACTGCGAAAATTCAAACAGTTTAAAGACTCCTGGAGGACTCCAAGGAAGCCTAGAGCCTGGAAATTAAAGGTTATAGGAAAATGGGGTCAGCTCCCGGGCAAAAGGACGGCATCATGCAAAGCGTCCCAAACTATTACCCACAACTGCTTGAAGCACAACTGGCCCACAACCTGCTTTGAAATCAAACTGAACACGATCCGAGATCGGTCGGTGTTGGGTTGCGGGTAGAGCCTTAATGCCGCGAAGAGTCCTATATCTGGCATCTCGATTTAGAAAAATTTCACTACCGTTGAAGTTATCGCAGCTGCAACTCCCAACCAGTTTCCAAGCGGTCGAACTTATGTTTCTCGTTTTCCTTCCCTTTCATTTTTCTTCCCTCTCAAGTACTTCACCACATCCCTCAGGCAAGCCTGAAAAATCAGTAAAAAGATAGAAAGCCTTCAGAAGCATCCATGCAAGCACCGTCGAAGCAGGATAGTGAGAGGGGAAAAGAAAGTAAGCGCCAAGGTCTCACCTTCGGTGGGGGTTGTTTCGTGCAACCACCCCTCATGGTTCAGCAAGGTCTAAGGTCGGCTTTGTTTATTAACAGCAATGGCAGATTTCTCAACAGTGATGGAGAAGTACACATAAAAGCATGATCAGATTTTACGACATCATTCAATAGGATAAAAAGCTCACAAATTTTAACCAGAAAGTTGCACATTACAACAACAGAAGAATGAGGCTAGAGAAAGTTAAAATACGGCTAAATGGCTAAGGAATAAACTGTATGATTCAACTTCGAGTCAGTGGGGGCAATGGCGAGGACTCAGCCCGATGTAGGAGTGTTGGGATGGACTTTATCTTAGGAAGCAGAAAATACAATACTTCCTGGGAAGACGCAAAATAATGGTCAGTGACGCAAGCTAAAGATCACACAGTAAGGTAATTGGTGAGGAGGCAAGGAGGCTGGTAAGAACCTTGTGAGGGTGCTCAGAGGAGTGCTGATTTTCGTGCGTTTGTGGATAAGAGAAATAATAGTACCCCCTGTAAAGATGAGATACTTTTCATGAGAAGTAACGTGTATCATCCTATTTCGTGAATTCGCAGCAGAAAGGGAGAAAAATGGGGTTCCAAGAAGGAATAATCGGCAAGCGGAACACGGTGTTAACCAGAGAGAAGGATAAAAACCTTTATGCTAGGCCAGATTACTTCGGTAAAATGACAAAGGCATTATTTTGTTGAGTTTCCCACGGCTTTTTTGACCTTGTTGGGCATTTTTGGCTAGGGTTGGCTGCGGTTTGTGGTCACTTTTTCATCATGTGGAGGAGGAGAGTATTACCGGACCTGGACAGTTCGTTCTCCAGTCAGCAACCCTGGCATGACGGTTTTAGTGGCTTCGACATCGGGGAGTCTTGTAGTGGGAAGTTCACAGCAAGCCTCAGCGGGGAGTAGGCAGCAGAGGCGAAACTTGCTGTAGATGAAACCCGATGACCAGATCGTATTCGCGGCAGTCAACCATACTCGTGGTTGTACGTGGGCAGGAAAGACAAGCAGTCTTCGCAATACACTACAGCCAAGCAGCACAATGACCAGGTGGTTTTGAAATTGGAAAAGGGAGGTTTGCGGTCCGGAGTTTGTTCCAGCTGAGGGCTAGTGTCAGCAAAACAGTAGATAGAGGTACGGAGGTTGCAAAGGAAGCACACTGGTCCTAGTGACATGAGACGTCATTGGTATTGTAAGTCTGTGTTCGTGAGGACTAACTGCGTTTGCACTATTAGGCCTGGTCATTGATCACAGATTCGTCAGTGTATCGGAGAATCTGCGGGGAGGGGGTGTCTCGTTTCAGGGAGGAGGTAATGAGTGGTCGGACACTTAGGAATCTACGGCACTGTTGAACCATTTCCCCGTTGTAGCACTCGAGGATCTCTGGAGCCTCTGTTGCAAGAAACTGGTTGAAAACTTGGACGAAGCATAATATCCTGTGATGTGATCCAATGTGATCTTCATCGGTCTGAACCCCAAGTCCAGCGGCTTCTCGTGGTCAGGGCCGCTAACGGCTGTAATAAGCCACCAGTAGATGGCATAAGTGCGAGCAACGTCGTTGAGTTCAAAAGATCAATTGAGGTGTGAACGACTGATACAGCAGAAGTAGCCTGTACTACTTTTTTGTCAAAAAAAGGGCCAGCTCCTTTCACTTCAGTCCTCGCGGAACCCCCACCAGGCAAAAGATACTCCTTGCTTTATTATTCTTACCACCAAGGAGGTAAACTGTTAGGGGTGTGGGCCTAGCGGCTTTAAGCCGAAGCGTTTTGAAGAGAACTGGGATTTGAGGTCAGACCGGAACCTTACCTGATTATGGCCAAGTGTTGAAGAAAACTCGACTCCTTCCAGTGTCGAAGCACCAAGCAAGAAACTGGACTCTCCGGCACCTAGCCCTCAGGTCCTGGAAACAAACTGTATTGGTCTGACCTGATCTGCGGATCGGTGAGAGCTTTCATATCTATGTAAAAGCTGCAGTGAGTCCACTTTTAGAACATTGTGTACAGGCTGAGGCACCTTTTTTGAAAGGGGTGTAGCCTGCCCAGAAAAGGTTCAGTGACTAGCCATCCGGATAGTTGAAGTACAAGGCGAACCGTATGAACTACAGTTGCAGGATATGGGGCTATTCTGGCTTGGGAAAGAAGGCTCAGAGAAGGCCTTACTGGTGCGTTTAAAATCCCAGGGATTATGCTCAACACCAGTTGGGAGAATACGTTTGAGCAGTCCATTGATCGCAGAACCGGGAAAAAGTATAGAATTATGGAAGCCACGCCTTAGGCTAAATGTGCAAGCAAACCTCTTCAGAAATAGAGTAGTGGGAATGTGAAATAGACATGCTGAAGGAATAGTTAGCGCACATGTTGTTTATACCCTAAAGGGATGCTGGATGCCCAGTGAGGCGGGTTATTCACGGAAGTAGAATGCTGACTATTGGGGATAAATTGTATTTTGCTCCTGACTTTCCAGTTGTCCTGTGTCCACGCCCACCATCTGGGGCACTGAGTGTGATGAAACTCTGGGGTCGTGGTTTTCTCTCGCATGGATGGTGAAAAGGGTCCTCCTAGTTAAGACAGTAGACTTGTCTATCAGGCGCGACAGCTTTTTCTTCGGGAACGAACATCCTTTCATTCTCTTCCTTGCAGTCCTCTACTCAAAGGCCACAACATTCGAACCAACTGGCAGTCGGGGCACCGTGGGAACATTAGAGCCGTCAGGCGCAAGAACCTGGAAGTACGCTGGCCAAAGATGCAAATATTGCGGCCTGATCTCGAGCTATCTTTCCAGCCAAATTAGGGGAAAATACGCATTTGTGTAACAAAACTGGTAAGGATTAACAAAGTCTCGGTACTAGGTACTGATAGCTGTGCATACCACTGAAAGAACTCTGGTCGCTCAGTTGGCCCTTGTTAGTCCTGCGCCACCGAAATTCACAGGAACCCAAAGTTTTCATACAAGGGCAGATTTCTACGGTAAGACCTCTCCTAGAAAACGATTTTCAGGTATAATAAACCTTTTGTGAGAAGGATACCGATTGTTTGAAGAATATACTACGTCTTACAACGAGCATGGCTGGTGGTCATCGGGGAAAGGCATACGATCGGGGGCCCCAGGGCCTCAGACTCTTTTCTATGAAAAAGAGGAAACCACCAACGGATCTCATGGAGACATTCAAAGTAAAAGGGGCCTTTCTGGGATAAGACCAGAGAGTCTACCCGATATGGTGCCAGGCTCCCGAACAAGAGACCACACGAAGAAGCTGAAGAAAGTTCAATTTAGGTTTCTAGTTGGGTCCCAACTCTTTGCTAATAGGAATAAGCCGCCAGAAGAGGTATTAGAACCGGAGACTGTCCAGCCATTCAACGGGTACTAGTTCGTATGTTGAACGAGACCATTCCTGGAATGAAGCTATGAGCATGTAGCTAGAGAAGTGGATGAAATACGTTTATTTGTTGAACGTTCTCACCTGTTGCATGACGGTTTAGTGAAAACCGATGGTGCATAATTTCCCTCCCAGCTGACGAGCGATGTGGTTTTATGCTTCCCTTTTAATTAAAGCATGAATTCGACGAAAAGAACAGATCTACGCTGGATGTTGGGCGCCTCTGAACAATATGTGGCCGAATTCGAAACGGATCCTGAAGTCAGAACGCGATTTCCCGTGAAATTCTTCGATACTAGGTTATCAAATGATCAATGACATAAAGCAGGTACGAACCTCAACCATGCTATCGCAGAGACTCGGAAAATGAGGACCAAATTGCGGCGTATGAGAAAGTAGCACGTGCGTCACGCAGGTCCGAAATGGGATATGACAAAGAAGCGCGCTGGACGCGAACAAACAAACGGTAATGAAGACATACAAAGCTTGAAAACACAGATAGTGTATATGAGCCAGCGATGTCAAGGACACATGAAATTGCAGTTTTCGGGGGGAATTTCCACAACGGGTCGTCACTGGGTGCCCACCTGCAGTGCATACTGCTGAAGGAATTCTGGATGCTCGGTTGGCTGTAGCCATCACCCGTCCTGTGCAAACTGTACCCTTTGCACCGCTGCACCGCGTGAACTTCGGGCCGCGTTGTTTGTTCAAGCAAGGCCCCCAATACAAATTCATTTGGGCTAGAAATGCCAAAGGAAATCGTATCGTAGTAAGCGCTCAATAAACCTTATCAGCCTCTATATCTGGATGTTTTGAGGTAGTACTTGGGTTCAAGGATCGAGCCCAAATGTTCCCGGCTTTTGAGGTATCTTCTTGTATGTAGTATTCGATCCGCTGAAATCAAGAGCGCCGGACGACAGGGGGCAATTACCGCGAGCGTGTGCAGCAGGTGATAGGACTGATAGTGGTCTATATTGGACAGAAGGGAAAAGTGGATAATGCGCTCAGAAGCAAACGCAAAGGTGTACGGCAAACCGCACAAATAAATTGCGTCGTCCATACATTAAAGCAGATGGAAAAGTAAAAGCACTTTTAATTGCTTCCTCGTAATTAATCTCTAAATATGCATATGTTTTTGAAGGCGGCAGAGGAGAGAAAGAAAAGCCGGTTGAGAGGTACTCTAATGGGGAGTAGACAGCGGTTGAAATGTAGAAAACGTTCAGGAAGGAACAGCTAGCTCTAAGAACATGTCCGACCGCATTTTAGACGTTTCTTTGATCGCAGCTTCGCTAACTTGCTGCGGTAGGTTATTCCAAAGCGAGACTATTTTGAGGACTAAAACTTTCTATCGGGCGTTTGTTCGGGGACGAAGCCTGAGCACTTTCTTAGCATGCCGTCAGAGGGCTTCCGGACACGAGTGCATGAAAAGGTGATCGGCAAGCCTTGTAGTGAAAAGGTTGTGGGTTGGGAAAAGATCTCTAAATCTGCGAGTTTCTGGAGGGTACAGTACTGGGTCAGTCAGACTTGATGACTAAGGGTGAGCGGAAACTCGCGAACTTGTTTTGTAGATTTCCTTTGTACACGTTCTAAGATGTCTTGGTCCTTGACAAGGTCTGGGAGTACAATCCGACCACCTTATTCTAGAGGAGGTCCGATGTAAGTCCCATGAATGACCTCAAAGTCTTCTCTCATGATCGAAGAAAATTTATGCTCTACCACGCTGAAAACGCGAAAGGCAAAGAACAATGAGCGGACAGATACAATCAGTGACGTCATCGAACGCACGCAGAACACTCAGGTCATCCATTAAGAGACACCTGTGGGAGACAAATCACTGTGTTAATCTGAGCACGGCGTTCACGGTCACTTATGTCACAAACAATCAACGATTATTGAGATACGCGGAGGCATTAGCAATTAACCAACGTCATCCTCAACTGTGCAAACAGCGAGAATGGATAATTACGTTAGCCAAGCCTTGGTAACGCGTTTTCATTTGCTATCATTAGTTGTGTGTGCGTGTGTGCACTTTTGCCTTTGATCTCATGAAAACGTTTAGTTTACCATTTATAAATGATCACCTTGACTGCAGTATGCACTAGTGAAGATGCAGCGAAATGGTCCGGAATACGTCGTGCAATTTAATGCTATTGACTTCTATGTTCAAATTTGTGTCGGGAAAGCTATGTTTTCAAAGGCAAACTAGTTGGCCAGTTGATGGTGGTAGAAGAAGGAAAGGCGACTAGTTTAGCCAGAACACCAAGATATTGTGGCTTTCCGTATACCAGATGGGTGTGGCAATATTCGTCCAAAATGTTGAGTCGGGGAATTACCAAATGACATGCTCACATATCTGTCATCCTGAATTGGTAATCTTCAGTCGTCAGACAGTTTCTTGGAGTGGTCACATGCCTAACTGCAATTCTAGGGCGCAGTTGCCCCAGAAAGTAACGTAGACAGAACGTAGTGGAATGCTGACTAGTATGTTGTTTGGAAGGTCATCTATATAGATGACGAACAATAAGTGACCTAATACTGACACTAGAGGGATTCAGGGTGTACCACGGATTGTTCTGAGAGGCGAGGACCTGCTCTGACCCCGAATGACCGACAAGTAAGAAAACTACAAACAACAGAGGGCATATTGCCGGAAGTTCCGTAGGATTCCAGTTTGTGTGTACGAGGAATATGCGGCAGACTGTCAAAATCTTTTACGAAGTCGATAAGCTTTGCGGACTGGATCATACCTTCGTCTTATGTCCGATTAATACTATCCATGAAGGAAAGCATGTTGGTGAAGCATGACCTTCCCGGCAGGAAGCAGTGTTGAGCAAGGGGGCTTCAGCCTTCCTTGAGCAGATGTGTCAGTATGACAAGCTTTCGGAGACTTTGCCGGGAATGCTGGTAAGGTAATAGGTTTGCAGCTCCATGGTTGATGGCGATCGCCCCTTTTGAAGATAGGCTGACTGTCACTCGCTTCCGAGAGGTTGGGTAGGTACGAGAATCTTACCAGCCCTGGAACAGCTCCGCGTAGATTTCTACCAATATTACGGAAGTTTCTTTAGGAATTCGATGGTGGATCTCATTCGGGCCCATCAAACTAAATGAATTAAATTGACAGAGACGGCTCTGCTTCCTGTCTTGCAAAGAGTGTAGTGCACAAATGTAGCTCCGCTGGCAGGCCTGAGAGTTTGGAGATGTATGAAAGCAGGCGATAAGGTATAAACGGTTTGGAGATGCCACCCAAAACGTGTTTGCCATTTAAGAGCAGTTTGTGGCTGCAGCGCCATCCCCAAGGCAAGGCGCAGCTGAGGAGACGCTTGGCTGCCTGTTTATGCGCATTAGCCTGAAAAGAGCGGATCTGTTAGTGTTTGCTGGCGCAGGGATAGCCCTCCGCTGCTGAATAAAGAAAAACCTCTATTCTAACCTTGCAAGCGTTACAAATGCGCCTAAATTCCGCCGCTTTCGTATCTAGTCCCGTGAATTTAGGCCTACCAAACCTTTAAGAGCGTTCATTCAACAATCCTCTGTTGGATCGTGGGGTGGAGGTTTACTGTTGGCCGTGACCTGCTTCCTAGTGGAGAGGATCACGTGGTCACTCTTGTCTAAAGTAGGAAGTTCGTTGACTGTATCTACTTTGTGGTTCGCTTTGGAGACCTCTAGATAGAGCAGTAATGGAGCGCGCGCTGTGCGGTATTAGGCTGTTTCATCGACTTGCTGCTACGTTTGCGCTAAGCCGTTAAGGAAAGTTCTCCTTTATCATTGGCCATTTCCATAGTTTTCTAGTAATTTAATTAGCCGTTTTGTGGGAAACCATCCCAAAACTTTGCACGACTTCCAAAGATCATTTTCAAATACTATTAATATGCGCGTTGCTCAAAAACATCGACCCAGTGTTAGATTTGAGAAACCGCTAGTGCAACTGAAACAATGCTCCATACCATCGATGGACATCTTGAATTGTACTGGCCTCGAAGCTCATATTTATCAAGACCTTAAGAGCATCTGAACGAGACTCGCGAACCTGGATGACTATAACGCGAAGCTGGCTCCGTTACTGTGCCTGATAGACCCCAAGGCAAACTGGTAGCAGCAGCAGCTCAAACCTGCTGTTGACTTTCTTGAACTTGTTTCTACCGAGATCTCCAAGCTCACCTCAAATAGCAAAAATGCTATAGCCTTCAACCCCACGGACAAGGCCCCAATACCGCGACTGAAATCCACCCTGCTCAGGGCAGCTGGTATGGGGCAACATTTATGCACGTGCACAAGACTGCATAAGAATTCATCACGCCACACATGTCCTACCCTCTTCCAGTTCTCTGCCTGTCGGACAGCAAAGTTATTTATCAAAAATCCATCTCTGCTTTCCCTCGAAACCGTTTATGAATCAGTCAGACCTGCGGCCGACGAGACTCCTCTTTAAAAGGCAGCTTCAGGGAACCCTTCCCCCCAACGGTATCTGCCACTAGTTCCCCACAAACCGGCCCTCGGGAGGGGCCGCCTCAGCCACGCAATCAATAACCTCAACTCGGCAAGATTCGCATGAATTCATGTGTCCGTCTTCCTCGACGGTTCACCCTCGTCGGACACCAAGTCAACATCCAGAGGATCAAGATTACCTCTGATTGCAATTTCCAACTCAACCAGCGGAGCATCTTCCCTCTCTGCTCTGAACAACGGCACTGTGGACAGAGCTTCAGGAAACTATCCATCACCGACCATACCTCCACCAGGTTAGCGGATTTTGTAGGAAGCAGGCTACCTCTACTCCCTCTTCTTCGTCCAGCTCGGCCCAACAGCTTGTCCCCCATGCTTTTATTAGATCCCCCAAATTTTTCCACAAACCTTGCCGAGCCACCAAAGTGTGCAAAAGAGAGACCCGATCCGGTTCGTCGTCACGCACAGGCAGATAGTGTAAGGCCTCACTTCCAGAGCCCTCCTATCTTGCAATCCGCAGCCAAACCGGAAGACAACAGGCGAACAACTAAGAGCCTCTGGCAGCAACGGCACCGATTCACCCACGAACCGGCACCCAACCACGCAGGCTCTAGGTCTACTGAAGGTACTAGCTTAAGGACTCGAGCATCCAGCCTACTCCAGCTGCCACGGAATCGTCAACATACTCACAATAGGGCCCGACCCACACCCAATCCCCCTCAATATCAAGCCTCCCCAGAAACCCAGTGGCCGGCTTATGACCCTTGTTAACACTACCACGTACGCCTCGAGGGATGTTACACGTTGCTGCCATACCAAATACGTTGCCTGGCAGGCCTTTCTTTTGACCTTTGACCCAGCGTACTTCCGTTTCTTTGCTCTTTACCCCACCAAATGGATTAGTCGATTTCACCCCTCCGGTTATCCTCCGAGACCCATATAAACACCCAGTTAAACCCCTTTCGCCTAATATCCCGGGCCTGACACTTCCTTCCTCCGTAGAATGCTTCGGCGCAGTCTGCAACCCTAGCACAAGCCTCAACTTCGGCTCCCCCTCTGGCCGCTCCCGTTTTTCGTCCTTATCTCTCACTCAGCCACAGTAGCCACATGAAAGCAAGGTCCAGGAAAAAACGTCAACCGTCCTCAGGTCCTTGTAAGTCCATTCACACAAATCGAGCAACACGTAGCCAATTAGAACGAATCCCAAAACCGGAACAAGATTGATTCGTAGTTTCTATGGTACTAAAGTGAAATTCACAAAAAGTAAAAATATATACAAACCTCGAGTACGCGGCCAAATACGCTCCATGGTAAAATCCGAATGTTCAGAGTCACGTGGCTCGAGCACAAACGTCAGAAGCGGTTCGAGGTCGATTTCTGGTCTCACACAAATATACAAACATGAAAAAGTGCGGTGTATATACGAGCCTATCAAAGTGATGTCAAATATATTCGCATTCACAAAGCACGTAGAACATTTGGAAGGATTTTCAATGTTTTTCCCCTACGGTCTTTACCACCGCTGTCTCTCCCAGCTTCATCCAGGCCTCACCAAGTCACCTCCAACAGTAGACTCGACCAGCTCGGAGGCGGCTGCATCATTCATACTGGACGTATGTTCATGGCGAACAGATTTCATCGTCCCATTCTTGACAGAATTCGGGACTCGGTCCGGTTCACTGGCAAAGAAGGTCAACAACCACTTCTTACAGGAAGCCTCTATCATTCGCCGAACCAGGATGTGCATGAGGTGACTGCAATAATGGAAGCATTTCACTACGTTGCTGACCTCCATTCAACCGCAAAATCCTAGCCAGTGATTTCACCTTGCCTGAAACCTGCAAGCAATCCTTGACACCTGCCACAGAACCCCATGACTTTCTCTCGTGTGTGCATTTTGGTAACTGGGCACAAAGTGTTTTATTCTCCACTAGAGAAAAAAATACATAAGGCCTGATCGTCACTATCGGTAACAAGAATTAAGATGCCTGAACCTTGAATCGCCTCGGTGGTAGTGACTAGTAGATAGTATCTTGTGCTTCCAGTGCACCCTGGCTTCACACCGATAAGTCAGCAGAAACACACCTTCCGGTCACCAATAAGCAATACAACAGAGCTTGCCGGGATGGTCCACCCTCATTTATCCGTTCCCAAAACTGGGTCGAATTCCTTCTATCTAACGACCTGGAAATAGCAATCGCTCAACTGTATTCTTATCTTCACTGTTGCCTCGGCCAAATCACTCCAGCCTCAGGACCCGTAATAAGCAACCAGCAGAACCCTCCAGATGGTCCTAACGGGAACCTAGCCAAACATTAACGGAGTTTTACTGAAATGAGGGACTTCTCGTTATATCTTCAAATAAAGCGTATATCCCGCGCGATAAAACGGCTTTTGGGTTCACCAGAGGAAAACAGGAACTGGGTGCCTTAAGCCACCCGCACAAGGTGGAAGCAACGGCCAGACTGATACAGACCAGAAACAAGCAATTTAACCAAGCAATCCCATATTTGAACTATAATAATGCTTACTTGAATGACCCTCTAAGGCTGCAGGAGGCTTTCAGCACCTACCCCGCCTCCTCTTTGAGGATGGATGACGCAGCATCCATCACCCTTCTAATTCTGGTGACATCAACAGCTTTTTCAGCGGTAGTGCCTCACCCCAATGAGGTTTCAGCCCTGGTAGCTATAACAGACTACGTCAGGAGGCTGTACCACCGGCCATTTTCTTTCGAGGTGGCATAGACATTCCATTTCTGATGACAAACATAATCAATCTGTCACTAAGATGCTGTGTTGTCCTTTCCCAACGGGATACTTCCACTATCACACCCATGAACAAAAATGGATCATGTCCAAATACTGAAGTAGGCCTGAGTGCCGCCTACTTTGAGCACTGAACACAGGCCACTAGAGTCCACTTCACCGACGAAAATTCAGTCTCTTCCCGTCCCCACCTCCCACGGCTTTCCAGACCAGTCCTCAAACTGGTATTGTCCTGCTTTGCAAGTCTACCAACCATGACAATGATACCACGGTAACCATGCAACCACCACTAAGTCAGATTTCTCCCTCTCACACTCAGGTATAGTACCGGTACTCTGGCACCATCGGGTAGGAGCACAGACGAACTTACATCTACCGTTCTTGGCACGAGACCAATTTCCTCTAATGCATCGCCACCGATACCCAAATTGTTTCCTCTACTTTGGCATTCCTCGGAAATAGTTCAGTGTAGAATAACCACCATACCAGAAGAGACCGTATCAATATAGTAACGTGCTAGCAGGGTACCAGCCCCATTCACTCACATACTGTTTTTTCGAACCTATCTTACCGCCTTGATACTGAACTGCATTCCGCGTGAGCAAAAGCTATTGGGGTTTACTATTTCTAATTTCTCCCAACCGTAAAGCCTTAGGTTCTTTGGTATCCGAGCTCGGCAGCGCCAAATTGCGAACTATTACTCTTTTGGAATGCGTACACAGCTACCTAAATTGCGTACAGAGTTTTGCTAGCCTGTAGCAGTATGGTTCAATCTCCTGCAAGCTTATTTCACCCAGAATGTTGAGTGGATGCCTCCGACCGCTTCAGTGAAACACCATCCTTATTCCATTCACATTGGCCTAACCAAATTGTTTTTACTGCCGCCATCTTTTACTTTAACCCACAGCTGAAACCAAGTCCAGACTGCAATCCCCATTTATTTCAGGTTCGTCGCCTCCCACTTTCTCAGTCACCACGATGGATAACCAAGAATGACACTTTGACTTGTACCGACAGAGACCCAGGTGGAACCTTTCAGAGAAACTGCGACCTCAATCAACCTAAATAAGGTACCCCAAACTGCCTATCAGAAGATCCATTAGCGTTTCCTGGTGCAAAGCTTCTCCTGACGATAGCGCTATTGAAGCCTGCACAAATTACAGTGACACTTAACATGCCACTGTACCGGCCAGTAACCGCCATCAGTTTAAACCCCCATGCCTATCTACACCTTGCTGGTTGATCGACACATCCCCTACCCCGCCAAATGAACCATACCCATGGGATGATGTACATTACCGGTAATGATGCTGAACAACTCCGGGGCTCATTAAGTCAATACGTATTTGTCAGCGAAGCAGCATAATAAAGCTCCATCCTGTGAGGAAAATTTTCACCTTAGTATCCATTGCAAAGAGTTCAATCTTCCCTCGTACAGTGGCCAGCTGGAATTTGATTCTCCGCTTTTCAAGGACCCTTCATTTGCGCTATCTCACCCCTGAATGGTACAGGTTACTGATGCTGAAATAAAACTCATCCTTCCATGGACTGCTGTTTCTTCCACACTCACCAATGTTCTAATGTGCACTTCCGTAAAATTGGTCTTAAGCCTCCCTGTTTCAAAACTCACTCCGTTTATTAAACACCGGTAGATCCGTCATTCAAGGCTTGCATCATCTTCATGGATTTCTATTCCCTTCACAAGCATCAATTTTTCCGAGCATACTTCCAAACAACTTTTTTTCCTTTTTCTTCCTGTTCAGAACTTACTCTGTTCGTAAAACCCCAGAAAGACTCCGTTTTCCGTAGCTTGCATCATTCTCGTTTATAATGCATCTTTAGCTTTGTGTAAAAACGACGTCCCCGGTATCTCCAAGATGCATCACTGCCCAGCTCGAAACCGAAACCGGTTCCTATTTGCCGCGCAAACCAATGGTAGGGTGATCCATTCGAGCTATTGCTGGGTATGTTGTTCTGCCGCTCGTATTTTCGAAACTTATTATTAAAATTTGTGCACATTTCACCTCACTGAGTACCATTTTACCCCATCACCATGCTATTACACGAGCTTCTCGACCACGGCCGAGAAATATAACATCCTCCTACCACAAGCTTTTGGCTAATATGTCTGTTAGCGGCCGGTCAAAAGGACTACCAGCAGTGTTTCTTTTCCGACTGACGCTAGGAGCTTCAAAATTTCCTAATAGTAAGAGACTGGTGAGGTGATATTTAGCTTTCGGACCTCGTAGCTGTTCTATGAGATGAAGAGGTTCGTCTAGACTATCTTGTGGAGGACGATAAATCACGCCTACTAGGAGAAACTCTGAGGGGAAATTCTAATCCTCACTCACAGAGAGGCAGTATGGGGGTTGGGGAGCAGGCTAGACGAAGTAGGGGGAAAGACTTCTGCTGAGATATAGGGCTACACCACCAGCTTTGCCTCTGGAGGGAACCCTACGGAATGAGGTATATCCAGTGATAGAAATTCCATCATCTAGGTTCTCTGAGGTAAGCCAAGTTTCTGTGACTGCCGGAATGTGAGTTTTACTGTCAGCCACCAGCTGCCTTAGTTCTAGTATCTTATTGAAGATACCGAGGCAGTTTGCGGAGAAGCACCTCAAAGAGTGCAAGGTAAACATTTCGGAAGGTGGAGGACTACGGTTGAGGGGATAAGAGCAGAGCGAGGACGTTTCTGGTGCTGTTTCCTGTCCGAACCCGTCCACGGGGCCTTTTGCCGAACTTTGCCTTTTTCCAGGCTACCCTTTTCTAGTTCGTATCCGGGGTAAGGGTCCGCGTTGAAGATGAGCGAAAAGGAGTTCGGGACCAGGAATAAGTATAAGAAGGCTTCAGCATACCCTGAGTTGTGACCTGCACTTTTTCGTTCCCAATGATGTAATATCGGTTCAGAGAATATCGGCTCCGCGGATTTACTATTAATGGGAGTTGCATTTGGATTAGATGTTAGTCCTGCCTTGTTCCGCATGAATCTAAGGGGCTTACTCATTCTGACAGAGTGCTAGTAATTACTAGGCCAGCAGAGGCTCTTTCTTTCCTGTCTGCTTATTTCCCTGGGGCGTTTTTGTCGCCGCCTTTTTGTCGATGACCTTCATTTGTTGTTCGCTGTCGGGTTTCTCAGGGTCTGCTTTCGAAGCGCTGAAAGCCAGAGGCTCGGTGGGTATCTGAGCCTCAGGGAAGGGAGAAAAATAAACCTCTGCGGAGGCGCCAGGGTTGCGAACCCAGCGGATTTAATTGTTGAATTGGGTTTCGGTTTGCCCTCAAGTCTGGTTAGGATAACATGGGGGGAGCTAGAAAGCTTGCAACCAAGTTTTTTTTTTGGGGACCTCCGGCTTTCAGATTGGTAACCTTTACCGTGCCTTCTTCCTGAGAGGAGGTAAAGAGATTTGCCTTGCCAGTACCCTCCGACACGCACAAGTGTGTTTCTTAGCGTGCTTGTCTGTGTAAGCGGATCTAGGAGAACATTCTCAGAATTGAATTCTAAGATTAACCCAAAAGCCCTTTTACTAGACTTCGAAGGCAGCCTAGCTGCTTCAGATGGGTTGAGAATTTCGGTACTTGGACCAAAAAGCAGAGTTTTAGCCCAATCCACAGGACATTGGGTGCTTGGAAAACAACCCCAAATAATAGCCATTTTTGCTACTTTGGACATCTTCTCTGTAAGGGAAGCTGTATCTAGAATTAAACCCTAGGACACTTTGACGTCTTCAGCAGCTACAGCCTTCTTTAGAAACAAATTCATGAGCTTTAGGGTGGCCTATCTCCTATTCTGGAATAGACACCTGAGCCTTCAGTTCGCTTACCTCGGACGCTGGATTTTCAGAATGAAGGAGGACTGAAGAGCTGCCTAGTGTAGGAACCAATTGACTCTGGGTCTAAACGCAAGAAGAGAGTATAATCGTCGAAGTTCGGGATAATGTTAATACAATACATGGAGTCAGAAACGAAGTAGAAATGTGGTACACCAAACCGAATGTATAAGCAGCCATATCATTAACGGCATGTAAGCACAGCAGGAGCAATTCGTATTCATACGTACTGTCATGGTCGGTATTCGGTGGATAGTTGGGCCTCTGCTGCTGTTTCGAACTCGCAGTGTTAAGAGCTACAGAAACTCGCCCATAGCAAAACTATCTGGACAAGCCATTGGATTTAGCCACACGAAGCACCGTGCAAATTTAATCGAATTGAAATGTTGCAGTCCCGACAGTGGAGGACGAAAAAATCAAATCAGTGTAGGTGACGAAAAAGGCTGCACGGAAGCATTCAGCAAGGGCCACACCTGGGACTCCTGTTGTCTCCGATGTATGTTACCTATCTGGCACACGGGTTGGAAAACCCGCAACTTCCTTTCGCGAGCAGCTTCATGGTGGTAGGTGCACCAGAAGATGCGGTGGTTCAGGGTGATCTGGGCAAGGTACAACAGTAGCCAGTGGCGTGAGATCTTCCCATCAATCTGAGTAAATGCCGACATCTCACCAAGGAGGGTTGGCCACGACCTATCCAGTACAGGGGGCCACCAGACAATCGGAATGCGCTAGATCAGACCACAGAAGCCCGGGATCTGGAGGCGATGGTAGGCACTGACCTGAAGACAAGTCACCAGTGCCAGAAACTGATGCAGAAGGCATGTAGAGCCATACACCAGCTAAGGGGGGCTGTCAGCTCTAGGGAACCGAATTTCTTATTGCCACTGTACAGAGATTTTGTGAGGTCTTATCCAGAGAACTGTGTCCAAGCCTAGAGGCCATATTTTGTGAGGAAAATGAAGACTCTGGCGCAACTAGAACAGCGACTTAGGCGACGGTTAGCAGGATATAGACATTTGTGCTACGAACAGAGGTTGGGGCTACTAGAGTTATTTTAATAAGAATAAAGAAGACCAGATGACCCCATAGGGGCCTTCAAAATACGAGAAGGGCCCACAGAAGCACGAGGTCACGTGGGGGCCTTATTTGATCTGCGAGAGAATAGCTGCCTACGAGGGCATGTACTGCCAATCAATAAAGAGAGAACTTCAACTCGAATCAGGAGTCAGTCCCTTTGAAGTTAGGGTCGTTCATGACCGGAGCAGGCAGCCAGGGGTTCTAATAAGCGCAAGCACAGTGGCTGAGTTTAATAGGAGGTCAGGTGGAGAGTGGCTGACGGTGTTTGGAGAAATGTGACCAGGAGCCTGCTACCTTCTTATAGACAACTG
Organism: Fasciola hepatica; assembly: GCA_948099385.1. Classification (NCBI taxonomy): domain Eukaryota; kingdom Metazoa; phylum Platyhelminthes; class Trematoda; order Plagiorchiida; family Fasciolidae; genus Fasciola; species Fasciola hepatica. The sequence continues at coordinate 81,140 of CANUEZ040000130.1, forward strand.
ACCAGTTCCTTTCACTCTAAACCTCATGGAACCCTTATGCAGTACCTACTATCCCGTACCATACTGTCCTTCTTGCAGGGAAGATTGACCGTGGTGTGTGACTCATAGATACATCACCCCAAACCATCCCTGATTATAATCAAGTATTGAGTAGAGGTTGCCTCTTCCAGCTGTCGAAGCACCTGGGGACCAAAGGAGCTCACCAGTGCAAGAATCTGGACATTCAGGCGTCCCGCCCTCAGGCCCTGGAACCGAACTTAACTGAACTAGAAGCGACTAGGCCGAGCTTGACGTGTGATTCAAGAATTTTGCTGTTTGATGTTTAAGAGATTACCCATGACGGAATCTTTCGAGCGACTCAAGCGGAACGGACTGCCTCAAAGCTGGATTTCCTTCCATTGTCCAGCGGTCTATCCTTCAGATAACCGGCAATTCAAGCAGCAAGATGCAATCGTGACTAGTGTTTTGAACCCTTTCGCTTCATCCTTTGGTCCAGCTCCCAAATAATAGTCACTTTTGGATGCAAGACACAGTCAAAATTTGGATTTCGAACCTTTTTCCCTTCCCATTGCCTCAATATCCGGCGAAAATTCTTCCACCTCACCGGTTGCATTCAGATAAAAAGATAATCACAAGATCAGGGGAAATTTCAAAGTAGAACCAATCCACTGAGAGTATTTTGGTTATGAAAGTTAGGTTTTAGTTGATGGTTATATCCTTTTTCACTCGTCGTTCTATTGTTAGTGCTGACGAAGTGAAGTTTACAAATCCCTGCACTGCTTCGGCTTGCGGTTTAGGAAAATGAAGAAAATGTCCACAAAAGGTGTGGTCGTTCATTGAAAAAGAAAATATTTAATGGATTATATTAAAATTGGTCCCCTGGTTAATAGGTAACCAGAGTTTACCAGCTTGCAGCATTTTAAGAAGAAGCTTTGCTCAAAGTCTTTCATAGTTTGCTTGCATAACTCGATATATGGTTGATACCAATAACCAGTTTTGTAAGCATACCAGTGGATCAAAATACCGGTATAGTATCCCCGATCTTTTCGTGCTTAACCAATGAATTATCACTCTATGCATCCCATCACTTATTTGCTCACACGAAAGGAGATTCGTGTGCCAACTCTTTTACCGCAATTGTGAAAAAGGCAACAGAATAGTGGCAGTCAGCATGGAGTGAGAACGGAAAGGGGGCTTGGGTGGTTTTATGTGTTCCGGCCGTGCTATGAAGTCAACTGTAGTTCTCTTCGTCGTGAAACGCTGCGCAGTGGAAATGTATCCCTCGTCCACAAGTCTCACACTGGACTTGATAAACATTCTCTCCCAAGTCCAGCGACGGCTTCTCTTCTCCACGTAACTGCAGGTACGCATACCGCCGCTCAACGGCAAGGCGGACCGCAGAGCAAGTGGCAACGGACTGGAAGGAATTGCGGCTCACAAAAGTTTATATATGACCTGTGGACCAATCAAAACTTACGAAGCCAAATTAAGTAGCCCTACTAAAATATTACAGAGGACAGAGGCAAAACCGGACGACATTTTACATTGAAGGGAAGTTATCAATTCTGATAGAATACAGCTTTATACTGTGACATTCACCTTTTCTCCATTCATAATACAACAGCTGAGTGACGCTTAAGGCTAACATCTTTCGAGTGATTGAAGGCTTCTTGCTCTCAGTGATTGAGGTTTTTGCACTGTTTAGCGAAATGACACGTTTTTTCGTCCAAACTAAAGTACCGTAAACAGGGTTAAGTTGTGCACATTTTCTGAAGAGTTTAATATCTTCACAAACTGGTTATGCGCTTTACTGTTCTTTTTGATGTTTTTTGTTGGTGCCAGTGCGACTGATACCAGATAACATTTAGTTGCACTTTTGGTGGTGCATCCATCTGTGCACTTTTGCAGTGAACAGTTTTCGTCGTTCTGCAAGGTTGTGTTAACACCCCACTGGTGTTTATTAGGGTGATTTATACAAACTCGCTTACCACTGCCGAAATTATTGGATCAAAGTTTGATCCTATTAGTCGTGCAGTGGGCTGTTGCTAAAAGGAGTTCACGGACTTGGTGGAAGATGAGGAAATTCAGTGCAGTCGGTGCTGTCTTTGGAATCACTAAGGGTGCTCCAAGCTAGTGGGAAAAGACTTGGGGTATCCCATGAAGTACGCATCCCTAAAGCAGACATGAGCCTACTGTTCAGCATTCACGGGCAAGCGTCTGCACACTATTGGAGGGGAACAAAGAAAATAGACCGTGAACATGAAACTAGAATCAATACTATAGCGAGCAAAATCAATCAGTATCTTAGCGGAGAGGAAAAATCTTGCGCCTGAGCAGAAAACCAAAAAGGCAACCCAAACCCAAAAGTAGAGGAAACAGGGAGGCAGCAGGTTTCAAAGATGTGGAAAAAGCCCCTTACTGAGGTGGATTCCTTTGAGGTGCAGGTTAAACACCTAGATTCTGAAAGGCAGCGCATGAGGCAAGACACGCATACCAAGTCAGATAGAAGTAGAGGACCGCTTCTTCAAAAACGTAAGGAAAACGTAGTACACGACGGAAGAATCAAAAGGGGCGGAAACGGCCGTCATATGGCTGAATTACTTAGGATGGCTTGTCTAACTCCTACGACATGAACAGCCAAGTGCCATAGAGTATGGCTATGCCGCAGAAAGAGACCAACACCGCCACTACCCCTAGTGGTTGTTTCTCAGGGTGTACCGGAGAGGTATGCTGCTATCCAGGGCGGGAGCAGTTGTGGGCTACGAGCAGGGAATAGTGAATTTGAAGCTTGACAGTCCAGCTGCTTTCAAACAGGGTAAGGCCGTAGTCTCGTTGAGAACGGGCACACCTGGTCTGAAGTGACCCGCTTCCCACATAGCAAAAATGGAGGTGACCTCTTTTAGGAAGTCAGCACCCAAAGCTCAAGAGGTAAGTCAGGTTCTCAAGGTGGCTTTGTACTCCGGTAAACAAGAAGCCAAAGTCCAGGAAGTTCAAAAGACCGAAAAGAAGGAGACTCACAGGGCACCTGGTCCCGTTAAGATTGAGAAAGTGCGACCAGCCAGCCCGACTCAGGAGGAGATGCGCGAGAGTCTACTCCGGTGCAACTAGCAAAGTTAGAGGCACCGAAGGGACAAGCCAAAGTAGCCGGTCGAGCCCAGGTGGTAGCAAGACGAACCAGGGTTGTCCGTATGGTGATTAAAAAGGAAGACACCTCCGCTGTGCGCATCGAGCTCGACACTGGGTCGACGGGCGGGAAAGAAATAGCCGCGAAGTCTACAGCGTCACTTAATATTGAAGACGCGGCACAGCAGATGCGTATAGGGGCAAAAAACGGGGCATAATCCCAGAGATTGCATCCGGCTGTACCTCGGCCGTAAAATTCGCAATAGCCTCCGTGGCGAGGACTAGGGAACAGTCAGCGTGGTTCACAAAAGCCTGCGGCCTCCCGGGAAAAAGGGGGAGCTGATAACTAGGATCGCATAGTCTGAAGTCGTTGCACTAAGGGGAACTTGGATAAAGCCAAATACTGACCAAGTATTCTTTCGGAGATATGCTGCCTACTGACAGGATAGAATAGATGGAGGACAAGTGGGCGGGGTAGCGTTACGAATACCGTCCGACAAAGGCCATCAAGCGGTTCTGTTCAATTTAGCCTCTGGTAATGTGCAGGCCAGGTCCTGCCTCATCAGGATTGAGGTGCTGACAGCCTTTATTATCTCTATGTACAGAGCACCGCTAGCGAGAAACGAGGAAGAGGCCAGCGTTTGAAAACGTTAGACGCAGTACTGGCCCAGACAACGGAGTTCGCCTTATCAGGGTATCTCAACCCACCGGGAAGTAGCTGAGAAATCGAGATCGCACCAAGAGGATGAACGGGTGATAATTTTCTGCAGCGTTTGCAGTTGCAGCTGAAAGAGTTACCGGGCAAAATTGGTCATGTAGTCCTTAGGGTCACACCGAGACTTGGCAAGAGGCCGAAGGAAATAGTGTTGCGTCGACCCTGTGGGAGAATCGATACAGATGAGCTAAAGGTGGCAGCGGGGGAAAATCAGTGGACATCGAGTCACAAAAGCGCCTCCTTGGGGGAGCTTTGGGAGGCCATCAAAATGGGGCTACTCAGACTAACAGAGGAGTTCGCACCTCCGGGACTGGTTAGCAGTAGAAGTCAACCCCGTGGTGGGGGTCAAGAGTTTGCAAGGCCATAGTCATTCGTAGAAAAAGATGGGCGGCCCGCGAGCTGTAAAAATCTCGGTTGGTATGGAATGGCAGCACGATGGCCGGGAACAGAGCTCAAGCCATCTAGAGGGCTGGGGGGGTATTTCTTTGAGCACAGGTTAGTTACATCATTCGGCACAAGCGCAAACCGGTTCTACTCTTGAGTGCAATCCTACAAATGTGAGAGAAAGTGTAGCAAGTTTGAGGGGGGCATATGAAAGACAAGCTCTAAGCGACAAAGACAAGAGCGAATTGCTCTTCGCATTCTTAAAGAGCTTATGTCGACCAGCAAATAGTTCAGAGGAAAGAAAGAAGGGACCGTACGGGCCCCGATACCCGAACCTGGAGTAGAAGAAGGGGTATACACGGAGCTGCGAACCATGAACATGTTTATTGCCACAGGACCAGAAGCGTTTCATCCAGCCGTCTTCCAGCCTCTGACCGAGGTCCTGAGCGCTTCGGTAAATAAGCTGTATGAAACGCTCCTTAAAGAGGAGATGGTGTCGGGGGATTGGAGGTAGGCAACAATGGTTATAATTCACAAGATCGGAAGCAGGCGAAGGCCGAAAATCACCGGCTGGTTAGCTTGACTTCAGTCTTTTTTAAGTGTCTAGGCATTTGGTTAGATATAACCTCATACCAAATGTTCAGCACGAGTTCTTGGCAGGACGGCCCCGTCTGACGAATCTTCTATTATTCCTTGGTGAAATAATCATGTCTCTGGACGCGAGACAGTCGAAAGATATCTGCTAAACGTGCTTCAGCAAATCATTTGATTCTCTGAACCACAGATTCCTGGAAGTCAAACTGCAGTCTATGGGAGTTAGTAAGAAGAAAAGACAATGGGTAAATACTTTTTAGCAGGGCGATTCTTGATGTTAGTTTGGGCGGTCATCCCCGAAATCCGAAGGTGACCAATGGGGTGCCACGGGGCTCGGTGCTCGGCCTTCTGCTCTTATTTGTCTTCGTCAAGGACGTAACACGTGAGCTCACAAACCTCACCTTCATGTTTGCCGATGATGTCAAGATGGCTGAAGTAGACGTGGAACTTGATGTGTTAGCAGTACCAAACTGGTTACGCAAATGGAACCTTCCAATAAACCTCGCCAAGTGCCAGTGCCTGACCACAAATACAGGGGCTAGTGGGATGATGTGGGATCGTTGAAAATGGTCTTTCGGCTCAAGAACTTGGGTGTTATAATGGACAACAGCTTCAACCCGCCGAAGCGGTGCACCAAAGCAGCCAATGTGGCCGGGAGAGAACATTTTCGAGTCAGATTCACGACGTGGTTTCGAGAGCCGGAGGCTTTCATTCCGATATACCGAGCCATAGTTAGGCCGCACATGGAGTACCGCCTGCAAGCCTGGACACCGTACTACCAGAAGAATATAAACGGTCTGGAGGAAGTGCGAGGGCTAGCTACTATAATGGTGACTGGGCAAGAGGGTTTAGCTATACAGAGCGTTTCCCTGTCCTGGATCTATTGTCGAGTAAAAGGCGGCGAGTCCACGAGGATTTGATGGAAACTTCATGGCAATGAAGGGACTGCCTGGTATAAATTGAGAGGATGTTTTCTCTCTGACTCCGGAGATAGGCACTTAGGGGGAATCGCTTAGATTACAAAAGAAAGCATTCCAGGCTCCAAACTAAGGCAAATTACTTCACGAATAGAGTGCTGCCTGTTGGAATAAGCTGTCGGAGTAGAGCATATGTACCGATACAGTGAAGGTTTTTAAGCAGGCGGTGGACCAGTGCTGGACGGCGGTACACCCCTAATTATGTTACGCTATTTTTAGAGTCAGACATAATGTACTCATTGTTTCTAACTCCCCCTCCAGAGCTGAGGCTACACAGAACTTCCGCAGTTCAATAAAGAGAAAATGAATTAGTGTCGGAGTCTGCGGAGACCCGCCAAAAACACAACTATGTGAACACGCGATCTGCTCAGGCCACACAAGTTTCTGTGCAAACTAGACTGAACCGAAAAGCGCGAAACTGAGCTGCGCGCGGTTTGATTTTTGAATTGTTCAATTCAGTTTTCATTTGTTTGTCCTGATAGTGAGGTAAAAATGTTTGTTTCACAAAATCTAGGTACGGCTGTATTTGCTGAAGTGAGCGTTTTGCTCGGGGGACATTTTACTCCAATTGGTTCATTTCTGGCAAAGTTCTTTTGGTTGTGTGCTTCATTAATGTTTTTCTCCGCACAATTATCACAACCGCTTTGTGATTTTGGCGTACGCTTTCAAAGTCTTTTCCCGGTTTACGCGATAATGGTCTCTGTGACAGAATGACGACTATTTGCAACAAAAAGGTCTTATGGAGTAAGTGGTTGCAACGAGTACTTTGGGACAGATATACAGTGCTATATGTGCAATGAGTGGTACCACCAGAGCTGCCCTGTCCTGACCACGAAAAAATGTGAGTTGATCAGGGAACAGGAATCTTCAAAATGGATATTTTCGCTGTGTTGATCTGGCAAAGGAATGCTCACATATACTGCGGGGATCGCTTGACAAGATAAACGAGGCCACGGCAAGAAGCTCAGGGAAAGGGCTCAAACAGAGCCCGGTAATATCAACAAGCACAGTTACCAGGATAAACAAGCAGAAGGCAAAGAAGGGCAGGCCGGACAATAACAGAACTCAGAACAAACCCAGGGAAGCGGTAGAGATGGAGATGTCCTAAAGGAGAATAGAGTGACTTGAAGAATAGCTCAAAAATGAGGGTCATCACAGAGGGAGTTGTGGAAAGAGCGTGCGTCATTTCCTGCATCATTTTGCAGCAAAGATGATTAGAGAGGCGCGGATCAGAAGAAAAGCCAAACACGGCCATGGGTAAATTTCTTGAGAAAGGCAGGCTGCCCACTAAAGTACGCGAGACGCCGTAGAGTCGGGTCTTGGAAAGCAAACACTGCGCTGCAGCCGAGATCTATGCTTATTGTCTTTGCCAGTACATACAACAGGGAATCACTGCTAGACCGGGCATCGGGAGTTAGGTACGCCAAGGTGGGGTATACAAGGACCACGGCTGACACGCCTTGCGTCGGAAAATTGGCGCCCGCATAACATTCGCTGCATCCATCAAAAACGGAAGCTTAAGCAACCGATGTAACAACCGATCATGGAAAATCCCCCAAAAACCATTGCAGTTCCGTGTCTCCTTAACATCACTCACTAATTCACACTATTGACTTGCTTTATGCACTATTTCTTTTTGCGGACCAATGTTTGTTTGTTCGCGTCCAGCACGCTGCTCTGTCATATCCTTGTTCTGGACGTCAGTGACACACGTGCTCCTCTCTCGCAAGCCGCAATTCGGTTATCGTTTTTTGAGTCCTTGTGATTGCATAATTGAGGTCTGTATCTGTTTTGTGTCATTGTTAATTTGATAATCTAGTATCGTAGAATTTCACGGATAATCGCCTCCTAATTTCGGGATCCGTTGCGAATTTGGCTACGCATTGCTCAAAGGTGTCTTACAACAATCAGCTGAGCAACTTGAAACCAGAAAATATGCTACATGCCAAGAAGAGGACCAAGGAAGTTGGAATCGGGACAGGAGGTAATACAGCAAGTCTTTGGGAAGGTTTCGGGTACTTACGATTCTCTATTTAGTGCTAGGTTATCTAGTCCTGTCAGCTCTAGCTCATGTATTACTGAGGGTAATATGGATTGCAAGAAAGTCGGTCTATTTAAGTTAAGGATATTTGACACGAACAACAACTGTTAGCAGCTAAACGGCAAGCCCAGGAAGCAGGAGAGAAGTGTAGACAGAATGAGCTTGAGCTAAAGGCCAGCGACTACGACCTATCCGACAGATCAGGACAAATTAAAAAGGGAGCTCTGCGCCGGTCGTCGAATGTAAAACATCAACGCTACCGACGATCGATTTACCAAGAGTAGAACTGAAAGATTTGACGGACCATGTGAATGCTGCTGCAAGTTCAGCATGCAGTTCTAAACTTTCATCGAAAACGAGATAACTGACCCCGGGCGAAGCCTTCTCTACCTGACTCACTATTGTCGAGGCCGAGCAACAGACGCCATCGATGGGCGTACCATGCTCGGCCCAGAAAAGGCTACACACGAGAAAAAGAGATTTTGAGGGACCTGTCCGGCCAGCCGTTCAAGGCAGCCTGTAACTTAACAGAGGGTGTGGTGGTAGAGGCCAAAATAACCAAGGGCGACGTCTATACAATGGCCGACCTTGTGATCAAAATGCAGAACTGTTCAATAGCCCTCGACCATTTAGGTTACAGAGCTGACCCAGATGCAATGCACACCTTGGAGGGCATAGTCCGTCAACTATCTTCCGAACTACAGGGCTGTTGGGCGGAAGAGGCAGAAAGCGAAAGCAGAGGCGACCGTGAGGCAGACTTTGAGGACTTGACCGAATACTTGGACAGGCAAACCAAGATAGCCGACAGCAAATTTGGCCTACTCTTCCGGGTCAATAACCGAGCAAACAAATCTGGCATTAGCCAGGCTCAAACCACTGCACGGGAACGTCCGAAATACCAGCCTTGGACCAATGCACACGCTACTTAAAGCGAGGCTGTAGCGCATCCAAGTTGGAGGTCCTGTGACGCTAGCCATGGGCTACTAGAATGCCCCAAGTTCATTAACGCCACAGCAGACGAACTTTAGAGAACAGCAAGGACTACAGCAGCGTGCTTTATATGCCTCAACATCACCCACCGGGTGGCAGCTTGTCGAACAAAGACCAGATGTGGTCGCGAGGGTTGCGCGGACAGACACCATCGATTGTTACACTAGGCGAGAGAAACTTCACCAGAGGCGAACCCCAAGCCCAGCGTAACTTGTTCAACGTCACGGTCTGCCAGTAAACCAGTTCATTTAGCAGCAGTTGCCATGAGACTGATGGCCCCAAACGGGGTGGTTAAAGCCTTGGCCTTCGTCGACAGTGGATCTGACACTGCCCCGGCGAATGAACTGTTTGCTGACAAACGCAGGCTCGCCAAACGTACGACTTCGTTAACAGCGAGCACGCCCGGCGGAACAAAATTAACGACTGCGGGCCGGTTGAGGTTACAGCTCATCTCCTTAGACACTAACTAGCAAATCGAGCTAGCGGAGGCATTTACATTATCTGATCTCCCCACGCAAGCACCAAGGTCGGTAAACGCAATTTTGACTAGGTGGTCCCATATGCAGGACTTAACGGTTGTAGACTGTGGGGACGACGAAGTGGATCTTCTCATCGGCTGCAACGTACCAGAGGCATACAGGGTACCGAGTCAGAGAGTGCGCAACCGCCAGACACCTTACGCCCTAAGCACAGTACTGAGATGGATATTTTATGGTCCAGTAGGGGGACGTGATTTCGCTAAATACGTATGAGCCGAAATGAACCGCACAGAGAATCAGTTGCGGCTGCTGTATGAAAAGGGGCTTTACAACATCAAATGCGAGGAACTAGCGTTATCTCAATAGGAACACTTCGCGACAAGGAACTAGAGGCCTTAAAAGGCAGTTTGAGGCTTCCTTCCCATGGCGCAAACCAGCTGACCCTTGGGTTGACAACAAAAACTATGCTCTGCAAAGACCACTACGACAGAAAGAATGCTTTGTTCGAGACCAAACCTGTGGGAACTGTATGCGTAATTATTGGGTCAAAACGAAGCTCTCGGCTACGTTGAAAGAGAGTCTGCAATCATCGACGGTCGGAAGGGGGTCTGGTATCTAACTCACCACCCGGTTATCAGCCCCAAGAAACCCGAAAATTTGCGGGTGCTGTTCGACTGTGCAGCGAAGTTCCAGGGCAAATCGTTAAATGATCGCCTGCTACAGGGGACTGACCTGACCGTACCATTGATTGAAGTTTTGTGCCTTTTCAGAGTGAGCAGAGTGGCCTTGTCCGCCGACACCACGGAGATGTTCCTCTAGGTGAAAATACCGGTAAAAGAGCGAGATGCTATGCAATTCCTACTGTGGGAATGAAACTACCGGGACAATGCAGTGATAAATTATAAGGAGACCGTCCACCTCTCCGGAGTGACATCACCACCGTTTTGTGCGAACTACCGCCTTCGCGAAACGACGAACAAGCATGGGGCTCTGGCCCATTATTCGGCAGTAGATAACGTAAGCAGAAACTCCTACTTCAACGGCTATCTTCGGTCATTCAATGATGTAGACTCGGCTCTAGCACAGTTCAGAGGCCTAACAAGGTTGCTAGAAGAGAGCGGCTTACATCTAGCGAAATGGATGTGAGACGCTTCAGTAGTGCTCTAAGTCATCTCGTACTACGAGAGGGCCGAAAGGTTTACTGATCTGGATGGCTCTCCACTCCCTTCCGAACTCAAGCTAGGAATACAACGGAACGCGGAAATGGACGACTTTGTTTTCAATCCAAACTTTCCCGAGCAAACAGTAACTAGTCGCGGTGTACCATCCGCTGCCTCTAGTTTGTCCGACCCGCTCGGTTTTGCCTCCCCCTGGGTATTACCCGGAAAGATCCTGATGAGGGGCCCTGCCGTAAGAAAGTCGATTGGGGCCGGCCACAGGACCGTGAACACCGGCTGGACTGGGAAGAATTTCTGAAAGCCTTAAAGAAACTTAGGGACACAAGGATTCCACTATGTTTGTCCCCTGGTCAAGCAACACGGACGGGGGAACTACACACCTACTCTGACGCATCCGAGGTCGGTTACGGAGCCATGTCATACGGACGATGATGCACGGGAGATGGACAATACGCCACGAGGATCCTGTTTGGTCAAGCCCGCTCTGCCCCACTGAAGACGGTTTAGATCGCTCACCTTGAACCCAGCGCTGCCGTGTTAGCGGTAAGAGTGGTACGAGCGGTAAATGGATGCTTCGACTTCTACATTTGGTCGGCTAGTTCCTGGACAGACTCGACGATCTTACTGTACTACATTAAGAACGCCAGAAGCCGGTTTGGTACTTTCATCGCTAACCGGCTCACGATCATCCACGACGAAACGGTCATGGACCATTAGAAACATGTCAAGTCTGGCGAAAGCCCAGCCGATCTGTGTTTCCGAGGTGCGATCAACTCCCGTCAACTAGACACGTGGACAAAAGGACCGAACTTCCTGCAGATGCTTGAACAGGATTTGCCCGTGTACAAGCTTAAGCCCCTTCTGGAATCGGAACTGAAGAACAAATGAGTAGTGATGGCGGCCACAGTCGTCGAAGCGACATTTATTTTGTCACGTTTGGCCAGGTTTTCTTCCTGGATGAAGAAACTTCGATCATTAGTATGGTTGGCCGGGTTCAGGAGACATTTGCTGGTCGAGAAAACGATCGCCCCCCTCCCCAGCCGTGTACGAGTGGGTCCGGTAAGTCCCGATGAACTACGAGCCGCGGAAGACGATATATTCAAAATGGCACAACGGAAGGCTTTCACCAGAGAACTCGAGAGGGCGGCAGAAGTGGGACCAATCGGAAAGAGAATATCATCGCCGAGAGGCTACTTGAAGCATTTAAACCCCAGGCACATTGATGGACCACCACGGGTAGATGGGGTGCTGACCAACTCGCGACTGAGCTTTTACACGAAATACCCTGTATTGCTGCCGGCTCGACAACCTGTGATAGAGCTAATGATCCAACACGTCCATGCCGCGGAGGAACATGCCAGAGAAACCACTTGACAAGCGTCATCCGAAACGCCCTTGGTTGCTGAGAGGAAGAGCGACTGCAAAACGCATCATCTCACGTCGTGTGCATTGTAGGAGACGCAATGCCTCAGTGGGCAAACAACAAGTGGCCCCGCTACCAGAATGCAGGGTGACTGCGGGCTGGTGCCGTTCAGCGACACCGGGTTGGACTATTTCGGGCTCTCTTGGATCAAGTGTGAGAAGAGGTTAGGAAGACTATACGGGCGTATCATGACGTGCATGAAGTCACGCTCGGTACATTTAGAGGTCGCGCATTCAATGGCAACGAATTCTTTCCTACGGGCCTTGCAGCTCTTTATCAACCGAAGACGCGTACAGGCAGATATATGCTCCGACAATGGGTCAAATTTCGTGGGGGCTCATCGGGAACTGCCGCGTGGGCACAAAAACAAACAGGGACCAACAGCACAGTCGATTCGTGGCTTACGGCACACGATGGCATATCAAACCCCCGCAGGCCAGTTATCGCGGTGGCGAATGGGAACGCCTGATCAGGTCCACCTGGCGACTAGTGCTGTCGATCATGGAGCAACAGCCGCCCGACGACGAGACGCTGAGCACCGTCATGACTGAGGTCAAGAGGATTCTGAAGAACCGCCCACTGGTTCCAATAACCAACGGTGACCCCGCCCACCTGGCGCTCACCCCAAACGACTTATTGACGTGAAGATCGTACGAGGGTTTTCAAGGGCCGGTAAACCTTCGTGGGAGCTACCTCCACGGATGGAAGCAGGCCAACTATCTTGCCAATGTCTTTTGGAGGCGATGGCTTCGAGAGTACCTACCGGCTCTGCAAGCTTGACAGAGGTGGCTGCTAAAAGCAAGACCATTCAAGGTTGGGGATGTAGTGATGGTCACAAGCGAACACGCATATTTGGGCACCTGGCCTTTGGGCATGGTTGTGGAAACCATCAAATGCTCAGACGAGATGATAAGAACTGTGAACGTGATACTTTCAACGAAGTGCTAATCCGCGACGTATGCAGTATCGACCTCATCGAGAGTGAAGACGGAGAGGCCGATGACACGGAAACCCAGTAGACTATCCCTCATTTGGCTTCGAGGTGGGTAAAAGAACCCCAGTGTGGGGGGACATTTAAAACATACCGACGTATTGAACTATCATACACCCTGACACACACACTGACATGATACACATTCATATTTCATGGCCTCCAACAAACACTTTGCGTAGCTCACCGTTTTTCGTTGACGTTACAGAAGGCCTTTGGCATATGTAGCAGTAGCTGTGATTCTATCATATACCCAGACACACACCAAACAAACCCACATAATACGCGTTTATACCCCACGGCTTCCATCGAAACAAGCCGCACGGCTGATTGTTCCCCGTTTATCACTGACATTACGGAAGGTATCTCCCGCAAGTGATGGTTGCAACTATTTGCCCATGTACCAGGGTGCGACCTCACCCACGATACCCGCACCCACCCACCCGCTCACCCCCTCCCCACACACACAAACACACCAGGCCGAGGGACAACGGATCACCCGAGGACGGCGCCTGTGTTTCGCCTCCATGCCCTCCATCGACCAGTCGTCTTCATGGACGACGCAGTGTAACCTCTCGTCGGTGTGGCCACCAGACCAAGGGCGATCGTGAGTAGAACGTTGATAACAAGATACTAGGTACGCGCACTGAGAGCAGGATCTAGATAGGTGGGAAGAATCAGTACCCTTATTCCAAACCGTAGATTCTGCTAAGGTTCGGGAGGATTTTGGTGGACGCCGCAAAGACCGATAGTGGAAAATCCCCCAAAAACCATTGCAGTTCCGTGTCTCCTTAACATCACTCACTAATTCACACTATTGACTTGTTTTATGCACTATTTCTTTTTGCGGACCAATGTTTGTTTGTTCGCGTCCAGCACGCTGCTCTGTCATATCCTTGTTCTGGACGTCAGTGACACACGTGCTCCTCTCTCGCAAGCCGCAATTCGGTTATCGTTTTTTGAGTCCTTGTGATTGCATAATTGAGGTCTGTATCTGTTTTGTGTCATTGTTAATTTGATAATCTAGTATCGTAGAATTTCACGGATAATCGCCTCCTAATTTCGGGATCCGTTGCGAATTTGGCTACGCATTGCTCAAGGGTGTCATGCAATTGGTTCTCATGATGGCTAAGGCTGAAAACACACCAACGAGCAAATCTACGCCTAAAGCCGCAGTCAATAGCGGTAGTCATGCTCAACAGCTAACAGCCCGCGTTCCAACTAAAAAGGGCGAGGCGGAATGGACAGCTGATGAAAAGTTACACACAGATGGCGTAAGGCAAGTGGGCGCTCAGCGACCGTGTGCCATCAAGAGAGGGGTGTGACCGAAATGGAAACGAAAGTGTCTGCGACGCAAGCCCGAATCAAACGGAATGTTACTTGTGCCGATGAAAGCTGGGAAACAGTCGTTTCACGATCACCCAAACCTTTTAGCAGGGGTAGGTCACTAACGCTTTCAGGTGGCAACAGAAAGCCAAGTGATGGGGCAAGGGAAGCCTCGAGTTTACTTCGACAGCGTTACAGTTAATATGCACGGTGTGGTCTTGAAGGTTCGGGAAAATTCGGATCTTGTGGCTGGTAATACAAAAAACGGAGTGTCCCCACGGGAATTGCATCTGAGGGTACAACGACTCAAATGGGAGTAATCGAGGCAGATGACCTGGCAGAAGGTGCCACCATGTGGTGCGCGACAGCCTGTAGCTTAGTAGGCAGGTATAGGAATAACTGGATGGAACTAATGGACTAGTGATTATAGCTGTCACGGAGACATGGCTTAAAATGGACCAGAGAGCGGTGGAACTTCGTGGCTACATCGCATAAAGACAAAATAGAATGAACCGTGGGCAGTGTGGAGGGATTCTCCTTCAAGTAAGATCTGATTATTGTCAGTGGGAGGTCCCGTTTATACTTGTGAAAAAGATACAAGACATTGCATGTTGCTTTAGCCTGGCATGATGGCCGGTAGGGGTAGTCTGTGTCTATGGCCCTCCGCAAGCAGATGGAAAATATTCCGAGCTATTTCAGGTCTTACAGGTGGTGTTGAGTAGGTTGCACAGCTTTATCGTTTTGGGAGGCATGAACCTCCCAGAAGTAAATTGGAACGAACAACGTGCACCCAGGGGAACCACCGGAAATGCCCTCGTGATGCGGCCTCACAACCACGCCCTTACACAACACGTAAGAGAAGACAAGCGCTTCCGCGATGGACAAAGTTCATCTACGCTGGATCTGCTGGTAACCAAGTATCAATCCGACGTCACCCCCTTAGTGATAGAGAAGCCGTTAGAGAAGAGCCGTGGTGGAGTCTTGTGTACGACTTTCAGTGTTAGAAACAACAAACCAGGATAAAGTTTGACAGGAAACTACGCTAGGGCGTATGGGATCAATGGAGGGTAAAGGCGCAAAGCATATGTTTGTATCCGGAAGTCCCGGGGCCGTCTGTGGAGCATCGACGGGGGGCAACGAAATCCGGGCATATGAGCTTGGCAGTTGGATTTGTAACGGTTATTCCGACTAAAAGTAACGCGAAGCCGATTCAAAAAGAATCCCAAAGCCAGAACAAGATTGATTCGTGGTTTCTACGGTACTGGATTTACAAGTTATACGCATATAAATGTGTACAAACCTCAACTGTACGGCCGCAACGTTTGGCAACGAGGACCAGAGTTCAACAAAGGTCAATTTCAGATGTCACCGTCACGGCAGTCCAAGTTCGAATCAAAATTATGCCACTTCACGTGGGAAAAATATAAACAAATGTTGAAGTGTGGTGATTCATGCATGTTGTACTTGTTTTAGGGTCAATGAACTAAAGAACATAGCCCCAACAATACAAGTATATGACAACGGCTAAGGAGGATTTTCACACGTGTACGTTACACCACCCACTGAATCCTCCCATGAAACGGTCAACGTCCAAGAAGTATATAGGGGTACTGATAATCCCTGCCCTACTTGGATCCTACGTCAGTGCATACGTAGGTCGCTGTGGACTGCATCTATCGTTGGCCAGTCGCAGACACGCTCGCAGGTCTCTTGAGGTTATGCTCCATCTCTCGACGACTTAAAGTTTCTTACAATGACAAGACACTATCCGTATGCGAAAACGTCCTTCGATGTGATCGGGATGCGTAGACAGATTGCGGAATGTGGAGGAAAATGTTGCTCGAACAAGAAAAAAGTACGTGGCGAGATGAAGACTGAGAATTCTTGATGAAAATTCGAGATGGCTACAGGGTATTCGAACATCAAGGGCCCAACTTGTGGTGTTATTACATTAGAAGTATGTTTGACTCAAAGCTTACGTCCACTTCGACACAGATTGGATAGTAATACAAATAGGTCACGGAGGAAGAGATATTTCTACAAACGGTCAACAAATGCTTGTTCAGAAATTTCCAACACTTCAGAAAACAATGTTGTATCGTGTGATTAACTAGAGTTTTGACAACTAACTCCATGGTAAATCGTGAACACCGTGTGAAATTAGACATAAGTATGCTTCAAAGACGGTGTGAATGGTTGTGGCCTACGGGTGAATGCATGAGGAATAAATAAATGAATTCAATTTCATTTGGTATCACCAGACTTGGTTTTAGCTTGGTCTGTGGCGCCGACTTTGCCTTCACCACTGTCACCTTCAAGCAGAAGTATCTTACTGATATCTCGCAATACGTCTCCTTTGTTCGTTCTCACCACCACCGTGCGCACGAGGCCATCGATTTCTGTGCGGCAGTCCTTGATCACTCCAATCGGCCATTAGCCTTTATATGTGGCTTTCCACGAGGATGACTACGTCTCCACGTCGGAACGATCTCTCTTTGGAGATTCGCTTTTTTAGAAGCTGCACGTCGGTAAATGCTCCATCGTCTAAGGATTCCAGAAAGCCTATGCCAGGTGGTCCATTTGTTTCCAACCTGTGATATACGTTCCACGTGGGGTTTTTGGTGTGATTGCTTCTATGTTTGACCGAAGTAAAAACAGTTCGTTGGGAGTGAGGGCTGGTTCGCCTTCCGGGTCTGGGACGATCGGCAACAGGAGTCTGTTGTTCAGCGTGCGATCTACTTCTGTTAGTAGGTTTTTATTGTGAGGTCAGGGCCGTGAGTATTTTCCTAGTCGATCGTATCAGCCTTTCTCAAACGCCACCGCGATGACTGGCATAAGGTGGGTTGAAATGTCATTCCTTCCACTTGCTACGGTCTTGTTTTGTATTTTAGCGTGGTTCATGCAGTTCCGCCGTTTCCCTAACTCCTTATGAGCTCCAACAAAGTTCGAGCCATTGTCTGAGTATGTTCTTAAGGACGCCCCGCCTCGCGACGAACCTTTGAAAAGCCATCAGAAATGAATCGGTGGCCATATTATGCTCTACTTCAAGGCGGATTACTCTGGATTGTAAACATGTTACCAGGCTGCCATACCTCTTCTGCCTGCTTTTTTGCTGTCGCACAAGTGACGGACCAAAGCAGTCGGCGCCATTTTCTACGAACGGGCACCATCCTGGTTGAACTCTCACTGCTGGAGGGGGGCCAGCATTTGTTGGCCTGCTACCGCTCTCCAGCGACGACAAGTGATGAACTTGCTTATGACTCGCTTGACTGTCGCTGATCCTTTGTCACCCAAAATCGTCGACGTATATTGTTCAATGAGGGGTTCAAACCTGCGTGTCACTCTTCTCGATGTACGTGGTCCATAAAGCAAGTCATTAAGTGGTACTCACCAGGGACTAGCACGGGGTATTTTGTTTTGTACTATAGATTTGAATTTGTCAGCCGCCCTCCCACTCCCAGTAGTCCGTTGGTTCGCATGGGGCTTAGTCTTCGGATACTGCTGTGCAACAGCCTGCTTCCTTTGGTGTTATCTTCTGTCCTGGCTAGCTCGCGGGTCTCGAACGGGAAGGCCTCTAGTTGTAGTAGGCGTAGAACGTCGAGTTCGGCTTGGTTCAGCTCGCCCGGTAGTATCGTTCTCACATTTATTGTGTTCTGGGATCGTGCGCCTTTCACAACCAACAGGAGTACTTTGTGTCGTGTCCACCAGGCCACGGCTCTTAATATTTTTATCCAGTCGGGGAAGTGGCACAGTTTTCTATAACAGATTGTTGATGCTACCGAGATGTTAAACGGATTTCCGGAAAGGGAAACTTAGCGCGGAAAGGGAATGATTCAGTTTCATAGGAATGAACACTCAGAATGTGTTCGTCCGTATTACGAACAACGTCCTTCTCAGGCCATCAGGGAAGACGGTGGGATCGATATTTAGCGACTCAGTCAACGACTTTGGAAGAAAATTGAGTTTGTCGCTTTCACGGCATCGTCTCGTAACTTTGGGCTTGATTTAACGTGTACCGAATGTGAATCTTATCATTTTCTTTGGACTTACATACCAGGATATTGTACACATTTGTGCACACTATATGAATCACTGACTTGTTGTGCCATATTCGTGCATCCAGTCTGTAAGACTCTGTGGAATAACACTTGACAAATTCATACGATGTTGGCTATTTTGCACTGCCGCATTAGGCCCGAGTGCTGTGCTCGTTTTTTGTCGCCGAAGTCAATGGGTGGATGACGAAAAGGTCGTATTACTTCACTGTGTAGTCGTTGTATATCTTTTTCTCTAGAATCACGTACCACGGTGCCCTCTCTAGGAGATACTTGCCCGTCGCATCTGGTGATACTAATTACGAGTGTTAGTTTGCAGCCGATGAACATCCAACTGCAACTTTCTGGTTTCTACACGTTGTCTCATCTATAAAACTTATGCCACTGACTCTATGCTAGATCTTGTTGACCAGTTCTACGCAAACTTTTTATTTGGGAGAGTAAATTTCCTTGACTGCCGCCAGAAAATGGTTCTTGTGACGAGGTTACCCAACCCCAGCAGTAGGGAACGTGCGCAAACCTGGTTTCATGGTTAACATTCCACTTCACCCGTGCGTGCGACGGAATGCACACAAGTCTTGAGATCGAATAGATGTTGTCGACATTCTCTTTTCTCTGGTGAAATGACCTGCAAGGTGGCCCTTGGATATCGTATTCACGACGTTTTTTGTCTACCTAGGGCTATTTCGGTACTTGATTTCGGCCTTGTGGCCGCTCTGGTGAGGATCTGAACCCACTGAAGTTTCCTGAATTCGCCTTCTTGTTGGGCAACAACGGAGTGCCGTGGAGTCAGGATTTGCATAAGCAGCCGTTGGCAGCTTCCGGGCTACAGGAGTTGTAAAGGCCGCAACGCTCCATTTATTAGGTACATATCGAGTGCGTGCTCCTCAGTCTTCCCTGTATACTGTCTAGCTTTACTGGATGACGGCGGTCGCTTACTCTGATGTTCCATACGAGTTCCGTGTCTGTACGTTTGTTCGGCGCCTTGACATCCTCAGTGTTGGTTTTGAAAAGTCTTAGTTTACATTAATTGATGAATACTAGGTGCAATAGTTCTCTCTGAGTGCAAGAAACACTTTTGCCGTGGAAGGAAATTTATCTACTTCACAGCACGCAATACGCATGGGCCGCTTTCAAGACAGCCAGAAACAGAGTCCAAGCCTTGCAAAGAGAAGCAATTGCGAGCATGAAAAGAACCTCGCTAACAATGGGAAGGGCAGATCCTAAGAAGTTCCTCGTTTGTGTACAATCCGGGAAAACGACACGTGAGAGCGTACGTACCTTGGAAATGCCCAACGGGAGCACTGCTCTCGAAGATAAAGACAAAGCAGTAACCTTACTTGCTTTCTTTAGGAGCGTGTATCGTCAGGACCAGATGCTAAATGCGGCGGGATAAGATATAGGGAGTACGCCAGGGCTTCAGGAGCTTACTGTAAGTGAGGACGAGGTGCTCCAGGAACTTAAGTCGTTTTGAAAGCACAAGGCAGCCGGACCGGGCACGATCCATTCGGCACTTGTTCAGCCTCTTTCCGATATCTTTATTAAGGTCTGTTACCCAGCTGTACGGAGCGTCGATAAGAAAGGGTAAGGTGCCAGATGACTGGCGTAAGGCCATTGTCGTAGCAATACAATGAACAGGATCCGGGGAGGAAGCGGAGAATTATAGACCGGTCAGCCTGACATTAGTGTCGCGCAAGTGCTTGGAACGTTTAATCAGTAAGCAATTTTGCTCGCATCTGGCTAATAACGAACTATAAACGCCTGCACAAAGTGGGTTTGTTAAAAAAGATCGTGTTTGACAAACCTACTTGTGTTCTTGGACGAGACCACGCGACGAATAGATGATGGCACGACAGTAGTTTTTTTATTTGGATTTCAGTAAGGCTTTCGACTCTGTATGTCATCACTTCCTGGACTATAAATTGCAAATCTTCGGGATAACCGATAAAGCAAATGATTGGAGATCGTAGTTTCTGTATAAACGTGGGTGGTTATCGGTCGAGGTCGGAGCGGATGACCAGTGGTGTGCCACAGGGTTCAGTACTGGGACCTTTGCTCTTCCTCCTCCACACAAATGACCTAGCGAAAGATTTGAGATACCCGTGTTACATGTTTTCAGATGGTGTGAAGTCGGCGGGGAGGGGATTTAGTACAGGATATAGATGCTGTGCTCAGATGGGCAGAACGACGGGAATTACGGCTGAATCTCGCCAAATTGCAAATCCCGACCACCAACAGAGACGAAAGGAACAGCATTCCGTTCGAGTATGTCGGAGGTAAAGCACCTGGGTATGATAGTTGCACATTTCTTCAAACCTTCAGGATAGTGTCAGAGAACTGTTAATATGGTCAGAGAGGTACTAAGTGGGGTACGTAATACTATTTTTTCAAAAAACAGAAGTCTGCACCCCTTTTACTGTTTCCGTGCAACCTTTTCTGGAGTAATGTGTGTAGGAATGGGCTTCCTATTATCACAAGGATAAGGGAAGCTTGGAGTCGGAGCAGTGACTTGCAACTAGAGTGACAACCACTCGGAGGAGGAAACCTTGCGCCCTTTGTCCTGATCCTAATCTCTTCTCCTTAGAGCGGAGTAGAGGCCGAGGTTGTATAATAGAAGAGTTCAGGACCATAAGGTGTCTGTCAGGTATAGACATGGGTGATTTGTTCACTTTCTCCCTTGAATGCGGCACCAGGGACACGGCCCTAAGCTAGAGAGGGCATACTCAAGGCTAGAAATACGGGCTGAATTTTTTACAAACAGGGCTGCACCTATGTGGAACAGACTGTCAGATGGTGCACTTGGGTGCAGCAATGTGCCGGCCTTCAAGGGGGCCTTCGATTCATATTGGAACAGCGTTTTCAGTGCTAGCTGTTTGAACGAGAGGTGAGGTAATGATCCCTCGGTATTTCTGTCAATGAACTTATGTCTGCGAAGGAGATACTATCAAGCAAATTCTGATCTTCGTACAAAATTTCAGCACGCAGTGCCGGGAGCCAAGGAGACTCACCGATAACGGAACGATTTGGACGCTCGATTGATCTCGGACTACCTCGTCCTGTGTAAGCTGCACCGAACTCAAATGAACTTCAAGACACTGACCTGTAGCGGTTGCCATCTTCGTTCATACTTTTACCACGTTTATTGTTTAACTGAACGCTGACTGCCAAGCGCGGTTGCCATTTGACCGTTGCTCTTGCGCACGCTCCCAAATACACGCTAACCACTATCTCTCCCAATCGCCTTCTCGTTCTCACGGGTCGTGGAGAATACTGTTCTGGTTAACATATTTGTGCAGTGCCGCACATTAGAGTAACGTGCAGGTGGTCCACGCATTACAAAGGACCGAAGCACGCGTTTACTAAGGAAACCGCGAAGTAAGTTCTAATCAACCTTACAATTGGTGAGCCCGACGTGATCCCCAGGTCACGTGAGTTTCCTTGTTTTCTACCGTTCAAGGTCCCGTCCGCGTACGTTTTTGTGTGTTTTATTGTTTCCCTATCTTGATTGTTTTTGGTTGGTTTACCAAATAATTTTTTTTCGTCCATACATATTTTGTGTGTCTAATTCGTCGTGATTTTTTTTTCGCGAAGACTATAGTGTCCCATTGGTCGTTGATTTCTTTTCCCGTCTGTATTCCATAAAGTAATCGCTATGTCTGCCGAACGGAAATCCTGCTCAGACCCCACCGTTGGGGCGATCACGCTGCACATACCGGCATTCACGCCTGCTGACCCAGAACTCTGGTTCACGCTGGTTGAGTTAGAATTCGAAAACTGCCGTATAACCAGTGACGCCAGCCGTTTCAGGTGGGTAGCAGGCCGCCTCCCGCCAGAGGTCACAATGTAAGTAAGGGACGTAATAATCTCTTCCCGAAGCTATGAGGCTTTAAAGGAAGCCGTCATTGCCCGCACGACCCCAACGCAAGACCAACGTATGCAACAATGTCAAAACGTTGAGCTTGGAAGTAGGAAGCCCTCCGAACTGCTGCGTGAGATGCAGCGCTTGAGAGGACCGACAATAGGCGAGGACCCGCTCTTAAGGGAACTTTGGCTGCAGCGTTTGCCGCATAACATTTCAGTTTTACTAAGTGCCACGCGCAAATGCTCGCTGGAGGAAACCGCAGCGATAGCTGATGACATTATGTCACGATACAACCCCGCTGTAGCTGGAGTAACCAGGCCCTCCGTCGCAACGGTGCCTGCCTTGCCAACATCTAATGACCTCGCGTCAGTTTTGTCTAGAATTGACGCGAGCCTGCAACGCCTAGCAGTTAGAAGAAGTGAGTCACAGGAGCGGCACCGCGCACGCTCACCTAGGCTCCATAGTCCGTCATTGCGACGACGTTTCGTCGGTTCTTCAAAAGAAGGGTATTGTAAATACCACAGTCACTTCGGTGAGGGAGCCAAACGATGCGAACCAGGGTGTACGTTTCCCGGTGCTCATCAGGGAAACTAAACCCCCGGCCCGTGGTGGCGACCCAAGAAGCCGGGTATCACACCAATAGTCGTCTTTTGAACGTAAGGGACATTATTTCAAATAACCTATTTCTTGTAGATACCGGTGCCGAAGTGAGCGTCCTCCCCCGAGCGAAAGACGACAATAGCACACCGCAGGCCCAAACACTACGCGCTGCCAATGGCACGGCCATCCCAACGTTTGGCCAGCGGTCGCTCACCTTAAACTTGGGTTTAAAGCGTAATTTTCGTTGGGTATTCATCATCGCCGACGTCCCGTACCCAATTCTGGGCATTGACTTTCTGCAGCACTTAGACTTGTTAGTTGATGCACGGCGCCGCAGAGTGGTGGATCGTCAGACCACTCTCGCCGTTGCGGGTCATAATTCGCGAGTGAATCACGTCACGCCCTTTTACGTTCAACCACCGGCACACCAACCTTATGGCGAACTCATCGCCGCCTACCCGGCCATGTTTCGGCAGGCCGGGCCTCTCCCAGCAGTGATCACCAGTGTCACTCACCATATCGATACTAAGGGACCCCCAGTGTTCAGTAGGCCGCGTCGGTTAGCACCAGACAAGCTTCGTGTTGCACAGGCTGAATTCGAACATATGCTAGAACTGGGTATAATACGCCCTTCTAGTAGCCCTTGGGCTTCTCCCCTTCATATGGTTCCTAAGTCTAGTGGCGACTGGCGACCCTGTGGTGATTACAGAGCGCTTAACAAAGTCACCGTCCCGGACCGATACCCGATTCCCCATATACAGGATCTTACTTCGTCTTTATCAGGTTGCTCCGTCTTCAGCCGTATCTATTTGGTTCGGGCGTACAACCAGATCCCGGTAGCAGAGGCCGATATACCTAAAACTGCCGTCATTACGCCTTTCGGGCTGTTCGAGTTTCTGCGAATGCCGTTTGGACTCAGCAATGCAGCCCAGACCTTTCAACGGTTCATGCACGAGGCAACTCGTGGTTTGGAAAATGTCCACGTATACCTGGATGATATTTTGGTGGCGAGTTCTTCAGAGCAAGAGCACGCTACACACTTACGAGCACTTTTCGAACGCCTTAGCCAGCACGGCGTTACGATCAATATCGCGAAATGCGAATTAGGCCGGTCTGATATCACTTTCATAGGACATTCTATTTCATCCTCGGGTATCCGCCCTCTGTCAGATAAGGTTTCCGCTATTCGCGACTACCCTGAACCCCAATCTTTTCGCCAGTTGCGTCAGTTTGCCGGCCTGGTGAATTTCTACCGCCGATTTATTCCTCACTGTGCGGAAATGATGCAACCCCTCACCGACCTGTTGCGCGGAGGTAAGCGGAAGTTCGTGTTTCCCGACACGGCACAAGCCGCATTCGCCTTGGTAAAAGATGCTGTCGCCAACACAGCACTCCTTACACGCCCCGACCCTTTGGCTCCTATTTCGGTAGTGACGGATGCCTCGGACACAGCGGTTGAAGCAGTACTGCAACAGTTCGTAGATGACTCTTGGCAACCTTTAGCATTCTTCTCCAAGCGCCTACAACCCGCGGAATCAAGGTACAGCACGTTCGGTAGAGAGTTATTAGCCATCTACTTGGGAATCCGTCATTTTCGATATGCACTCGAAGGCCGTTCGTTCACGGTGTTTACAGACCACAAGCCTTTGGTTTACGCACTGAAGTCAGCCTCCGATCGATACTCACCACGCGAGATTTGCCACTTAGACTTTGTCTCACAGTTTACTGTGGACATACGACACGTCTCTGGGGTACTTAATCCCGTTGCCGACGCCTTATCACGCGTACATCAACTAAGTCTGTCACTGACGCCTAACATCAATTTGGACGCAATGGCACAGGCTCAAACTATGGACCCTGACATCGAACAACTTCGACAAAACGGTTCTTTGAGTTTAACCACAGTGCCTATCCCAGCTTCCCAGAATACCATCGTGTGCGATGTGTCGCAAGGTCGCCCTAGGCCAGTAGTTCCTGCTGCCCACCGTTATCCTACGTTCATGACACTCCATAATCTGGCTCATCCGGGTGTGACTGCCTCGGTGAAACTGATAACTGAGCGTTTTGTTTGGCACAATGTCAAACGAGATGTCCGTCAATGGGCTCGTGCTTGTCTGCAGTGTCAACGTGTTAAGACCCATAGGCACACTAGGGCGGCGTTAGCCAGGTTCCCAGAACCTGGAACACGTTTTCATCATGTGCACATCGACCTCGTAGGACCACTCCCACCTTCGCTTGGGTACGTTTACATACTCACATGCGTGGATCGTTTTACTCGCTGGCCGCAGGCCATCCCTATCCCTCGTCCCACCTCGGAAGAGGCTGCGAAAGCTTTTCTGACCGGTTGGGTTAGTCATTTCGGTTGCCCGGCAATAGTGACCACCGATCGCGGTCCACATTTTGACGGCGCTTTCGGCAGCCTACTCGCTACGCTCGGTTGCCAACACGTTAAGACGACAGCTTACCACCCTCAGGCCAATGGTATGGTTGAGCGTTTCCACCGGCAATTAAAAGCCGCCCTTCGAGCAAACGGTAACCCCCTTTGGAGTGAAACACTACCATTAGCACTCTTAAGCCTGCGTAGTACCGTTAAGGAAGAGTTACACACAACACCGGCCGTACTAGTATATGGCTGTACACTTCGTCTGCCTGGGGAGTTGGTAGCCCCCTCACCAACCGTGACTTTCGACTACGGTGACTATGCTCAGCGCCTTACGCAGCACATGCGAGTGCTCAAGGCCAGTCCGCCGCGTGAACAACAGTCTACAAGTTATGTCCCAACTGCGTTAGGAACCGCTACTCATGTATTCCTTCGCGTCGATGGCGTTCGATCACCACTACAAGCGCCATACACTGGCCCGTTTTGGGTGATACAACGTAGGGCAAAAACATTTGCTATAGACATCAACGGACGACACGATACCGTATCTATCGACCGTCTCAAGCCTGCCGTCATTGAGTGCAAGCCGCTCGGCCAATTTACACCGGCTCAAGTCGCTCGGTCACCTGCATCGAGCGAGTTACTACTCGAACCACCCCCAATTACGCCTAGTGAGGACTCGGCAGCTAGTCCATCAGATTCTCCAACCGTACCCGCAACGCGAAGTAGCCGTCGCGGTCGCCAACTACGAAATCCCGTCCGCTTCGCCGATTTCGTGACGATTTTTACAACCGACTGTTAGCAATAAGTTGGGAAGTTCACCATGGATTTACCAAAAAACAGACCCGTGAAATTACAATCTGTAGTTATGGTTTCATTTTCTTCTGGTCTCCTAGCGACTACAACAACACCGAACATCGTTTGTGTGTTGTTATTACGGTCCAACATCCGCCGGCGCCCTCAGGCGCTATTTTGTTCCAGTTTACCTTGCCCTCTCAGACGGATCTACACAGTCACATTGGCTTCATCCGTAGCCTGGCTGACTCCCGTGCACGTTCAAGGAGCCAACCGCTCACTGGACAACGGGACGATTGGTCAGCCTGGCACTGGAGACGACAACTGGACGCCTTTTTGGATGGACCTGACGAGGCATTTTCCGGCTTGCATTCGTATGAGACCCGCGGGCGCCAAAACACAGTTGGACCCACGCACATCGGACCTCGAGAGTGCAGGCACCGGTAAACTCATCAGCAGTCGTTCGACGTCAACAACAATATAACGGAGAAGCTATGAGGAGTTCCTGGACAACAAATAATTCCGGCTTACCATCACGATCGAAGCCCAACTCCGTCGGACTTCTAGGAGGAGGCCCCTGTAGCGGTTGCCATCTTCGTTCATACTTTTACCACGTTTATTGTTTAACTGAACGCTGACTGCCAAGCGCGGTTGCCATTTGACCGTTGCTCTTGCGCACGCTCCCAAATACACGCTAACCACTATCTCTCCCAATCGCCTTCTCGTTCTCACGGGTCGTGGAGAATACTGTTCTGGTTAACATATTTGTGCAGTGCCGCACATTAGAGTAACGTGCAGGTGGTCCACGCAGTGCAAAGGACCGAAGCACGCGTTTAATAAGGAAACCGCGAAGTAAGGTCTAATCAACCTTACAGATACTATCAAGCAAATTCTGATCTTCGTACAAAATTTCAGCAAGCAGTGCCGGGAGCCAAGGAGACTCACCGATAACGGAACGATCTGGACGCTCAATTGATCTCGGACTACTTCGTCCTGTGTAAGCTGCACCGACCTCAAATGAACTTCAAGACACTGACCTTGTGAGTTGCCGCGTGGTTCGAATTTTCGAAATGCTCTCAGCGATAAGCATTTTTACATTGTTTGGTGGAATGACACACGTTATTTCGCCCAAACTAAAGCATCGTAATTAGTATTTCGGTACACGTACTTTTTGAAGAGTCCATTTTCTTCAGAAGTGTTTATTCTCTTCAAAAACTGGGTATAATTTTTGGTGTCCTATTTGTTGTCCTTTTTGGTGTATTTGTTGATGTCAGTGCAACTGATACCGGATAACATCTTTTGTAGCGCTTTTTCTAGTGTACATCTCTTATAGAACTCTTGTAGTGTGCGGGTTTGCTGCACTTGCCTTAGTGTATCGTTTGTGTCTTTTTAAAAGGTTGCGTTATTATCCCACTGGAGTTCGAGACGGTATTTTCAAGCAAACTCGATCATCGCTGCTGAAATGAATAGGACAGAGGTCGATCCCACTGGTCAGACAGTAAGCTGTGGGAACAAGGAATGCACGGACCTGGCGCAAGAGGAGGGAGTTCCTTGCGACCAGTGTTGCATTTGGTATCATCAAAAGTGCTCCAAGCTGGAAGAACAAGTAAGCATCGCCCAAGTGGATATGAGCCCACTGCTTCGCGTTTGCAAGCGAGTGCTCGCGCATAATCCGAGGCGAGCTTGGGAAAAGGGACACGAGCATGAAGCTGGAACCAAGACTGGAGAGAGCGAGTTCGATCCATAGCTTAGAGAGAAAGGAAAACTGGGTGCCAGACCAGGAAAATAAAAAAGACAACCCAAGCCAAGGGGCAAAGAAAGCAAAGACGTAGCAGGATTCACCAATGTGGAAAAAAGTCTCCTGACGGAATTATAATCCCTCAAGGAGCAGGTTAAACGCCTAGATGCTGAAGTGCAGCGCATGAAGCGTGACACTGAGGTCATGGCAGACAGAAGTAGAAGACTACTACTTCATAACCCTAGTGAGAACATCGTAAAAGACGGTAGAATCAGGAAGGAGGAAAGCCGCCGGCATGTGACTGAGGTTCTTAGGACGGCTGGCCTATCTCCTACGACACCAATAGTCATGTGCCATCAATAGGACTATGGCGTGGAACCCAACCAGCACCACCACGACCCCTGGTAGTTGTGTTCCACAGTGTCTACTGGAGAGATATGTTGCTGTCCAGGGCGGGAGCAGTTGAGGGCAGCACACAGGGAACAGGTGGGGTTACACCTGACAGCCCTGCATTTGCCAAACCGGGTAATGCCATAGTCTCGCTGAGAATGGGCACACCTGATCTTGAGAGGCCGAATCTACATATAGCGAAACTGGAGAAGACCCCTCCTGGGAAGTCAACACCTAAGGCTAAATGAGTGATTCAGGTACCAAAGGTGGCTTCAGGCGCCGGTAAACAAGAAGCCGAAGTTCAGGAAGTTCAAAAGACCAAAAGGAAGGGGACTTGCAGGGCATTCAGTCCGGTTGATGTTCCGAACGTGCAGCCAGCCAGCCCCATTCTAAAGGAGACTCCCAAAAAAGTTCTCTTTGGTGCAACCAGCGAAGTTGGATGTATCAGAGGGGAAAGCCGAGGAAACCAGTTGGGCTGAGGTGGTCGCAAGACCATCCCGGGCCATCGGTATGGCGACTCAAAGGGGGTAACGTCCTTTGTGCATGTTGAGCCCGACACCGGGTCGACTGGTGGAAAAGAAAAAGCCACGAAACTTAGAGTGTCACTTGATATCCAAGAGGCTGCGCCGCCGACACCTTTAGAGGCAAAAAACGGGGCATCACCTCGGACATTTCGCCCGAGGCTACCCTAGCCGTAAAATTATCAATGAAGTCAGTAGCGAGGACCAGGGAACCGACAATATGGTACGCCAACACCTGCGGTCTCCCGGGGAAAAAAAGGGGAGTTGACGACTAGGATCGCAGAGTCTGACGTCGTTGCATTGACGGAAACTTGGATAAAGCCATATACTGACATGCGCCTTCAGAGATAAGTTGCCTACAGACAGGATAGAACAGATGGAAGGCAGGGGGACGGTGTAGCATCTCTAACACGGACCGACATAGGCCATTGGGAGGCTCCGTTCAACTTGGTCTCCGGTAATGTACAGGTCAGATCGTGCTTTATCAGGATAGAGGCGCGAATAGCATGCATTATCTGCATCTACAGGGCACCGCTAGCCACAGAGGAGGAAGACTTTGAGCTCTTGCAAATGTTGGACGCTGTGCTGGCACAGACAACGGAGTTCATCTTATTAGAGGATCTCAATCTACCCGAAATTAACTGGGAAAACGGGATCGCACCAAGGGGATCAACGGGCGACAAATTTCTGCAGTGGGTCCAATTACATGCACTTACGCAGCATGTGACACAGGCCACTAGACACAGAGGTGGACAGCACCCGTCTCTCCTTGACTTAATCATAACGCGGCACCATCAGGACGTTAAGGAAATTAAGTGGGAAGAGCCACTTGGAAAAAGTGATCATGTAGTCCTAGGGGTCACACTAAGACTAAGCAGGGCGCCGAAGGAAATCGTGTTACGTCAGCGCTATGGGAGATTCAACATAGGTAAACTAAAGGGGGGCGGAGGAAATTCAATGTACACCGAGATACACAAAGGCCCCCGTAGAGGAAAGTTGGGGGGCCATCAAGATGGGGCTACTCGAACTTACAGGGGAGTTCGCACTCCTGAGGGTGGCTAGCAGTAGAAATCTACCCCCGTGGTGCAAGTCAAAAGTCCGCAAGGCCATAGTTATTCGTAGGCAACGATGGGCGGCGTACAAGCCGTACAAAATTCGGGAGGCATGGAACAGCTATAAGATGGCTAGGACCAGAACTCAAGAGATCCAAAGAGTGGGGAAATATGCCTTCGAGCGTCGGTTAGCTGAGTCGGTCCGCACAAACCCAAAGCGATTCTACGACTACGCGCAATCTCACAAACGTATGAGAGAGAGTGCAGAAACCTTGGAAAGAGCACGGGGACGACTAGTTTCAAATGACGAGGACAAGGCTGGCATGCTGTTGGCATTCTTCAAGAGCATATATCGACCAGAAAATAGTTTGGAGGAAAGAATGGAGGGCCCAAAGGCGCCTCCAATGCCCGAACTTACTGTAGGAGTAGAAGTGTACGCGGAGTTGTAACGTTGAGTAGAAATGAAGCAGCAGGTCCAGACGGGATTCGTCTAGCAATCGTTCAGCCTCTGGCCGAGGTTCTGAAGGCTCCTGTGACGAAGCTGTATGGAGGACAGCAACAGTGGTAGGAAATTACAAGAGTGGACCCCGGAAAAGGGCTTGACTTCAGTACTGTGTAAGTCCCTGGAGCGAATAGTCAGGGAAAAGATCTCCGAGTATTTGGTTCAATACAAACTCATACCAAATGCTCAGCATGGGTTTGTGGCAGGGCGATCCTGTCTGACGAATCTTCTGCTGTTCCTCGATGAGGTAACCAAGCGTCTGGACAAAGGGCAATCAATTGCAGTCCGCCACTTGGACTTCAGCAAGGCGTTTGATTCTCTGACCCAATGATTTCTGGATGTCAAACCGCAGTCTATGGGAATTGTTGGAAAGGCAAGACAATGGATAAATAGTTTCTTGGCAGGGCGAACCTTTAGTGTTAAGGTGGGGAGTCGTGTTTCAAAATCGGATGGTGTAACAAGTGGGATGTCACAGGGCTCGATGCGCGGCCCTCTGCTCTTCTTCATCTTCATCAACGACCTAGCACGTGGGCTTACAAACCCCACCTTTATGTTTGCCGATGAAGTCGAGATAGCTGTAGTAGATATAGAACTTGACGTGTTAGCAGTACAAAACTGGGCACGCAAATGGGACCTTCCACTTAACCTCACCAAGTGTCAATGCTTGACCACAAATACAGGGGCTAATGAGAATGGTGTGGGTTCGTTGCAAGTGGTCTCGCAGGTCAAAGACTTGGGTGTTATAATGGACAACAGCTTTAAGCAGTCGGAGCAGTGCACCTCAGTAGCCAACATGGCCAGGAGAGAACTCTCTCGAGTTAGATCCATTATGTCCTGTAGAAATCCGGAGATCAGGCCAAAGTTAGGCCACATATGGAGTACTGCTCGCAGGCCTGGGCACCGTACTGCCAGAAAGATATAGACTGTCTGGAGAAAGTGCAAGGGCTAGCCACTAGAATGGTGACTGGGCAAGGGGGGTTTAGCTAAATAGGGTCTCCGTGCCCTCGATCTATTCTCGATGGAAAGGCCGCGCATTCGCGGGTATTTGATAGAAACACTGAAGGTAATGAAAGGACTGTCAGGAATAAGTCGAGAAGACCTTTTTTCTCTGACCCCCGAGAGAGGCACAAGAGGACATAGCCTTAGATTACAAAGGAAACATTCGAAGCTCCCAATTAGGGCGAAGTACTTCTCAAATAGAGTGGCACCCTATCGGAATAAGTTCAGTTCAGTTCAGTTCAGTTCAGTCTGCACAGGACAGGTAATGGCCACGGCCAATCGAGCGCCCAGAATTCCTTCGATGTTATGCACACCAGTTATGCACCCACCACTGCCGAGAGTATTTCGTCGAATTCCAGCTAAAAATGAGAGGGAAACGGAAAACCTCATCGCACATCAACTGCGAGAGACATTATGCATCGTGAGCGTTCACTGAGACAGTATGCAATGAGGGAAAAAGTCTGCTAAAACATACTCCAGAAGGACCACAGTGCTACCCGTCATCCATCTAGTTGATATTCTCAAGGCTCACTACAATGAAAGATCTCGTACCACTTGCGATCAAGGGCACATTTGAAGCATTGGACTGTCTGCAGATCTACCATTTCACCAGGCAGACCGTTCCAACTGTTCACAACCCTGTTGCTGAAGAAGTGCTATCTAGCAATCAACCTAGGTCGGGCTTTTATCAACTTTTTTTCATGTCCCCTTGTTCTGGAGTCTACGGCCACTTGCAATGGACTATCTGGTATATGGCCAGAAAAGCCCTTCATTACCTTGAACGTTTCTGTGAGATCCCCTCGACGTCTCCTCCTTTCCAACGAGAAGAGATTCAGGTCACAGAGTCTCTGCTCGTAAGTCTTACCCCTCTGCCCTTCAACCATTCGCGTGGCGAGACATAGGACTTTCTCGAGGCAGGCGGCGTCCTTCTTGTAGAAGGGTGACCAAGCCTGCACGCTACCTTCTAAGTGAGGTCGTACTATAGCCATGTAAATAGGTACGAATACCTCCGGCTTCCGGCAAGACAAAGCTGATCGCAGCCTAAAGAGCTCTCCACGAGCCTTATGCGCAGCAGCGTTGCACTGCTCCGACCATTTGAAGTCACTTTTCATGGTGATCCCCAAGTCTTTAACCTAACTGGCTGCCTCCACGGTGAACAGCAGTTCCCGGAGGAGGTCATAAATACCACAGCAGGGAAGGCTTTTAGGAAAGCAACAGATCTATGTTGGGTTGAAATATACCCCGAGTTACGTTACGCGGCTTTTAGGGCCAGACGCAATTTACTTAATGTTTCCCCCTTACTCTGCCAGCGCTGATACTGCACAAAATTTCTGCCTTTCAGGAAAAGAAAATCACGCGATGTTGGGAGCTGCGGAAACGCGCCGACAACACGACTATCTGGACACACGATTAGTTCTAGCCACACCAAGTCCTGTGCAAACTGAACTGAACTTGTGAGTTGCCGCGTGGTTTGAATTTTCGAATTGCTCTCAGCGTTAAGCATTTTTGCATTGATTGGTGGAATAACACACGTTATTTCGCCAAACTAACGTATCGTAATTAGTATTTCGGTACGCGTAATTTTTGAAGAGTTCACTCTCTTCAGAAGAGTTTATTCTCTTCAAAAACTGAGTATACCTTTTGGTGTCCTTTTTGGTGTTTTTTGTTGGTGTCAGTGCAACTGATACCGGCTAACATCTTTTTGTGGCGCTTTTTCTAGTGTACTGTTTTTGTGGAACTTTTTAGTGTGCGGGTTTACTGCACCTGCCTTAGTGTACCGTTTGTGTCTGTTCAAAAGTTGTGTTATTGTCCCACGGGTGTTCGAAACGAAATGAATGGGACAAAGGTTGATCCCATTGGCCAGGCAGTAAGCTGTGGGAACAAGGACTGCACGGACCTAGTGCAAGATGAGGGAATTCAATGCGACCAGTGTTGCATTTGGTTTCATCAAAAGTGCTCCAAGCTGGAAGTGAAAGACTTCGAGCTGCACATCAAGTACCCATCGCTCAAGTGGATATGCGCCCATTGCTTTGCGTTTGCAAGGGAGTGCTCGCGTATAATTCGAGGCGAGCTGGGGAAAGGGGACACGAACGTGGAGCTGGAACCAAGACTAGAGAGAGCCGTTTCGATCCATAGCCTAGAGGGAAAGGAAAACTGGGTGCCAGAGCGCAAAAATAAAAAAGGCAACCCAAGCCAAAGGGCAAAGAAGGAAAAGAGGTAGCAGGATTCACCAACGTGGGGAAAAGCCTCCTGACGGAAGTGGAAGCCCTCAAGGAGCAGGTCAAACGCCTAGAGGCTGAGGTGCAGCGCATGAAGCGTGACACTGAGATCATGGCAGACAGAAGTAGAAGACTGCTACTTCATAACCTTAGGGAGAACATTGTGAAAGACGGTAGAATCAGGAAGGAGGAAAACCGCCGGCATGTGACTGAGGTTCTTAGGATGGCTGGCCTACCTCCCACGACACCAATAGTCAAGTGCCATCGAATAGGACTATGGCGTGGAGCACAACCAGCGCCGCCACGACCCCTGGTAGTTGTATTCCACAGTGTCTACTGGAGGGATATGCTGCTGTCCAGGGCGGGAGCAGTTGAGGGCAACACGCAGGGAATGGTTAGGGTTACACCTGACAGCCCTGCATTTGTGAAACCGGCTAATGCCATAGTCTCGCTGAGAACGGGCACACCTGATCTTAAGAGGCCGAAGCTACATATAGCGAAACTGGAGATGACTCCTCTTGGGAAGTCAACACCTAAGGCCCAAGGAGTAATCCAGATACCAAAGGTGGCTTCAGGCTCCGGTATACAAAAAGCCAAAGATCAGAAAGTTCGAAAGACCAAAAAGAAGGGGACTCACAGGGCATTTAGTCCGGTTGGTGTTGGGAACGTGCAGCCAGCCAGCCCGATTCTAAAGGATACCCCCAAGAAGTCCTCTCTGGTGCACCCAGCGAAGTTGGAGGTATCAGAGGGAAAAGCCGAGGAAACCAGTTGGGCTAAGGTGGTCGCAAGACCATCCCGGGCCATCGGTACGGCGACTCAAAAGGGGGTAACGTCTTTTGTGCATGTCGAGCCTGACACTGGGGCGACGGGTGGAAAAGAAAAAGCCACGACACTCAGAGTCTCACTCGATATGCAAGATGCTGCACCGCCGACACCCTTAGAGGCAAAAAACGGGGCATCACCTCGGAGATTGCGCCCGGGGATACCCTAGCCCTAGAATTAGCAATGAAGTCAGTAACGAGGACCAGGGAACCGTCGATATGGTACACCAACACCTGCAGTCCCCCGGGAAAAAAGGGGAGTTGACGGCTAGGATCGCAGAGTCTGAGGTCGTTGCGTTGACGGAAACTTGGATAAAGCCATATACTGACATGCGCTTCCAGGGATACGCTGCCTACAGACAGGATAGAACAGATGGAAGGCAGGGGGGCGGAGTGGCACTTCTAATACGGACCGACATAGGCC
Organism: Fasciola hepatica; assembly: GCA_948099385.1. Lineage (NCBI taxonomy): Eukaryota > Metazoa > Platyhelminthes > Trematoda > Plagiorchiida > Fasciolidae > Fasciola > Fasciola hepatica. The sequence goes on from CANUEZ040000130.1 coordinate 115,719, forward strand.
ATTGGGAGGCTCCGTTCAACTTAGTCTCCGGTAATGTACAGGTCAGATCCTGCTTTATTAGGATCGAGGGGCGTACAGTATGCATTATCTGTATCTACAGGGCACCGCTAGCGTCAGATGAGGAAGATGTTGAGCTCTTCCAAATGCTGGATGCGGTGCTGGCACAGACAAAGGAGTTCATCTTATTAGAGGATCTCAATCTACCCGAAATTAACTGGGAAAACGGGATCGCACCAAGGGGATCAACGGGCGACAAATTTCTGCAGTGGGTCCAATTACATGCACTTACGCAGCATGTGACACAGGCCACTAGACACAGAGGTGGACAGCACCCGTCTCTCCTTGACTTAATCATAACGCGGCACCATCAGGACGTTAAGGAAATTAAGTGGGAAGAGCCACTTGGAAAAAGTGATCATGTAGTCCTAAGGGTCACACTAAGACTAAGCAAGGCGCCGAAGGAAATCGTGTTACGTCGGCGCTATGGGAGAATCAACATAGGTGAACTGAAGAAGGCGGCGGAGGAAATTCAGTGGACACCGAGACACACAAATGCCTCCGTAGAGGAACGTTGGGAGACCATCAAGATGGGGCTACTCGAACTTACAGATGAGTTCGCACCCCTGATGGTGGCAAGCAGTAGAAGTCTACCCCCATGGTGGAAGTCGAAGGTCCGCAAGGCCATAGTTATTCGTAGGCAACGATGGGCGGCGTACAAGCTGTACAGAACTCAGGGGGCATGGAATAGCTATAAGATGGCTAGGAACAGGGCTCAAGAGATCCAAAGAGTGGAGAAATATGCTTTCGAGCGTCGGTTAGCAGCGTCGGTCCGCACAAACCCAAAGCGATTCTACGCCTACGTGCAATCTCACAAACGTATGAGAGAGAGCGTAGCGACTTTGGAAGGAGCACAGGGACGACTAGTTCTAAACGACGAAGACAAGGCTGACACGCTCTTGGAATTCTTCAAGAGCATATATCGACCAGAAAATAGTTTGGAGGAAAGAATGGAGGGCCCACAGGCGCCTCCAATACCCGAACTTACTGTAGGAGAAGAAGAAGTGTACGCGGAGTTGCAAACTTTGAATAGGAACAAAGCAGCAGGTCCAGACGGGATTCATCCAGCAATCGTTCAGCCTCTGGCCGAGGTCCTGAAGGCTCCGGTGACGAAGCTGTATGAAACGTCACTTAGAGAGGGAACTGTGCCGGGAGACTGGAGGAGAGCAACAGTGGTAGGCATATACAAGAGTGGGCCCCGGCAAAAGGCGGAAAATTACCGGCCGGTTAGCTTGACTTCGGTACTGTGTAAGTGCCTGGAGCGAATAGTCAGGAAGCAGATCTCTAGGCATTTGGTTCAACACAACCTCATATCAAATGCTCAGCATGGGTTTGTGGCAGGGCGATCCTGTCTGACGAATCTCCTGCTGTTCCTCGATGAGGTAACCAAGCGTCTGGACGAAGGGCAATCGATTGCGGTCTGTTACTTGGACTTCAGCAAGGCATTTGATTCCGTGAACCACAGATTTCTGGACGTCAAACTGCAGTCCATGGGAATTGTTGGAAAGGCCAGACAATGGATAAGTAGTTTCTTAGCAGGGCGAACCTTTAGTGTTAAGGTGGGGAACCATGTTTCAAAACCGGAAGGTGTAACGAGTGGGGTGCCACAGGGCTCGGTGCTCGGCCCTCTGCTCTTCCTCAACTTCATCAACGACCTAGCACGTGGGCTTACAAACCCCACCTTTATGTTTGCCGATGAAGTCGAGATAGCTGTAGTAGATATAGAACTTGACGTGTTAGCAGTACAAAACTGGGCACGCAAATGGGACCTTCCACTTAACCTCACCAAGTGTCAATGCTTGACCACAAATACAGGGGCTAATGAGAATAGTGTGGGTTCGTTGCAAGTGGTCTCGCAGGTCAAAGACTTGGGCGTTATAATGGACAACAGCTTTAAGCAGTCGGAGCAGTGCACCTCAGCAGCCAATACGGCCAGGAGGGAACTCTTTCGAGTTAGATCCATTATGTCGTGTAGAGATCCGGAGATATTCGTTCCGATATATCAGGCCATAGTTAGGCCGCATATGGAGTACTGCGTGCAGGCCTGGGCACCGTACTACCAGAAAGATATCGACTGTCTGGAGAAAGTGCAAGGGCTAGCCACTAGAATGGTGGCTGGGCAAAGGGGGTTTAACTACACAGAGCGTCTCCGTGCCCTAGACCTATTCTCGATGGAAAGACGGCGCATTCGCGGGGATTTGATAGAAACCTTCAAGGTAATAAAAGGACTGTCAGGAATAAGTCGAGAAGACCTTTTTTCGCTGATCCCCGAGAGAGGCACAAGGGGGCATAGCCTTAGATTACAAAGGAAACATTCGAGGCTCCAAATTAGGGCGAAGTACTTCTCAAATAGAGTGGTACCCTATTGGAATAAGCTCCCGGAAGAGGTCGTAAATACCACAACAGTGAAGGCCTTTAAGAAAGCACTAGACCTATGTTGGGTGGTGGTATACCCCGAGTTATGCTAAGCAACTTTTAGGGTCAGATGCAATTTACTTATTGTTTCCACCTTACTCTGCCAGGGCTGATACTGCACAAAATTTCTGCCTTTCAGAGAAAGAAAATCACGCAGTGTTGGGAGCTACGGAAACGCGCCGACAACACAACTATCTGGACACACGATTGGCTCTAGCCACACCAAGTCCTGTGCAAACTGAACTGAACTGAACTGTCGACCGGACCTGAAGGCAATTGCGCTACGCCGGCAAGTCACTTGGCGTGCTACTTCGCTTGGGTTCAGTTTGGTTTGCAAAGTACGTATGTGTTGGTCTGGAAGGCCGAATTTCCGGGGCATTGGCACTTTTCACAGTCAAGTTCGTTGACAAAATACCAGGAGCTCATCACCTCCGCCGTGAATCATTCAGCTAGTTTTGAGAACGCAGCCTTCCAGCGTAAATCTAAGGCGTTCTTTAGAGTCGGTACATTACTGAATCTAACAGCATCATCCGACAGTCTATTTCACATAGGTACCCCTGTAGCACCCAGCCCGTTCGTAACATCGGTCTTCGGTCGCTTTGTTTGGTAGCCATCTTACACGGATCAACATTGAATTTATAGGAAGGGAATTGACGACCGAATTAATGTGCAGTGCTTGGTTGGCGTTTTATTTTAATGTATTGCTTTGATTCATCGAAATGTCCTGACAACCTCGGTATAGACTGCTCTATTCTATTCCCTCGAAATGGGTAAAATTAGGACAATTGATTGGAAAATCATAAATTAGGAGATAAAAATGAGCATCGTGATACGTAATTAGGGTTAGTGGAAGGGATTGACGAAGCGTAGCATGTACTTCAAACGACTGGCACAAACCGCTCAGAAATCGGCCAAAAACCGCTCCGAAACCGATCGGTTTTCGAGCGTTCTTACTATTACGCCAACCGTTTTTCGAGCAGTCTTGAGTGGTTTCAGACCGGTTTCTGAACGGTTTGAAATGCATGTTATGCTTCGTTAATTCCTTTCACCGACCCGAATTATGTATCACGATGCTCATTTTTATCTCCTAATTTATGATTTCCCAATTAACTGTTCTTATTTTACCCATTTCGAGGGAATAGAATAGAGCAATCTATACCGAGGTTTTCAGGACATTTCGATGAGTCAAAGTAATACATTGAAATAAAACGCCAACCAAGCATTGCACATTACTTCGGTCGTCAATTTCCTTCCTATAAATTCAATGTTGATCCGTGTAAAATGGCTACCAAACAAACCGACTGAAAACCGATCGGCGTAATAGTAAAAACCAATCTAAAACTGATCGGTTTCGCACCGATTCTGCTACAAGGGTACAATCCTATTTGTAGAAAAACTGGATCGTGAGTCCAGCTTTGCGTGTGCCCTTTGAATCCCCAAACTACGTCCTCTGGTGCGCACTCAGGGACGGAGACAAACAAATCACCCATGTCTGTAGCTGACAGACCCTCTATAATCTTGAACGCTTCTATCAATTCAAGTCAAGACAGTAGTAGCTCCATGCACCCAATGGGGTGGATTTTCAGCATTTACACTATATCTGTGGATATACAAATACGGAATCAGGAGATGCATACGAATTATCGTAATTTTCATCCAGGTAAACAGTTCCGTAGGTCTTTGGTGACTTTCACTGGATCAACAAGCAGGCGTGCATGATGCGGCAAAACAGAATAACGATATGCAGAAGTGCGACAAAATAGAAACTTGAACTTAGAGCGCGTACACGTTGTAGGCAAAGCTTCTGAAAGTTCGTTGTGTAGATGATGTCTGTCTGAAAGCCTTTAGAAATAAACTGACCGCAAGCATGGAAGTGTTCATCAGTGTATCAGTGTATCTCTGGATATGCCACTGCACTTAGAGACGTGTTTTATAGATTTCATTATCAAGTTAGGATCTTTCTTCCATAGGCCGGGGAAAATAACAGTAGAGCAGTACAACCAGTGTGGGAGAGGACATGCATTCTTAGACGGGGAGAGAAAAAGGATAATTCTCTAACCTCACAAAAAGTCTGTTGAACATGCATGGATCATAAACGATTGTGGGGTAGTGTAACACCAATATATTTAACCGTTGGTGATATTGGTATGGGTTCATTGTTTGCAGATAGGAGGGGAAACCTATTGGTGAGGGCTCTGTGTGGTTCATCAGACAGTAAGAAAAGTAATACATCCTGGTATTTAAATGCACTCTGTACCAGGGGGCGGGATAAGAACCAGTTAACAACTTCATTTAGTTGAATTTCAGCTTACGAAGTTCTTTCGGGTGTCGGCGGTCCACATGCTAAAACTACATCGTCGGCGTATTTGCAATCATTGAGTGGCAACGGGATTGGAAGTTGTTTAACGTACGAAAGGAAATAGGGAAAAAGATTGTACCTTATAATACATCCGAGTCAACTGGAAGAGGAGAGAACTTCTGGCCGCTGAAATAAGTGAAATGTCTTCGATCAGTGAAGTAGTCTGACATCAGCCTGCAGACGTTTGAGTCAGCACCACTTACTGAGAGCATACTGATCAACCAAGGCGACCAAATGCATTTTTGTAGTGTAAAAATACACAGTCTTAAATTTCCTGTCTAAAGCCGAAGCTATTGAGTGGACTATGTAAGCTACGGCGTCAAGTGCGGAGCGCAGAGCGATAAGCAAACTGGCATACCTTCTTCAACAGACCCCAGGTGGACCCACAGTGATAGAAGCCTCTCAAAGAATTTGAGCATCACAGAAATGCAGGCGATGGGGCGGCATTTCTCGGGTTCTTTCCTGGGAACAGGCGCTATCTTGGATAGTCTCCGAATGTCAGGGATTTTTTCGCTCCCTAGACAGTCATAGGAGATATTGGCTAATGGAATCTAAAGGGTGTCAGCACACCCCTTAAGTACAACAAGTGATAGCTCGTCTGGATCAGGATATTTGTCCATATTTACTTTGCACAGCTGTTGAGAGACCCCACCGGGCTCGATAGTTCGTAGCTAAGATGAGTTGTTGGAGATTGGCGCTTAAGAAGACTGTGATATTGAGCTGAAATCGGAGTTGAGTTTTTCAGCACCAGTTTTTTTGTTTCTTGACTTACTGCCACATAGGTGTTTTATGGCTTTCCACATGCCGCGACGACTGAAGTTTCCTAATATGACATCTATATGCTACTTGCTCAAGCGCTTACTTCAGGATTTGATCAAGCTGGCTAGTTTTTTCACTTGCGTTCTCTGTCCTTCTCTGTAAGCCTGTTCTTTCTTTCTTCACAGCTTTTTAAGTACTGACGAAGGATATCGATCAGTTTGGATGTGGACAGTTCCAAATGGGCAAAAATGACTAAAGCAAAAATTTAGGTGATCGTTGACATTTTCACAGAGGATAGAATGGTCAGGGTTTGAAAACACGAAAAAATTGGTTCAGGTAACCAGGATCCTTAACTTTTTTTCTTATTTTATTACATGCTTACGCATGAGTGCAATGAAAGGGACATTTACCCCATAGCCACGAAGGCCCACTGCACTGTTGGGGTTAACCGGCAGCCAGACCCCAAGATTTGGAGTGGTGAAGAACCACATTAGGTCCCAGTAGATCAGGTGTGGTAACGATCCGGACGCCAGCGGGTTACTGTCTACCACCAAACTTGACCGGGGTGTCCGATGAACAGTTCCTCTGCTTCAATTTTCTGCATGACGATCTTAGCGTAGTGCACCGGTTTGTCTTACTATACACTGTTGGACATATTTTCAGGATACGGCGATCGAAGCTGCTCACGGGTGCACGTTTTTGAACACTGAACAATTGTGGTCTTTTTGTGAAAACCAAGTCTAGTTGTACGTCAGTTCTGGTAGGAAAACGTACCAAATCTACCAAACTAAGTGTGTTGAGGAAAGTAACGTCATGCCTGTTAAAGTCACCGACAAATGTGCAAAGGAATTCACTCAATTATGCAATTACTGAGGTAGACAGAAGATCAGAAAATGTCCAGGTCAAAAAGTGATGTACTAAGTGCCAAGTAGAGTCACCCCGGCCTCTACTACGCACTAAAGCAAAGAGATTAAAATCTAGACACTGGGCGTAGGATTTTCTCCTCTGACTGGTGGCCATTCTAGTTGCAAGTCGCTGCACCCCTTCCCAGCATTCTTTCTCTTCACTTAATAAGGAACCCATGCCTACACACAATACTCCAGAAGAGGTCGCACCAAAACCTTGTACAATAGGACAGACACTCCTGTTTTTTGCATGTGACAGTATTATTATTATCCCTCTGGCCATATTTACAGCTCTGGCATTGTCTTGAAGATTTGAAGTCCTTCGTGGTTATCATATCTAGGTCTTTCACCTCTGACAATCTTCGAAAACGAATTCTGCCCACTCCGTCTACGTTAGTAGTCAGGACTTGACATGCAGCGAGATTCAGCTGTAATTCCCGTCGTTCTGTCCATCTGAGCACAGCATCTATATCCTGTACTAAATCGCCCCCCCCCCCCGCCGACTTCACATCATCTTCAAACATGTAACACGGGTATCTCAAATCTTTCGCTAGGTCATTTGTGTGGAGGAGGAAGAGCAAAGGTCCCAGTACTGAACCCTGTGGCACACCACTGGTCATCCGCTCCGACCTCGACCGATAACCACCCACGTTTATACAGAAACTACGATCTCCAATCATTTGCTTTATCGGTTATCCCGAAGATTTGCAATTTATAGTCCAGGAGGTGATGACATACAGAGTCGAAAGCCTTACTGAAATCCAAATAAAAAAAACCACTGTCGTGCCATCATCTATTCGTCGCGTGGTCTCGTCCAAGAACACAAGTAGGTTTGTCAAACACGATCTTTTTTAACAAACCCACTTTGTGCAGGCGTTTATAGTTCGTTATTAGCCAGATGCGAGCAAAATTGCTTACTGATTAAACGTTCCAAGCACTTGCGCGACACTAATGTCAGGCTGACCGGTCTATAATTCTCCGCTTCCTCCCCGGATCCTGTTCATTGTATTGCTACGACAATGGCCTTACGCCAGTCATCTGGCACCTTACCCTTTCTTATCGACGCTCCGTACAGCTGGGTAACAGACCTTAATAAAGATATCGGAAAGAGGCTGAACAAGTGCCGAATGGATCGTGCCCGGTCCGGCTGCCTTGTGCTTTCAAAACGACTTAAGTTCCTGGAGCACCTCGTCCTCACTTACAGTAAGCTCCTGAAGCCCTGGCGTACTCCCTATATCTTATCCCGCCGCATTTAGCATCTGGTCCTGACGATACACGCTCCTAAAGAAAGCAAGTAAGGTTACTGCTTTGTCTTTATCTTCGAGAGCAGTGCTCCCGTTGGGCATTTCCAAGGTACGTACGCTCTCACGTGTCGTTTTCCCGGATTGTACACAAACGAGGAACTTCTTAGGATCTGCCCTTCCCATTGTTAGCGAGGTTCTTTTCATGCTCGCAATTGCTTCTCTTTGCAAGGCTTGGACTCTGTTTCTGGCTGTCTTGAAAGCGGCCCATGCGTATTGCGTGCTGTGAAGTAGATAAATTTCCTTCCACGGCAAAAGTGTTTCTTGCACTCAGAGAGAACTATTGCACCTAGTATTCATCAATTAATGTAAACTAAGACTTTTCAAAACCAACACTGAGGATGTCAAGGCGCCGAACAAACGTACAGACACGGAACTCGTATGGAACATCAGAGTAAGCGACCGCCGTCATCCAGTAAAGCTAGACAGTATACAGGGAAGACTGAGGAGCACGCACTCGATATGTACCTAATAAATGGAGCGTTGCGGCCTTTACAACTCCTGTAGCCCGGAAGCTGCCAACGGCTGCTTATGCAAATCCTGACTCCACGGCACTCCGTTGTTGCCCAACAAGAAGGCGAATTCAGGAAACTTCAGTGGGTTCAGATCCTCACCAGAGCGGCCACAAGGCCGAAATCAAGTACCGAAATAGCCCTAGGTAGACAAAAAACGTCGTGAATACGATATCCAAGGGCCACCTTGCAGGTCATTTCACCAGAGAAAAGAGAATGTCGACAACATCTATTCGATCTCAAGACTTGTGTGCATTCCGTCGCACGCACGGGTGAAGTGGAATGTTAACCATGAAACCAGGTTTGCGCACGTTCCCTACTGCTGGGGTTGGGTAACCTCGTCACAAGAACCATTTTCTGGCGGCAGTCAAGGAAATTTACTCTCCCAAATAAAAAGTTTGCGTAGAACTGGTCAACAAGATCTAGCATAGAGTCAGTGGCATAAGTTTTATAGATGAGACAACGTGTAGAAACCAGAAAGTTGCAGTTGGATGTTCATCGGCTGCAAACTAACACTCGTAATTAGTATCACCAGATGCGACGGGCAAGTATCTCCTAGAGAGGGCACCGTGGTACGTGATTCTAGAGAAAAAGATATACAACGACTACACAGTGAAGTAATACGACCTTTTCGTCATCCACCCATTGACTTCGGCGACAAAAAACGAGCACAGCACTCGGGCCTAATGCGGCAGTGCAAAATAGCCAACATCGTATGAATTTGTCAAGTGTTATTCCACAGAGTCTTACAGACTGGATACACGAATATGGCACAACAAGTCAGTGATTCATATAGTGTGCACAAATGTGTACAATATCCTGGTATGTAAGTCCAAAGGAAATGATAAGATTCACATTCGGCACACGTTAAATCAAGCCCAAAGTTACGAGACGATGCCGTGAAAGCGACAAACTCCATTTTCTTCCAAAGTCGTTGACTGAGCCATATCTCTTGGCAACCCAAGACGAAACTAACCGAACAAACACCCCTTTCCCAAACCTGGCCTAGATGGCGTTGTGGCTTTGGTGGTCAGTTTAGAACTGTCGAGGACATAGAACGCTCACGGCTGATCCATAGTACCCGTCACTAGGGGGAAAACTGGTCGCAGTCTGTTCTAAACTCGCTCCCAACGGCCGCGCATGGCTCGTTGTGATCCCCGATATTCACGGAGCTGGCTTATACTCCAGCAGATAGTCGCATTAAACTAGTCAGCCATGGAACGGATAGCGGACTACCGACCGGCGATGGTCAGGCGGTCATCATGGTGGGCATCTGTCCCAGGTCCGAATCCTTGTGCCGCCGCCAGTCACTTTCCCAATTAGCAATGAAGCCCTTCCTGAAGTATTGCGTATGTTGTCGAAACAGCCCATGGAAAACCGCCAGTTCTACGTGGGAGTAGTGGACGTCGTCTCTGTGGCGAACGTATGTAGTGGGATTCCACAGTCCCAACTTAGGGTCACTGTTCGTCCTTACAAACGATCTAGTGGTAAGACCTAAGTCCTCTCGTTACTTGCTTGCTGATGAAGCCAGAATAGTCACAACCATGAGCACCCTCCACTCCCGCTCAGAAACCTGGGGCCTACTTCTGAATATCAGCAAATGCAAACTTCTATTGAGTGTCGCGCCAGCTCCCCGACACCTGGACGCAACTAATCCCCAACCTCGTTTGGCCTCTGCCCATTTACGTGTCAAGCACGATCAAATCTTCGGCTTTAGGAATCTATCCTGCGTAGCTCTCTAGGTCATGGAGTCATACAGGCTTCCACATCTCTCAAAAGTTCAGTTTCATTGTGATAGAGTATATGACCAGATGTTGCAACCAATGTCACTTGTATCCAAAATTCTCATCTAGATGATACTAATGTCTATAGTTCGTCCTAACTTTTCATATTGATGCTTTTGTTTCAAAATGATGTTCTTATTTAGATATAGCAAACAGAACTGTTGCGCTCAGCGCACGATTGTTTATTGTCCAAAATGAATTGTGCTGGGATCCCGCCAGTGTGAAAAACCAGTCATTAGTAAGTATGAACTAAACAAGACTGCCAATATATCGGAAGTAGTAATGCGCCTTGCGTCAACTAAATGACGACTGTTCTAAACTCAATAAAGTCACGTTAGGGGGCCTGGATGTCGGATGAATTATCAGCTATTTTCATACACTGTTTGATTCACATGAATCAATATTTTAAACATCAAAATAATTTTTTTACTGGTTTCAGGGTGACTTTGAAAATATTTAGCGGCTTCCATGTTATAATTGTAGATCTCGATGAAGGCGCTACATCCACAGAGTCGAAAAGCAGGTCAAACTAGACGCCGTTTGCATCACGATATTCGAGTTAACAAGTATGACTGATTTTTAGAACTGCGCACCATTTCAGACGACAAAAGGAGCAAAACCTTAAGCACAAGCTAATTGGTAGGCAATGGGGCCATTCTTCTTAATAAGTGTGTAAACAGAACGAAGGCTAGCATGGTTCCGGGATAACTATCCTGGTGAGAGCACACACCTTACGCATGCACAACTTATTCAAATGATCGAACGGTGAGACTTCCATCTGACCAATTAATGTGATCAGTTATCTTCAACGAACCTCTGGGAGGACGGGACCTTCAACGGAAGAACACGCATCAGTGACAGCTGATACGTATAACGCGTTCTTGGAACAAGAAAAGCAGGAGTTCCATTCATGTGGCCTACAAGTGCCCGATCTTACATCCAAAACCAACGTGATGAACCTTCGGTGAGATGCTCATTTATTTTAGTTACACTTCAATTGCTTTTCTAGTGCATGGAATGGGGACAAGTCAAAAATACCTACCATCAATTTGCGCGCCATCAAAAAAGGACAAAGATAATGTACAATCACTCTGATTCAGACAAATGCTTTACATCACTGGACGGGCTCAGGCGGTCTTTTCTTCGTTTTTTCGCGTATTGATGCACTGTAAGAAAAATAAAACGAGAATGTATTGACAAGTTAGTTTTCTTCTCAAGACCGATTTATATACTAAAACGAAAAACGTACAAGTTCTTCTTGGATGGTCACGTGTGGTAAAACTAAGCATACAACTGCGTACGATTTTTTAGGAATTGAGGATTAATCTAGAAACAAACCATTTATAACATTGGTCGCATGATTTCCATAAAGTGAATCAAAATGTTTTTGACTTTATTAACTGGAAAGTACACTAGTTTGGTGACGCGTTTTTCCAGGCCATCATACACGAAAAGCAAATCTGCTAAATGCGCGGCTCCAACCGGATCGAAAATGCTGCAATAAGCGTCTCTCCGGGTGCAAGTGACGTATGCGTCTGGTCACCCATTCTCGTGCATATATTTGGAGCAGGAAAATCGTCCGCGGTAAGCACATTAGTGGGGGCATGTTGCGTACACTTCCAAATAGACTCGTGTTTTGGAAGATGCAAGTGTCCAGTTCATGACATGGATCGCAGCCACAGGGGTACAAAGCAGTAAACTTTTATCAGAATATATAGCTTGAGTGAACTCTGTTCGCGAATCACGTGTGATATGAACACTGTTCAGCAACACATCCCTGAGTATCGGGAATAAGTCATTACTGACCAAAACCGTTGCGCCTTCAAGTCAATTCGTTGTTTATGCCATTCTTTAAGGGACAGGGTTAATAGCATTTTCCACCCTCTGAGGCACTTTCCAGGATAAGTGAATTCATCTGCGTGCATAATTGATGAAGTGTTGGGTTAAAATACCAACATATCAAATCTGGTCACTAAATGCTTTGGTTCAAATGTAATTGCAGAAAAATAGGGTGGGTTTAATAGCATTTCATGCACTATAGTCCAAACAACAGTGTCGTAATGTGTAAGATGCATTTTTCACCTTCGAAGAGCGAATGCCGCTTCAGGACTGGGTTGACCATAAGCCAAGCATCATCGAAGCGGGTGAAGCCATAAGTATGGTAGATAAGTTTTGTTGCCTAGGCAGTTTCACTCCATTAGATGGTCAGATGTCGGATGAAGTGTCGTCGGGTATACAGAAGGCTCGTTTGGCTTTTGTCGGTTTGAACTACCTGTAGCATAGGCAATGACATCCGAGTATTTGACTAAAAGTCGAGTGGCAGTTTGGTCCGTCCTTTACGATTCAGAAGTAACCATTACGGACGAAAGGTACACGGAGACTATCTGTGTTTGGGCAACGGTATTTTTGCACTATTGCTCGTAACTAGTGGAAACACCGTATCGGTAATGTTGAGGTTAGGCACACGGTTTTGGGAATCAGATCCCAGTCTCTCTAGTAAGCGATTAGTCTGAACAGGTTAAGATGGGTGGGATGAACGTTAGGCATGTCCACCGATAAGCTTCGATTTACGTTATGCTCCGAGGCCGGCAGCGGTTACAGAGCAGGTCGAGGCGGTCAGTCCATAACATGGCAAAAAGGTACGAAAACCCCAACTGGTGGACATGGTCGCGTTGGTCTTTCGGGTTACGGTCCGTGAGATCCGTTGACCCAATGGTCGGATACGTTCAGTGACATGGTTGGGTGCCGCAGCCAGTGACGTTATTGCATTCGAATTCTTTCCTCGTCTTCATGACTTCCATTGGCAACTTTCTCTTTTGTTTGCTTATCCCTTATACCTCTACTCGTTTTGCCTTTGAGTAGATGATGCTAGGAGGTAGCAACCAGAACCAGAGCACATGGAAGAACTGACACGGGAAAATAATCGCTGCTGTGAAAGGCAGCTGTTTTGGGCCACAGGTATACATCGAGGACCGAAGGGGTTTTATGAAGATACGTCCATACCCGACACTTTACATAGGATACTAAGATGAAATACCAGATCAAATGCCAAAAACAGAGTTTAGGCCGCTTGAGACAGCGTGCGCCTTCGGGATGAACTTTCTCGGCGTGTTGTGTTCACCGTGACGAGCAGAGTTTGAAAATGCATAAAGGTGAGTAGTCTAGGATATGGTATAAAGGTATAAGCATGATAACCAGTGACCCTGGTAGTGTGGGAAGTATCCGGCTTTCTAACTGCAGAGTAGATCTCGTGACTCATTGATTGGAGAAAACAGGCGGCCAAGCGGTGCGGCGAGACCACCTGTCAACAAGTTTTTTATTTTGCATCCACTTTCTGAAGAAGATTTTGTCGCTCTTAATGCATCTGTTATTATCGGCCGGTTTATGCTAGGAAACAACATACGAAATGAAAGAATTCGGCTGTGAGGTTTTAAACAGGCAAAACTGCAGTACAACAGCATCAAACACTCGCGGATGCTATCACCCATGGACGTGCGCCGCAGTACAGTTCCGGGCCCACCTCGACGTTCGAATTTCAGTTTTCGCTAAAGAAAACGATTGTAGTAGCTAAATGCCAAGTAGAAATGATATCAGTTAATAGAACTGACTGGACTATTCCCGCAAGAGCTTCAAAAGTGCGAGTGAAGATTAAGTTAACGAGATGTTTCGGTCACCTTGCTAGTAAGCAGTCAGCAAGCACGAGATCAATTCACGAACAGATCAGCCATTTTGGCCGAGCTAACAACCAGATGCATGTAGCAACCAAGTCAGATTGCTTCTGCTGTGAATCCGTTGCCTTTCTACGAGACCTAGTTGATTCACTGAAAAACATCATAAAGGGAACAGACCAATCAAAAACCAACTGGTGGATGGCATGTGCCACTGCGATTCGGGAGCTTAGTCCATGTGGTTATTTATTTGTCAAATGTCTGAAGCCATCGAGCGTGGCCTCGTAGCTCCGACGGTAGATCGCTCGCGATTGAGTATGAATTCTTTGGACGCCGGAGACTTCAAACATCCAAATCACTTCAACATAAACGAGCAGCTTGTTTAGCTCAGGAAACGAGAAATACATACGCACAAAAACGACTATCTTACCTGAACAATGATTACTCCGTCCCGGATCAAGTTTCCAACAACAACCTCTGCACGCATTGACAGGACACTGGTTTCCCTAGAAATCGAATGGGGTTAAATTAATTAGAATGCATCGAAAGGACCAAACTTACTTGGACTAATCAGTTCATTCAGTTGGCTGACTGGTCAACTACACATACAACACAGCTGAGATTGGAAATGGGAGTGTATTGCCGATGGATACAAGCAAAATAGGTTCGACCAAACTGAGTAGTCAGCTTCTAAAACTCGAAATGTTTTGCAATCGAAACAAAAATGTCATGACCACATTGTTCTCAACGATTGTACTTAGATGATATAACTAAACGAGATCTGCACAGCTAAGGGTGCTTACAAGACATCATGCCTTTCGATGCTGCTTCACTACGAAGGGGCTAAAGTTTTTGTCACTAACAAATATAAAATATACCCAGTTTCCTGATAAAGTTGACAAAAGTTGTGCTATATAATGTCACGGCTAACACTAGAGCATTTCTTGTCAAGTTGTTAATATCTAACAATGGGGGCTGTTATTTTGAATGAACTTCGGCGGTATTGAGAAAAGCAACAAATACTAGTCGAATATGGAACAAAAAAGGAAGAAAGATTTGCCCAAACATTGAAATCTTTGTATACGAGTTCGTTACGAAGCGATTCACGGACCTGAGATTGCGGTTGAGAACTGACAGCAATCTCTTTAGACGAGTCAATAGTGTCGTATACTCCGTCGCTTCATACATCCATATCCATGGAATCTGGCGTCTGTAACGACTGCGGTAACATTTGTTAGGCCAGCATAGTGACTTTGTCCAACCTACTTCTGAAGACTTGTCCACAATGAACTCCAATTACCAAACTTCTATTGTTGGAGGATTTATTGTCGAGAACGGTTGGTTTTTCACAGTCTGAGGACCCTGAGGAGCGAAGCCGAAAAAACCCCAGGTCAATTCCCAACCAGTATTATCGAACGAGTTGGTGATGATGCCAGCACCATCGGTCTTCTCTTCACTTCTCTTCCCATTTGGCGCATCGAACCAATGCCTCATGTCTTTCTTCATCACTTTTTTGCTCACAGTATTCTCATACAGGTACAGATACCACTTTCTGCGAAACAATCCAGTCACATGGAATGACCGATGTGTTACTTTCCACGTTTTCGATCTCGTTTCAAACTTTACCGAGGAAGTCGTCGAACGCATTCCTCCGCTTATTCCATATTTTCCCAATTCCGGTAGACCCGATCACCGGAGTCGTCCCGCTGTTGAATACTGCAAAGCTGTTACTGTTTCCGTGATCTTTCATCTCCGATCCCAAGCACACAATAGAACAACCACATCAAATATCTTTCTGCAAATGTCGGATCTCAATTTCCTCCAGACTGTTCAGTTGTGAAACACTGCCTCATTGTCTTTCCACCCACCCTGCCACTTTCTCTCATCAAAAGCCGGATCAATAAGCTATTTCTGACGGAAAAAACCCCTTGCGATGTCCTCGGAATACGGTGTGAAAACGCTTTCTGGTGATTTACCGCAGTTGTGAGTTTTTCACGGTTCTCGGAAAGCCCCGACTGAAGTCGTCTTTTGGTATAGTCTGATAACGTGTCTAGCGAAGTCTCAAATTTGCGGGCCTATGAACAATGGATTTTCTCAAAATATGTTTAAAAGCATTAAACCGATTCTTCATATGAAAATGATGCTTAAGCAAATCAAAACAGATTACGGGGTTCGAACTGAAGAGGTTACTTTGCACGGCCAGTATCCAAATGATACCTCTAGTACTGAGAAAATCGAGATCATAGACGAAGCTTGGACATCCCCTGGTTTTATCAGTACTAAAAACCGACACAAGCAATGCGTGATTGACCTTCGACCTACTTATCTTGTTGGTCTCACCTCACATGTCACGTGGTCGAGCGTGTAACGCCATTCGAACATACACGGTCTGAAGTGCGGGCGTCCCTGTTCTTACTCTCGCTCTGAACGATCCGGCAACCCAGCAATCGACTGCTCAAAATTCATGCGCATTTGCGTTCAGTATCAGTTATTTATGGACAGAACCCCAAGCACGTTGGGGGACAGGAAAGCAGATAATGAACGCGACGGTTGTGTCCTCAAGGATGATTCTAATTTAGAGTATCAGTCCGATGACGTGCATCAAAAGGCATAAACCGCAGCGAGCACCGGCTTTCTTTTAAAATAAATCTTCTGTCTTTAAACTCCTCCCAGTGGATCGGGTGTGGTAACGAGCCGGGTGAAAATGGATTACTGTCTACCACCAGAGCGACCGGCGGTGGCGGGACTCAAACTTTTGACTTCCGAGGTGGTACGTAACGGCTCTAAACCACTCGACCGCCACCGGTCTATTTGCACGATTAATTTTACTATTCGCTACATTGAACTCCTATCGTTAACCCTGATGCAATTTCAAATCTCTCAACGAACGTTACTTTTCAGATTCCGAAAAAACGACACACTTAGACATTGGGGACAATTTTCACACGAGGATGTGTTACATGTAGTGATGTACGAGGGATGAGTGCGTAATATTTATTTCTTTAAACTCTCGGCGTTACTATGAGAAACAGCACTCCTCTTATTGGTGTATCAGTGAGCCTGAATTATTTTCCAGAAAGTTCTCTTTGCTGACCCGTTTATATGCTAAGTCTGACAAGGGTTTTAATTCACGCCCGATGGGCTTAAGTTCATATAGGAATGACAACTAGCGAGGGGGCAAAAGTGGCTTCGCACAGCATTAAAACGACAATTGAGTTGATCATGAGACGATTCGATTGCAATGGAAGTTTGTGTGGAAAAACAGACGGAAGGTAATCGAAAAACAGTACTGAGCTGAAAGCGGACCAGGCACCCAAATATGATCGACTAATGATTGCCAAAGAAACAAATGTAGGACGTATTTGTAGTGATTGTATACGACAGTCACATGCGAGACGAATAATCATAATTCTATTCAACACACGCTCCTATTATGAACCATACACAACCAACGTATTATTGTACCTCATGCCTATTCGGTCTGACTACTAATTTTGGTGCGAGTGTACATCTCGTCGAGCGCATGCGCATCACGGGACAGTGAATCACATGATTGCATTGTGTGTATTGCTTTAGACTCGGTGTCTGCTTAAATGTGAATGCCAGTATGTATTCCCTCAATGATAAAGATACGTTCTTCGTAGTTTGAGTGCAGTTCAGAAGCGTGACCTCTGCTGATCGGGAATACAAGAATACCAATATTCGCACATCAATAATTTCGCAGCACTGGTCACATGAAGTGTCAAAAGTTTATCAGCAACCAGCTGAGGTTAGGCGCAGAGTACTAGGCACAAGAAACACTAAAGATAACCGAACTAAGGTGGCTGGGACGTGCATGTCTTTGTGCGGAATCCCTTGGTGTCTAATTTGGCAGGTCCGTGATATGAAAAACCTGATTAGTGAACTTAGTCATGCAGAGAGTGTTAGACTTCCTAAGTGAGGTCTAAGAGGTCCCTTCCCACTCAGTGGTTAGATACCTCGGGGGATACGTCTAGGTATCGACCTTATATTCACAGGCTTATTCTATCAACCGGATATCATTATGTGGTTCACGCTACTGTTTCTCATTCTTTTGATTTCCAATTTAGGTTCACACTTACAGATAGCGACTGAAACCATCGCACCCAGTACATAACTAATGGTTGTTTCAACTGATGAGTTGGACTACATTCGGGTTTTGTTGCGAAAATCATAAATATCAAAAAATGTTTGCTAGCATGTGTGCGTACTGCTTTGACAGAAATTGACTGACCTTGAGGTTTAAATTGCAATGAATACATGAGGAACGGCCAAGCGTGGATTGATCACGTCGGACCTGTCTCAAATTACGTTTGGTCTCTCGACGCAATTTTCGTTGCTCCGATAAAGCATATCGAATCAAGCTTTCATCTTTTGCATCGGCGACAACATTGGCAACTGCATCGGAATAGATCATTTTTGGTCGCTCATATGGCTGACAAATCCAATGCGGATGAGGCAGTTCATCACTGGTATTTTTCTTACAATCCTGAAATATTTCAGTTAGACTGTAGATGAGAAAATTCCATACAGAATGCGATCCATGTACAGACTAGCTATCACACAATACAAACTTTGTATACAGTACATAGATTTCATAATGAAATGTAGAATGCTGACGGGAATATCATGCGGTCCGGTCACGTGAACTAAGTGGAAACGAGCACCTGCAAACCTTGACGCATATCTGAGGTCAGTTATTTTTTACACTGAGTATACCGATTAGCAGTGACAAGCAAATAACATAATGATTAATCGAGCAGTATCAACGTAAAGTTAATCAACAAAAGCCCATTAAAGCCTCGTGCTAACGTTTCAATCTTGTTCGGAATCATCCAGGGACACGTTGGTTTTTTTTCCTTTTCGCAACTGATTCTGTCGTTTAGGGTATGTCTCATCCCTTCATAATCTGTGAAATTCGCCCCTGATACCCTATTTGTCTGCGAAATATTCAGTTCAATTCATTAAACCATTTACCGCGCACTTCTGTGATTTGGTTTTGGTTGTTACCCTTCGGAATCGTGCAGTGAAGGACAAAAGGAACAGAAGCATAAAGTGAAAAAGATCCCAATGAGCGGAAGTCACGAAGACAGAGTTCGAATGCTACTATGCCACTGGCCGCGACACCCAGCCATATCCCTTAGTGTCTCCAACCAATTGGTCGCGTGGACCTGGAAGTCTAACACGTTCTGCGTGGCCAAGTCAACTAGTCAAGGTTTTTATACCTTTTTTATGTCATGGGCTAACCACCTCGACCTACCTTCCAGCCAACGCCTGCCCCGGAGAAAAGTGTGAGCCAAGGAAGTCCATTGGTTGGCATGCGTGACACGTGTCCCGACCACCTTAACCTGTTTAGATTCAGAATTCGACCCACAGACTGACCTCTGGTTCCTAACACATTACGTCTAATCTCAGCATTGCTGATACAGTGTTCCCAACATACTCGGGCAATGCTACGGAGACATCGGTGCTCGAACACAGACAGTCTTCTACCCTTAACGGCCGTGTTACTGGGCCGTATAAAAGAACGGACCTAACTGACGCGGTGTGCACTCTACCCTTAACAGACAGTCTATTGTCATGCCGGTACCACAGATGACGGAGGTGGGCAAAAGCCAAACTCGCCTTCTGTGTTTGCGGTGACGTTCCGTCCGATATCTTTCCACCTAGTGAGATGTAACTACCCACGTAACAAAATTTATCCACTTCAGCTAGAGCTTCTACTGCCAAGAAGAGGTTTGGCGTTGAGCCAAACTAGTCCTGCAGCAGCAATTGACACTTCAAAGGTGCAAAATGCATTGCAAACATCGCTACGTTGCTGTTTAGGCTACCTAAGAGAGTTTGCAACTTACCTGGATCTTCACTCACAAGAACAATATGCTCCACGTATTCCAAGTCAGACAGTTTGCTGCCTGAACAAAGGGCGATACCACTATTCTCCCACGAGGATAGGGTTATCTCAAGAATCAATTCAATTGCAAAATTGAAGGGGAATGGTGAGAGAGGGCAACCGTGACAAATACCACCTTGTATGGTGAACTCGGGTGAAAGATCGCCATAAGCAAGACCTCCGCTTCGGCTGTTCGCATACAAGCATTGCGAAAGAGAAGCAAACTTCTCGGGCACACCCTTCAATGAGAATTAGCGCTAGAGAACTGTGCGGCGCACTGAACCGAATCCTGCCTTCAGATCAAGAAAGATAGAGGCTGTGAACCTACAGATATGTCGAAGAGTAGAGCTGTGGTCGATACAACCCTTACCGGGTCTGAAACCTGCTTGATTCTTATCGCAGGCGCTGGATGATAAGCCCGGTGAGCTGTCTGGATGCGATGCTTGCCAAGCAAATTCCTCCGTGGTTTTCACAAGATCTGTCACCTTTATTATAAATCGACAATTATTGAATCACAACATTCCCTGGGGATCCGCTTACCATCCCAGACTAGCCGGAGTTTCAATAACTTCGAAGCAAAAGCTTTGCTCCCATTCTTGAAAAAAAAACAGGCAACCCATCCGGACAAACGGCTTTACACCTTTTCAAATAACTTATCTACCGCATAACTCCCATTGTTGATGGAGAAGTGACATCCACCGGCATCGGTTCTGTTGTAGGAATATTCAGAAGGTCCACTGTTGCTACGGGCTAACGGGATCGTTCTTGAGAGTGCTCAACCCAACAGTACAGAAGACGTCCCTGAGAGTGAATCCGTGAGCTGTCGGATCCAATGATTAGCTCATTTACACCAAGCTTCCGTTGACCGTTGCTTATAATAAAACGGTAAAGGTTGTGATTACTGCCAAAATATGCAACCTCCTCTATTCCCTTACATTTCACAATCTACTATTGTTCACGGTCATTTATGAGGCTCCTAGTCAGTTGGCGTCCCGCGCATTTACGCATTTCGTTAAATGTGACATCCGTAGGGACGGATCTGCAAGCATCTGACAGAGCAACTGACGTCGAAGAAATCCATCGTTTGTGAGACTGACTTAAACCGGAGTTTTGTGTCTTTTAAGGCTTCCTGGATCTATTCCTAGCGTTCATTTGGGTCATGGACATCCGGATGAACAGATAACCGTGTAGACAGTTTCTCCTGTAAAGCAGATCGTTGGTTATTGTCTAGAAGCGACTCTGCGGAACGGGTGGCTTTCGTCTTGCTGCGACCACGAACCGGACGCAAATAGAAGCGAGCACATAGTAAGGCGTGATCTGAGTCCACAGGCGTAGACCAAAATGAACGACAAACTCCAACTGACCCACACCAGCGGTGACCAATCACAATATGGTCAATCTGAGTTCAACGTTGTGAAGACGTAGTAGGACGCCATGTGAATCTACGCCACTTCCTATGACAAGTTCGTACTCACCAGAAACAATCTGTAGTCGGAGCACAGCTGGATCAGACGATCACTGTTCCCAGTGTGATCGGCCGGGATGGCAAATGGGCTTTCAATGTGTCTTTCGGAATCTCCCAAACGGTCAACTTGGAGGTTGAGATCCACAGCAATGACCACCACGTCTGTTGAACGCACGCTTCGAAGTAGCGGAGACAAACCCTGATGGAATTCGTCCTTGGTTTCAAAGGAACTGCAGTCAGTGGGCGCACATACAGACACGACGAACAAACATCAACGCTTCAGTTTGTTGTTGTTGACACGCACAGAACCGTACAACCAAACTACACACACACGATCACTGACTGGACTTCAGTCTAGTAGTGCACACTCAGCTCTCATGCTCAATGCAATCCCAACGCCAGCCTGACCACCAGCACTAGATACCGAATCACCCGACACAGGAAGAGTAAAGCAAAAGACTGAGGTTGTACATAGGGTGCGAAGAGTGATCACAAAAGTGCGGTCTAGTATGCGTGTTTCAGAATATTCAGGGAACTATTTGGTTCCAGATCTCAACATTCAGTTTTATTTTTTAAGCATTTTTCAACATTCTTCGAGATACCCGACCCTACCTCGAAGAATAACCGGGAATCGAGCGGAAAACGATTTCACTTGTGTACCCATCAGTTCCGTTTATTTCTGCAACTTATTCAGTAACCAGTTACACCTATTCCGGAAGAGATCCGTGCAAAAAATGTCGGCTTTAATCATCGAAGCCATTGAAATTCAGAGCAAGGTTGAACCCCCGGGGAAAAGGATGATGAAAAGGGATTGGAAATTGAACTTGTTAAATTTAAAATTCTGTACCGAATGGCATCCACACACCCGAAAATTGAAAACTGATTATTTTGCAGATCGATGGGGCAATAGGGTTTATTGCGAAGAATGTAGAAGATTATGAACAAAAGATGGAGCAAATATTAAACGACAGGACCAAATATGAAATACAACAGCATAATTCTGCCTCATCCCGATAGCACTGATTCTGCTGGCGACTGGCATACTTCGCGGACTGTACCATACGCGTGAAGAACAGACCCCCGAAAAGTCGAGGTTTTTCGCCAGTAGTGGATGCATCAATCAAATGTTCATCCTCCAACAGCTGCTAGAGCACCATCACACTTCCCGAAGACCAACAAGCATCGTGCTCCCAGACATTCGAGCGACCTACAACTCTGTCGATAGGACTGCACTAGGAAATTGTTTGTTGCGAAATGGAGTATCTGAGATGTATGTGTCAGTCTTCAAATGGGTTGCACTATCACACCTCAGGTTGGGAAAGGGCTTAGCGCCAGCTTTGGTCAAATTTCGTCATATCCAGCGGATTGCGACAAGGTTCTTCTATATCTCAATTTATTTTCAATTTTTACATTGAAGATATACTACTAAGCCAATGATACCGTCGTGCTGAGTAGTAATGCACGTTTTGTGCTGCTTGGCGACTGTGCCCCGATATGGCATGGATGTTGCAAATTCCAGATCCAAAATGCCATTACACGACTGGCAGAAACCTTTGGCTACAATAACCTCACGTGGTGAGCAGTCTGAAGTAGTGTACACCGTTGAGTACTTCGACAGCTTGATTACAACTGGACATGGTGCTGGGAGGAGACCACAATACTAACAGCGGGAGCTAGAGCAGCTTTCACCAATCTGCGACACCCGGCTCTCTCTCCTAAGATGTAGATAAACACAGCCGCGATTTGTGGCATTCTGCGTCAAGGTTACGAGATATGGTCATACCACGAAGGTGCTCGGCAGCTTTCTGTTTGACTACCTATCTCTCCGGAGCCTTGCTCGTGTCTGGTCGGAATATCACCATCATCATACAGTGTTAAACAGTAGGGCAAGCCCCAATGACCACTGCCTTTCTCGTCATGTTGCACGTGGGGAAAAAAATGAATACACAAGATTGACAGGGACTGCAACTACAGAGGTGGGAAAAGGAGAGAACTCCTAGTAGCCAACACACGGAATACACAGTCTAACTGTACAATTACACATTGATCAATCCTTCTGATTCGAGAGAAAGTGACAACACGATCGCCACTGTTCACGGTTGGCTGCCATATCCTTCAGTATCTCCAGTCAACTGGTTCACGGATCTTTTGGGCCCCAATCACGAAGACGTGGGGGCACTATCTGTCCGTTCAAGGCTCACATCCTGCAGATTTCACAAGGCATTCTCCATTATATTGTTCATGACGAAGTTGAACAGGAATAGAGAAATGAGACATCCTTATCGAACGCTGTTGATCGTTCCGAACTAACTGGATAGTTGTGTAAAACCTTACGCGGCGAGAAGTATGAGATTACAACGACCTTAGTAGGTTCACGAACTTCTGTGGCATACGTTTTCGATGAAGAGCACTGAACAGCCCCGTTCGATCAACTGAATTGAAGGTGCCTTTCAAGTCAAGGAAAACCATTATTGTCAGTCGGCGGTGTGTGACACGTTCCAAGTGATTGGCAAAAAGTAAAAATCTGGTCGATGCATCCTCAACCTAGGCGGAACCCGCCCTGTTGTTCGCGGGTGTTCCTCTCGCTAGCCGGTGTCAGACGGCGTAACAAAAACGAGGCTAATATCTTGGTGACCATTGGAATTAAACTGACTCCACGATGACTACGAAAATCATTGCGTATTCCCTTCTTGAAGACAGATACAACCAATGACTCGTCTAAAAACAACGAAATACACTTCTCGTTCCAAATATCACGGATTTTATCAAGGCACCTCCACCCATTTTGAAAAGAACTGGGGTAAGCTCGTCGGGGCCGACGCGCGATTGAGCAGTGACGAATTTTGCCATCCTGTTGGGCAAGGACGGCCGTCTTCCGACTGAGATAATTGTTCTTCTCCACATCCGATGGTTGGGCCATGTTTTGCGAATTCCCGCCAATTAACTCCCTTTCCGTACTCTAGTCTATAACCCGGACGAAACGACGCGGCAGTGAAACTATGACTTGGCGTGGGGTGTTAGGAATCTAGCATATATTATATATATATATATATATACTTAGATCTAGGAACTTCAAAGACGGACAGATAATGAGACACAGTTTCCCCTAAAACGCCATTGCATTCCTGAGAGCACGACCAAAAATCTCAAACAAGCAGGACCGGAACTACCGGACTTGTACGGCCCATCACAACTATATAAGAAAATAGTACAACTTCGATACAAAACGTATTGGAAACAGTACAGGATGCAAGATGACTCTGAGTCAGGCACAATCATATATCAACTGAATAGCAACTGCCGTATGGTTTCTCTAGACGTTGTCTCATCGTTCATTTAAAAATGTCGAAGCGACTTGCCAACATATAAAAATAAAACAGAGAACTAACGACGTCAGTCCCGTTTCTGAAACGATTGTAATTACACTGTTCAACAAACGTGTCACTCTCGATCCGAGATGATGCACGTAGACAGTTCGAATGTCTGCACATGGAATACATTAAGTCTACTTGCAGCTGACTTATTTATGGATAACTTTCTCAGCAAGACCAACCAAGGGTTTCAACAGAAAATACTAGCAACATTGTCTAGTGCTACGATCAGTAGCGTACTAGCACTGAAAATGTTTTTCTTTCGATTTGGGTTTCAGTAGTATATTTTTTGGCTGCACGCATTCGCTTTCCACACTTCGCTTCATTCCAGTTCACACCGAGCGGTACCGCGGAAACAACAAGGTTAGTTACTGAAATTAAGGGCTGAACTGGATTGATGAGATTATTAAACTGTTGTAAAAGCGACACTGAAAACCACACTTATTTAATGGCAGAACATGATTCCCAAAATGACACCAAGCAGACAAAACGTACGGCACACACGACTCGCATGCGGTCGATGTAAAGTCTGATTTCTTTTAAATACTGCGAAAGGCCAATCGTTTGACGAAATTCTGGGTGTTCATTTAACCTGAAAATTAAAAAACGAAGATGAGTACAAGAGATGACAGAGGGACAGCAGATTTATTCGGCAAAGATCCATGAGCCGTTGAGATGACAGGTAGAGCGGACAGTATTTTCGGTCAGTCACTATTTAGTCCCTAATTTACTACATGTTAAACGAGAGCTGTCAGTTTCAACAAAAACTGAGAAGATACAGGAATACCATACAGTGTGGCGAAAAAAGTAACAAAGGACGCTTGAAGCTCCATTAACTGAACATCCTGTCAGTACGAGACGACGGATGTCGACAGGTCATTTAGGCATCTGAGCTCCTATCAATTTTTGACACCAGGACACGGCCAAGAAAATCACCACACCCTGATGCGAACTACAAAGGTCTCCCCAAATCTGAACCAACCGTAGCCTCCAATTCTGATATAGTACAATTTCAGGTGGACAATGTTATCATGAACGAAATAAGACAGTTGAGGAACTAATTCAAGTAATGGTAAAGTGAACCGTTATAGGCTGGCTCAGCATGTTGTGTCAACAAAACAACTCACCACTCATCACCATCGTACAGCGTTAAACAGTAGGACAAGCCCCGCTGAGCACTGCCTTTCTCACCATGTTGCACATTGGATTAGAAAGTACGAATATACAAGATAGACAGGGAGTGGACCTACACGGGAGGGAAAAGGGGGAAACGCCCTAGTAGCCAACACACGGAATACACAGTCTAACTGTACGAACACACATTGATCAATCATCCTGACCCGACAGAAAGTTCACGGTTTACTGCCATATCCTTCATTGTCTCCAACCGACTGCTTGAGAGATCTTATGGACCCCAACCACGAAGACGTGAAGCACCTACTTTTCCTCAGTTCGTTGTACATCTCGTTTCTCGTTTCCACGTTATCTGTTGACCTCCACGTGGTTTTTTCCACTCCTGAGGAAAAACGGAGAATAGAACACGGTGTGGTAGACGTAGGTTTGCCATACGTAACACGTGCCTCAACCAACGAAGTCTACTAATCTGGATACGCTGCGACAGAACGTTCTCCGAATTAATACCCAATACTCGCTTTCTGACCTCATCATTGGTCACTCGGCTATTCCACCCAATCCTAGCGATACTGGGTGGAATAGAGTATATGGGAGCATAATGTACACCTGTTTCATCTCCGCTGGAGACTGTATGCAATGCATAATCACACCGCATCTCACCCAGAATTTAAACCCGGAATTTGTTATTGTGAGTGACAAACACACACACACACACACACGTTACGATTAGGATAATCGAGCCGGGCCTATGTCAATAATACATAATATACATCGCCCATCCATCACCAGCTTTGTGCGTCAATAACCACAAAGACGAACCTAACTGCCGCAGTGTACACTCAACCTCTAATGGACAGTCGGATGCTACGTCGATACCAGAGGTGGTTCAAATAGGTGAAAGTCAAATGCATCTTCTGTTTACGCCGCGTCACTTCACCAGATATAACCCGTTCGGTGGAATGCAACGGACCGACTGACAACGTATCGGTTAGGATTTCCTCTGTAACCATAAGTTCTACTATTACCTACACACACGATTCAGTTTCTGTAATATCAGAGTTGCCACAGATGCTTACTAACCATTACTCCAGTACTTCATTTTTGCATTGCATTATTTGCCTTTTTGAAGATATGTATACCGTTATGTTGAGGGGGAAATTTTCACCCCTAGTCGTGCACAAAGCACGTACTTGACTTGACTTGGTGTGGGACCAACACAACTTTTAAGTCGCATTTCACTGTATGAAAGTAAGAAATGCATCTCAAACATGAGTATACTGTTGTTGAGATTATCCAGAAACGTTGGTCGCATATTCGATGTCGGACTGAGTGTCACTATAGGACATTTTATAAATCTGATGGGTTTATATTACCTGACAAAAGAAAAACTACACTGATTGGTTTACTGGAAATTGCTTACAACCCAGTGTTAACTTTGAGTGAATCAAATTCAACCCGGGCGGCAAACAATATTACCAGGAAATACTGTATTGAGTCTTGTTCTTCGATATCTGTCCATTTCGAGATTTACACAATGCATTTCGTACTGTTGTTTATCCCTCATTTCACGATCTCCGTAACCTTGCCAGGCATCTGATAGAATTTGTGCCATCCTCGAAAGACTCGATTACTTCGCTCTGTAGTAAGTCACTACTGCATTAAAGATGGCTGTTTTGTGTACGAGACGATAACAATCTTATCAGTAGCGTTCCCACTATCTTAATTTATTAACAGGAACATATATTGCATGCCTATGATTTACGTTCTGCTTCGAGTTGTAAATTATGAGTTCAACCTAATAAGGTAGATGCTATTGCTATCTTTCTACGAGCAGTATGTTTCATCTTAGAGGGGCCGCACCTGTGGAATGAGCTAGCTACGGGAAAAATACTCTGAAGAGAACAATGTGTTGTTGCCCTGAGAATTCACAAAATCAACTTACGCATGATGAAGAATTTTGAAGACGTGACCCCTCACAATCGATAAAGTTGTTGGATATTTTTCCGCTAAGCACAAATATTCCGAGCACATATCATAAACCGATGGTTGTAAGCCAGAAAAAATGGCCGGATTGTGCAAGTGACCTTCTGCAAACCGACAAGGTGAGGACGCGGAGAAACAAGTGAGAGAGAGTAATGTGATGGTTAACATAACTCATAATCATCAGTTTCAAATAAAATTCGGTACACAAGAGGATGGGAAAATTATCTTGAGGAATAATTAATGTAACATTTTTAACTTCCTCTACGGAGATGAATTGCTGTACTACTGAGGGGGAGCTTGTTACATAGATCTTGAAACAACATAACGGATCACATAAGACCCTTTCGATGGAACCAGTGTGATAGTAAACCAAGCAAAAGAGGAGTGATTTTCGTCGACAATGGCCGAATAACGTGGAATTTAAACAGAGATGCTCGAGGGAAGTTTTGCACGCCACTGGATCATTGCTATATCTACTTTACCTAATGTTATGAATCATCGGTGGAGTATTTCCATAAAGCTGTTAGCGAGACATGCCCGAATGGAAGTCCGATATGACCACCAATGGTGTCCGCCGCAAGATCGTCCCAATCCGGTTTGACTACTTCAAGTGTGAATTCGTAATCAAACATCACCTTCCTTGTTTTTACTCTCCCTCCCACCCGCCACAGTAACGTTTGTGCTATTCTATTTTTTCAGATGGGATCACACATTGCACACTGACCGTTAAACATTTTCACTATTCTTGACCACTTGAGTTGTTAACGACCCGGAACGTTAATTCAGTTGGGTCGGTTCTAACGTCTGAGGTGAGCAAATGTGATTCTTATCTACTTATGAAATAATTCATCACGCAGGATGAACGCTCATTTTCCTGTCGAAATCCGCAGAAGCACCGCACTTTTTGGAATTATCTGTCGTGCGTGTTCACAAGACATCCTGTCTAGTACTCGAATCTGGAATGTATGATTCTAGGTCACGTAAAGCATTATCTGGATTTGGCTCCGATAGACTTGTTTCATGTTAATAGCAAATGACGCAGAGTGCATCCGTCACTAGCTCTGAGCGATAACAACTCATCCGCAGCATTGCAATCGACTTTCAGAATGAGTGTTCACTTCTCGCGCAATATGCACGGCCGTTTTCGTATAAACCGTACTGAAATACACACAAACACACTAATCTGACATTTCTGGACTGTCATGTGCGTATCTCAATCGAGACTGCTAGGTGTTTGTTACAGGCCGCTTGTGTGGCGTCAACACACTAAAGTGCTTCTCCCTAGAACGTAATCCCGAAGGGCGGTCACTTTCTTCGTGGGAACACAAAGTTCGGTCCCGAGTGTTTTTCACGTTGAAAACACTCAAGAATGAACACAGCCATTGGGTCGCACACCTACGCACTGGCAGAAATCGTCACTTGACCCTGTATTAAAGAAATCTTGCGGGCCATTCTGCTGTGACAAGTACCAAACGTTGCATTTGGTTAGGTACGTATGCATATAGTAGGCCTTTCATGTAGTTCACGGAATGTCAGTCGAATAAACTGACAAACTGTGTCACCGGATATTCGGGAATTTCATGTATGCTGTGTGCTGCTGTGGGCGGTCAGTTGTTTACAACAGTCAGACACCTGGAGAGGTGACTTCTGCAAGTGTACTTTTAGCGTTTAATCTCAGCTAGCAAGCGCTTGGTTCATTTATTCACTGCATTTTTCAAACCATAGCAGTAGAACGCAAAAAGTATTCAAACTGAGGTGCGGAAGTTAGAAAGACATGCTTGACCCTTGCTGATAAAGTTTAGGTTGTTAATTTACATAAGAATGAAGTTTCCCTGAAGAGGATTGCATTCCAGTTCGGTGTATGGAGATGCAAGTTTGCATGATTGTGAGGAGTAAGGTCTGTATCAAAACTAGTTGAAACTAAGGAACTTTAAGTCAGCGGAAAGTCTTGGTTTCACTTCTTAGCTGCTTCAATGAAGTCAGCAGCGCTGCATACAAATGGTTTTTCACTGCTCGTCGAAATCAGCTGCCGGCAACAGAAGTGTTACTACAAGAGAAGGCGGTGGAGGTGACTCGTAATATGAAGTAGTAATTTTCGCGCCAGGAGTGGCTGGTGATACAAATTCCATATTATTAGCTCAAGACTAAGGAACCATGAGGACCCAGAAGTTTCAACTGAAGAGATATGAAACTGGATGGAAAGCATTCCTACTTTGTGCAAAAATTGTGACTCGAAGAACATTTGTAGCGGTGATGAGACTGGTTCTTACTCCAGAGCCGCTCTAACACGCAGCTTGGTTGTGAAAGGTGATCCAAACAGCGGTATTCGAAAACGCAAGGAAGAGGTGACCATTTTACCCGCATACAGTGTTACACGGGAAAAACTCAAGCAATCGGTCGTCGGCAAACACCGGATTTCACCATACTTCATACACGGAAACGTGATGCTGTTGGGGATTGTTTATAAGGATAACGGACAAGGTTGGATGACCAGAGACAGGTTCCAAAATGGGATTCAAAAAATCAATAGTCAAATGCTCCCAGAGCGACGGCCCATTCTTTGTTTTGGATAACTGTTCAGCCCATCCCTACTCACAACTAAGTAACGTGAAGTTGACGATTTGCTACCGGACAAAACGGCAAAACTTTAACCTTTGGATCCGGGCATAATTCAACAAATGAAGTTGAATTACGGAAAAAGGCTTCTGACACAGCTAATATGATGGATGACGATGCTAGGGGAAAGGTTCTAATTCTGCAGGCAGGCAACGTAACGGCTCTGATTCTTGTTCCAGAATAATCTCCCGGACGTAATACACTGGGTAAAACAAACCTGACTGGATGTCACTCATTCGATCATCCTCAAAGGCTCCAAAAAACTGCGGGATTTCCGGAGAACCAATCTCGTGTCTGATGTGTATGGACCGCCCGGACAGTTCAACCAATGATAATGCACCCGTGACGTCGCATTCGGATGGATTGGCATTATAACCTTACGCAGTCATACGTACGTTAATTTTCCCCGTCATTATTTCTCTATCAGAAATGTTAATCTCAGGAACTGACGATGACGAAGAAGAGACGGATGAGTGTACAAAGGTTCCGGTGAGAAGTGCAATTCAACCTACACAACTACTGCAAAAACGTTCACTGGAACTGTGTGTGAATTTTATGCCGGAAGAAAACAGAAAAGGAGCTAGCTGTATACCCGGAAACAATAAAGCAGGAAAAATTTCATGATGGTTTTCTTTTAATAAAATAAATTGTTACTAAGACTTAGTTCCGCAAGTTCGGCGGGTGCTGTTTTGTTTTTGTGTTCTAATCATGTTCTGTGCTATTTCATGAACGCAGGGGCAGAGGCATGAAGAAGCCACCTTCGGCTTTGGCTTCGGTTGGTGCTTCTCGCCTTCCTGGTTGGGGCCCAAGAGGTGAGGTTGCCGATGGTTAGAGACGTCGAGAGATATGACTCAGAACCAAATCCAGTGGCGCGAATGTTGTATGGCCTGTCTGTTGACTTCCCGTTCCCCATAAACAATTGAAAAACAGACGAAAAGTCTACAGAACGTGTACGGTGGAAGTATTTAAAAAAAACTTTTGCTTTTACTTGCTGTAGTCTTTATGTTGATGTTTAATCCCCGCACCTCGACTTTGTAGTTTTTCTCTGTTGTTGTTGCGTTGGCATATATATATATATATATATATATATATATATATATATATATATATATATATATATAAATTCACTGAGAACGATAGCAGTAGTTAGATTTCGACATTGTGATGTTTGGTGAAAAAACCTGTATTTTTCGCTTGAGTATGACGATGAACGATACGGAGATTTGCAAAGTAGAGCCTCAAAAGTGTTTCATTTTACTGTAAGTGCTTATATGGACATTCAATTGTGAGTTGAGTATAGTCACTAAAAGATAAACTTTTTTCCTTATAATATGCCTCCGCATGAGCGCAGCAAGAGAGGCACGCCCGCATAACCGCATAGACCCACTGCACCGGGTGGAAGATAATCGGGAAGCTGAACTTCAGACTCAGAGTGGAGAACAACCCAGGATCCCAGAAGATCAGGTGTGGTGAACAGACGGACGACAGTAGATTGATGCCCGGCGGTGGTGGGATTCGAACCTCTAAGGCCAGAGGTGATAAGCGATGATGTCAGTCGAGCACAACAGGCCAGGAAGAACACGACCCTGCAGAATTCATGAATGATTAGGCTTGTGACTTTCATCATTTCTATTGTATTCACATAAAATAAAATACTACAATACGCGGTGTGCCATATTCGTGTTCTGATTCCGTGAAATTTTGTACGGGATAGTACTTCATAAATTCATACAATACCAAATATCCCTAAAAGATAAACAACATTTCCAGTTATAAAATTAGAGGAATTTCAACGGTTGCCGTTCTGGGGACTAAAGGTCCGAATGTATCAAATTCCGTACGTTTCTCACACCTCAACGCCAATGGACAAAACGATGCATACGTGCTTACACAAATACCGGTCAAATTCAAACGCGGTTCAATAGGTGACGTTACTTCTGTCGAATTACGCAGCTCACAATACAAAGAGTGTCACAGGTTTTAGGATAAATTAGACGCGCATCATCAGCAGACAGGCCCTAACTATACATCTCGCAGTCGTCCGTTGGATATTCGGCTATGGAAGTGAATTCGAAGTTAGACCTTACAATTAACAAATCTATAAAAAATGTATCGGAGAAAATAATTGCCCATTATTGGCACAAT
Source organism: Fasciola hepatica (assembly GCA_948099385.1). Taxonomy (NCBI): domain Eukaryota; kingdom Metazoa; phylum Platyhelminthes; class Trematoda; order Plagiorchiida; family Fasciolidae; genus Fasciola; species Fasciola hepatica. The sequence continues at coordinate 148,101 of CANUEZ040000130.1, forward strand.
ACTGTTCGGACTACGATTACTTTGTTTTTAACGTTGTGTTCAGGCATGAATGCGGGTTAAATCCGGTGGAATGCGACGTGGTGCTGGTGCAACACAGCATAATGTCAGGTGCGTTTCCAGGTCACGTAGAGGGAAACGGCCACTAATGGGAATATAAATCGAGAATAAGATGGATCTGAGCCTATTGTACGGACAACTACTGGCAGACAGCAATTTGTTGTCGCACGGATCAATACCATTATTCGTCTACGGATGTCTCATGTGGCCCACAATCACAACAAGTCTCAGGATGAGGTTGCTGGTTAGCCTATCAGTACGATCGGATTTGGAGACTATTGATTGTCCCGACTCAGCCGTACGATGTGTTCGAAAATACTGTAGGCACCCTAGGGAGGTCGAAATTCGCAACTTACTACTTGAACACTTGCTAGTAGGCAAAATATTTTATTGTATTGATGTTTGGCAAATTTTGCCAGTGTTTTGAGGTGATCCAAATACCACTAAGTGCAGTGCGTTTCGAAAGCTGCACGCCGCATGCACTTTGCAAACATGTCATGTGAGGCGTACATGAGCTTCGGTGACTGAAGTAAACCACGGACAACGTGCTCAGCTCCGTTCGGTAACGGGATTTGATCCACCTGTTGTCGAAAGCTTGACGGTCAAAAGGAGGACGTAGTACACAGACTTGGATTGAAAGCTGAGTGACTGAGCGAGCGCATCTGTGTGTGCGCGCACGTGTGTACAATCTAAGAACAGTAGAGAAAATCCGTGTACCTGATCATCGACCACAATGGGGCCGTTGATCACATGCGTGTACCGAACAAGGAAAATCAGAGGTTCTCGATTGTGGTGATCCTAAGCGTTTATTTGCCTCATTTTAATGGACAATATCTGGAGAGAAAGTCAGTAGCTACATCAACTGTGCACAGATTAATGAAAAATTTCTAAGAGAGGTAGTCGGTCGAGGACAGGAAGAAGTACGGTCGACTGAACTTGTTTGGCCATTTCAGTAACAGAGGGCACATAATTCTACTACCTGGTTAAGTACTGGTCTGTGCACAGTTGATGAAGCCACCCGATTTCCACCCGGATACTTGTAGCAATGAATGTTCTTTATCCAATTGATCATTATGAAACGGAGACAAATATCACGGGGCAATAATATTTCGTCTCCTCTTCTTAATCACCTGGATAAAACAATGTGAAATTTTTAAAAATGATCTTTGGAAGTACGATGAACGGACATGAAACACTAATTTCATACCATAAAGAAGTGCAGTTATCTCCATGATAAGCAGACTGACCGTGTCAGTAGTTTCTACTGACAAAGAACAGGGCTACTCAAATTACTAAGCTTAGCTTCGCTGCACGCTAACAGCTAAGAATCGTGAATTATTAGTAGAAGTTCGGGAAATGAAATCATCTTTGTGTGGTTGCCATCAAACGCTTCATTCTACAGGATCCTGAATTTTGGTCAGGATAACCTTTGAAGATGCTTTGTGTCATCGATTTTATCAGCTACTTGGGATATGCTCTGAAATCTTTCACGGGAGTCGTTAGTTTGTCCCACTTAAATGCCCCCGCAACTAGGCGAACTTAAAAACGAGGGTGAACATTGCTGAAGCTGTTTAGTCTATGAGATATAGTGCAACAAAATGTGATTACAATTGTAAAGATACGGATATCTGCGATGAAATCCTTCGCAGGATTTCCGTACGCTAGGGACTCCTATCCTCAACGTAGCTAGCTCGATCATATCAGAGACAGCAATGTGGACGCAAAGGAGCACGGACGAAAACTGAAGAACGCATTAGCAGCGCAGTAACGTGTATGCCCAGACTGAGTTGAATTCACGTTGATGAGCGTACCATTACCAAACCACACAGGCGCACCATGCACGTTCAGGTACAAAATATTTGTACAACGTGCAGGATAGGAAGCCTCAGCCCGTGGAAGACATGCAAAGAACCAGTTGCCTTGCGGTTTGATGCTGTTCCTAGATTGTGCACACGTGCGCACACACACAGATGCGCTCGCTCAGTCACCCAGCTTTCAATCCAAGTCTGTGTACTACGTCCTCCTTTTGACCGTCAAGCTTTCGACAACAGGTGGATCAAATTCCGATACCGAACGGAGCTGAGCACGTTGTCCGTGGTTTACTTCAGTCACCGAAGCTCATGTACGCCTCACATGACATGTTTGCAAAGTGCATGCGGCGTGCAGCTTTCGAAACGCACTGCACTTTGTGGTACTTAAAATATTTTGCCTACTAGCAAGTATGGAAGTAGTAAGTTGCGAATTTCGACCTCCCCAGGTTGCCCACGAAATTTTTGCGCACGCAAATGTAAGCATGCATTTAAAAGCTCTAGGCGATCGGCGCCAGTAGGCTTACCGACTGATGGGAAATTTTTGACATAAAGTTACTGTACGTTATCCTGTCTCATGTACCAGACAAGGCTTTCCAGGAGAGGCGCATAAAACTTGCTATCATCCACCGGCTCGCTTAAAATGCGCTGGAAGACCAGAATTCGATAAGTGGCATTCGAGTCAATCTCCCGACTACCGGCTTCTAACGAGGGCAATCAAATGATTCCATACCTTTGTGTCAAAGATCAAGCATTTCGGGTGGATACTACCTTAAGACAAGTCTCTACTTCGGTTTGAGTAGCCGGCTAGTATCAGGCCTACGCACCTACACCTTTTCCCATCGAGCTTGAGCCAAAACCCGCAATTCTTTAGCCACAACCCATCATTCTTTAGCCATGCCGCTGCAAGCCAGTCAAGTCAAAAGTATCAGAATATAATGACATCAAGAGATATTGGAATGATTTATTTTTCTACAAACATTGGTATTGCAATGTTAACAGAACAAATAATAAAGTGTGACGACCATATGTTGCGCAGTTGACCGTGGTAATGGTGCCAAATGTTGCACCTCAAGTTGGCTGGAGAAGGTTGAACCGATGTACCCGTATCGTCAAACCATATGACATGGCCCTTATTACTGTTATATTCTCAGTGGACCAGTCATTAATATACTAAAAAATACATAAAAATTAAAATAGCAAACATCTTACCCGTCTGAATTCACTGAAGGCTTCTTTCGGCGGATTGAAAAACGGACTATACAGTGGGAAAAAGCGTATTTGATGATTGATGTGTAATTGTGCGTCCACAGCCCTCCGATGAACGGGCGCATTGTCAAAGACAAATACTACTGGAACATCAGGTCGCTCAGTAGCAATAGACGTTGGGCAGCATCAGAGTAACTCATTAAAAATATGCCATATAATCTTTGTATGACATTCATACTTCAAGATACCGGCGATAGATGAACAAGCTAATATGTTCAAGTTAGGTCCTTTATTTGACGTTAGAATTTGGATGGCTTTACTGCCTACTTTTGAGCGTCCATAGCTACGACAACACCATATGTTGTAGTTGGTTTCATCAGTATACGGCCTCAAAGTTGCAGTACCTGATCGTTGTAGCCAATCGGCATATTCTGCTCGTTTAGATTTGACTGCATCTGGGTTTCGTTCCACCAGTTGAATAGTCAGCTTCTTAATTGAACAGTGATGCCCATCCAGCAATCGATCAGTGGATGACTTGCTGATTGTTGTACTTGGGAAATCATTCTCCATTCTTTCCTTCAACTGCCTCAATGTGCTTATGGGGTTTTCGTCTACTACTTCACACAAATGCCTGACAAACTTGCCGCAGAACTTCGCCTTGTAGGACCCAGGTGTGAATGCCGTTTCCCTATCTGTAGCTGCAATAGCACGGTAGGTTTTGATCTTGATGTTGAGGGGTTTGGCAATGTTCTTTAAATCATCTCCCCTTCGTGTGTATTCGATTATCCTGTGTCGATCTTCAGCGCTGTTGAAACGATATGACCTTTTCTTCTCACTCATAATAATGCTCTCCATATTGTCAAGAGGTGATGCGTACGGTGCCAGATAAAGTATGGCGAATACTACAACAAACGGCCGCGGTGTGATTATATTGCCTGACTGCCTCTGAACGAGATATCAACCAATCGAAAACGAGTCTTCCCATGCATGGGTAAAATGTCACAAACAAGCAGTCCCGTAAGTAAAATCGGTAATGTACCAAAGGGTACTCTGTTTCGCATTTCAAGTCATAGACAAATATCAGAACTGAATATAATGAAACGAAATAAAGTCTTGGTTCACTTAACCTTTAGATAAGTGGATACATTAAAATTCCGGGAGCAATACACACAGTTATCGTAAGCGCAACCCGACTAATGTTATCAATCTATTTATGCTGCAACACTTGACACTATTACTATAACCGAAATTGCAACAGTAATAAGGGCTGTGCCACATGGTTTGACGATACGGGAACATCGGTTCAACCTTCTCCAGCCAACTTGAGGTGCAACATTTTACACCATTACCACGGTCAACTGCGCAACATATGGTCGTCACACTTTATTATTTGTTCTGTTAACATTGCAATACCAATGTTTGTGGAAAAATAAATCATTCCAATATCTCTTGATGTCATTATATTCTGATACTTTTGACTTGACTGGCTTGCAGCGGCATGGCTAAAGAATGATGGGTTGTGGCCAAAGAATTGTGGGTTTTGGCTAAAGCATCATGGGATAAAGGGTAGAACTGCGTGACACCACGGTCCTATACTCTGTACTAGACATCCAACGAAAAAAATGAGTAGGACAGTCTGTGGCAATATCAACGAAAGACAAAAATCACTAGGGACAACTGAAGCGATAAATAACCACGCATTGTACATATACATCGCGAGAGACAAAATGAAGTGGCTTTACACTCGATTTCAACGTACCTGCACTCATAACCGCGTCTGCATTAGTTTCGGACAAACAGCGCTCAACGTCAGCAAAATACTGTATGTTCCCATTCGCAATAACAGGAATAGAAACGGCTTCTCTGAGAAAAAGGATAGCGCAAAGGTACAACCAAAAGAGTAAACTAGAAAAGGAGTAGCGGATGCGAGTGGAATTGGGATTTGAACGGCCCACAGTTGGGTACTTGTGGGTATGCAGTGGTATACAATTCCTAGCAAGTCAAATGTGGAATGAGATTTTATAAATATTCGATGGTAAATTGGGCGCTGATACTGAGTGATGGGTAATTCTGTCTGTAGTATAGATATACATATTCACAGGTTAAATTAACTGTAGCTCTGGCCGCTCATTATCGCCTAACGGGTTTGGATAGAAGCCTCACAATATACATCTCGGAGTACTAATTCGGCGCGTCCCACTAAATCAGACAATCACAGAGCCAAAAACTGTCAGCATATCCGGGAGGGTTACTACCATTCACATGTGTGATCTTTTTCGCAGAATCAATGTATGGAAGACAACTGGTGAAAAATTGGTCGGCACAATCACGACCTGGACTGAAATTATCGATGCATTCGTCTGGGAGCAGTGAGAACTTCCACATGAACTTGTCATGCCGGTCGCTCAGTTGACTTGCCTCCGTAGTATTTGTTGGTTGCAGTTTAACGGAGGATTCGTCATACGTGGGTGGCACAAATATCTAGACGAAAACCAGCCAACCATGCTAACTGGCGCCTTGCCAGTCAAACGAGCCCGGCAATAACGCAATCTGACTGGAAGCACGTACAGGCGCTTCCAAATATTTTCACTTGCACCGCAATGCTGACACGTTTTGGTTTACAATAGAGGCTGGAGTTGAAGATAGGTGAGGACAGTCGGAAGCGGCGAGTAGAACGTCGGGGCTAAAATACTATTAAAAAACTTTCCTCTCGTATGGACGTAAATCCATGAAGGTCAACCGGCATCAGATTTACTCCTAGGTGAATAAAGTATTCAAACTCCATTCATATAAACCAAAATGACGGTCGCACGGCTTCACTTCACTGGGGAAAGTTCCTGAGTACTAAATTTGCAGCAAAGGTAGGAGAATTATCTAACGAGTGTCATGACACCCGCTGAACATATCTGTATGCTACCAGGAACGTCCCCAGGTCGCGGATGGGGGAACTACAGTGATGTCTTGTGGGACGTGCTTGGTCATACAAAGGCTAGAGCTGCACACCCGAACAGAAAGACCTAGTTTGGACCGGGTGATCGAACAGTTCAACAGGACATTACGTAAACAAACATGGTAAATATTATCAAGTCAATGAATGGCTATTTTTTCTCTCTCTCAAACTGTGAACAGGAACTTGTTTCTTAGCCCCTTCACTTGTCTCCATTTCCTACCTTATTTTCTTTTTTGTCCCCAGCGTTTTCACATCCAGCGGGAACTTCAGTTGTCCCCACTAGCAGTAGTGAATCCGGCGGAAATCCCGTCCAAGTTCTCTCACGTATCTCCGGGCTTATTCTCTACCGATTATCCATCGCGCGCGAAATGTGTACGCGCGAGAATCAAGCAGGTTTCAGACCCAGTCGGGGTTGAATCGACCACATCTTTACTCTTCGGCAAACGTTAGAGCACACACACATCTTCCGAAAACCCTCAACCTCTATCTTTCTTGATCTGAAGGCAGGATTCGGTTCAGTGGACCGCACAGTTCTCTGGCGCTGCCTTTCATTGAAGGGTGTGTCCGAGAAGTTTGTTTCTCTTTCGCAATTCTTGTATGCGAACAGCCGAAGCCAAGTTCGTGCTTACGGCGATCTTTCACCCGAGTTCACCATACAAGGTGGTATTTGTCACGGTTGCCCTCTCTCACCATTCCCCTTCAATTTTGTAACTGAGTCGACTCTTGCGATAGCCCTATCCTCGTGGGAGAATAGTGGTATCGATCTTTGCTCAGGAAGTAAACTGTCTGACTTGGAATACGTGGACCATATTGTTCTTGTGAGTGAAGATCCAGGTAAGTTGCCAAATCTCTTAGGTAGCCTGAACCACAGTGTAGCGATGTTTGGGATACATTTTGCACCTTCGAAGTGTAAAATGCTGGTGCAGGACTAGTTTGGCTCAACGCCAAACCTCTTCTTGGCAGGAGAAGCCCTAGCTGAAGTGGATAAATTGTCACCTGGACAGTTACATCTCACCAGGTGGGCAAATATCGGATGAAGTGTTATCGAAAACACAGAAGGCGAGTCTGGCTTTTGCCCACCTCCGTCATCTGTGGTACCGGCATGACATTAGACTGTCTGTTAGGGGTAGAGTGTACACTGCGGCCGTTAGACCCGTTCTTGTACGCGGTTCAGAAACATGGCCATCAGGAGTGGAAGACAAACGAAAACTGTCAGTGTTTGAGCACCGATGTCTCCGTAGTATTGCCCGATTATGTTGGGAACACCGTGTCAGCAATGCTGAGGTTGAACCCAAGTCAGCACTGGTGCGGGACCAAGCCCAAGGCTTGAGACAACGGAATCTCGAGTGGCAAGACAGCCGATGGCTGGAGTGGATCAATCGACGAGAGACGAATCCTGTCAGCGTTGCTTAAGTCTCAAGGCGTGATCGTCCACACCAATCGGACCAATGCGTTGTGTGCAACGGGTGGACAAAGAACTAAGAACCTACATATTCTTTGTTTTTCACAAATAAAACGAGACAGTTCGCAGGCAGAATAGGGTTCTCACTGGAGCTAGAGGGTCCTTAATGCCAATTCAAACGGTTCACGTTCAACGTGCGAATTCTGATGCGTATAGGATAACAGGCAGGATTATCTCGTACACTAGACACCCGGTTATCGATGAGCGTTGTATCAAAGACTGAAGCATTCAAGACTGAAGTTTTCCTTACTTGTTTCTTTGGCCTCTCGGGATGCAGCCTCTAGTCTTGTTGGTATTTGGCGTGGTTCGAAGTGACACGGCTGAATTTACGCCGTTAGACTGGGTCACTACAGACAGTCGGCCATCAGTAGTCAGGCTGTGTTCGAGAAAACTTAAGCAACCACCGTCCTGATAAGCGCAATCTGTTTCTTTTCTCGGCATATATACACACCGAATGCCCAGAACATTTACCAACAGCAACACAATATCAAATGTAAATCAAATCTGGATGGAAGCGTGATTTTAGCAGATCTAGAGTAGGCCGGCAGTCATCGAACAAGGCGCATTCAGGAGACCCTTTCGGGCTAGATTCCTACCGCTCGGAAAACGGGGAAAGGTTTTTGGCTCCATACACTGACCATCGGTTGTTTCTCGCCAGTACAAACTCTGACCACAGCAATGTCACCTCGCCGGTACGCCACATGGCGTCCGCCCTCTACGAGTCAGCAACGGATCCAGATTGATCAGACGGCATTATGCCACAAATGGCTGGCTCACACATAAGGCTGTCACTTGTACTGGACTATCCTCTTGATTCCGACCGCGCACTAGTTTGCACTTAGCTGTCCGTGTGCTTCGGTGGGCGCTTCAAACGCATGCTGCAACGACGGTTACATTGCGACAAGCTTTCCCATTCATCGTTCTTATCGGTCTTTCAACATGCGCCAGTTAGAAAGCTCAATATACCCCTCCTGAGGACATAAACCAGCACTGGTCACTAATCAAGGATGCCTCGCATTCCATTGGTCTAGTAGGTTGCGGCCTCTATCGTTGTGCCATGAGACCCTGGGTTTACGCTGATTCCCTGCACATTTTCGACGCACACCAGTCGTCTCCGCCTTGAATCGAGCCGTTCACTAAACGCGAGTTTTCGCAGGGACCGCGAAACCTGGCAGTCGCAGCGTGCTTCAGAGACGAAACATGCTGCCGACATGGGAAATATCCGGAGGTTGTTCTATCTTATTCGAGTCGCCAGTAGAAAGCCACTAGGTGTGAGTGAAGCAACCTATGAAGCTAACGGTTAGCCAATTCACGATCAGAAGTGACGTGTCGAATGTTGAGCGAAGCACTTTCAGGCCCAATAAAGCTGGCCCTCACTGTCAGCACACATTCAACGGTGTGTTTCGACAAATCCACCTGCCGAAGCGAAGATCCTAAAGGAAATCAAGCACTTAGGATGTCACAAAACGCCGATCTACATATTATATCGCGGAACAGTGGGTAAAATTTCTGGGCTGTCGGTGGGTATACGTGCCGAGACAAGAAACAGATTGCGATTATCAGGACGGTGGCTTCTCACTTTGCTCGAACATCCAAACCTGACATTTGTATTACGCGCTAGTGCGTGAGTGCATTGGAAGAGGCATTCACCCCATAGCCACAAAGTCATGTTGCGCTACTGAGGATAACCGGTAACCAGACCTTGAGATCTGGAGAGGGGAAGAACCACATAAGTTTTCAAATACGCCAGGTATGGTAATCACCAGGGCGACATTCGACTTCTGTCTACCACCAAAGTACCCGGTGATGGAGAAGATTCGAACCTCGGATATCAACGGTAGGAAACCAACGCTCTGAACCACTCGATCATGACCCACCGCCAGAAGACATCGAGTATAACGGAGTGACTTCAACGCTCCCACGTCGAAACACGCCAAACAGCAGCAGGACTAGAGGCTGCATCCCAGGGCCACAGAAAGACGCACAGTTTCTTGAAACGCATAAATAAAAAGTGTGACACTGAAATTTGTTTTTCTTTTTGATTCTTGTTTGCAAACAGCAAAAATCAAGTTCGTGCTTACGACGATTTTTAATCCCACTGCCACGCGAGAAGTGATGTTCGTCGAGATTGCTCTCTGTCGCTCTTCCTCTTCAATTTCGTGAGTAAAAGGGTTCTTGAGGAAGCCCTATCCTCGTGTGAGAATAACGACATCGATCTTTGCTCAGGCAGTAAACTGTCTGGCTTAGAATACGCGGACAATGTTGTCGTTCTGAGTGAAGATGTACATAAGTTGTAAGTTTTTCTAGATTATCTGAACAACAGTGCAGCAATATTTGGAATGCGCTTTGCATCTTCGAAGTGTCAAATACTGCTGCACGACCAAGTTTGCTCTACTCCAAACCTTATCATGGCAAGAGAAACTTTATCTGAAGGATATAAGTTTTGTCATCTGGTCAGTAACATCTTACCAAATGGTCACAAAACAGATGAAGTGTCATCGCGTATACTGCAGGCACGATTGGCTTTTGCCAACCTCAGCTATCTGTGGCGCCGATGGGACATCCGATTGTCCGTCGAGGGCTGAAAGTACACTGCGGCATTAAGATCCGCTCGTTTATATGCTCAAAAACATGGCCGCTATAGGTAAAAGATAGGCGAAGACTGTCGGTGTTTGAACGTCGATATCTCCATAGTACTGCTCGAATATGGTGGGAGCACCGTATCAGCAATACTGGGGTTGGGAGTAGGATGTTGGGGACCAGTGGCCGGACACTGGAACAGGTACTGAATCTAAACAATTTAGGATAGATAGGTTGATACTGAAGATACTAAAGATACTCTTTTTACTTCCTTTTTTACTTGTTATACAACAATGAACAACAATTCAGGAAGGGGGGGGGGGAGGGGTTGCGGTCAATGAAAGGCTGCCAAATGGAAAAGTGACCGGCGATGGCGGGAATCGAACCCCGGTCGTTATTTCCCAAAGTTCACGATGATAACCGTTTAGTGATATGGCTAGGTGTCGTGGCCAGTGGCGTAGTTGCATTTGGTCCCTTCCGCTGTTTTCGTGATTTCCGTTTATTACTTTGTTTCCAGTTCTTTTCCGTTTGATGTTTTTATTCCTTTAGCCCTTGATTCAATGAATGTGCGAGGCTGCAGCCAAAACCGGAGCACATAGTGCGAGGTTATTGAATAAACAGATTGAACTGAACCAACCAGATCTGGAAAGCTTCGAGAACTGGTTGCAAAAAAGCCTGTTTTAATCCAGCGAGTTTGAAAGTGTAACGTTCAGGTTGCTAACATGGGCCTGTGTTTTTGATTATGGGAGGCCAGCTAAGTGATTTACAGGCCTTTTGGGGAACCTTTCGAAATGAACTGAACACAAAAACAGCAGTGGTTTTATTTGTTGGCATGTCAAACAAGCTACACTATAGCCGTTTGAAGCGAAAACCCTACTGCATTTCAAGAATAAGCTATTCACTCTATGTGTTCAAACACACCGTAGTTGTGATTAAGAACTATAATAAAGACCGTCTCTCCTTTCCGTAACGGTAGTATACAGCTCTGTGGGTGTCACATAACAGTGGTAAAATGTTTACCACTTTTGGAAATTGGCCTGTTGAGAACAGCGAAACAAAATAACGAGAAGGTTCGGCATGGCAACAAAAAGCTTTACGTGACCGGAGCATTTCAACTAGATGACCAAGATGAATCGCAATTATTTTATCAAAACTCACTTAACACGACGAATCTGACTCCAGTCGGCCAATCCAGTTAAATGTCCTTTCATTTCGCGTGTGCGTCCATGCACAGTGAGTAGAGAAACACCGGCAGCTTCTAACATTCTGGCGTATTGAACTGTTCGTTCAACATCGGGAAACACGCGTATTTTGCAGGTAATTGGTAGCGTCAAACTGTTTGATGCATGTCTAACTAAGAACCGAGATTGAACGACGGGAGTAGGAACACATTGATTCGCGTACTTAAAGCAGCTATCTGCTTTCATTGTAATTGAACGATGGACTACAATGCATCGAGGACTTCCACAGTTTTGCATTTTAAAGTAAAAAAATACTGTTAAGTGATTAGACTGGTTCATCTCTAACAGCTTTGAAACCATTACTGCAGTATTCTGAAGGGATAACGGTAGCGCTACTTCCCCATCTCTCCCCACGTAAGATGCGAGTAAACACTATCGACACCGGTGGTGGTCTAGTGAGTCAGAGCGTTTGCTTGCTACCTTGGAGGTCTGAGGTTCAGATCCCTGCCACCACCGGTTACTTGGTGGTAGACAGTTTTCCACTGTCGTCCGGATCGTTACCACACCTGACGTATTGGGACCTTATGTGGTATCAGGGTCTGGCTGCCGGTTATCCCCAACAATGTAGTGGGCCTTCGGGGTTATGAGATAAAAAACCCTTCTACTGCGCACATGCGTAAGCACGAAATAAAAAAGGAGGAACAAATCCAACTTGCAAAACAGTCAGGAGAGACGATAGGGGAATGAGGCAAAAATGGACAACTACGGAATCCCAATATTTGAAAGTGTACGTTTCTTTCGCTAAATTTCTCGTTACCTGTTCATATTATTTGGTCCCATGCGTTCGTTCACGACGAGACTGCACCTTGACGTGGTGTGATGGCTTGCATGCCTGCCTGACCCAAAGAGCCATACAGGATGGCTTCTTTAAGCCGGAGATGCAATCATACCTGACAGGTCATTGGGTAGAGACCAGACGAAGTCCAGCCTCCTAGTCCTCCAGGCTGGGGTTCGATTTGAGCTGGAAACTCAGTCGGTAAAGTCAGTTGAAGACTAATTGATCCAAGCAAACGGGTTTCCACTCAGCCACTACCCACTGCCTTGCGGAGAGGTTCTCGTTAGAACTGAACGCTTCGGTTGAGAACCCTAATCGTCCTCCTGCTTTGTGGCTGGACACCCTGGCATTGCCCATCCAACATCTTCCATGAACGGCACGGCTACAAAGAATTCCATACTGCATCGGTCGTCGCGCAGGATAATCAGGACCGCGCCGCCCATTGCATCGAGCGGGGTGGGTAGTGATAAGTGGGCTACTGCTCAGACTTCCCTCTGATTCATTCAATTCCTATCTTCTGTCTCCAACCACTTCTCTTCGCCCCTTCTATCCATACACAATGCTCCCACTAACAACACGCCCGATACTCGTAACGGTTCATTGTCAAATAGTGTGAATAAACCTCTATCCTGTAACTCACATTTTCCCAAGACTCGTCAGCCTCCGAATCTTGGCTCCTTCAACGTGCGTACTCTCACGCAGGCCGGTCAGCAGACGTACTTAGCCCTCACAACTGACCCTCTGAAGATTGATGTCTACTGCGTAAGTGAAACGCGTATACAGGATTCGAGTAGTGTAGTTCAACTAACTGCCCCTGGTATTTTATCGACGCATTTATTGCGCACCTCGGGAGACGAAGTAGCTAGAATTGCGGGTCAACGTGGCGCAGGAATAGTCTTGACTGAAAAGGCCGAGACTGCCCTTTTGGACTGGACACCGGTTAACAGGCGTTTATGTGCTGTAGAACTCCAGGGGTCAGTTGTGTTAAGCGCAATTTGTTTGTGATCTCGTCGTACGCCCCAACAGACAGTAGCTCTGACACGCTTAAGGATGAGTTCTACCGTAAACTCATCACTCTCGTTTGCAGGAACAAAAGCTCTGACATCGTGGTGCTAGCAGGCGACTCTACTGCACAAGTTGGCAAACTTAGTGTGTCAGAAGCTTGTTTAGATAGGCGTTATGCCTTACCCGCTCAACACACAGATAACGGGGATAGGTTACTGCAGTTTTCTGCAGACAATCGATCATTCTTGTCTAGTACGAATTTCCGACACAGCTCGCGTCGCACGGCGACATGGCGCTCTAACTCTACAGGTACTTTAAACCAGATCGATCATATCGCAGTAAACTACCGGTGGCGCAGTTCTGTAGATCTTACTGGTCCACGTACGTAGAGTCAGACCATGCATTAGTTTTAATGAAATTATCCCTCCAGCTCCATGGTCACCGACGGAAATCACAAATCCAGTTAGTCGTACAGCGTTTGTCTGATCCAGAAGTTTGCACCAGTTATGAGCAGAAATTAGCACATCAGCTAGGATCTACGATGGATAGTTATGTAGATGAGCCCTGGGGCCCATATCTAGCAGAAAATGCACGTGCAGCATGTTTTGCTTGCGGTCCTAGATCCGATGTCTATCAAAGACACTGGATTTCTCAAGAGTCACTGAACTTAATAAAGCAAAAATGTCAGCTCTCGATTTGTGGGGAGATGAATAAGATACGAAGACATCTACAGAGGCAAGTTACAAAAAGTCCTAAGAAGGATGGCGAAAACTGGTGGATCAAGCTAGCCGCAAAAAATGGAAATAGCAGCTGCTTCAGGCGACAAAGACCGTTCAGATTTCTTCGCGACACCGGTGGACGGCGAACCCCGGTCAGTGAAACGATATGCGATAGAAATGGAGAGCCCATTCATGGTAAAGAGCAGAGACTAGACCTTTGGGCCGAATACTTCAGGGAGCAGTTTAGCTGATCGCGCGCTAATGTAGTTACTCCAACGTCAACAACTGCGACTCCTTGGACAGTATTACTGCAAAGAATGCCCCGCTCAATACATTGGACTGGTCAAAACCAGAATTGCAGAACACAAAAGTAAAGAAAAATGCAGACCGAAGGACAAAATGGCTTTAAGAAAGTCAGAACGCGACTCTGCAATCGCACTTCATGCCATATCCGAAAACCACAGCATCGACTACGAAAACACCAGAATCCTCCAATGTGGGTTCCGTACGTACACCGAACGTCTCTACGCGGAGGCTCTGGCAATTAACGCCCACCAATCGTGTCTCAACCGCAACGATGGGGCAGAGATTTCAAGCATGTGGATGGCACTTACGACGCGGGTGGATAAACACCAAAACGGGTCATAACACTTTGTTGACCTCAAATGACCCCACTAACACGGACACATAGTATGGACGGAGATTCAATCGACCCCCCCCCCCTTTACACAAAAACAACATCACAAACACACAGACCAACACACGAGCACACTGTGACTAACACCCAATTGCTCTAAGCGATTATTCCAGTTTCATTCGGTTGTAAAACAAGCCTTGAAAAAGGTTACCCGTGGTGACCGAAACGTCGACAACCTACCAACGATTTGGACTACGCTGTGTTATTGAGCAATAAAATTCCACCAGAGTATTACTTGAGCCCCATCGAAAGTTGAAGTAGAGTCATGTATCTGATTACTAAAGCGTGAGAAAGCGGCCGGTTCCAACGAACTCCCTCCAGTTCTTTTCAAAATGGGTGGAGAAGCGTTGATAAAATCACTTATAACCTTGCTCTGTGACATTTGGAATGAGAAGCGTATTCCGTTAATATCGAGCGAGTCATTGATTGTTCCCATCTTCAAGAAGGGAAGACGCAATGACTGCAGTAATCATCGTGTGATTAGCTTAATTCCGATAGTCACCAAAGTATTAGCCTCGATTTTGCTGCATCGTCTTACACCAGCTCGCGAGAGGAATGTCCGCGAACAGCAGGCTGGATTCCGCCCAGGTCGAGGATGCATCGACCAAAATTTTACTCTTCGTCGACTACTAGAAACGTGTCACACGCATCGTAGACCGACAATGATGGCTTTCCTCGACTTGAAAGGTGCCTTCGATTCAGTTGACCGGATAGCGTTATTCAATGCTCTCCACCGAAAGGGTATGCCACAGAACTTCGCGAATCTTCTGAGATCATTGTATTCTCATACTTATAGCCGCATAGCGGTTTACAGTGAACTATCTAGTACATGCGTGACGACCAGCGGTGTTCGACAAGGATGTCCCATTTCTCCAGTCCTGTTCAACTTCGTCACGGACGAGATAATGGAAAATGCCTTGTGAAGTCTTCAAGATGGGGACGTTTAATTGCAAAACAGTGAAAAGCTGTATGACCTAGATTACGCTGACGACCTTGTCTGCTTGTTCGGACTCGCGGAACACGCGCAACGTGCACTAACTAAAGTCGCAAAAGCCGTAGCTCCATTTGGCATGCACTTGGCACCTACAAAGTGTGAAGTGATATTGCGAGACCGGGCATCAGCGATTCCGAGCTCGATGCTTGATGGGGAGGTGCTGGCAATTGTCGACCATTTCAAATGCCTCGGAAGCAGCGTGATGACGGGTGGGAGCACGGTAACGGGGGTGAGCATGCGTATGTCCGAAGTTCGAGTGGCGTACGGTGGACTAAAGCACTCGTGGCACTGACCTAATATTTCACTGAAGTTGAAGGGTCGTGTGTACTGCATGTTTTTTTGATTCCACGTTTGTGCATGAGTGCAGTGGAAGGGGGTATACACCCATAGCCACGAAGACCAACTGCACTATCAGGTATAACCGGCAACCGGACCCTGAGACTTGGAGTGGAGAACCACATAAGGTCCCAATACGTCAGGTATGGTAACGATTCGGACGACAGTGGAAAACTGTCTACCACCAAAGTAACCGGTGGTGGCAGGGATCTGAACCTCAGACCTCCAAGGTACCAAGCAAACGCTCTAACCCACTCGACCACCACCGGTGGAAGATAACCGTCGTCTTAAGGTTTTCGACCACCGATGTTTGCATAGTATCGCTAAGATTGGATGGAATGACCGAGTAAGCAATGCTAATGTCAGAAATCGAGTACTGGGTACCATTTCAGGGAGTTTTCTAGCACAGCGTATCCAGCTTAGTGGACTTCGTTGGTTGGGACACGTGTTACGTATGGCAAACACACGTCTGCCATACCGTGTCCTATTCTCCGTTCTTCCTCAAGAGTGGAAAAAACCACGTGGAGGTCAACAGATGACGTGGCAACGAGGAATGAGATGTACAGCGAACTTAGGAAAAGTAGGTGCTTCACGTCTTCGTGGTTGGGGTCCAAAAGATCCGTCAACCAGTTGGCTGGATACACTGAAGGATATGGCAGCCAATCGTGAACAGTGGTGATCGTGTTGTCACTTTCTGAATGATTGGTCAATGGGTGTTTGTACAATTGGACTGTGTATTCCGTGAGTTGGCTACTAGGGCAGAACGTTCACTGAATTAGTATCCAATACTCGATTTCTGACCTCATCATTACTTACTCGGCTATTCCACCCAATCCTAGCGATACTACGTAAACATCCATGGTCGAAAACCTCAAGACGACGAATATCTTCAGCATGCAGACTCCAAGTTTCGCAACCATACAACAAAACTGAACGCACTGCAGCACAGTATACACGGCCTTTCAACTTCAGTGAAATATCAGGTCGGTGCCACAAATGCTTCAGTCCAGCGTACGCCGCTCCAGCCTTGGATATACGCGTACTCACCTCTACTACTGTGCTCCCATCCGTCGTCACGATGCTGTCGAGGTAGGTGAAGTGGTCGACAACTGACAGCACCTCCCCATTGAGCATCAAGCTCGGAATTGTTGACATCCAGTCTTGCAACATCACCTTGCACTTTGAAGGTGCAAAGCACATGCCGAATGGAGCTACAGCTCTTCCGAGATTATCTAGTGCACGCTGAGCATGTTCCGTGCATTCGAACAAGCAGACAACGTCGTCTGCGTAATCTAGGTCACATAGCTTTTCACTATTTCCTAGTTCGACGCCTACATCCTGAAGATTTTGCAACGCACTCTCCATTATTTCGTCCACAACGAAGTTGAACAGGAATGGAGACAAAGGGCATCCCTGCTGAACACCACTGGTCGTTTCGAACCGACCGGATAGTTCGCCGTAAACCCTTACGCGGCCAGAAGTATGAGAATACAATGATCTCATTAGGTTCACGAACTTCTGGGGCATACCTTTTCGATGAAGAACACTGAAAAGCGATGTTCGATCAACTGAATCGAAGGCGCCTTTCAGGACTAAGAAAATCATTATTGTCGGTCGGCGGTGCGCGTGTGACGCGTTTCAAGTAGTCGGCGAAGAGTAAAATTTTGGTCGATGCATCCTCGACCTGGGCGGAATCCAGCCTGCTGTTCGCGGACATTCCTCTCGCGAGCTGGTGTAAGACGATGCAGCAAAATCGAGGCTAATACTTTGGTGACTATCGGAATTAAGCTAATCACACGATGATTACTGCAGTCATTGCGTCTTCCCTTCTTGAAGATGGGAACAATCAATGACTCGCTCCATATTAACGGAATACGCTCCTCCTTCCAAATGTCACGGAGCAAGGCGGTAAGTGATTTTATCAACGCCTCACCACCCAGTTTGAAAAGAACTGGAGGAAGTTCGTCGGGACCTGCCGCTTTCCCCCGCCTTAGTAATCGAATACATGACTCTACTTCTACTTCTGATGGGGGCTCAAGTGATACCACCCAAGGAGTCACAGTTGTTGACACGGGAGTAACTACACTAGCGTGCGGCCAGCTAAACTGTTCCTTGAAGTACTCGGCCCATCGGTCAAGCCTTTGCTGTTTGTTATGGATGGGTTGTCCATTTCTATCCCAAATCGTTTCACTGACCTGAGTTCGCCGTCCACCGGTGTCACGAATAAGTTTGAACAGTCTTTGACTGTTACCTGAAGCAGCTGCCATTTCTTCGGCTACCTTGACCCACCTCTATGACCCAAAGAACTATACAAGATGGCTTCCTTAAGCCGGAGTTGCAATCATACCTGACAGGTCAATGGGTAGAGGTCAGACAAAGTCTCCTGGTCCTCCAGGTTGGGGGTCGATTTGAGCTGGCAACTCAGTCGGAAAAACCAGTGAAAGAATAATTGATCCAAGCAAATAAGCTTCCACTAAGCCATCCCGCTGCCTTGAGGATAGGTTCTTGTTAGAACTAAAGGCTTTGGATGAGGACCCTAATCGTTCTCCTGCTTTGTGGCTGGACACCCTAGCAGTACCCGTCCAACATCTCCCATGAACTTCCAGACCATGCGCTTAATCTGAACGAGTTACAGCTGTTGGGACGAACTCATACAGATAAAAACTCTTGGTGCATGTCGTGTTTCGGGACGTGTAGCGGTTTGGGAATGGGTCAAGGTGGTCAGTGCACGGTATAGTGTGGAGGATAAGAACGTGCAAGACTTCCGGACTGGGGCCCATGAAAACAACCAAATAGAAGACTGAATATAATAGGCGACACCGTTAAGAGTCGCGATCGATGATGTTTTTAGCCCATGCTTGTGTACGACTGCAGTAAAAGAGGCAAACTGCATGACCCGTATTGCCGTCAATGATGACCACAAACTAAGGCGTTGAACCTGCTGTTCGGTTCAGGCGACCGCTAACCATGCACCTGATGCGATGGCTTTGGATGCTTCTCCTAGCGGAAACCGCGAAAGGAATTATTGGAAAAACAAAACAGCGTGAAAAGGGCAACAGGAAAACTACAAGTAGTGGCATCAAGTCAATGAAAAAAGTCCGTGGATAAAAGAACGTCAGTTGTCGCGGCATCCAGCCATATCCCTCAACGTATTTAACCATTGAGTGAGAGAGTCTCTTGGACCCCACCCAAGAAGTCTAACACGCCCTACATGGCCAATTCAATTAGTTAGGCTTTTCATACACTTCTTCCATGTCATGGACTGACCACCCTGATTCATCTCCCAACCGTTATCCGCTTCAGCGAGAATGGCGCGCCGAGGAATCGTGTCAGGAGACATGCACAACAAATGTCCCAACCATCTTAACCTGATGAGCTTAAGTGTTTCACCTAGTAATTTGATCCTTTCCGCCGAACCTCGGCATTGCTTATATGGGTGTTTTCACCATATTCGAGCAATGCTGCAAAGACAGTGATGTTTAAATACCGAAAATCTTCGTATATCCTCCACCCGCAGTGGCCATGTCTCCGAACTACACAGAAGCACTGGCCTGACTGCTTCAGCGTACACTCGGCCTTTGATAGGTAAACACATGTCATGTCGACGCCACAGATTACTCAGATTGGTGAATGCTAAACAAGCCTTCTGTGTACGCAGAAACATTTCATCCGATATCAGACCCCCGAGTGAAATGCAGCTCCCCAGATAGCACAATTTATCTACCACGTTTACAGTCTCCCCAGACACTGAAAAGTTTGGCTTTGGACCAACCCAGTCCTCCAATAGCCTCTTGCATTCTGAAAGTGCAAAACGCATTCCAAACATTGCTACGCAATCCGTCAAGCTGTCCAGAAAAGGTTGCAACGTACCTGGATCTTCACTTAGAAGAATTAAGTCATCCCCATATTCAAGGTCTGAAACTTTTCCACCCAGGAAAAGTTCAATGCCACTATCCTCATCGGACAAAATCGCGGTCTCTGGGACTACATCATTCATACATTTTAGGACAAAAGGGGAAACCTCGACGTACCTGATTCTTATGGTGAAGTAGGGAAAAAGATCACCGTAAGCCCAAACTCGGCTTCGGCTATTCGTGTACAGGGACCTTCTGATGGAAATGAATTTCTCTGGTACGCCCTTTACCAAAAGGCAGCGTCAGAGAACTGTGCGGTCGACTGAATCAAAGGCCGCTTTAAGACCAAGAAAAACGGAGATGGTGAGCCTACGGAAGGTGTATCTGTGCTCTAAAATTTGTCGAAGAGTGAAGACGTGATCAACACAACCTCGACCAGGACTAAACCCAGCCTGATTCTCGCGCGAACAGTTCGCGAGCGTTTGATGAGCGATGGATAATAATACCAGCGAACAGCTTGGATACGATGCTCACCAGACTTATTCCCTTGTGATGTTCACAGGAGGACTTGTCGCTGTTCTTATAAATCGGTGCAACCACCGATTCACAAGAACTCCTGGAAACTTATTTCTTTTCTTATACCAAAACGAGGAGTTTTGTCAACTCCAAGAACAATGCTGAGCCACCGTTTTTAAAAATTAACGGAGGCAACCCGTTCGGTCTGGCAACCTCATGTCGTTTGAAACAGTTTCTCACGGAGAACCTCTGCTTTGGACAGGGGTTGGTATCTACAACTAGAGCTGTAGCCATTGTGTTAGTTAGCAAACCTGCCGTGGACGAAGGCCAACTGAACTGCTTTTCGAAATGTTCCGCTCAACGAACTAGACAACGCTTCTGAACCTTATTGTGGATAACCACATGATGTCCCAAAGATCAATCAACAGTGAATTGATGGCACCAAAAGTATAAAAAGACCAACGAGCGGTACTTTTCCGTTACTTGAAGTAGACGAAAAATAGCTGAGACAATTCATCTTAAAACAATGAATAGAAACATATCACAGCATGCGTTGATGGGTGACAATGGATTTTATCTGGTTAAGATACATAATACATGCACTTACTTATTTTACTCAGTAGTTCCCATTCATCTTGCAGAAATGCTCCATAGTGTCCGCGCTTTGCAATCCCCTGGGGGCAGCCCAAATTCAAGTCAATCGCATCGCAATACGGTTCAACAGCTTTGGCAGCTTCGGTGAACGTTTCGGGAGCATTAGCACAAAACTAGTGTGAAAAATTAATTTGAATGGTAATAAGCAAAAAAATACCTGCGCGATCAATGGTCTATCATCCTTTGTGAACTGTAGGCAAGATTGTCGATATTTCCTATCCTTTAGGAACATTACGGAATGAATCATGGGAGTGTAAGTTAGATGTACGCCATGATTCCGGCCGAACATTCGCCATGCAAGTTCACTGCCGTCGACCATGGGCGCTAACACATGTTTTGGGTTACCCCAAGAGGCCATGAGGTTTTTATGTTTAGACATCTAACTTCGAAAAGTCCTGAAAAATACCATAACCTTCTGTCAGATCAATAGAAATCGTAGACAGTAACTGAAACACGTGACAGCTACAGTCACTTTAACTGCTATTTATGGAAGAACCCTGGGAAAAGAAAACGGATCAGAAAAAGGAACTGTGGAGGAATGCTGATGGAAATATTAGTTCGGTGAAGCAAATCGGGTTGGATTTTAGCAACCTTCACCACAGAACGCGTTTTTCGGCATGTGGTATAAAATACCTTACTGGTTCAAAGAGTACCTGTTGCTGTACAACTTCATGCACGTTTGCTCACTTCTTTCTACATGGCATTTCGTAAAAAGGTTCCTTTCTACATTTCAGCTGAAGTACTCCATTCATTAGAAGAGTAGAGCGTGCCATTTAGATTTCGCATTCTCGATCACGCAGACCCAGACCGTATGGAACCCTTGCGCGATGTCCCAGGAGTGTGGTGTGTAAGATAGGAGTAGCACCCCCAAACTGATAGACTACCTGGCAGTTGGAGTATCTTCCATCTCTTTGGTCTCCATCAGGTACTCAGCTCTCACTTAGGGCTCCACGAAGCTGAAGCAGATATCAGTGGCCACACCCCAACAAGCCGATTGAACGGCGAGCTGAATCAAAGTTGAGAGTAACCGAGATCCAAAACCTCGGTAAGACGGTGTTGACACGCGAAGACAGTTACCTTTGAATGGTAATATGAGATTCACTGTGTAATCCAACAGCAGTGAAGGAAATCTGTCGAAATTACAGGGCGATATGGACCCCTGGGTTAGATTCGATTTATTCGAATGGCAAACGAGCTTCTATAAGGCTACTGGTAACGATGCCTTAACAAGCTGAGGCCTTGCAGCCCACATCTGACTGCGCAAAGGTTAGAGTTGCGCCCTCGAAATTAAAAGCCGAGCGACGATGGGGATGTCATTGTACAAAGAACTCATGAAACTTCATGGTCAATCCACTATGAAGCCGGTTTATCCTCTCCAACGAGTCAGCCGCAGTAAACTCCAAAGCCAGCTCCCACGGACACAACATTCCAGCGGCGTCTGGTAGGTACGTTATACTATGTTACTCAGTGGCTATCATCACCTCCGGGTTAAATATATCCGCCTGTCCGTTAAAAATTGTTTCCTCTCACAGTTCCATTCATTTAACGAATGAGCGCACCTATATGCTCTGGTTTTGGTTGCTGCCTCGCACATTCATTGAATCAAGGGCCAAAGGAATAAAAACATCAAACGGAAAAGAACTGGAAACAAAGTAATAAACGGAAATCACGAAAACAGCGGAAGGGACCAAATGCAACTACGCCACTGGCCACGACACCTAGCCATATCACTAAACGGTTATCATCGTGAACTTTGGGAAATAACGACCGGGGTTCGATTCCCGCCATCGCCGGTCACTTTTCCATTTGGCAGCCTTTCATTGACCGCAACCCCTCCCCCCCCCTTCCTGAATTGTTGTTCATTGTTGTATAACAAGTAAAAAAGGAAGTAAAAAGAGTATCTTTAGTATCTTCAGTATCAACCTATCTATCCTAAATTGTTTAGATTCAGTACCTGTTCCAGTGTCCGGCCACTGGTCCCCAACATCCTACTCCCAACCCCAGTATTGCTGATACGGTGCTCCCACCATATTCGAGCAGTACTATGGAGATATCGACGTTCAAACACCGACAGTCTTCGCCTATCTTTTACCTATAGCGGCCATGTTTTTGAGCATATAAACGAGCGGATCTTAATGCCGCAGTGTACTTTCAGCCCTCGACGGACAATCGGATGTCCCACCGGCGCCACAGATAGCTGAGGTTGGCAAAAGCCAATCGTGCCTGCAGTATACGCGATGACACTTCATCTGTTTTGTGACCATTTGGTAAGATGTTACTGACCAGATGACAAAACTTATATCCTTCAGATAAAGTTTCTCTTGCCATGATAAGGTTTGGAGTAGAGCAAACTTGGTCGTGCAGCAGTATTTGACACTTCGAAGATGCAAAGCGCATTCCAAATATTGCTGCACTGTTGTTCAGATAATCTAGAAAAACTTACAACTTATGTACATCTTCACTCAGAACGACAACATTGTCCGCGTATTCTAAGCCAGACAGTTTACTGCCTGAGCAAAGATCGATGTCGTTATTCTCACACGAGGATAGGGCTTCCTTAAGAACCCTTTTACTCACGAAATTGAAGAGGAAGAGCGACAGAGAGCAATCTCGACGAACACCACTTCTCGCGTGGCAGCGGGATTAAAAATCGTCGTAAGCACGAACTTGGTTTTTGCTCCTTGCAAACAAGAATCAAAAAGAGAAACAAACTTTTGTGGCACACCTTTCGATGAAGTGACATCAAAGAACTGTGCGGTCGACTGAATTGAATACCGAGATCAGATAGAGCAACACAGAGGTTGTCGGCTTACGAAAGGTTTGCCTGAGCTCTCAAAATCGTCGAAGGTTACAGATGTAATGGATGTATATGTGGTTAGGTCTGAAATCGGCCCAATTCCCAGGTGTACACGTTTCATGAGCTCTGGAATATCAGTGAAGGGTAAAATCAGCGAGCAGATTTGGTGCGATATTTACCATGCCAATCAGTAAGTTGTTTCAAAATATGATCGGTCACATTCTTTTGAAGCGGCACAATCACGGACTGACGCCATTCTTTGAGAATCTAAAGGCTTTCCCAATTTTTTTTTCATTACACGCCTGATCATGAACACAACGGAAGGAGCATACCTATTAGACACTGAGGCCCACTGCACTAAGCATAACCAGTAAACAAACCTTGGAACTTGGAGTGCAGAAAACTTAAGGTCCCGACAGGTTAGGAGTGGCAACAAGGCGGGCGACAGTGGATCAACCTGTCACCGGAGGGACTCTGACAACTCCGACACCAAAGCTTCATTTATTTCCTTAAAGAAGGATAGTGACAACTCATTCGGTCCAGTGGCTTTGTACCTTTTCGATTGACGTATCACCCGTGTAACCTCCATTTCCGTTGAAGGAACGGTATCCACCGGCATCGGTTCTTTTGCTCGTATATTTCTGGAAAGTCTACCGTGACATTAGACCAACAGACATGTCCCACTCAACGGTCAAGAAGACGTCCCTGAGAATGAATCAGTGAGCTGTCGGATTCCCTTATTAGCTTACCTACACCGGGCTTCCGTGGACTAGTACATCTAATCAAATGGTAAAGGTTATGACTATTGCAAACAGAAGCGACCTTTTCTATTTCCCTACATTTCGCAATCCATCACTGTTCAGTCGTTCCTCAGGATCCTAGTTAGTTGGTGTCTCAAGGATCTACGCACTTCACTGAATATGGCATCTAACAGAGCAACTGACGTCGAAGAAATCCATCGTTTGTGAGACTGACTTAAACCGGAGTCTTGCGTGGCATTTGAAGTGGCTTTAAAGGATTCCTTGATCTGTTCCCAGCGTTCATTTGGGTCTTGCTCACCCAGCTGCATAGATAACCGTGTAGACAGTTTCTCCTGTAAAGCAGATCGTTGGTTATTGTCTAGAAGCGACTCTGCGGAACGGGTGGCTTTCATCTTGCTGCGACCACGGACCGGACGCAAATAGAAGCGAGCACATAGTAAGGCGTGATCTGGGTCCACAAGCGTAGACCAAAATGAACGACAAACTCCAACTGACCCACACCAACGGTGATCAATCACAATATGGTCAATCTGAGTTCAACGTTGTGAAGACGTAGTAGGACGCCATGTGAATCTACGCCACCTCCTATGACAAGTTCGTACTCACCAGAAACAATCTGTAGTCGGAGCACAGCTGGATCAGATGATCACTGTTCTCAGTGTGATCGGCCGGGATGGCAAATGGGCTTTCAATGTGTCTTTCGGAATCTCCCAAACGGTCAACTTGGAGGTTGAGATCCACAGCAATGACCACCACGTCTGTTGAACGCACGCTTCGAAGTAGCTGAGACAAACCTTGATGGAATTCGTCCTTGGTTTCAAAGGAACTGCAGTCAGTGGGCGCACATACAGACACGACGAACAAACATCAACGCTTCAGTTTGTTGTTGTTGACACGCACAGAACCGTACAACCAAACTACACACACACACGACCGCTGACTGGAATTCAGTCTAGTAGTGCACGCGCAGCTCTCATGCTCAGTGCAATCCCAACGCCAGCCTGACCACCAGCACTAGATACCGAATCACCCGACACAGGAAGAGTAAAGCAAAAGACTGAGGTTGTACACAGGGTGCGAAGAGTGATCACAGAAGTGCCAGCCAAGTAAAGTGAACATTTGGGCTTAAGGAGGCTGCTTGCACACTGCGGTAGTTAGGTTCGTCTTTGTGGTATTTGACATACAAATCTAGTGATGAATGGGCGATATATATTATGTATTATTGACATAGACCCGGCTCGATTAGTCCAATCGTAACGTGTGTGTGTTTGTCACTCACAATAACAAATTCCGGGTTTAAATTCTGGGTGAGATGCGGTGTGATTATGCATTGCATACAGTCTCCAGCGGAGATGAAACAGGTGTACATTATGCTCCCATATACTCTATTCCACCCAGTATCGCTAGGATTGGGTGGAATAGCCGAGTGACCAATGATGAAGTCAGAAAGCGAGTATTGGGTATTAATTCGGAGAACGTTCTGTCGCAGCGTGTCCAGATTAGTAGACTTCGTTGGTTGAGGCACGTGTTACGTATGGCAAACCTGCGTCTACCACACCGTGTTCTGTTCTCCGTTTTTCCTCAGGAGTGGAAAAAACCACGTGGAGGTCAACAAATGACGTGGAAACGAGAAACGACATGTACAACGAACTGAGGAAAAGTAGGTGCTTCACGTCTTCGTGGTTGGGGTCCATAAGATCTCTCAAGCAGTCGGTTGGAGACAATGAAGGATATGGCAGTGAACCGTGAACTTTCTGTCGGGTCAGGATGATTGATCAATGTGTGTTCGTACAGTTAGACTGTGTATTCCGTGTGTTGGCTACTAGGGCGTTTCCCCCTTTTCCCTCCCGTGTAGGTCCACTCCCTGTCTATCTTGTATATTCGTACTTTCTAATCCAACGTGCAACATGGTGAGAAAGGCAGTGCTCAGCGGGGCTTGTCCTACTGTTTACCGCTGAACGAGGATGATGATGAGGCTTAAGGAGTGCATTTGATTTAAACCCAACTCCTGAACTACTGCTTTCATCAGAGCCGCAATTACCAGTGGCGATTTGCATCGGTCCCGAATTAAAAGAGGGTAAGTTGGTAAAGTATTTTACAGGAAAGATACTGGAGGTTTCTGGGAAAATCGTACTTTGCGGCTGCGCACACCACAGGGGTTTTTCTTTGGGAACCCTAACCGGATTCTTTGACTCAAAAGTCTGACGCACAAGCCAGTGGGGCATTAACCCAGCACGGGAACATGACCGAAGAACCAGTGAAGGAAATTCTTCTGGGCTGTCACGTAAGACCTGACTGCTGCACGAATTTTGTCGTCTTTGCTAGTGCATGTTTATCGATCCGCTTTTCGGATTCCGTCTTCAGCCCCATGCACCCAATGGAGCAAGCGGAACGTGGACGGGGCAATATCCTTTGGGCTGGAACTTGCCCCTACTTAGGCGGGCGATTGTTGTTCAATGAAGTGCGATGACTTCTCCCGCTGTCGAGAGAAACCCCAGGTACTCTACTCCTACGTCCATCTAGTGGAGGTTTTTAGACCGGTAAACTGTTTCTCTCTGTGCTTATTCGCTGGAGTGACCTCTCCAGAAGCACAGTGGAACCAGAATTCGCCCATGAACTGGTTCTGAAACTGGACTTCGTCTGGTCTCTGCCCTTTGATCTGTAAAGCATTATTGTATCTCCGGCTTAAAGAAGCCATCCTGTATAGTTATTTGGGTCATGGAGGCACGCAAGTTACCACACCACATCAAGATTCAGTCTCGTCGTGCTGGCACGAAGACGTGAGGCTTTAGCTGTTTGTGTGTATGCAATTCCAAGTACCAACCATCATGGTATCGCTTTGCAGGGACGAAGCCAGTTACGTTGTTACCACAGAGATACTAGTGGTTACCGTGACGGATGCAGGCTGGGGTGTCCCGCATGTGAAGAAGTCTGGGCGGAAGTGCCTGGCCAATCAAATGTGTTTAGTTTGCAAGCTCCGCCTGAGCTGGCATGGCCGAGTTTTTTGGACTTGGTAGCCGGTTACCGTATTCTATTGTGATTTCTGGTAGGTTTGGCAACGACAATGTTAGCTGGTTTTCTGACCCTTGTAGATAGCGTTCGCCTCTCGATCTGCACCCGTGCAGATGTAGCTCTGAAGAGAACCCACCTCTAGTGGCATATCATTTCTTCATTATCACCATAGTTTCCGACAGTAGAGTGATTCGGAGGAATATAGGCTGGGGGATATTCTACAAGTGGCAGCTTATCGATACTGCACACTACTAATCCGTCGATCGCCAAATTCAATGCTATAAATTTCCACTGATAGAGGTCATGGCTCCCTTCGTCTCTCGGTTTGTCATTGAGTGACTCAGGAACTCCATGCAGGAATACACTACGTGTCTTGATGTGTTACACGTGTTGGGTCTTTCCGAATGGATCTGGGTAGATCAGGTCTTATGTGGATTTCAGAACCGCCCCTTAAAGTTGTTTCTAATGCCAGCAAGTTCTCAGTGTCGTTACACTGACGACACCTACAGCAACCTGGGGTGTCGTGAAAATTGAACGTCACTGCTCTTGGCCAACCGTCTAAGGCCTATAGGGTGCAATTCAGGTAGTGTCCATTACCGCTGCAACAACCTACTGTCGTGAGTTTTGCGTTCGGCAGGTGGCGACGACTCGGATTCGGCAAAGTTGAACGCAATCACTGACCTGATGCTGGAACTATACAGTTTCCTCGGGGTTGCAGTGTCTTTGCCTTTGGCGTTTTTCCCCTCAATTGTGGGCGTTGAAATTCCGAGCCCGGATAGCCTGCGTAGTTCGTCCCGGTAACTCATGAACCACCAAGATGTTCGCAGTGGCCTGAATGGTATGCCATTTATCATCCTGTCGGGCCGGATTGAACAAGCAATGGTCAATAAATTATCGGACGACTCATGGCATAACCCTTGTTGCTGATCGAGCATTCATCTACAGTCCGATGCAAATTGGGTCAACGGATCATTAGTCAATCTGGCTAAATATGTCTATCAACTTAGTCGGCCCAACAGGGCTTGAACCTAACTGCAAGCCCGAACTCGAGAATATTCGACATTCGCCTTATATACAGCATGGTAATTTTTGTGAGATACACATTTTCGGCGAGTCGGGTTTTGTTTTCTGATTTTCCGTAGCGGGCTGGAGCGACCGGAGTCGCAAGTTGAAGTTGAGTGACAACGTTAACGAGGGCCATAACGTATTACATCCAAATATAGCTCCCAGTTTACTGTACTCAGGATCAAAGTAGTCCGTGATTCCTTCTTAACTGCTTGCGCCCTGTGCACCTTGATTAGGGGCAAGACAGTCTGTGACTTCTTTTCGGCTGTTTGAGCACTGTCTACCAGGATCGCCAGTCGAGACCCAACCTTACGTATTGTGGACTGACACTCTATAGAAAACCACTGGAGATAAATAAACTTAGCGTATAGGTCATATGTTCTCTTGATAGTCTTGATGAAAGTCATATGATGCCAACTCTGGCAAGTATTGCATTCGATACCCTCATTTTTCACGGTCTTCTTGCAGTTTTATTTTCACAGAGTATTGTCGCTTCCTGAGGTCTTCTTTGGTTTACAGATTGTGCGTGAGGCTCCAACTTCGATCATAAAAATGAGAGGCAGCAAGGCGGTATCCCTTATGAGCCTCCGCATCTCAACGCTGGTGGCATGAACTTGGATGTACCTGTCCTACCATCACCGCTCCACAAGGACGACCAGGCGTTGCTTGGATGTGTGGCCATTCTCCTCTTCCATCACTTCTGTTAGCAATGCATTTCATTGACTCGTAACCCTCGTTGAGAGGTGGTATACCAGCGACAGACCCACTGATTGTTGTCTCATTAGCGTAAGCGGATGACCTAGAGTACGCTTATGCACCTGCAAGAGAAAGTATACCTTTAACTCTGGCTCTAAATCTCCACGAAGAATGCGTCTGGTGTAGATGAAATCACCGCAAATCCTACGATATGCCTCTGGGAAAATTCCAGTGGCTTAAAAACAACCTTTATAACTAATCCCATGCAATCCAACGACAAGGCGAATGGCAGCCCGTTGTACTCGGTCTAGCTTTGAAACTTTCGTGGCCGTACAGGAGAATGTGGCAGTTCCAACGTATTCCATTCGCGGACATACGTGAGAAGCATACAGCATTTTAAAGGAAGGCATAGATAGTTGTCCAAAAGACCGACGTATCGTTCGGTACATACCTGAATCCGAGGCGCGTGCTTCGTTCGTGTTGTCTTTGGTCCTCGGATTTGATGTCTCTGCTACCCAAAGAGCCTTCCCACAATTCGACGTGTGGATGGGCATCCCACGCGAGTAGCACGATGTGCCGCTCTCCGACCTCCCCACACCCATCTATACACCTTTTTACGTTGATAGGGCGTTGCCAAGTCTTGGAGCAATACTCCAGTGCGTCCAAGTCGTCTTGTAAAACCTGGCGATCGGCGCAATCCGGTGAATCATTGGGGCCTCAATACCAAGGGCTACGAGTTTCTGTAACAGTCGTCCATGCGGTATCTTGTCGAATGCTTTGCTGAAGTCAACCGGATTGCGTCCGTAGGGTGCCCTACGGCCTTGGCTTCCAACCAGTCTTCGCGAGCAAGCAGCAGGTTGGATGTACACGAACGCTTCTTCCAAAATCCATGTTGTTGTGAGCAGAGTACCTGGTTACTCCTAACGCGTTCGCTCAGGCGGAAAGCATTTAGAAAGTCCAGCGCCTTGCCAACAACGGATGCCAAGCAAGCAGGACGATAGTTCATGACAGACGCCTTTGAAAGGGCTATAAACAAAGGGGACGCTAATAGCCTGTCTCCCCTCTTTAGGTGGTCGTCCGCCCGAAACTGACGAGTTCAAGAGTCTTGTGATTGGTGGGGCCAACATTTTAGTCAGTTCTTTTGTCACTGTCATGCGAATTCACCTCTCGTTTTATGGTTCCACTTTATGCGTTGTAACTAAGTTGCTGTTTTTTGCATTTCAGCCCATGTACGCTTCTTACTAGTTGAGTAAAGCGTTACATTCTAAATCGAAGTCCCGAAGTCTTTTGCATTCAGTACGTACGTAATCGGTGACTGACGTTACAATTTTTTCAACTAGTAAAAAAAAACAAATGGACCGTTATCTGTGCCCGGATAAATTTGACACTGACGTGAACGTTCCTGATGCATCCAAACAGTGGACATACAGGCTGCGGACCTTCAATGCGTTTCTGAAACGAGTGCAACCCGAAGAGGCCGACAAATTTGAAATACTCGTTAATTCTCTTTCTCGAAACATTTACGAACATGTTTCTGAACGTCAGGCTTTTGACAGTGCCATTTCAACCCTCTAGTCCCTGTACCTCCGTCTCAGAAATGTGGTTTTTGCCCGTTATCACCTTACTACATGCAAACAACAGAATGGGCAGAGCATAGACCAGTTCGTCCAGAACATCAAAACACTCGCAAAGGACTGTGACTTTCGTCCTGTATCTGCTGAAGAATGTTGTGACGATGATATGCGTGATGCATTCATTACCGGTCTTCAATCCAACTCCATTCGAACAAGACTACTAGAACAATCTACCCTACATTTTCAAACAGCCTGTGATATGGCTAGATCATTAAAGGCTGCTCGGAAACAATCTTAGTCCTATGCAACTGAGAACGCTCCCTGTTCTTCTTCTACCCCAATGTGCTCTCCACCAATGACAAATCCAGTCAGTCCAACGATCGAGACCGAACCAATTGTGTCTACTGTTAATAAACATAACTGTTATTTTTGTGGTTATTCTAAGCATCCTCGTATAAAGTGCCCTGCCAAAGATGCCATCTGCAAGGCCTGTGGGAAAACAGGTCATTTCAAGCGTGTATGTCGTTCAAAACCGACTAACTCATTCGTTACCTCGGTTATCCGTCCACTACTGTCCTCTATTTTGACGGCTGCCGCACCTCCTCGTCTGTCCCACGCGACCACTTGAGTCTATGTGAATAATGTTGAACTTCAGGCACTCATGGACACTAGTAGTTTTGATAATTACCTTTCGCAGTCTGTTGTAGACTCCCATCGGTGGGAGGTCCGACCATACGACTCTCGAATAACAATGGCCTCTACGCCTCCGTCGTGTGCTATTACAAAATACTGCTTGGCAAACATCTGCTACCAAAACGTTCGTACGACAATTTCAGACTCTCTGCCATGAGTAACCTCTGCGCTGATATTCTACTTGGCCATGATTTTCTAGGGCTACATGACAAGTTGTAAATACAATTCGGCGGCAAATACGGTACGTTTTTTTGTGCGGTCTGGATGGTGCCGAGGTACAGTCTCCTCCTTTAATTGCCCACTTGTCGCCTGATTGCATACCCATCGCTACAAAGTCTCGCAGACATTCTGCTGAGGACGAATACCTTATACGGGCTGAGGTCCAGCGTCTCCTGAAAGATGGCATCATCGAACCATCCAACCCCTCTTGGAGAACGCAAGTTCTTGTAACTAACGACGCGACCCACAAGAAAAGCATGGTTGTGGATTACAGCCAAACTATCTATCACTTCACTCATTTGGATGCCTATCCACTACCTCAAATCGAAAAATGGTTGCGGCTATATCTCGTTATTCAATATACAGCACCCCGGATCTAAAGAATGCGTATCATCAGATTCCTATCGCGGAGCACGAGAGGCCATATATTGCATTTGAAGCATGTGGTGCTCTTTATCAATAAGGGCGTATACCGTTTGGGGTTACCAACGGAGTTGCCTGCTTTCAACGCACCAGTGACGAAATCTTGAAGGCTGAAGGTTTTATACATACATTAGCCTACATGGACAACATGACAGTATGCGGCGTAATCAAGGAAGACCACAATCGAAATCTTGAGCGTTTCCTGAAGGCCGCCGCGAAATACGGCATAACATTCAATAAGGCCAAAACTGTGACCGCCACAAACAAAATCCAACTTTTGGGTTACTTGATATCGCAAGGAGAAGTAATACCTGACCGGATGAAACCCTTGCGCGAGATCCCACCACTAAACGATATGAAGTCCCTGCATCGAGTCATTGGCGTGTTTTCCTACTATTCGCAGTGGATACTATCGTTCTCTGACAAGATCAATCCACTTGTGAAAAACACAACTTTTCCTCCGCCAGAAAATGTGGAACGTGCCTTCGAACTCCTCAAAAAGACAATAGAAAGCGCTATGGTAGTAACAATGGACCAAAGTGCCTTGTTGGCGGTTGAAACGGATGCTTCGGACGTCGCAATAGCCGCCTCAATGAGCCAGAATAATCGCCCTGTAGCCTTCTTCTCTCGTACCCTAACAGCCAACGAAAGGCATCACTCTGCTATCGAGAAAGAAGCATGCGCAACTGTCCAGGCCCTTCGTGAGTTCCGACATTATCTCCTAAGACGCCACTTTAAACTTATTACTGACCAGCGGTCTGTGGTCTTTATGTACGACGGAAGACAAACGAGCAAGATCAAAAATGACACGATTCAACGATGGAGACTTGAACTATTCGCGTATTGTTATGACAATTTATAGGCCCGGAAAAGACAATGCAGGTGCTGATAAGCTATCTCGCAACATATGTGGTACTCATTTTGGTGCGGCCAAGTTAAGAGAACTGCACGATTCGCTGTACCACTCCGAAGTTTCCTGAATGGCCTACTTTGTACGATCTAAAATCTACCGTATTCGATTGAAGAGATTAAACACATGATCACACGGTGCAGTGTTTGTGCGGAAATAAAGCCACGATTCTATAAACCCCCAGTCGGTCGTCTTATCAAGGCTACACAACCATTCGAAAGACTGAGCATTGACTTCAAAGGCCCTCTGCCTTCGACAACTCGTAATCGATATATGCTGACTATCGTTGATAAATACTCGCGTTTTCCCTTCGCGTTTGCTTGTGCGGATATGCACTCACCTACCGTTGCCGATTGCCTATGCCAACTTTTCACCATATTCGGTATGCCGACATACATACACTCTAATCGAGGGACGAGTTTCATGTCGACTGAGTTGTCTGAGTTCTTGCAAAATAAGGGCGTGGCTCTCAGTCACACCACTGTATATAATCCCCAAGGAAATGGACAAGTGGAACGCCTGAACATCACGCTTTGGAAAGCGACCACTCTCGCTATAAAAACCAGAGTTCTACCGATCTCGCAATGGGAGACCGCTCTCTCAGATGCCTTGCATTCTGTCCGCTCACTACTGTGTACAGCAACGAACTGCACTCCACATGAGAAGCCGTTTAGCTTTTCCCGGCGACCACCTAACGGTACTTCATTGCCAACATGGCTAACAGTTCCAGGCCCCGTACTGCTCAAACGGATGAACCGATCCTCTAAGTTTGATCCCATGGTTGAAGAATTCGAGTAAGTTAGTTGTAGTCCTCAATACGCCCGCGTTAAACTGCCTAGTGGCAAGGAAGAAAATGTTCCTGTGCGACGATTGGCTCCGGCAGGCGATTTTCTAGTGCCAGAATCGGAACTGACTCAGATATCAGAAGTTCTCCATGGTACACCAAAACAAATCCTCATTCCATAAATGATGCGATGGAACATGACACTAAAGATGTACCCATAATCCCATCCACACCCAACACTCCTACTCTCGACACAGTTTCATACATTCTCACTCGACAACAGAGAACTCACTCGTATAATTTACGAAACAGAGAAGCCTGAGTCAGTCATTCCCCTCTCCTTACCGTTGACCCATCCTTACATACTAAAACTGGTTGTTTTCCCTTGATGGGGGTGAATGTCATGCAAATTCATCTTTTGTTCTATGGTTTCATTTTATGCGTTGTAATTACGTTGTCGTTTTTTGTGTTACAGCCCCGGTACGCTTTTCACTGGTTAAGCGAAGCCAGGATATCCGCTTTGATATCATTCGCTTCGACCAGTGAACTGTCCTCCATCAATGCTGGGATGCCAACCGTGGTCTTTGTTCTACGTTTCACATAAGCAAACAAACGTTTTGGAGCACACACAGAGTCAACTACACGTGTTTCCTCCAATTCATATCGTTTTAAACGTTTGAGTTTGGAGCACTGATTGTGAATGTCTTGATAGTTCTGATATCTTGCTGCATTTGAAGGAGAAAAAAATGTCAGGCTCGATCATTGCGCCGAAATAGATCTCTGAGCTCCAAGTCAAACCACGGAGGTCCCTTCGCGTGTGAACGATGCCAGGACAGAGCTGTGAATGTCCGACACAAATGAAATACCCCGTCTTGAATAGATTCTCAGGCCTGATCAATGTCATACGGGCTACTAGGGTACCAAAGAAATGATGCCGCAGACTTGCGTACCTCAGTAAAAAGCGTGCGCCAAATATTAGGCGCACCCTCCACTCCGGGTACAGCCTACACTCCTAGTCGCCAGTGTTTAACCAGAACCAAGTTGGTTTGAACATACCCCTTTAACAGCAGAGCTTCTGCGGATTAGGACTGTCCAAAATGAGGCTGCGGCTCCCCTGAGTACGTGGTCGTGGAGTCATATGCAGACACAGAGATATGTGCCCCAGAGTCAGAACGAGTTTTCCAGTGAATGAGTCGCTATCCAGCAGAGATTGTTGATTAATCCAGTCAACATCTGAGCAATTAAAATTGCTAAGGAACGAGACAATGGTCGTCCGCCACTCATCTACGTACTTCCGATAGTATGCTTGGTGAGTCCTCTGCTAGAGTCCGATAGATGACACCAACGGATCCATTCCCACCCACCATAAAGATTCACCATTGCCCTCTGAGTCTGAATAACAATCCAGCTGCAATGATGGTATATCCGATCTGAGGAATAGAATGACACCACCGCCTCTGGTTTGGCTCCTGTCTTCACGGTATAGTGTATAACCCGCAACAGCCATCTCAGAAGGTGAGACATACGTCGTGAGCCACGTTTCTGTCGGGGCAACCAGCACTGGTATATGGCGTAACACCTAACACTCCAGCTCGTCCCGTTTCCCCAGAAAACCCTGGACATTCGACACGAGGGGCCGCACGCCAGCCTCTACTGAGAGTTCAACGGTAGAAGCAGTTAGCGAATTGCAATTAGCGGCTGCTACCTGATCTACAATCTCTTCCGTCGAACCCGAAAATCATTTATCTTTCAGTTTGTTTCTCCATTTGCAGGGCGCTTCCGAAGCTCACTGGTTAACATCTAAATCCTATCTTTCGCCTAAGAATCTAATTCACGTAGAAGTAGCATTTTTTACGTTTTAATCTCTATAACCGTTGGAATAACAGACAAGCCTCCTTGTTAGATCCAAGGAATATCTTGAGTGACCTGGATTAGCCGTCTTCCTTTATTTTTCCCAGCCTAAATGCGGCTTTAACTCGCACTTTTTCGCCAATTTCTCCTCGTTCTAAGTGAACACTTTTCGAAGCACCACGTAATTTTCAAATTGTGATTAAGGCGTTTTTGTGGGCAATTACTTCAGCCTCTGATGGATTTACCGCCAAGAACCACTGAGTCCTTGGTGGAGGAGCATATCGCTGTCCACGAGCTGTCATGTTCGTCCATGAGTTAGGCGACTGCAGCTGAGCTGGGCTGAGTTGCACATTATCAATTGCGGAAGCAGCCACGTGGCTTATCACGCGAGGCTGACCAATGATATATATCACCGTTGACGGAACTGCTACTGCAGCAGAAGTCTTCTTGCTTCGACGGATTTTTAGGGGTTTGTTAAGCTCTCGAACAGCAGGGGCAAACACGGCTTCTGTTTACGTCGCGGCCCTAGATGAGCTCTGGTCCAGGGGCGTGGAAGCCTTATTAAGTGATGATGTATCCTGGGAGGCGGCACAAATTGTCCATGGGCGAAGCACAGAGTAGATCCACAGGTTTAGCACAAAGTGCACCCACGGACCTGGCACCCAGCGCATTCTAGGGCAAAACACAAACCGCATCATTTGGCGAGCGACACGTGGTACACGATACTGTTAGGAATGCCGAAGGACATTTCACTAAAGCAGCATATAATTCCGCATTTACGGTGGTGCATTTTAGGTACAGCCAACCTAAAAATGGTCACGTTTTGGGGCTTTTTCCTGACTTCTAATGGATTTGGTGCAAACTAAGCAGATGCTTTTCACACTGGAAGCTTTTGGATTTATAAATCTGCTGAAGGTACACAAATACCATGGACGGACTCTACACGCAGCGTGAATGAATATGCTCTTGAGAAACAATACTGACTTCAATTTAGCTGGTGCTAAGCTAAATAGAAAGAGGTGACAAAACACTAGAAAGGGTCTTGGTTGAGATCATATGAACTACCAAAAAGCGGCACGAATGCAACAATAACAAGACGAATATGAACGGACAATGTTTTTCAAAATGGTATTAAACAACCCAAGCAGCATTCCCAGACGGGACCTATCTGGGCCCCGAATGGGCAAACGTTGGGCATACGATGGACAGTTCCACTGAAAACGATGGGCGCCGATACCATGGCCCTCATTTTCTAACTTTTTACTCTATTTTAGATTACAAATATATTTGTGGTAGTCCGAAAATTTCATGAAAGTCCATTCAAGGTTTTTCCAATAATCCTAACAAGATGTTCTGTCCAACTCTAGCCCATTCCGTCCAGCGTCGGTCCAGTAAAGTCCATTTTTTACCAAGCTTCAGTTTATTTTACGCAGCGTTAACTCAGGGGAGCGCTGGGCGATGTGCTAATATGTTAACATAAACAATTTTGTTGCCAATGTGACCAAAAAAAGGCTCTCCGAACAAACTTCCACCAAAATAATACACAGCAGAAAGCAAAGTGATAGAACAACTACTACAAAGCTGTGGACCTCGGGAGAAAATGCTCGGGAGAGATACCCTCTGAAATATTATGAAGAACGAACCGTTCGGACCATACAGCACGAACCCAGCACCACGGTGTAGCGCAGAAAAGAGGACCTCAGTTCAGTTCAGTTCAGGTTGCACAGGACAGGTAATGGCCACGGCCAATCGAGCGTCCAGAATTCCTTCGATGGTATGCACACCAGTTATGCACCCACCACTGCCGAGTGTATTTCGTCGAATCCCCGCTAAAAATGAGAGGGAAACGAAAAACCTCATCGCACATCAACTGCGTGAGACATTATGCATCGTGAGCGTTCACTGAGATTGTATGCAATGAGGGAAAAAGTCTGCTAAAACATACTCCAGAAGGACCACAGTGCTACCCGTCATCCATCTAGTTGATATTCTCAAGGCTCACTACAAGGAAAGATCTCGTGCCACTTGCGATCTAGGGCACATTTGAAGGATTGGACTGTCTGCAGATCTACCATTTCACCAGGCAGACCGTTCCAACTGTTCACAACCCTGTTGCTGAAGAAGTGCGATCTAGCCATCAACCTAGATCGGGCTTTTATCAACTTCTTTTCGTGTCCCCTTGTTCTGGATTCTACGGCGACTTGGAATAGACTAGCTGGTCTAAGGCCAGAAAATCCCTTCATTACCTTAAACGTTTCAGTGAGATCCCCTCGACGTCTCCTCCTTTCCAACGAGAAAAGATTCAGGTCACAGAGTCTCTGCTCGTAAGTCTTACCCCTCTGTCCTTCAACCATTCGCGTGGCGAGACGTTGGACTTTCTCGAGGCAGGCGGCCTCCTTTTTGTAGAAGGGTGACCAAGCCTGCACGCTACCTTCTAAGTGAGGTCGTACTATAGCCATGTAAATAGGTACAAATACCTCCGGCTTCCGGCAAGACAAAGCTGATCGCAGTCTAAAGAGCTCCCCACGAGCCTTATGCGCAGCAGCGTTGCACTGCTCCGACCATTTGAAGTCACTTTTCATGATGATCCCCAGGTCTTTAACCCTACCGGCTGCCTCTACGGTGAACAGCCCTTGATCATGAGCGACAGTTAGGCTCTCTGTTGCCCTTGACAACAAATGGCTTTTTTGAGCGTTTAGAGGTAAGTCCCATTTGTATGCCCAGTTCAGGACGGTGCCTATTTCCCTGCCCAAGTCCGCCCTACCCTTAGATCCAACAATCTTCACATCATCCGCAAAAATAAAGCTGGGAGATTGAAGAGTGGATGCTAGGTCATTAATAAATAACAAGAATAGGACTGGGCCTAGGACGGATCCCTGAGGTACACCACTGGTGACGTTCACCAAACTGGAGCACCTGTCCCCCACTTTGACATAAAGCGTCCTGTGGGAGAGGAAGTCCTCCAGCCACCTATATACTGGCCCACCTATCCCGAAAGTCTCCATCTTGCATAGCAAAAGACGATGATTAACGGAGTCGAACGCCTTGCTAAAGTCGAGGTAACATACCTCAACATGCTTACCTTCGTCCAGTCGTCGAGTTACTTCATCTAAGAAGCACAGGAGGTTGGTCAGACAAGATCTATTTTTCAGGAATCCATGCTGCGTCGGGCTTAGCATGGAGTGCTGCAATAAGTGCTGGCAGATATGGGCACGGATGATCTTCTCGAGAACTTTACAGAGAATGCTAGTTAGGCTTACCGGCCTGTAGTTCTGCACATCCGACTTAGGCCCACTCTTATGTATTGCCACGACTGCCGCGACTTTCCAGTCCTGAGGCAGCTTTCCCTGGTCCAACGTGGATCTATACAATCTGCATACCGATGGAGCTATGATATTCGCCAACGGCTTGATGATAGCTGGATGAATGCCATCTGGGCCCGCTGACTTGTGGCTGTTTAACCCCTGTAGGTACTTACGCACGCACTCTGAGAGATCTAGCTCGTTTAACTGAGGAGGATGCACCAGAGCCAGATCTACTCGTACCCCACTATCTACCCTATGTACACTACCAAAGTATTCCCCCAGGGCGTCTGCTTTGCCCTGGTCATCAGTGACAATACCATAGTCTCTAGTGGATAGCGGACCCACGGCATTCCTTGTTGAGCCTTTAGACTGTACATAGCTGTATAACTTCTTCGGCTGTTGTCTTACAGACTGGGCCAATTCGAGCTCAAATTCCCGCTTAGAAGTTCTCAAAAGGCTTACAGTCTCGTTTCTCAGCTTCGTATAGCGATTCCAGGCTAGCTGGCTGCCGGAAGCTTTGTACTGGTTCCAAGAGCGGTTTCTACGTCTGATGGCCTTGGCTATTGCAGCCTTCCACCACATGGGCTTGCCCTCCCCACTCCTTCGTTTTAGGGGTGCGAACTCTTCCTGTAGGGCAGTCAGGGATCCCTTTATGGCCTGCCAGCGCTCCTCCACAGTAGCCTCCTCTGGCGCATCCCAGGTCAAACCCATCGCCCTATTACGAAGCCTATCTATGTCCATACAACCGAAATTCCTAATCAGCCTTGAGGGTACCTTCGGTTGCCGCATGCATAGAACTATTTTGGCACACACGTGGTCACTCTTTCCCAGCGGTGCACAATAACGCAGTCCGGACACATCGTTGGAGAAGTTCGTTATAGCCAGATCCAGCAAGGATGGAACGCATCCAGTCCTATATCTGGTATTCTCCCTAATATGCTGATGCAACGCATTATCATGCAGCCATTCTAAGTAGGTTTGCTCCTCCGATCCCGGCACGCACACCTCAGCCACCCAGTCGATGTGCGGAAGATTGAAGTCACCAACTATGAGGGTCTTTTGTGCGTCCTTAACTAGTTCAGTCAAAGTCCGCAGCAAACAAACGTCCTCTTCGTGGTTTGTGCTTGGTGCCCTGTAGACACAGACGACGTTAACCCTTCTGCCTGGAAGGATGATCGTAACGGCGCATAGCTGGATATTGCGAGTGCACATCTTGGTCTGGGACTCAAGGTGGTTTGCACCTGACCTAACGAGGATGGCTACTCCACCACCAAGGCAATCTTGTTCCCGATCCTGCCTGTAGGCTGCAAAGCTGTTACTTATTAGGCCTGGCACATGGTCTTCTTCAGAAAGCCACCTTTCCGTGACGGCAACTATTGATGCTTTCTGTTCGTCAGCGGTTTTGGCAAGTTCCGCCCATTTGTTTCTAATACTACACGCGTTAGTATATAACACCACCGCGTTTGCTCCGTCGCCTAGGTGTCTTTTGTCATTCATTCCTGACTGTTTCTCAGGCGCAACGCCTGAGATGATGGCCCGTTTTTTGCTTCGGATGTCCCCACTGGGGTGCATGAAGCCGGCTGATGGTCCAGAATTTCTGACGACTCCCAATCCATCTCTATAGGAGTGGCCACAACATCCAGACTGGCAGGGGTCGCGCCGTCATCTATCTTCGGGCAGCACTGCCAATTCTCGTCTTCCAGCGCATCTTCAATCACAACTATTAGCGACCCCGCACGTGGCTTCTTTACTATTGCCGGGGTCGGGGCCTGAGAGCCGAG
The DNA here is from genome assembly GCA_948099385.1 of Fasciola hepatica. NCBI lineage: Eukaryota > Metazoa > Platyhelminthes > Trematoda > Plagiorchiida > Fasciolidae > Fasciola > Fasciola hepatica. The sequence goes on from CANUEZ040000130.1 coordinate 188,829, forward strand.
TACGGCATTCCGCTGAACTTTTAGATTTCTCACCAGCGCCCTGGCTGGTCGAGCAAGGATACCTCTTGGAGCTAGACCACCAGGCCTTACCCTATGCTCGTCCGGCACAATCTGGTATCTGCCCTTGGTAATCTGAGCCACTACCGCTGCCCTCGCCAGTAGTCTATCCCGGGTAGCCTCATCAGCGAACTCCACCAGTATTGGTCTCGCACGAAGTTCGCCTTTGTTCCCTAGTGGTGACTTCCATGTCCCCACTCTGTGCACCCTTCTTAGAGTAGGAGGGTACGGAACACCTGCGATTCGCAGTATGTCGCAGACCCTCCTCCTGTCAATGTCTCTCCTGGCCTTCGATTCCTTTATAAAGGGTTCTTCCTGGTTTAGGATCAGAAGCCTGTGGCTTGAGACCCTGCCCATCGACAAGACCTGCCTCTGCAGGTCCTTCACCTTGTTTTCTAATACCAGAAGAGCAGGGTCATCCACCCTAGCCAACCCATCTTTCGCTCTATTACAGTCTCCCTTCTTTTTGACCTGCCTCTCCCTTCTCGGCTTCTGCTCCGTCCACTGGCCCTCGTCGGTCTGCTTCAAAGGAGTGGAGGCAACGACCGCCTGGCAAGCCTTCGGAGCTGGTTTATTCGCTGGGATGATTGTCCTCTCGGGTGTTGATACTACTTCCGCAAACGACTTACTACAACCTGCTTGCGGTGGTTTGGGGCTTACAACCGAGGTACTACTTGGTGGACGTTGGTCCTGCAGTTTAAAGGCCAGACTGGCCGCCTCCTTGCAGGGGGCACAGACCCATTCAGCCCATGGGTTCTGTTTATAAAGGACATAGATGTCCTTTGCTATCCCTGAACACCTTGGGTGGGCCCATCTCTTGCATATCTCGCACTCTATACCATTTACCACACGTTTTCCGCACTTGGGTGCTAGACACGGGTCGGAAACGCGTGTCATACCGAAAACCGCAAAAACGAGGGAAAATATAACTCAAGTGCTCTTTACCCAAACACAAAATACGCACTCTGACAATAGCAGGTAAATCCCGCTAACACAAAAAAAACAAAGACAAAAAGAAAGACTGGAAGCGAGGAAAGATCGCCTCAAAAAACACCGAACACTACTCGGCAATGCTACAAGGAGAATAAAAATATTCTCCGGATAAAGCGCACCTTAAATGCAATTATGATACGCTCAGTATTGTGAACTAAACTGGGTTAATTCACAAAACTATTCAAAAACTCAATTCAAAGACAAGAGCACTATGAATTCAAACCGCGCGGCACTTACAGGTCAGTTCAGTTCAGTTCAGTTGTCTTGAAGTCTTGAAATACTACACGGGTTCGAGGCTTTGAGCCCAATTGTCCCGGTTCTTAAGGAAATCTTTGATCTTCTGTCGGATTCATCGAGCTGAAACGAGAGTAAAAAGAGGCGGGGGGGGGGTGGCAGCGAAAACAAGATACATATAACCTCATTCAGTGTCACACTGTGGACAGTGCCTTAAGCTGAGTGGGGGTGCGGCATTCATGAACATATATGCGATAAAAGACAACTATTTCGTTCGTTTTTTTGTTTTTTGACAAAGGGAATTATTGGGAGAGACCCAGGTAGAGGTCTAGCTTTTTCTTGAAGATAGTTTTGTTCTGCGAGAGAACAATATCTTCCGGAAGTGCATTCCACATAGTAATAACCCTATAGCTAAAAAAGTTAATCCTTAGTGAAGTGCGTGGCCTCGGTTTGAAAACTTTTCTGCTGTGACCACGGAGAGAGGAGGCTGGACAGACTGAGAAGAAGCAATCGCTTTGCCCCTTTTCAAAAAGGTGGAACATCAAAAACAGATCACCTCTTACGCGTCTTACGTCAAGGGGATAGAGGTTGAGGAGTGAGAGGCGGACGGGATAAGGTAGATGGGATAGACCCCTTACTGCCTTGGTGGAGGCCCGCTGAACTCTTTCTAGGATCTCACAGTCTCGGACAAGACCAGAGTGCACTATCTGACTACCGTACTCCAGCAGAAGTCGGATATAAGTGCCGAAAATTATGGGGAAATCATCCCTAAATATGCGCGGGAAGGACCTTCGAATCATGTTTAGGACTCGAAAGGCAGACTTGCTCGCAAGTTCGTGATGATGAGAGAAGGATAAGTTACAATCTAACCAGAAACCGAGCACCTTGTGCCGGTCAACCCTTGGCAGTGTGGCTGCTGCATTAATGGAAAACGTGTGACCAGTCTCTCTGCCGAAAGACATGCTCACGCATTTGTCATCATTAACTGGGAGGTTCCAATCCTCAGACCAGCGTTTTGTTTCATAAACTGCAATTTGCAGGTCTTCAACGCTTGAACTCTAGAGGGTTACATCATCTGCGTACATGGCAATGTTCGCAGGAAGGGCTGTCGGTAGATCGTTTATATAGATCAGGAAAAGAAGAGGACCTAAGACCGACCCTTGGGGGACCCCGGTTGTTACTGGGGAGTTCAGTTCAGTTCAGTTCAGTTCATTTCAGTTCAGTTCAGTTCAGTTCAGTTCATTTCAGTTCAGTTCAGTTCAGTTCAGTTCAGTTCAGTTTGCACAGGACTTGGTGTGGTTGGAGCCAATCGTGTGTCCAAATAGTTGTGTTGTCGGCACGTTTCCGTAGCTCCAAACACTGCGTGATTTTCTTTTTCTGAAAGGCAGAAATCTTGTGCAGTATCAGCCCTGGCAGAGTAAGGTGGAAACAATAAGTAAATTGCGTCTGACCCTAAAAGCTGCATAACATAACTCGGGGTATACTGCCACCCAACATAGGTCTACTGATTTCTTAAAGGCCTTCACCTTTGTGGTATTTATGACCTCCTCCGGGAGCCCATTCCAATAGGGTACCACTCTATTTGAGAAGTGCTCCGCCCTAATTTGGAGCCTCGAATGTTTCCTTTGTAATCTAAGGCTATGCTTCCTTGTGCCTCTCTCGGGGATCAGAGAGAAAAGTTCTTCTCGACTTATTCCTGACAGTCCCTTCATTACCTTGAAGGTTTCTATCAAATCCCCGCGAATGCGCCGTCTTTCCATCGAGAATAGATCGAGGGCACGGAGACCCTGTGTAGCTAAACCCCCCTTGTCCAGCCACCATTCTAATAGCTAGCCCTTGAGCTTTCTCCAGACAGTCTATATCTTTCTGATAGTACGGTGCCCAGGCCTGCAAAGCCTGATATACCGGAACGAAAATCCCCGGATCTCTACACGACATAATGGATCTAACTCGAAAGAGTTCTCTCCTTGCCATATTGGCTGCTGCGGTGCACTGCTTCGACGGCGCAAAGCTGTCGTCCATTATAACGCCCAAGTCTTTGACCTGAGAGACCACTTGCAACGAACCCACGCCATTCCCACTAGCCCTTGTATTTGTGGTCAAGCATTGACATTTGGTGAGGTTTAGTGGAAGGTCCCATTTGCGTGCCCAGTTTTGTACTGCTAACACGTCAAGTTCTATATCTACTCCAGCTATCTCGACGTCATCGGCAAACATAAGGGTGGGGTTTGTAAGCCCACGTGCTAGGTCATTGATTAAGATGAGGAAGAGCAGAGGGCCAAGCATCGAGCCCTGTGGCACCCCACTTATCAGACCATCCGGTTTTGAGACATGACCACCCACCCTAACACTAAAAGTTCGCCCTGCTAAAAAACTATTTATCCATTGTCTTGCCTTTCCATTAATTCCCATAGACTGCAGTTTGACATCCAGAAATCTGTGGTTCACAGAACCAAACGTCTTGCTGAAGTCCAAGTAGCAGACCACAATTGATTGCCCTTCGTCCAGGCGCTTGGTTACCTCATCGAGGAACAGCAGGAGATTCGTCAGACAGGATCGCCCTGCCACAAACCCATGCTGAGCATTTGGTATGAGGTTGTATTGAACCAAATACTCGGAGATCTGTTTCCTGACTATTCGCTCCAGGCACTTACACAGTATTGAAGTCAAGCTAACCGGCCGGTAATTTTCGGACTTTTGCCGGGATCCACTCTTGTAAATTACTACCACTGTTGCTCTCCTCCGGTCTCCCCGCACAATTCCCTCTCTGTAGGACGTTTCATATAGCTTCGTCACTGGAGCCTTCAGAACCTCGGCCGGAGGCTGAACGATTGCCGGATGAATCCAGTCTGGACCTGCTGCTTTATTTCTGCTCACGTTTTGCAACCCGGCGTACACTTCATCTTCTCCTACTGTAAGTTCGGGTACTGGAGGCGCCTGTGGGCCCTACAAACGGAGCAAGATATCAGAACTATCAATACATTCACAATCAGTGCTCCAAACTCAAACGTTTAAAACGATATGAATTGGAGGAACCACGTGTAGTTGACTCTGTGTGTGCTCCAAAACGTTTGTTTGCTTATGTGAAACGTAGAACAAAGACCACGGTTGGCATCCTAGCATTGATGGAGGACAGTTCACTGGTCGAAGCGAATGCTATCAAAGCGGATATCCTGGCTTCGCTTAACCAGTGAAAAGCGTACCGGGGCTGTAACACAAAAAACGACAACGTAATTACAACGCATAAAATGAAACCATAGAACAAAAGATGAATTTGCATGACATTCACCCCCATCAAGGGAAAACAACCAGTTTTAGTATGTAAGGATGGGTCAACGGTAAGGAGAGGGTGTAGCGGCTTCGCAGACACCAAATTCAATAAAATACAATCGCGAGCTTAGAGCTTAGGCGCGCCTTGTTTAAGTCCACCTGTTTGAAAAAAAGAACACGTTAAAAAAGAAGAACCTTCGTCACACTATGTCAAAACGGCAAGGCGCGCTTCAGCTTATCAGCTCTGGTGATTAGCTCGATCGGCCTCCCTTCTCCTGTACTTTATACAGGGCAATCAATACAAGTACAAAAACCATCAATCGCTGTCGTTCTGCGTCTTTATTCGCTGGACGGGAATTAAGTCCACAAGTCGTGCGTTCGACTAAATTTGTGAGCCCGTTCCAAGTTATTATTAATTTTTATTTATTTATTATATCATCCGACCCCTTCAGCGTTCCTTTTGTTTTCGTTGCGCACATACGTATTGAGCCTTTTTTGGTGTTGATTTCGGTCAGCCATCGTATATTTATTTTGCTGTCTATTTGATATGGATGAGGCTAAGTTAACTATGTCCGACCCTGCGGTGCCTGAAACGCTCTCTATTACGCGCCCAGTGAAGGCGTTACCGTTCATTCCGGGTTATCCCTCCCTTTGGCTGACTCATCTGAAAGCTCAGTTTGCTGCTTCCAGATTCACCTCCCAGCAACAGAAGTATGTGCATCTCACTGCCGAACTTCCTTTAAATATTCTTGAAGCTGTCGAGGATATCTTCTCCAACCCACCCACGGACAAGCTTTATGATATGCTTCGCCAGGCTATCTTAGAACGAACCGGGTGTAACAGCCGGTCGTGGCAAATCCCCCTTTTTCCCTCGCGATTCAGTCTTTTTCCCAACATCACTCATTTCCATACACTATTGACTTGTCTTTACGAATTGGCTGTTTTTCTGGACCAATTGTTGTTTGTTCGCGCCCAGAGCGCTACTTTGACACATCCTTGTTCAGGACCTGCGTGACGCACGTGCTGTCTGCTCACACGCTGCCATTCGGTTTCTCGTTGTTGAGTCCTTGTGATCGTATTATTGAGGTTTGTATATTGTTTATGTCATTGTTTATCTTAATAATCTAGTATCGTAGAATATCACGGATAATCGTCTTCTGATTTCGGGATCCGTTGCGAATTCGGCTACGCATTGCTCAAACGTTCGTAACAATACTCAATAGATCTATTTGGAACGAGGAAAAATCACGCAAAATGCCAAGAAAAGGATCAAAAGCAGTCAAATCCGGACAGGAAGTAATACGGCAAGTCTCTGGGGAGGTTTTGGGTACATATGATTCTTTAGTTAATGCTAGATCGCCTAGTCCTGTCAGTGCTAGCTCATGTGTTACTGAAAGCAATATTGATCGTAAGGATGTCGATTTATATAAACTGAGAATACTAGAACTAGAGCAACAGTTACTTTCAGCTAGACTACAGGCGCATGAAGCAGAGAAGTGTACACAGAAACAGCGAGAGCATGAGACCAGTGACTTCGACACTTCCGATAGGTTAGAGTGCAATAAGGTAGGGAACCCCACGCCGGTCGCCGAATACAAACCACCATCGATCGATCCGCCTAGAGTGGAGTTAACGGTTTTCGACGGGCGAGCTGAGCAATACTGCAAGTTTGTCAAACAGTTCGAGACGTTCGTTGAAAACAAGGTAAACGACCCTGGGCAAAGGCTTCTTTACCTTACTCACTACTGCCGAGGCCGAGCGCGAGAAGCTATCGACGGGTGCACCATGCTCGATCCAGAACAAGGCTACACAAGGGCAAGAAAGATTCTGAGGGACTTGTTTGGCCAACCTTTCAAAGTAGCCCGTAACCTAATAGAGGGCGTGATGGCAGATGCAAAGAGAACCAAGGGCGACGTCTACACCATGGCTGACCTGGTGATCAAGATGCAGAACTGCTCAATAGCCCTCGACCATTTAGGTTACAGGGCTGACCTAGACGCCATGCACACTTTGGAAGGCATAGTCCGTCACCTCTCTCCCGAACTACAGGGTCGGTGGGCGGAAGAAGCTGAACTGATAAGCCGAAGCGACAGAGAAGCCAACTTCGAAGACCTGACTGAATACTTAGACAGGCAAACGAAGATAGCTGACAGCAGATTCGGCCGACTCATCCGGGACAGCAACCGAGCAAACAAGCCCGGTACTAGCCAAGCCCAAACCCCTGTACGGAAATATCCAAAGTACCAGCCTTGGACCAACACACACGTCATTTCACGAGATGCTACGGCGAAACCAAATTGCAGATCCTGTGGTACTAGCCATGGCCTACCAGAATGCCCCAAGTTCGGCAACGCCACAATAGACGAACGGTGGGGAATGGCGAGGATGGCAGGAGCATGTTTCATCTGTCTCAACATCACGCACCGGGCAGCAGCCTGTAGAACAAGGAATCGATGTGGTTACGAGGGCTGCACGGGCAGACACCATCGGCTGCTGCATCAGGCGAGAATAACCATATCCGAGGCGATTGCCAAGCCCAGCGTGATTTGTTCAACTTCACAATCTGCTAGTAAACCGGTACGTTTAGGCGTAGTGGCCGTGGGAGTAGTGACTCCGACTGGGATAGTCAAGGCGTTGGCTTTCGTTGATAGTGGATCCGACACCACTTTAGTGAAAGAGCGGTTTGCCGACAAACACCAACTGGCTAAAGGTGCGACGTCGTTAGCAGTGAGCACGGTGGGCGGAACACAGGTAATGACTGCCGGTAGATTAAGGCTGCAACTCATCTCTCTAGACACTAACGAGGAAATTGAACCAACGGAGGCATTCACGTTAGCGGATCTCCCCATGCGAGCACCAAAGTCGGTGAACGCAATCTTGACTCGGTGGCCCCACCTGCAGGATGTAACCGTCGTAGACTGGGAAGATGATGAGGTGGATCTCCTCATCGGATGCGACGTGTCAGAGGCGCATTGGGTGCTTGACCAAATAGTGGGCGACCGCCAGGCACCTTATGCCGTACGCACGGCTCTGGGATGGATGTTATACGGTCCAGTAGGGGTACGCGGTTCCGTGAATTACTTATCCGCCGAAACGGACCGCATAGAGTATCATCTGCAACGGCTGTATGAAAAAGAGTTTCATGACATTGGAGACGAAAGACCGACGTTGTCTCAAGAGGATCACTTCGCTCTACAAACGGTGCGGCAAGGCTCTAGAGGCCTCAAAAAACAGTTCGAGGTTCCCCTTCCATGGCGCACACCGGTCGAACCGTGGACTGACGACAGAAATTATGTTCTCCAACGATTACTACGACTAAAAGAACGCTTCATTCGAGACCAGAATCTGTGGGAACGATACGCGGATTTGATGAGGCGAAACGAGACCCTCGGTTACGTTGAAAAGGTGCCTGTTAACACCGACAGCAAAATGGGTATTTGGTATCTGCCTCACCATCCGGTTATCAACCCCAAGAAACCCAATAAACTGCGGGTGGTTTTCGACTGTGCGGCCAAGTTCCAGGGCAAGTCGTTAAACGATCGCCTACTACAGGGGCCTGACTGGACCACTCCACTGATCGATGTTCTGTGCCGTTTCAGAGTAGGTAAAGTGGCTTTGTCTGCTGACATTAGGGAAATGTTCCATCAGGTGAAGATTCCGGTAGGAGAACGAGATGCTTTGCGTTTCCTGTGGTGGGAAGGGAGCGACCGGGACAACGCAGTGGTGAATTATAGGATGACCGTCCACCCCTTCGGAGCCATATCGTCACCATTTTGTGCAAACTACGCCCTCCGAGGATCAGCGAACAAACATGGCGATCTAGTACATCGGACGGTGGTAGAAAGCGTCAGCAGGATCTTCTACGTCGACGACTACCTTGGGTCATTCGATGATGTGGAATCAGCTCTAGAGCAGTTCAGGGGTCTGACGAGATTGCTGGAAGAGGGCGGCTTCCATCTAACTAAATGGATGTCGAACGCTTCAGAAGTGCTGAAGGTCATCCCGTATCACGAAAAGGCCGAAAGGGTCAGAGATTTGGACGGCTCTCCACTTCCTATCGAGCGCACTTTAGGAATACAATGGGACGCGGAAACGGACGATTTTGTTTTCGAACTGAACGTTCCCGAGCTGCCAATAACCCGTCGTGGCATACTATCTGCCGTCTCAAGTTTGTTCGACCCGCTCGGTTTCGTCTCACCGTGGCTGCTACCCGGAAAGATCTTGCTGCAGCGGCTGTGCCGTAAGAAAGTTGATTGGGACCAGGCACTGGACCAAGGGGACCGGCTGGACTGGGAAGAATTTCTGAACACCTTGAAGAAATTAGGGGACATAAGAATCCCACGATGTTTGACCCCTGGCCATACGACACTGACTGGAGAGCTACATGCCTTTTCCGATGCATCCGAAGTCGGTTATGGAGCTGTGGTGTACGGACGATGGTGCGCAGGAGATGGACAATATACCACGAGGATCCTGTTCGCCAAAGCCCGCGTTGCCCCACTGAAGTCGGTCTCAATCCCACGCCTTGAACTCAGCGCAGCCGTGTTGGCAGTCAGGGTGGTGCAAGCTGTGAAGAGATGTTTCGATCTCTACATTTGGTCGGTGAGCTTCTGGACGGATTCAACGATAGTACTTTACTACATTAACAACGTCCGGAGCCGGTTTAGTACTTTCGTTGCTAACCGACTCATGATTATCCACGATGAATCAGCCACGCACCAGTGGAGTCATGTCAGGTCTGGCGATAATCCGGCCGACCTGTGCTCCCGAGGTGCGAACAACTTCAGGCAACTGGACACGTGGACGAGAGGGCCAAACTTCCTGCAATTGCCCAAACAGGACTGGCCCGTGTTCGAATTAAAACCCCCTACGGAATTGGAACTGGAGATCAAAGGCGTAGTGATAGCAACCAACGTCGTCGAAGCGTCGTCCATTCTATCGCGACTGGTTAGGTTTTCTTCCTGGATGAAGACGCTTCGTTCGCTAGTTTGGTTAACCAGGTTCAAGATAAATTTACTAGTCATGAAAGGGCTACCGCCCTCAGGTCGGATACCGGTCGGCCCGATAGGTCCCGATGAGCTACAAGCGGCAGAGTACGATATTTTCAGAATGATACAACGCGAGGCTTTCGCCCGAGAACTCAAGAGGGCGGGAGAAGTGGGGCCAACCAATGAAGACATGCCATCTCCAAGAGGCGAGCTGAAGCGTTTAAACCCCAAACTCATCAACGGACTGCTGCGGGTGGATGGTAGGCTGACCAACGCCCACCTGAACTTCGACACAAAGTATCCTATACTGCTGCCTGCGAGACAACCTGTAGTAGAGCTAATGATTCAACACGTCCACGCCATGGAGGGACATGCCGGGGGAAGGCACGTGACGAGCGTCATCCGAAAGCGTCTCTGGTTGTTGAGAGGACGACAGACTGTAAAACGCGTAATCCGACGGTGTGTGCAATGCAGGAGACGCAATGCCACAGCAGGCAAACAACTCATGGCCCCGCTACCAGAATGCAGGGTGACTACGGGCTGGTGGCCGTTCAGTGACACCGGGTTGGACTATTTCGGGCCCTTGTGGATCAAGTGCGGGAAAAGATTAGAAAAGCGATACGGATGTATCATGACGTGCATGAAATCACGTGCGGTACACCTAGAAGTCGCACATTCGATGACGACCGATTCGTTTCTACGGGCCTTGCAAAGATTTATCAACCGAAGAGGCGTACAGGCCGATATATACTCAGATAATGGGTCGAACTTTGTGGACGCTCAACGGGAATTGCAGCGTTGGCACAAGAACATAAACAGAGACGAACTGCAGGATCGAACCGTGGCCTACGGCATACGATGGCATTTCAACCCCCCACAGGCCAGTCACCGAGGCGGCATATGGGAACGCATGATCCGGTCCGCCAGACGGATATTGCTGTCAATCATGGAGCAGCAGCCGCCTGACGACGAGACGCTGAACACCGTCATGACTGAGGTGGAGCAAATCCTGAACAACCGCCCCCTGGTTCCAGTATTGAACGGCGACCCCACCCACCTGGAGCTCACCCCAAACGACTTATTGACGCTAAGGTCGAACGAGGGTTTCCAAGGGCCGGTAAACCTTCGTGGGAGCTACCTCCACGGATGGAAGCAAGCGAACTATCTGGCCAAGGTCTTCTGGAGGCGATGGCTACGGGAGTACCTACCGGCTTTGCAGACTCGACAGAAGTGGCTGGCCAAAACAAGACCATTCAAAGTTGGGGACGTGGTTATGATCGCCGACGAACGCGCACATTTCAGCGCTTGGTCTTTGGGAGTAGTTACGGAAACCATCAAAAGCACTGACGGAATGATAAGAACGGTGAAGGTGAAGACAGCTAACGGAGTGCTCATTCGTGACATACGCAGTATTAACCTACTCGAGAGCGAAGACGGAGGAGCTGATAACCCTGAGGCCTAGTACACCTTTTCACACCAGTAATTGAGGTGGATAAAGAAAGACCATATATACCACACAATCTCCGTCAAACACGTTAAGGTGCTCGCGGTCCTTTCGTTGACATTACAGAAGGTTCTTTCCGATATGTGGTGATGAGTGCGATTCCATTATACATCCCGATACATACACGCATTCACGACGCACTCTACATCCCGTAAACCCATCATACATGTGACAGTGTTCTTTGTTTGCCTTTTGTTGACGCTACCGAATGCCCCTTGCATATGTAGAATCAGCGGAGCTCAGGTCACACACACATGTTACATTTACTCGTTTTCTTGCCACGCGGTCTTTTGTTGACATTGCAGAAAGTCCTCCTTTGATGTGTAGTCATACCTGTGATTTCATTGTAACCCCGGCACACACACACACGCACACACACACACACACTCAAGCACGTACATCCAGGACCGGACGGCCCCTTACGAGGACAACGTCTATGTGACCATTCACGCCCGCCATCGGTCATTTGGTCTTGTGGAAGATGTAGACTAACCTCACGTCTATGTATCCAATGGATTAGGTGCGACCAGTAGTAGAACGTTGACGACGAGCATTAGACGCGCGCACTGACAGCAGGGCCTAGGCAGGTAGGAAGAATCAGTACCTTTATACCGAACCTTTGACTCTGCTAAGGATCCAGGAGGATTTTGGTGGGCGGTGTAACAGCCGGACATGGAAAATCCCCCTTTTTCCCTCGCGATTCAGTCTTTTTCCCAACATCACTCATTTCCATACACTATTGACTTGTCTTTACGAATTGGCTGTTTTTCTGGACCAATTGTTGTTTGTTCGCGCCCAGAGCGCTACTTTGACACATCCTTGTTCAGGACCTGCGTGACGCACGTGCTGTCTGCTCACACGCTGCTATTCGGTTTCTCGTTGTTGAGTCCTTGTGATCGTATTATTGAGGTTTGTATATTGTTTATGTCATTGTTTATCTTAATAATCTAGTATCGTAGAATATCACGGATAATCGTCTTCTGATTTCGGGATCCGTTGCGAATTCGGCTACGCATTGCTCAAACGTTCGTAACACCGGGGTCTCCGACTCAAACCGTCTTCGTCAGCTGCTTAGTGGCATTTCCCTCGGTGACCAGAAGCCTTCACAGCTTCTGCGTCGTATGCGACAGCTGGCCAGGGGCTTCCAAGTTGGTGACATGATGTTGCGAGAATTGTGGATGCAGCCGCTACCCGAACAAGCGCAATGCACTCTGGCCCCTGTCGTAGATGAAGTCTCACTAGACAGACTGGCTTTGGTGGCGGACCGTTTTATGGAAACCGCCTCTGCCCAAATTAGTCAGTGTGTTTGTTCGTCCACAACCACTACGGAGGCGACTCTCACAGATTTAGCTGCACAACTCAGTGCCCTTCGGGCGGACGTGACTGCTATTCAGTCTTCAGGTTCGGCACGTCGTAGCCGCTCCCCAACTCGCACCCGTCGGCCTATTGCCGCTCGCAGTCCTCCTAGGCCAGCCTCTCCCGATGCACACACTTGGACATGGTGTTGGTATCACCGCCAGTATCGTGCCAGCGCCAGGAAGTGTACACCCCCGTGCACGTTCCACGACAACCAGGGAAACTCGTCGGCCAACGTGTGGGTACGGCAGTGCTCGTTGGCCTCCCTACACCATGCCGTCTTCTATTTATCAAGGACCTCATCTCCCACCGTCAGTTTTTGATTGACACTGGCGCACAGATCAGTGTCGCTCCCCCTAACCCTTCTAATCGTCAGCACCGGCACACTTTAGAGCTTCAGGCCGCCAATGGGTCTCGTATATCCACTTTTGGTACTAGGCGTCTCAAATTAGATCTGGGTCTGCGTCGTTTATTTCAGTGGACTTTTGTCATTGCCGACGTTTCCCAGCCCATCCTAGGAGTTGATTTTCTGCATCATTTCAACCTTTCGTTACATCCCGCTTCTCGTAAGTTAACCGACCCTGTAACTCATCGTGCTGTTGTTGGATCTGTCTGCTTGGTCAACGTTGTTCGACCGTCCGTAGTTCCTATCGCCAACGATACCTTCGCCAAAATTTTAGCTGAGTTTCCGTCTCTAACCGGACCGGCAAACCACTTACCCGTGGTGCGCTCGGCTGTTTTACATCACATCAGTACCTCTGGACCTCGTGTTTTGCCCGTCCTCGTCGCCAAGCCCCAGACAAACTGGCCGTCGCTCGTCTTGAATTCCAGAAAATGATGGACCTAGGCATCATCCGTCCTTCGAACAACCCGTGGGCCTCTCCATTGCACATGGTGCCGAAGAAATTTTCAGGCGACTGGCGTCCGTGTGGTGACTATCGCCGCCTCAATCAGGTCGCAACGCCAGATCGATATCCTGTGCCTCACATTCATGATATCACGTCTGCTCTGGCTGGATCCACCATCTTCAGCAAAATCGACCTGGTCCAAGCCTATCACCAAATTCCGGTCGCCCACGAGGACGTTGCAAAAACCGCCGTTACCACTCCGTTTGGTCTATTTGAGTTTCTCCGTATGCCATTTGGCTTGCGCAACGCGTCCCAGACGTTCCAGCGGTTTATTGACGGTGTTACCCGCCGGCTGCCCTTCGTTTACCCTTACATCGATGATATTCTTGTCGCTAGCCCCAGCATCGACGAACATCAGCTTCATCTTCGACAGCTCTTCCAGCGGTTAACAGAGCACGGTGTTACCATCAATGCCGCCAAGAACGAATTAGGGAAGCCGTCATTGCTCTTCCTCGGTCACATCATCGACGCCAACGGCATTCGTCCGGCTGGAACCAAGGTCAGTGATATTGTTGAATCTCCACTACCACAGTCCTTCAAACAGCTCAAGCGTTTTAACGGCTTTGTCAATTATTACCGCCGGTTCATTCCACACTGCGCCACCCTGATGCAACCGCTCACTGATCTTTTGCGGGGCAAACAACGAACCCTCATCTGGACCGATCAAGCCCAGGAGGCCTTTTCTCAGCTCAAACAGGCCTTGTCGTCTGCGGTTCTTCTCCGTCATCCGGATCCCCACGCTCCCGTCAGTATCGCTGTTGATGCTTCCGACGTCGCACTTGGCTGCGCTCTCCAGCAGGCCGTGAACGGCGCTTGGGAGCCTCTGGCTTTTCACTCACGCCGCCTGTCTTCCGCAGAATCCAAATACAGTGCGTTTGGTCGTGAGTTACTTGCCGTCTACACCGCCATCCGTTACTTTCGCCACGCTCTGGAAGGACGGGAATTCATCATTTTCACAGATCACAAGCCACTACTGTATGCTTTCCGCAACGCGTCTGATCGTCATTCTCCACGAGAAATTCGCCAGCTGGATTTCATATCACAATTTTCTGCTGACATTCGTCATATCTCCGGGTCAGCTAATGTGGCTGCAGATACTCTTTCCAGGATCCACAGTCTCGGGTCGCCCGCTGCTCTCGGTATCAATCTCGAGGACCTGGCACAAAGCCAGCAGGATCCTGATTTTCAACAAACCATTCACGATACAAGTCTCCGAGTGTGGGCTTTGCCTCTTCCGTCATCTGCTGGCACTATCCTCTGCGACACCACCTTGGATCACCCAAGGCCAATCGTACCACTTTCACATCGCCGTCCAATTTTCGATGTGTTGCACGGTCTATCCCATCCGGGTATCGAGGCCACATGCAAACTAGTCCGTGCCCGATTTGTTTGGCCAAACATGGATCCCGACGTTAGTCAGTGGGCACGTAACTGCACTGCTTGTCAGCGAGCCAAAATTCAGCGACATACTACCAGTCCAGTCGGAAATTTTGAGACTCCAGACGCCCGTTTCGCTCACGTGCACATCGACATTGTGGGACCCTTGCCACTACCCCGAGGTATGATCTATCTACTCGCGTGTATTGATTGTTTCACTCGTTGGCCCGAGGTCATACCCATTCTGGATGTATCCAGTGAAACTGTCGCTTGTGCTTTCATGGAACACTGGATTTCCCGCTTTGGTTGTCCCACCACAGTAACCACCGATCGAGGAGCTCTGTTCGAATCTGCCACTTTCGATAATCTCCTCCAACTGACTGGCACTAAGCGTATTCACACCACAGCTTATCATCCCCAGGCAAATGGCTTGGTCGAACGTTTTCACCGGCACCTCAAAACTTCGCTCAGTGCTCACAACAATCCTCAGTGGACGGACATCTTACCACTAGTTTTATTGGGCATTCACAATACGTTGCGCAGCGACAGTCCCTGCACACCTGCGTCCATGACATTCGGCACCACCGCTCGTCTCCCTGGTGAATTTGTCGCACCCAAGGTGAGCGCACCTTGCCCCAACCTTGGAGACTACACTAAACGTCTCATGATCTACACGCGTCAGAAGATTGTTATTCCTGTCCGCTCGACAGATCGGCCGTCGTTTATTCTCAGTCACCTACATACGTGCACGCACGTTTTTCTGCGTACGCCGAGCCGCCGCCCGTTGAATCCGGCTTATTCAAGCCCGCACAAAGTCATTCGGCGTTTAGAAAAAACGTTCATCATCGATCTCAATGGTCGGAAAGAAACCATCAGCATCGACCGCCCTAAGCCAGCGTTCGTCGACTCGGAAACCCAGCCTACGCCGTTGCCCGTCGATGGTAAAAACACAGACGTTTGCCCGACTCCAACAACATCTAGCTCCAGCACGCGTGAGTCACAGGTCGACCCCCCATCACATTCCACCAGGTCTGGTAGGCATGTTCGTTTCCCTGCACGATTCGTTGACATTATTGTTCTTACATAGATTTTCTCTTTTTATTGCATACTGTATCCAGTTTTTCTTATCTCTTCCAGGGTCAGTCGTTGTTTACCTAGGAAGGATCTGGCACACCACTAACAATGGACATGTGTCACTATATGAACATTACCATTTTTTTGTTGTCGTTGTTGCCTACGTGCCTTGTACATGGTTTGGCACGTCCCTGTCCCCACTTAAGGTTTCTAGATAGAGAGCGCGGGGAGAGGATACCCCACCAGTTCACGCGTGAGTAACCTTCTCTGCGGCTATATATGGCCCAGAGGTCCTTAGATCACCTAAGAGGTGCTGAGCACAAACCCTTTTCCAGCTGGAACTATTCAGCTGGTTTTTGGCTCAACGCACGACGCTCTCTTAGGTCGAAGTTCTCCTACTCGGTCGTCCTTCTGGGGGGGGACTGATGTAGCGGCTTCGCAGACACCAAATTCAATAAAATACAATCGCGAGCTTAGAGCTTAGGCGCGCCTTGTTTAAGTCCACCTGTTTGAAAAAAAGAACACGTTAAAAAAGAAGAACCTTCGTCACACTATGTCAAAACGGCAAGGCGCGCTTCAGCTTATCAGCTCTGGTGATTAGCTCGATCGGCCTCCCTTCTCCTATACTTTATACAGGGCAATCAATACAAGTACAAAAACCATCAATCGCTGTCGTTCTGCGTCTTTATTCGCTGGACGGGAATTGAGTCCACAAGTCGTGCGTTTGACTAAAAGGGGAATGACTGACTCAGGCTTCTCTGTTTCGTAAATTATACGAGTGAGTTCTCTGTCGTCGAGTGAGAATGTATGAAACTGTGTCGAGAGTAGGAGTGTTGGGTGTTACGAACGTTTGAGCAATGCGTAGCCGAATTCGCAACGGATCCCGAAATCAGAAGACGATTATCCGTGATATTCTACGATACTAGATTATTAAGATAAACAATGACATAAACAATATACAAACCTCAATAATACGATCACAAGGACTCAACAACGAGAAACCGAATAGCAGCGTGTGAGCAGACAGCACGTGCGTCACGCAGGTCCTGAACAAGGATGTGTCAAAGTAGCGCTCTGGGCGCGAACAAACAACAATTGGTCCAGAAAAACAACCAATTCGTAAAGACAAGTCAATAGTGTATGGAAATGAGTGATGTTGGGAAAAAGACTGAATCGCGAGGGAAAAAGGGGGATTTGCCACGACCGGCTGTTACATTGGGTGTGGATGGGATTATGGGTACATCTTTAGTGTCATGTTCCATCGCGTCATTTATGGAATGAGGATTTGTTTTTAGTGTACCATGGAAAAGTTCTGATATCTGAGTCAGTTCCGATTCTGGCACTAGAAAATCGCCTGCCGGAGCCAATCGTCGCACAGGAACATTTTCTTCCTTGCCACTAGGCAGTTTAACGCGGGCGTATTGAGGACTACAACTAACTTACTCGAATTCTTCAACCATGGGATCAAACTTAGAGGATCGGTTCATCCGTTTGAGCAGTACGGGGCCTGGAACTGTTAGCCATGTTGGCAATGAAGTACCGTTAGGTGGTCGCCGGGAAAAGCTAAACGGCTTCTCATGTGGAGTGCAGTTCGTTGCTGTACACAGTAGTGAGCGGACAGAATGCAAGGCATCTGAGAGAGCGGTCTCCCATTGCGAGATCGGTAGAACTCTGGTTTTTATAGCGAGAGTGGTCGCTTTCCAAAGCGTGATGTTCAGGCGTTCCACTTGTCCATTTCCTTGGGGATTATATACAGTGGTGTGACTGAGAGCCACGCCCTTATTTTGCAAGAACTCAGACAACTCAGTCGACATGAAACTCGTCCCTCGATTAGAGTGTATGTATGTCGGCATACCGAATATGGTGAAAAGTTGGCATAGGCAATCGGCAACGGTAGGTGAGTGCATATCCGCACAAGCAAACGCGAAGGGAAAACGCGAGTATTTATCAACGATAGTCAGCATATATCGATTACGAGTTGTCGAAGGCAGAGGGCCTTTGAAGTCAATGCTCAGTCTTTCGAATGGTTGTGTAGCCTTGATAAGACGACCGACTGGGGGTTTATAGAATCGTGGCTTTATTTCCGCACAAACACTGCACCGTGTGATCATGTGTTTAATCTCTTCAATCGAATACGGTAGATTTTAGATCGTACAAAGTAGGCCATTCAGGAAACTTCGGAGTGGTACAGCGAATCGTGCAGTTCTCTTAACTTGGCCGCACCAAAATGAGTACCACATATGTTGCGAGATAGCTTATCAGCACCTGCATTGTCTTTTCCGGGCCTATAAATTGTCATAACAATACGCGAATAGTTCAAGTCTCCATCGTTGAATCGTGTCATTTTTGATCTTGCTCGTTTGTCTTCCGTCGTACATAAAGACCACAGACCGCTGGTCAGTAATAAGTTTAAAGTGGCGTCTTAGGAGATAATGTCGGAACTCACGAAGGGCCTGGACAGTTGCGCATGCTTCTTTCTCGATAGCAGAGTGATGCCTTTCGTTGGCTGTTAGGGTACGAGAGAAGAAGGCTACAGGGCGATTATTCTGGCTCATTGAGGCGGCTATTGCGACGTCCGAAGCATCCGTTTCAACCGCCAACAAGGCACTTTGGTCCGTTGTTACTACCATAGCGCTTTCTATTGTCTTTTTGAGGAGTTCGAAGGCACGTTCCACACTTTCTGGCGGAGGAAAAGTTGTGTTTTTCACAAGTGGATTGATCTTGTCAGAGAACGATAGTATCCACTGCGAATAGTAGGAAAACACGCCAATGACTCGATGCAGGGACTTCATATCGTTTAGTGGTGGGATCTCGCGCAAGGGTTTCATCCGGTCAGGTATTACTTCTCCTTGCGATATCAAGTAACCCAAAAGTTGGATTTTGTTTGTGGCGGTCACAGTTTTGGCCTTATTGAATGTTATGCCGTATTTCGCGGCGGCCTTCAGGAAACGCTCAAGATTTCGATTGTGGTCCTCCTTGATTACGCCGCATACTGTCATGTTGTCCATGTAGGCTAATGTATGTATAAAACCTTCAGCCTTCAAGATTTCGTCACTGGTGCGTTGAAAGCAGGCAACTCCGTTGGTAACCCCAAACGGTATACGCCCTTATTGATAAAGAGCACCACATGCTTCAAATGCAATATATGGCCTCTCGTGCTCCGCGATAGGAATCTGATGATACGCATTCTTTAGATCCGGGGTGCTGTATATTGAATAACGAGATATAGCCGCAACCATTTTTCGATTTGAGGTAGTGGATAGGCATCCAAATGAGTGAAGTGATAGATAGTTTGGCTGTAATCCACAACCATGCTTTTCTTGTGGGTCGCGTCGTTAGTTACAAGAACTTGCGTTCTCCAAGAGGGGTTGGATGGTTCGATGATGCCATCTTTCAGGAGACGCTGGACCTCAGCCCGTATAAGGTATTCGTCCTCAGCAGAATGTCTGCGAGACTTTGTAGCGATGGGTCTGCAATCAGGCGATAAGTGGGCAATTAAAGGAGGAGACTGTACCTCGGCACCATCCAGACCGCACAAAAAAACGTACCGTATTTGCCGCCGAATTGTATTTACAACTTGTCATGTAGCCCTAGAAAATCATGGCCAAGTAGAATATCAGCGCAGAGGTTACTCATGGCAGAGAGTCTGAAATTGTCGTACGAACGTTTTGGTAGCAGATGTTTGCCAAGCAGTATTTTGTAATAGCACACGACGGAGGCGTAGAGGCCATTGTTATTCGAGAGTCGTATGGTCGGACCTCCCACCGATGGGAGTCTACAACAGACTGCGAAAGGTAATTGTCAAAACTACTAGTGTCCATGAGTGCCTGAAGTTCAACATTATTCACATAGACTCAAGTGGTCGCGTGGGACAGACGAGGAGGTGCGGCAGCCGTCAAAATAGAGGACAGTAGTGGACGGATAACCGAGGTAACGAATGAGTTAGTCGGTTTTGAACGACATACACGCTTGAAATGACCTGTTTTCCCACAGGCCTTGCAGATGGCATCTTTGGCAGGGCACTTTATACGAGGATGCTTAGAATAACCACAAAAATAACAGTTATGTTTATTAACAGTAGACACAATTGGTTCGGTCTCGATCGTTGGACTGACTGGATTTGTCATTGGTGGAGAGCACATTGGGGTAGAAGAAGAACAGGGAGCGTTCTCAGTTGCATAGGACTAAGATTGTTTCCGAGCAGCCTTTAATGATCTAGCCATATCACAGGCTGTTTGAAAATGTAGGGTAGATTGTTCTAGTAGTCTTGTTCGAATGGAGTTGGATTGAAGACCGGTAATGAATGCATCACGCATATCATCGTCACAACATTCTTCAGCAGATACAGGACGAAAGTCACAGTCCTTTGCGAGTGTTTTGATGTTCTGGACGAACTGGTCTATGCTCTGCCCATTCTGTTGTTTGCATGTAGTAAGGTGATAACGGGCAAAAACCACATTTCTGAGACGGAGGTACAGGGACTAGAGGGTTGAAATGGCACTGTCAAAAGCCTGACGTTCAGAAACATGTTCGTAAATGTTTCGAGAAAGAGAATTAACGAGTATTTCAAATTTGTCGGCCTCTTCGGGTTGCACTCGTTTCAGAAACGCATTGAAGGTCCGCAGCCTGTATGTCCACTGTTTGGATGCATCAGGAACGTTCACGTCAGTGTCAAATTTATCCGGGCACAGATAACGGTCCATTTGTTTTTTTTTACTAGTTGAAAAAATTGTAACGTCAGTCACCGATTACGTACGTACTGAATGCAAAAGACTTCGGGACTTCGATTTAGAATGTAACGCTTTACTCAACTAGTAAGAAGCGTACATGGGCTGAAATGCAAAAAACAGCAACTTAGTTACAACGCATAAAGTGGAACCATAAAACGAGAGGTGAATTCGCATGACAGTGACAAAAGAACTGACTAAAATGTTGGCCCCACCAATCACAAGACTCTTGAACTCGTCAGTTTCGGGCGGACGACCACCTAAAGAGGGGAGACAGGCTATTAGCGTCCCCTTTGTTTATAGCCCTTTCAAAGGCGTCTGTCATGAACTATCGTCCTGCTTGCTTGGCATCCGTTGTTGGCAAGGCGCTGGACTTTCTAAATGCTTTCCGCCTGAGCGAACGCGTTAGGAGTAACCAGGTACTCTGCTCACAACAACATGGATTTTGGAAGAAGCGTTCGTGTACATCCAACCTGCTGCTTGCTCGCGAAGACTGGTTGGAAGCCAAGGCCGTAGGGCACCCTACGGACGCAATCCGGTTGACTTCAGCAAAGCATTCGACAAGATACCGCATGGACGACTGTTACAGAAACTCGTAGCCCTTGGTATTGAGGCCCCAATGATTCACCGGATTGCGCCGATCGCCAGGTTTTACAAGACGACTTGGACGCACTGGAGTATTGCTCCAAGACTTGGCAACGCCCTATCAACGTAAAAAGGTGTATAGATGGGTGTGGGGAGGTCGGAGAGCGGCACATCGTGCTACTCGCGTGGGATGCCCATCCACACGTCGAATTGTGGGAAGGCTCTTTGGGTAGCAGAGACATCAAATCCGAGGACCAAAGACAACACGAACGAAGCACGCGCCTCGGATTCAGGTATGTACCGAACGATACGTCGGTCTTTTGGACAACTATCTATGCCTTCCTTTAAAATGCTGTATGCTTCTCACGTATGTCCGCGAATGGAATACGTTGGAACTGCCACATTCTCCTGTACGGCCACGAAAGTTTCAAAGCTAGACCGAGTACAACGGGCTGCCATTCGCCTTGTCGTTGGATTGCATGGGATTAGTTATAAAGGTTGTTTTTAAGCCACTGGAATTTTCCCAGAGGCATATCGTAGGATTTGCGGTGATTTCATCTACACCAGACGCATTCTCCGTGGAGATTTAGAGCCAGAGTTAAAGGTATACTTTCTCTTGCAGGTGCATAAGCGTACTCTAGGTCATCCGCTTACGCTAATGAGACAACAATCAGTGGGTCTGTCGCTGGTATACCACCTCTCAACGAGGGTTACGAGTCAATGAAATGCATTGCTAACAGAAGTGATGGAAGAGGAGAATGGCCACACATCCAAGCAACGCCTGGTCGTCCTTGTGGAGCGGTGATGGTAGGACAGGTACATCCAAGTTCATGCCACCAGCGTTGAGATGCGGAGGCTCATAAGGGATACCGCCTTGCTGCCTCTCATTTTTATGATCGAAGTTGGAGCCTCACGCACAATCTGTAAACCAAAGAAGACCTCAGGAAGCGACAATACTCTGTGAAAATAAAACTGCAAGAAGACCGTGAAAAATGAGGGTATCGAATGCAATACTTGCCAGAGTTGGCATCATATGACTTTCATCAAGACTATCAAGAGAACATATGACCTATACGCTAAGTTTATTTATCTCCAGTGGTTTTCTATAGAGTGTCAGTCCACAATACGTAAGGTTGGGTCTCGACTGGCGATCCTGGTAGACAGTGCTCAAACAGCCGAAAAGAAGTCACAGACTGTCTTGCCCCTAATCAAGGTGCACAGGGCGCAAGCAGTTAAGAAGGAATCACGGACTACTTTGATCCTGAGTACAGTAAACTGGGAGCTATATTTGGATGTAATACGTTATGGCCCTCGTTAACGTTGTCACTCAACTTCAACTTGCGACTCCGGTCGCTCCAGCCCGCTACGGAAAATCAGAAAACAAAACCCGACTCGCCGAAAATGTGTATCTCACAAAAATTACCATGCTGTATATAAGGCGAATGTCGAATATTCTCGAGTTCGGGCTTGCAGTTAGGTTCAAGCCCTGTTGGGCCGACTAAGTTGATAGACATATTTAGCCAGATTGACTAATGATCCGTTGACCCAATTTGCATCGGACTGTAGATGAATGCTCGATCAGCAACAAGGGTTATGCCATGAGTCGTCCGATAATTTATTGACCATTGCTTGTTCAATCCGGCCCGACAGGATGATAAATGGCATACCATTCAGGCCACTGCGAACATCTTGGTGGTTCATGAGTTACCGGGACGAACTACGCAGGCTATCCGGGCTCGGAATTTCAACGCCCACAATTGAGGGGAAAAACGCCCAAGGCAAAGACACTGCAACCCCGAGGAAACTGTTTAGTTCCAGCATCAGGTCAGTGATTGCGTTCAACTTTGCCGAATCCGAGTCGTCGCCACCTGCCGAACGCAAAACTCACGACAGTAGGTTGTTGCAGCGGTAATGGACACTACCTGAATTGCACCCTATAGGCCTTAGACGGTTGGCCAAGAGCAGTGACGTTCAATTTTCACGACACCCCAGGTTGCTGTAGGTGTCGTCAGTGTAACGACACTGAGAACTTGCTGGCATTAGAAACAACTTTAAGGGGCGGTTCTGAAATCCACATAAGACCTGATCTACCCAGATCCATTCGGAAAGACCCAACACGTGTAACACATCAAGACACGTAGTGTATTCCTGCATGGAGTTCCTGAGTCACTCAATGACAAACCGAGAGACGAAGGGAGCCATGACCTCTATCAGTGGAAATTTATAGCATTGAATTTGGCGATCGACGGATTAGTAGTGTGCAGTATCGACAAGCTGCCACTTGTAGAATATCCCCCAGCCTATATTCCTCCGAATCACTCTACTGTCGGAAACTATGGTGATAATGAAGAAATGATATGCCACTAGAGGTGGGTTCTCTTCAGAGCTACATCTGCACGGGTGCAGATCGAGAGGCGAACGCTATCTACAAGGGTCAGAAAACCAGCCAACATTGTCGTTGCCAAACCTACCAGAAATCACAATAGAATACGGTAACCGGCTACCAAGTCCAAAAAACTCGGCCATGCCAGCTCAGGCGGAGCTTGCAAACTAAACACATTTGATTGGCCAGGCACTTCCGCCCAGACTTCTTCACATGCGGGACACCCCAGCCTGCATCCGTCACGGTAACCACTAGTATCTCTGTGGTAACAACGTAACTGGCTTCGTCCCTGCAAAGCGATACCATGATGGTTGGTACTTGGAATTGCATACACAAACCGCTAAAGCCTCACGTCTTCGTGCCAGCACGACGAGACTGAATCTTGATGTGGTGTGGTAACTTGCGTGCCTCCATGACCCAAATAACTATACAGGATGGCTTCTTTAAGCCGGAGATACAATAATGCTTTACAGATCAAAGGGCAGGGACCAGACGAAGTCCAGTTTCAGAACCAGTTCATGGGCGAATTCTGGTTCCACTGTGCTTCTGGAGAGGTCACTCCAGCGAATAAGCACAGAGAGAAACAGTTTACCGGTCTAAAAACCTCCACTAGATGGACGTAGGAGTAGAGTACCTGGGGTTTCTCTCGACAGCGGGAGAAGTCATCGCACTTCATTGAACAACAATCGCCCGCCTAAGTAGGGGCAAGTTCCAGCCCAAAGGATATTGCCCCGTCCACGTTCCGCTTGCTCCATTGGGTGCATGGGGCTGAAGACGGAATCCGAAAAGCGGATCGATAAACATGCACTAGCAAAGACGACAAAATTCGTGCAGCAGTCAGGTCTTACGTGACAGCCCAGAAGAATTTCCTTCACTGGTTCTTCGGTCATGTTCCCGTGCTGGGTTAATGCCCCACTGGCTTGTGCGTCAGACTTTTGAGTCAAAGAATCCGGTTAGGGTTCCCAAAGAAAAACCCCTGTGGTGTGCGCAGCCGCAAAGTACGATTTTCCCAGAAACCTCCAGTATCTTTCCTGTAAAATACTTTACCAACTTACCCTCTTTTAATTCGGGACCGATGCAAATCGCCACTGGTAATTGCGGCTCTGATGAAAGCAGTAGTTCAGGAGTTGGGTTTAAATCAAATGCACTCCTTAAGCCTCATCATCATCCTCGTTCAGCGGTAAACAGTAGGACAAGCCCCGCTGAGCACTGCCTTTCTCACCATGTTGCACGTTGGATTAGAAAGTACGAATATACAAGATAGACAGGGAGTAGACCTACACGGGAGGGAAAAGGGGGAAACGCCCTAGTAGCCAACACACGGAATACACAGTCTAACTGTACGAACACACATTGATCAATCATCCTGACCCGACAGAAAGTTCACGGTTTACTGCCATATCCTTCATTGTCTCCAACCGACTGCTTGAGAGATCTTATGGACCCCAACCACGAAGACGTGAAGCACCTACTTTTCCTCAGTTCGTTGTACATCTCGTTTCTCGTTTCCACGTTATCTGTTGACCTCCACGTGGTTTTTTCCACTCCTGAGGAAAAACGGAGAACAGAACACGGTGTGGTAGACGTAGGTTTGCCATACGTAACACGTGCCTCAACCAACGAAGTCTACTAATCTGGACACGCTGCGACAGAACGTTCTCCGAATTAATACCCAATACTCGCTTTCTGACTTCATCATTGCTCACTCGGCTATTCCACCCAATCCTAGCGATACTGGGTGGAATTGAGTGTATGGGAGCATAATGTACACCTGTTTCATCTCCGCTGGAGACTGTATGCAATGCATAATCACACCGCATCTCACCCAGAATTTAAACCCGGAATTTGTTATTGTGAGTGACAAACAAACTGAATCTTGATGTGGTGTGGTAGCTCGCGTGCCCACATGACCTGTCTTCACTCCCGAGGAGACTGATACTTCGTGCGTCGTGGATTAACATTTCGTTTGCGGCCTTTATCTTCACTGTTCTTATCATTTCTTCGGAGCTTTCGATAGACTCCATAACCAAACCCAGAAGCCAGGTGCTGAAATGCGCGTGTTCGTCTGCGATCATCACTACATCTACAAGATTGACTGGTCTCGCTCTGATAAGCCGCCTCTGGCGAGCTTG
Organism: Fasciola hepatica; assembly: GCA_948099385.1. Taxonomy (NCBI): domain Eukaryota; kingdom Metazoa; phylum Platyhelminthes; class Trematoda; order Plagiorchiida; family Fasciolidae; genus Fasciola; species Fasciola hepatica. The sequence goes on from CANUEZ040000130.1 coordinate 214,417, forward strand.
CGGAGCCAGTAGGTGGGCCCGCAGACATCGCCTCTAAAACACCTCGGAAAAGGTAAATCCTGACGAGTGCCTACGATTCTTGACCCATTGACGGACTATAGATTCGCTGACATGTCTTTTCGATTGATGAAGCGTTGCAAGTCCCGAAGAAAAGACTCGGTTGTCATTGACTGCGTAACGTCTTGGGGCACGGTGCATGAATTCATGCACGTCATGATACACCCATATCGTTTGTCCAACTTCTTCCCACACTTGATCCAAAAGGGCCCGAAATAGTCCAACCCGGTGTCGCTGAACGGCCACCAGCCCGGAATCACTCTGCATTCTGGCAGCAGGGCCATGTGTTGTTTGCCCGCTGCGGCATTGCGCCCTTTTCAGTGTACACAACGTCAGATTACGCGTTTTACAGTCACTCTTCCTCATAGCAACCAAAGGCGCTTTCGGATGAGGCTCGTCACGTGACTTTCCCGGCATGTCCCTCCACGGCGTGGGCGTGTTGGGTCATTGGCTCTATCACAGGTTGTCGAACCAGTAGCTATATGGGCTGTTTTGTGTCAAAGCACAGGTGGGAGTGGGTCAGCCTACCATCCCCCGCAGTAAACCACTAATGAGTTTGGGGTTTATGTGCTTCAATTTACCCTTCAAAGATGATATTCTCTTGTCGATTGGTCCCACTTATTCCGCCCCCTAGAGTTCCCAGGTGAAAGCCTTCCGTTGTATTATCTTGAATATATGGTGTTCTGCTGCTCGTAGTTCATCGGGGCTTATCGGGCCCACTTGTATCCGGCTAGCAAATGTCTCTTCAACCTGGCCAACCAAACTACTGAACGAAGTGTCTTTATCCAGGAGGAAAACCTGACCAGTCACGACAAAATTAATGTCGCTTTGACGACCCTGGCAGTCATCACTACGCTTTTGACCTCCAGTCCCAATTCCAGAGGGGATTTTAGTTTGTACACGGGCCAGTTCCGTCGCTGTTTTAACTGGAATTTCGGTCCTCCCGTTCACGTTTCGAATTGCTGGAAGTTGGTCGCACCTAGGGTGCACGGATCGGCTCGGCTGTCGCCAGACCTGATATATTTCCACTGGTTCATGGCTAATTCGTCGTGGATAATCGTGAGTCGGTTAGCAACGGAAGCACTAAACCGGCTCCTGACGTTGGTAATGTAGTACAGTACTATCGTTGAGTCCGTCCAAAAGCTAGCCGACAAAATTTAGAGGTCGAAACACCTCTTCGCCGCTTGTACCGCCCTGACTGCTAACACAGCTGCGCCGAGTTCAAGGCGTGGGATCGAGACCGACTTCAGTGGAGCAGCGCGGGCGTTAGAGAACAGGATCCTCGCAGTATATTGTCCATCTCTTGTGCGCCATCGTCCGTACATCACATCTCTATAATCGACTTCGGATGCATCGAAAAAGGCATGTAGTTCTCCCGTCCGCGCTGTATGGCCAGGAGTCAAACATCGTGGGATTCTTATGTCCCTAATTTCTTCGAGGTGTTCAAAAATTCTTCCCAGTCCAGCCGGTCCTCTCGGTCCAGTCAATGGTGCCAATCAGCCTTCTCACAGCACAACCGCTGCAGCAAGATCTTTCCGGGTGGCAGCCATGGTGAGACAAAACCGGGCGGTTCGAAGAAACGAGACAGCGGTTAGTATGCCTCGACGGGTTATTGGCAGCTCGGGAACGTTTAGCTCAAAAATATGGTCATCTTTTCCGCGTCCCATTGTATTCCTAAAGTGCTTTCGATAGGAAGTAGAGAGCCTTCCAAATCTCTTACCCTTCAGCCGTTTAGTGGTACGGAATGACCTTTAGCACTTCCGAAGCGTTCGACATACATTTTGTTAGATGGAAGCCGCCCTCTTCCAGCAATCTCGTCATACCCCTGAACTGCTCTAGAGCTGATTCCACATTGTGAGTGACCCAAAATAGTCGTCGACGTAGAAGATCCTGCTGACGCTATCTACCACCGTCCGATGGACTAGATCGCCATGTTTGTTCGCAGATTCCCAAAGGGCGTAGTTTGTACAGAATGGTGAGAATATGGCTCGGGAGGGGTGGACGGTCATCCTATAGTTCACCACTGCGCTGTCCCGGTCGCTCCCTTCCCACCACAGGAAACGCAAAGCATCTCGTTCTCCTACCGGAATCTTCACCTGATGGAACATTTCCCTAATGTCAGCAGACAAAGCCACTTTACCCACTCTGAAACGGCACAAAACATCGATCAGTGGAGTGGTCCAGTCAGGCCCCTGTAGTAGATGATCGTTTAATGACTTGCCCTTGAACTTGGCCGCACAGTCGAAAGCCACCCACAGCTTTTTGGGTTTCTTAGGGTTGATAACCGGATGGTGAGGCAGATACCAGATACCCCTTGTGCTGTCGGTGTTAACAGGCACCTTTTCAATGTAACCGAGGGTCTCGTTTCGCCTCATCAAATCCGCGTATCGTTCCCACAGATTCTGGTCTCGAATGAAGCGTTCTTTTAGTCGTAGTAATCGTTGGAGGGCATAATTTGTGTTGTCAGTCCACGGGTCGACCGACGTGCGCCATGGGAGGGGAACCTCGAACTGTTTTTTGAGGCCTTTAGTGCCTTGCAGCACCGTTTGCGAGGCGAAGTGATCCTTTTGAGACAACGATGGTCTTTCGTCTCTGATGTCATGAAGCTCCTTTTCATACGGCCGCTGCAGGTGATAATCCATTCGGTCCGTTTCGGAGGATAAATGATTCACAGAACCACGTCCCCGTATTGGACCATATAACATCCATCCCAGAGCCGTGCGTACGGCATAAGGTGCCTGGCTGTCGCCCACTCTCTGGTCAAGTGCTCAATGTGCCTCTGGCAGGTCGCAGCCGATGAGGAGATCCACCTCGTCTTCCTCCCACTCTATAACCGTTACTTTCTGCAGGAGGGGCCACCTAGTCAAGATTGAGTTCACCGACCTTAGTGCTCGCATGAGGAGATCAGCTAACGTGAATGCTTCCGTAGGTCCGATTTGCTCGTTAGCGTCTAAAGAGATGAGCTGCAGCCCCAACCGGCCGGCTGTCATTACTAGTGTTTCTCCCACCGTGCTCACTGCTAACGACGTCACACCTTTAGAGGGCCGGTGTTTGTCGGCAAACAGCTCTTTCACTAGGGTGGTTTCAGATCCACTGTCGACGAAAGTCAACGCTTTGACCACCCCAGTTGGGGTCACTACTCCGGCGGCAACTACCTATAAACGTACTAGTTTATTGGCAGACGGCGACGCTGAACAAATCACACTGGGCTGGGTGCTCGCCTCGGCTTTGGTTTCTCCCGCCTGGTGTACCAATCCATGGTGTCTGCCCGTGCAGCCCCCGTGACCACATCTGTTACTTGTTCTACAAGCTGCCGCCCGATGCTTGGTGTTAAGGCCTATGAAGCACGCTCCTGTCATCCTCGTTACTTCCCATCGTTCGTCTGCTGTGGCCTTGACGAACTTGGAGCATTCTGGTAGCCCATGACTAGCATCACAGGATCTGCGATTTGGTTGCGTGTTGGCATTGCGTGAAGTGGCGTGTGCATCGGTCCAAGGTTGATATTTCAGCTGTTCCCGAGCAGTAGTTTGAACCTGGCTAGCACCAGACTTGTTTGCTCGGTTACTGTCCCGCATAGGACGGCCAAATATGCTGTCGGCCATCCTGGTTTGCCTGCCCAAGTATTCGGTCAGGTCTTCGAAGTTGGCCTTCTGGTCGCTTCGGCTTATACGTTCCGCTTCTTCGGCCCACCAACCCTGTAGTTCGGGAGAGAGGTGACGGACTATGCCTTCCAAGGTGTGCATGGCATCTAGGTCAGCCCTGTAACCTAAATGGTCGAGGGCTACTGAGCAGTTCTGCATCTTGATCACCAGGTCTGTCGTTGTATAGACCTTGCCCTTGGTTTTTTGGCCTCTATAATCACGCCCTCTATTAGGCTACGGGCTACTTTGATAAGTTGGATAAACAGGTCCCTTAGAATCTTCCTTGCTCGGGTGTAGCCCTGTTCCGGGTCGAGCATGGTACACCCGTCAATAGTTTCCCTTGCTCGGCCTCAACATCAGTGAGTCAGATAGAGAAGCCTTTGCCCGGGGTCGGTTATCTTATTCCCGACGAACGTTTCGAACTGCTTGATGAACTCGCAGTAGAATTCAGATCTCCCGCCGAAAGCCGTGAGATCTACCCTTGGTAAATCGATCTCTGATGTTTTATAGTCCGCGACCGGTGTAGAGTTTCCTGTTTTATTTTGCCCTGACCTGTCTGAAGTGTCGTAGTCGTTGGTCTCATGCTGATTCTATTTCTGCCTACTCTTCTATTCTGCTTCTTGGGCCTGTTGTCTAGCCGATAACACTTGTCGTTCTGGGTCTAATATAATCAAATTAGATAGATCAACGCTATTGCAATCCCGGTTACCCTCAGTTACACATGAACTAGCACTGACAGGACCAGGCGATCTAACACTAACTAAGGAATCAAAGGTACCCAAAATCTCCCCAGTGACTTGCCGTATTACTTCCTGCCCAGATTCCAATGTCTTCGATCATTTTCTTGGCATTTTGCGTGTTTCTCTCGTTCCAACTTGATCCACTGAGTATTGTAACGCACTTTTAAGCAATGCACAGCCAAATTCACAACGGATCCCAAAATCAAAAGGCGATTATCCTTGATATTCCACAGTACTAGATTACTGAATGAACAATGACACCAAAAAGATACAAACCTCAATAACGAGATCAAAAGGACTCAACAAACGAGAAACCGAATTGTAGCATGCGAGCAAGGAGCACGTGCGCCACGCAGGTCCAGAACAAGGATGTGACAAAGTAGCGCTCTGAGCGCGAACAAACAACAATTGGTCCATAAAAACAAACAGTTCGTAAAGACACGTCAATAGTGTAAGCAAGTGAGTGATGTTAAGAAAAACATGGAACTGCAAGGGTTTTGGGCTGATTTTCCACGACCGGTCGTTACTGTGGGTACGGATACAGGATACTGAAAAGCGCGGAATAAACTATAATTTCTCCCTAATCCTCAGTATTCTGCTTCCGTGAATAACTCATCCTACTTGGCATCCAGCGTCTTTCTAAAGTGCCATACACATCGTGCGATGACTACATCCTTCGTTAGTCTAACCCATACTCCCCATCACCCTATCGCAAAGGGAGCTCTCTCACGTATTTAGCCTGGAGCGTGGCCTCTACAGGTTTCTACTATTTTTTCTCGCCTTGTGCTCAGTGGCCTGTTCAAATGAATCCCCTGCACCCATGCCCGGTAATTCCCTCAGGATTTTGAACGGTTCAATGAGGTCTAATTTGAGTATTCTTTTCTCAGGTGGGAAGAGTCCCATATCCTGCAACCGCTGTTCATATGACTTCCCTTTTTGTCCTTCAACGGTGCGAGCAGCTGGTCGCCGCGGGCTGAATCTTTTATCAAAAAGTTTGCTGTCCCCCATCACGTCCATGTACACCCCTGAAGTACGGGCTCAGGGCATACGCTTTGCCCTGGTTATCATCATACATTTAACCCTTATCCCACAAGACCAAAGGTGTAACTTCATTCCCAGGCGGAGCGTCTGACTAAACATCTGTGGTGGCCTATTGATTCATGCTTAACTCCTCTAGTCAATGTCGGTTCAAAAGTTATCTTCAGTTCCCGCTGGATCTTTAAGGCCGCATTTCTATCCGCTTTGTTCCGCAACCCAGCTCTTTCCCTACCAGTGGCCTCGAAGATCTTCCAACCTGCGACCCTGTTTTTGCCTGCTCGTCGAACGGCCGGCGTCCACCAGGCAGGCTTGCCTTTAATTTGCACTTCTGGGGCGGGGCAAAACTGTCCTGCAGCTCCAGATAGTTTCACTCGATCCTCTGTCAGGTTTCTTCTACTCCAGCCTCCACACCCTCTATCACCCAGTCTAGTTGTGCAGCTGCAGTTCTAAGTTCCCCCATGTTTATCCTCCAGAAATTTCTACGTATTTCTCCTGTGGCTTCCGCATGCTTGAGACAGAGGGAAAATTCGAAGGTGACATGATCAATCTTGCCTAATTGCGTTAGCGAATGTAACCCCTGTACGTCATTTTCGTGCCTCAGGGTCACCAAGTTGAGGAGCGGAGGCGGCTATTCAGACCTGTTCCTTGTGTTTCATCCAAAGCTACTTACCCATACCTCCTTATATTTCTATGTCCAAGCCACCAGTATTCACCAGTAGCGCGGATCTAGAAAGCGAACTTTCATGGCTTTGTTCCGCACTGAATAAACTTACAACCCACCGACTTCCTTCCAGTCTAACGGCCCTAATCTGTACCAGCCATACGCAGTCTGAGGGCTTAAAAGCCTTCATGACTACCACTCCCGGGTTTGTCATCTCTTGCACACTCCGAAACGGAATGTTGCTCGTTTCTCATATGTTGGTAGTCAGGATTTGGCATTTAGCGAGATTCAAAGGCAAATCCCATCGATCCTCCTATTTGACAACAGCATCTATGTCCTATGCCGTCAGTCTTAGCTACCTTCAGACCATCTCTAAATGTGGAACACAAGGTGCTCAAGTCTTTGGCTAGGTCATTTATATAAAGGAATAAGAGCAAAGTTCCCAGTGCTGAAACCTGTGGCACGCCACCGTTCACCTGCTCCGGCCTCGATAGATAACCACCCATTTTTACACGGAAAATACGATTCCTATGTAAGTTGCCATTCATCACTCGCTTACAAGATTTTCCCGGAGGTCTTTGATTTACATTTATAGTTTAGTTCCGACCAAAAGAAAGCAAAATTACCTTCTGACTACTCTTCCTAGGCACTAACACAGCACAGTTGTCGGGCTGGCTGGTCTGTTTATCCCCACTCTCTGTCCGGATCCTGTCGTATATATTGCTACAACAGGGGCTTCACACTAGTCCCCTGGCGCCTAGTGCTCCATTAGCGATGCTCGGTATTGCTCCCTGACTAAGCGCGATAAGATATCGGAAAGGGGCTGAACGGTCACCGGATGGATTGCATCCGGCCAGGCTGCTTTTTGCCTTCAAAACGACTTAAGTTCCTGGAGCTCCTGGTCCTTACTTACGTCAAGTTCCTGAAGCACCGGCGTACTCCCAATCTCCGAGTCCGTTTCGGTGAGCAAGTGGTGCTGGCGATGCTCGTTCTTAAAGAATCCCAGTAAGGTTTCCGCCTTGTCTTTATCATCAAGAGCAGTGCACCCCTGGGGCATTCCAAACGTATTTATTTTCTCACGTGTCATTTTCTTGGAATGTACTTGAGCGAAGGGTGCCCTAGGATCCGCGTTCACATTGTTGGCGGGTTTCCTCTTATGCTTGTAATCTTCCCCTCTCTGCGTGGCTTGTGCACCGTTTCTGGCTGTTTCTTAGGCGGCCCACACATGGCACCTGCTGTGATGTTTATAGTGAGCCCATAACCCTCTAAAAACAGCTGACGCTATTACCATATGTAGCGACAGTCGTGGCAAATCTTTCCGGAACTTCATCTTACTTGCTTTTGGAACGTACTCAAATATACTTTATGCATGTTTCGCAGCATCTACCCTTTTTGCAAAATTACCTTTGTTTAATTGAGCCCCGCTCGAGAATTTGTCATATTCTGATTTGATCTGCGCGACTCACGTGATCGTCTGTCTTATTCAAGGAACTTGGACCTGGTCTTGAGTCTTAATGATCACACGTTTGAGGTTTTTATATATCTGAGCGGGTTATTTTTTTAACAATCCGGTATCGTAGAAACCGCGAACGAACCACTTCTGATTTTGGGATTCGTGCGAATTTGGCTATGTATTGCTCAGAAGCTTGTTACACTACCCTTGGCTTTGGCGGAAGATCAACAGAAAAAATGAAGGATGAAGGAAGAAGAAATTAAGTTGGGATGGAATTTTTTCTGAGTGCTATCCATGGTCCCGCGGGCACTCCTGAAACAAGTTTTCACAGGAAGTCCAACTTCGTTTTAAAAAAGATTACGATATCAGCTATCACCACTTCCGCGGATAGTTTGTCACAGTCGCCTAATACTCCACGTCAGTTGAACCCTCTCTGATATTCTTTTTGACCCTCGGCTTGACGACCTTCGGCTCATGCTTCCGGTGAGTTAAGTTTCTGTCGTGGAAAAACAATAGCTTGCTTGTTCATGACAAACCTTTTAGTCCCTTCATTGTTTCCGTTGGGTTTCCCCTTGAGCGTCTGCGCTTGAGCGGGAGCAGATCCAGCGATGCCCGTCCGGACTCATGTTCTTGCCCCTTTAAACCGGAGATCGTCTTAGTAGACCGCACTCAGACAACGTTCGCTGTGTGAATGTTCTCACCTAGCTGGGGAGGTCATGCGTGGTCCGCTCACCCCAAGTGTGGTTGCAGCAGTGCAGCGTTGATAGGTAGCACGATTCTAGGGCACTTTGTAGTCCCTGTCATTTGCAGTTTGTACCTGGCTCTGTTTGGTTTGTCCTCCACTGAGGGACATTGCGCCGGCGGCCAAAATCCACTTGATACACCTATACTCAAAGCTATGATCCCTGTCTTGTGTGCCATTGGCTAACGATTTTTCAGGTTCGTTTTCCACCAACGGCCATGTCTATCTGCCCACGTTTGGGGCTAGGTCTCGGGCTACTGTCTATTTGTGGATAGCATCTAACTTCTTCTAAACCTGGATGAATTTAGAGGACTTTGGGCTTCTGCCATCAGCGAACAGAAAGTATGGTGAGAGACATACCTCTGGCAGCCCAACCACATGCCAAGAAAAGCTCTTATCCTACTTTTGATCCCTGAGGTGCCTCACTGTTTACCGTCACTGTTGTCGACTCGGCATCCTCAACTTTGACGCAGAACTGGCGAGCGCACGAGTAAACATGTAACCAGCTCATTGGCATTGCGGCCAAATTCGGCCCTCTCAGTTTTGTAACAGCAGCCTGTGTCTCACACTACCGAAGGCCTTGGGAAAGTCGGATTAGCATGTTACAACTTTCTCACCGTGGTCCAATCTTCTAGACGCCTCGTTAGGGAAGGTTGTTGGTTCAGGACTTTACCTTTGTGACTCTATGCTTTTCACCTGGAACCAGGTAAGTCGACTTCAGAAGCCTCACCGACACAGTTCTTACGACTCCCCTTACTACTTTTATTACTGCCGATGATAGACTAACCGGCCTGTAGTTCACAGCCTCCTCCTTTCCACCACCTTTTCGAATTGGTATGACTTCCGCTATCGTCCACTCAGCAGGCTATTATGCCTCCTTGAGGGATTTGTTGAACCACTCATCCTTAGACCTTGCCGGCATCCTGGCCGGTGGTTTAAGGATAACATGGTGCATGCCACCTGGTATTAGAGACATCTTCTAATCAGCTGCTCCTTAGGCGGCTACAACATCTCCCGGTGACACCACGAGATCCTCTACCGAACTGAACCTAGACCACCACAGTGGCCACCAAGGCCCACCTTGGTCCACCCTGTGGACCTCCTCGTGATAGCATCCGAGCAATTCTGCCTTCCACATGTTGTAATCTCGGTCCTCGTTTCCAATCTCAACCCCGACCACGGCAACCGTCATGGTCGCTTTGACATGGGCCGTTATGGTACACTTCTGGGTGCTTTTTTCCGCCATGGCCATGCAAAATTAGCGCGGTAGTTTCTTGGTCCTCCGTTGACCCATTACCTGCCTGTTCATACATTGTACCAGATGTTGCTCTCACCATAAGGACTTCCTGAGATTTTCCCTATGCTTCGGGTTTGCTCCTGATGCCCGGGTTGTACCTTTTCCCCACCTCGGTGGCTATTCTCCTTTCCGAACTCCGCGTGGTGGAGCCTCTTCTTCTGTCACACGTTGCCAGTAGCCTCTGAAATTTTCCACTCTTCTTACACGCTGCCTTCCGTGTCCCAAACTGGTAACACTGCAATCGCCTTTGGACTCTCTTCAGCAGTTCTCCCGAAGGACTTTTGCTACTCATCTGTTAGGCCCCTTCTCCGAACGAAAAAACGGAACATGGCGAGTCCATGGTCATTTTTCCCAAGCGGAGCTTCAATCGAAACTTGATCTCCGGCAGAGAATTTAGAAATCACCTGATCCTATATCCCTGTGGTCTGACGTGTCCCCATCTGTAGGCCGGTGGAAGAGCTGCATTAGTAGCTTGTCGTGAATAATGTCAAGCGAACTTCGACCGAAAGACCCCACCTGCACCCAGTAGAGTTTTCGCTACGTCTCTGGTGCTTTTATGTCCTCCAGAATAAAGCAACCTCCTGATTTTCTGGTTCGGACTGATGGACATTCTAGCAAATCGATATCTTCCTTCGCATCATAGGACGGGATCCTTTAGGCACAAACTAGTTCCACCAACTTCGATTTTTACTTGCACTGCCGCCAGCAGTATACTGGGTGTCACAAAATTCTCAATCTCCGCTTGAGTTATTCGTTGGGCTCCTCCTATACTTCCATCTTCGCGGTCATCCCAGTGTATAATCAATCTCTCCGGACACGCTGAACTTAATCCATCACTCACACATAGCTACTGTTTGATGAACGGTATGCAGCCCACTCCCTTGGACTGGACCGCAATTCCCCCCATTTATTACTGACGCTGTTAACATTATGCCGAACACGGCTGTTTTTTCTTTGTCCTTGTTTTCCTGGGTGATTACGCATCCATTTCGCACGCGGGCTCTGTGCTCAAGCACTCCCTATCTTTTTGCTGCTCTCGGGTGTCTGCGTTGTTTTGGAGAAATCTCCACTTATGATTGCTTTCCATGGGGTATTTCCTAACACCTGATTGACTTTTGGGGACTGGATCTTGGAAGTTTTCGATGTGGAACGCCCTATTGTAGATAACAAAAGTGATGGCTGTGTCTCCTTCAGTATTTGGGTTGATGTGGATAATAATAGGTTGTTTCGGATAACTCCAAAGCATGCTGCAATGAAAAAGCACACAGTGCAGCTGGAAGCCCAATCGGGGTTTCAGGAGTATTGTGCGATTACGTGAACGCCATTGAATGTAAGAAAAAGCATTCAGGTCCATTTTTGTGGTACCGCCCGGCAAAATTAAACTAAAGGTCAGAAGTTTGAGCCGGTCGGAGGTAGGGTGTAATTATTCTGCCAGAGTGTTGAGTGGATTGGAAATAGTAAATATTCACACAATCCTAAAGAAGAAAGACTGTCCTGCTGGAGAATTATACTGGATTGACAGGCAATTTGTTACCGCGAAAAAGAAACATTCCCGATGGAGAAGTACTCAAGCAATGGAGACTTGCAATGCGTGAGACCGGTTACGATGTAAAACCGGACGATGAAATATGTGGCATTACACATGAAGAACAGGAAGAATCAGTCGAGTATTGCAGTGGTAAAATTCAATGACCGTATATCTGTTCAGTGAGTTGTATGACAAACGGACAACACACCGGACTGTGGTCGCCAAAGTGATGGGGAAAGAAGTGGCCGGATAGAAACATGCAGACTTTGAGCGGATTGCTTGCGTTCAGAAGAATGAAATATAATGCGTCAACAAGAAACTGGGAACTGGCGAAAAATTGATGTGTGATGCTCAACTACAACAGTAGGAAAGACACAGCTGGCAAAACTGCTGAAGTGACTGGTAGGAGACTACCAAATTTTGTTCACTAGAGAAGAAGGACCTTTTGATGGCGACAGAACAGTACTCTGCGGTACAAGAGCTTATTAGAAATGCACACGTGGGACGTGGTACCTTCCAAGATGAGTTTATTGCAATGCAACAGCCCTAAGCAGGCGAACAGCGGAACTGACAGAAAAGGCGAACAATCGCAAAATCATCTATTATAAGCCGTCTCTAGAGATAAACTTCGCAGTGAAATATACTGTTTGAAGATTGTGGTACGGAAGTAATGGCAACAGTAGATGCGTTAGTTTTCGAGTATATCAGTAAAAGTAGCAAGAAGGGGTGAGCTTTATCTTGAAGAAAGGTTAAGTTCACGAATAAGACTGGTGGATAGTTTAGCATAAAACCGCGAGGAGGTGGACTGGGAACAAAGAGAGAAACATGTTGATGTGCTTTTAGGTGTGCGATAGCTATGCACCAAGGAAGCCAGTTTTGCCGGGCTTAAGAAGCAGTAAATTGTGATGACGAATTTGGAAGCGAGTACGGTGGAGAGTCCATGTTAGCTAGAGGAGATGGCAGCATATTTGCAGCATTTTTAATATATGAATAGCTTTCTTTTTGTTTGGTTTTTAATCCCCAACCTGTGCTAGCAGGCGGGGCTGACTGTGCGCTGGACCCTAAACCTGAAACTCACTCCTGGGGGCAGGGGGTGCAATCCATCAACCTAGTTGCACTCGCACCTCTTTGCAGACTTCTTGCACCCCCGACGCGCACCGGCCGAAGCGGCGGATCTGACCGAGCCCCTCACCGGTGGGGTTTGTACTGGTGATGTTGGCCGAGATCACATAGCCGTAGAGATAGAGAAGTCTAGGAGATTGCGAGGGATCCTGAAGAACAGAGTCAATGATTGAGCGGAGGAATGATAGGCGGGCATGAGATTTTCAGCCAGAAGTGTGGGCCAGGTAGTTCACCGGTATTATCTCCGGATCACTTCAAGACAGTGAAAGGAAGATGCGCCTGGTTGGTGTCTGGAAACATAAGAATAGATAGATGCAGTCTGGAATGCTCCCAGCTGAGGATCAACGGTCGGCCGTGAAAGGAAAAATCCAGCAATTTTGACCTACACTACTTTGGGAAGAATGAGGGCTATAAGTTATTGGGAGTGATCAAACCTGGGAATAAGGACGGTGGTTTGGGGATAAATGGTGGTCGTTGGAACTGAACTTAGTGTTGGAACGCTAGGGCATGATAAAAATAGGGAGTGGGGTCAGTTCGGACCGAGTAAAGCGAACTGAGTATGATGGAAATAGATAAGAGACTTTAGAGCGCGTGAATTAGGGAGAATCTAACAAGAGCATTGTCAGTGATGTAAGTCATTCTAAGGGATACCGGTATGCTAGCAATGGAGAAGGCATATGGAGAAGGTGATGTCAACGTTTACAAAAGGATGTTACCGGGGTCATGCTTCCCTCACCCATTCCAAAATCTAGGTTACCCTCATCAGCTTGTTTCAGCATGGTGCACGTATGCGGTAATTGTAGTACTTTGGCGACATCTGAATATTTTGTGAGGTAAATTTTGAATCGGTCTACTGCCTGGCAGCCCAAATGTCTTTAGGCAGTCCGTTCCAAACACGGAAGTAGACGGTGACGAACATTCATTTTAGTGTTTTCATGGAGTATGGAACTCTAGCAGTATGATTCTGGTTACGAAGAGGGCGGGGGGCGTCTTAAGCGAAACATAGGTCAGAGATGGACGTATGCGCTCTAGAATGTGGGAGGTTGAACAGAAGGTCCAGACTGAGTTTCATACGTCGTAGCCACAGGGGTTCATGTCTTGGTAGCCCAAATCTCTCTTTTGATCCAAAGATGATGAGCCGAATGAGTGCTTGATGAAGGATTGCTTAACTCTTTCGATTGCAGTTCTATCGGACTCGTGTATGTGAGTGTGTACCAGAGAACAACTCTCTAGCTGCGGTCTCGCGAGGGATTTAAAGATCAGAAGCTAGCAATCGCGCATTCTAAAATTTCTGTAGATGAGGGCCATCGTTTTCTTAGTCTTAGCCACCTAGTGGGAGGCTGAGATCTTGTACTAGCCGAGTAATAGGAGTGTACGAGCCTTTTAAGATGAGGTATTCGGGAGGAATTCGGCTTTTATGCGTGAGAATGGCACTCTTGGCAATGGAGAAGCTCATTTCCCAAGTGTTGCGTCATATGTTAGGAGAGTTCAGGTCGTCAGCTATTTTTTGAGGGTATATATCAAGGTTTGGGGTTCAAGGGACTTTACACTTACGATATCATCGGTGAATAGAAACTCGGTGCCATGGCTTATTTTTGAATACATCTGTGACGTGGAGAAAAAAAGATGGGCCTGAAAATCTGTCTTGTATAACACCATTTGTGACTGGATGGGGTGATGAGAGGCAACCCTCAATGTTTACTGCTTGCGATCTCATGCTAAGAAAGGATGAAATCCAAGGAAAGAGGGGGCCTGCTATACGGTAAGATTTAACCTGGGTTGGCAGCTGAGCATTAGGCACGCGGTCAAATGCCTTCGTCATATCAAGGATGATAATGATAAATACCTTTTCGGAGTCAGCCAACTTTGTGATTAGATTAAGGAAGACAATTTGGCAGGTAAGACACGACCTAGACTTTAGGAAGCCTTGTTGATTGTTATTTATCAACCCATGGGTGAGGATAAAATGGGCAATCTCATCTTTAACTGCTCGTTCCTTTATGCTAGATATGATGGGAGCGTGGTTTATGAGGCGGTAATTAGCAGGTCATGTGAGGCACTCTTCTTAAGAACGGAAACGATAAAGGAGGTTTTCCATTCCGATGGAAAAATGCTTCATGACATGGGGAGGGGATAAATATGTTCAACTAAAGCGTCACAATGTCCGGGCCACCAAGACGAAAGGGAGCTGGAGGTATACCATCCGGCCCAGGGCGCGCCAGAGGCCGGGTAGTATTTACCAGCTTTCTGACTTTGTTGGCTGAGAATACAACGGTTGTCAAGGTATCAGCAGCCAAGGGGGTGAGATCCTGGGTTGGACTATTGTGGTCTGTTATGAGGGTAGAAGCAAAGAAGTTATCGAATGCCTCGTCGATCAACTGCAGCGAGCTAACGTCAATGTTCTCTGATAGAAGCAAATATGGAATTTTTGTTGCAAAGCAGGGGTTCCGGGTTTTAATAAGGCCAGAAAAGTGAACCGTTTTATTCGGCCGGTTGAGAGTGTACAGTTCTCGCTTTTTCAGCCTGTTCTCCCTTTCGTTCAGTAGCTGGTGTGAGCGGTGGCTGGGGCGGAGGAAGATAGGGAGGTAGTTGATCTTTTCGTAGGCAAGCTGTAACCTCCCGAGTTTACCTTGAAGTCTTGTGGCCGATAGGTCTTTCTCACACTGATTTTGATTACATCGGGAGAGATGACGTCCAGAGAGCAGAATAAGTTAGATTACATCACACCCGACTCCAGCTGGGGATCAGATGTTAGGAATAACTCATCTAAGTTCTGATTACGTAAGATGGTGGGGGAATGTCCCAGTTTGCATCTTGGAAAGGTTGCTGATTTTGAGGATTTTCGTGATCATGCGGTCGGACCGATAATTCACATGTTATGACCTTATGATCACAACCAGGAAAGTGGATAAGGAAATTTGCCTCCATATTCTGGAGGCCTAAAGTAAAGTTGAGGTCAAAAATATTTTCCCCCTGGTTGGTGATTTTGCGTGTTACATTCATCCGCCTGCATCGACACATGAGATACAATTGCTTGAATTCGGAGAGGAATTCAGGGTTGCCCATCAAAAGCCAGGGGGGTTGAAGCCCCCCACTATGATCTTCGCAGCATACGGGATTTCAGCTACGTGGCAGAACGCATCGGTGATTGCGTTTGCATCCCCAATGTTATAGGCCGGCGGACACTAAACACAACTAATAACGGGCTGCCCCTGAAGCAGTGGCATAGAGATCTAAAGAGTCTTGGACCCTATCAAGAACACGAAGTTAAAGCAAGTATTTTCCGAGACTGCTCTTACTATAGGCAAGACAACCACCATCACTTCTCTCAGATCTGTTCGCAGCAAATGTTGTATAACCGGGTATGAAGATGTGTCGGAGGGGAGTTTTATCAGTAAGCCAGGTTTTAGTTACGAGGATCAAATTCGGGTGAGACTGCGGCGCAAAGCAGCGGACGGATGTAAGCCTGCTCACAAGGGAGCGAGCATTGAAAAGCGGAATTTGCGAAGCTATCATCTTCATGGCCACGACGTACATTGAATGTACCACCCCTCAGGTTGACGACCAGGTTTATAAAAATTGTAGCCACTGGTGGACTGTAAGATGGTATGGGGAAAGCTATGGTACTAGAGGAGGCGGAAAGTTCGGAGGAAACGGAAAATTTACTATTTGTAAACGGGGATCTGGAAGCATATGGTTGGGTGGGCCGTAAGTAGTCAACGGGAACTGCGTTTGGATAAGGTGCTGGCAAAGCTCTCTAAATAGTCTTGCCGAGGCTTCTGCTTCCGTTGGTGGAAGAAGTGTTGTCATGTTTCATTCCATCCGGAGGTGAAGGACTGATTGGGTTCGGAGAGCACGGCCAGGCCCCCGAGAGGGGATGGCTGATTTCGCCCATGAAGTTACTCTATTTATTTTTGAATTCCTTACGGATACCGGTGCAAATACATCTAGTTCCGCGCCCTTCGGAGGTATCCAAGAAATGGCTATTTCTCACGTCAACAGATGACGGATTACTGAACCTATTTTGGGTGCTGGACTGTATTCCCGAACCGGTGTTGAATTTCAGACTCCCGCGAGGTTTTAAGTTCGTTTTTTTGAATTAAATGCTGTTGGAGTAGTTTGTAGGTTCGACCAGATAATCCTTGAGCCAGTTGAGGGAATCGTGCCAATTGGGTTTTTGTACGATAATTTGTTATTAGTGTTGGAGTCAGGGGGGAGTTTGTCAGTTTTTTAGACGTCAGGGAGTAACCTAAGTTGGATAGCTTCATTGATGCTATTCTGCAAGTTTTGATGCCTGCGAGGTGGCTCAGATGGAGTGCAGACTGATGAACCATCCAGGTCAATAGCTATTTCGTGACTAACTACAGAAGAGATCGTCACATGATGGCCAAAGCTTGGTAAATTGACCACCTAAGAGAGACTACTGGCTAAATTTTTACCAGGGTTATGTTTCTTGGCGGGGCTTTTGGGAACCACTCTTGGTAGACGGATGTTATCGGGAAGTATTGTTGCCAGCTTCAATCCTGTATTGGCAAGAACAAGACTGTCGGCTGGCAAATTCCTTGGCAGCCACTACCGTATTAAACTAAAACAGGAGCGGACATGTATTTTGCGGTGAAGCTTTGTGGAGTCTGATACAGCAGCATGGCTGCGAATCCAAGTTGCCGGCCTTCAACAGAGAGGTTATCTATCTGGAATGTTGAATATTACTGCATTGTTGCCTTTTTCGATGCGTCCAAAGATTTCGAAGTCCGCGGCATCGATGAACTTTGTGGCCAAGAGTAGGTTTGCCTGAGTGTGGTGTACAGTTGAGTCGAGCAGAAATGCTAATGGACCTAACTGACCGATGACTTAGTCGAAATTGTCAAGCCAAGGGGACAAACTATCGTGGTTTTGCTCTTTTTGGCAGTTGATCTCCTAGTACCTCCAAGTATATCTTCTGTATCTCCGGAGCCAGATGCGGCCTTCCTGCATGCGGAGTTATCCGGTTATATTCTGATACATTCTCTGAAGTTGAAATTGGTTTTAGCCGATGCAGCTAGGGGAGCACCTCTGTATTTGTGGTTTTGAACGCCAATTGGGTAGGCCTTCCCAGTGCTTGCCCGTCAGTCTTCGGTCTTCATATCCCTAGGAATAGTACTCTGTTGAAAAGGACATACTATGGTGCCACAGGTTTTCGTAGTATGCCCGCAGTCTGTCGTCACAGGTCGGCTTCTTCCACGTGCCCTTCTGCAAAACTGTTGCTGAGTTCCTCAAAACTATATTTTTATTGCATCCCAGTGCAATTTCCGTGCTTGCTTCTGCTGCCTTTCTTATGTCTGGCATGGAGATGGCTTGAGCTCGCATGTTCCCTATTTGAGCAGCCTGACATTAGATCAGGTCAGACTAGCTTTTTGCTTTTAGTGTAACCCGATTTTGAAGGGCTTTACATAACCCCGCACCTGATAGACTTTCCCCCCTCCCTCTCAGTGAACAGCGGTCGCCCTACTTGCCAACGTCAGGAATGAAGCCCCATTCGCTTCATCCAGGGAAACCGAAGTAGCTTCACTCTGATGTGCCCGTAAGAACGAAGAGTTTTTCTGTCGTTCTTTAACCAAAGTTTAAACCGGCTTAGTGTGAGACCCTTTGGATAGGCACCTGCCCCTTCCTGTATTCCTTTAGTATATTTGGCTCAGGTCATCACCGTTCATACAGCACCGAGATCTTTTTCCGCATTTTGCTACACCACCAGTGGAACCAAGGTAGGCAAATGTAAAACAATACGCCATTCTGGACGTCCAAAAGGCATGGCCTTCTATCACTGTGGTCCTCTACACTGACCTTAGACCTTGCAACTTCTGCAGACCGTGTTAGCAGTTTCCTGGTGCTGAGCCTGCGAGTACTCAAGCTTCCGGAAATACCTTTTGACCGGTGCAGTTGCTGTGGAGAAGCCCACCGGATACTTGAACAGGGAACTGCGGAAATCTTAAGAGCACAGAGGACGAGACTCCATGTACAACAAAAAAGAGAGCTTCTAGTGCTAGACCCAACAGCTACAACAGGACTAATTAGTTGGCATTTCGACTCACCCTCCTCTAGTGCCGCAGCTCATTTGCCCACTAGTAAGGCCCGCCGTCGCTGTGCCGCTTTTTTCGGCTGCTTGACCTGCGAGGGTTTGGGTTTTAGTTGCACAAACTGCCTGACGTCATCGTTGCAGCACAAATGTTTCTTCCTCCAGCTCTGGATGGAGATGTGTTTAGATCTTATATCGCACCAAAGAATTATATGCGATGAAAACATCCAACTCTTATCCAATCCTCCGCTCTTTTCTCTCCCAGAATCTTTCCATTTTGTCCTCAATTTTTCTCCTCACATTTTCCTTCGGGATTCTCTTTTCCCTTGTTATTTATTTATTTCTTCTCTTTTATTTTGGCTGATTATTTTTCCCTTTACTTTGGCCCTTTGTCTTTTTAACCCTCCTTTCACGTAGCACACTCTCTGTGTTATTTCTTTTCTGTAGCCTCGACTTCTTTTTTGTTTCCGAGTTGGGTTCTCCGGTGGCGGACACGGATTTGAAATATGGAGTTCCGTTTTTTTCTTTGCAGATGTTGATTTAGTAACCGGGTAAATTACAGCCACTTATCAATCTTCATTTTGCCCAGTGACATTGTGCAGATGAAGTCCCGATTCTTGCACTTGCAACTATTATTATGCCGTCCTGATTCCAACTAACGTTCTGTTCTTTTGATTTTCTTTTGCGTTTCCCTTGTACTTCCTGGCAATTATCCCCAACGGCCTGACAAAATTCTTGCTGGGCCGCTGTCCATCCAGTTCAATTCGGTTAAGTTTGCACAGAAATTAATCTTTCTAGAGCCAACTGCGTTCCAAGACTCGTACATTTTTCTTTTCTGAAGGGATGAAATTTCTTGTAGTGTCAGCCTCAGCTGAGGAGTGAGAAAACAACGAGTAAATTCTATTTGACTTCGAAAGTCTCTAGCAGGAAAGGGGACATGCTGCCACTAAGCTACGAACCACTACATTTTTAAAAGCCCCAGTGATAGCCGTATTTACTGCTTCCTCCGCGAGGTAATTCAACAAAATGCCACCCCAGTTGAGAAGTAACTTGCTCCAGTTTGGTGCGCTGGGTGCTTTCTCTGAAGTCTGAGACCACGCCAAGCCAGGTTACAAAGGACTGACAGTGGCCGGGGCCAGTCTGGAGTTCAGGTTCTATCGGGACACAGGTTTACGCCCACCACTGTAAACTTGATAATTCCCCCCGGTTTTATTGCACAAAAAAGTTACCTCCTTCAGTTCAGCTGGAGGAAGAGGTGGAACCATTTTAATCGCCATCCAGGAGATGGATCACCGTGGTCTTTGGGTTCCATCACAATCGGTTCCCCTTTCTCAGACAAGGACACGAGGAAACTGGACAGTCTTGAGTAAATCACTATTTCTCCTTAGTCCACCTTGCTCCACTTCTGTGAATAACTCGTCACACTTAAAATCCAGCTTCCTTTTACATGAAAACTCTTCATGACCCATCTGTTCTTGTGGGTAATCCAGACCGCTTTCTCACCGCAATGACGGTGAAAACTGTGGTTCGCATACATAAAATGACGCTTGGAATCCACTATTTTACGTTGCTGCCTGTCGTTTCCCGATTAGTGGCTTGTTCAAGCACATCCTGCACGTTTGTCTCCTACAGTTTTTTTGAGGTTTCGGACTCCTCCGATGAGGCTCCATCTGAATCTTCCTTTTACCAATTGAATGAACCTCATATTTAGCAGCTTTTGTTCACATGATTTCCCTAGTCTTCAGATTTTATGCAGGCAGTGTAACTTCATGTGAACAACAAGACAAAACTGGCCCTGGAGTAAACAACCCGTTTTGTGGTCTCTGCCAAGGTTTCTCTATCTTAAACATGCCAGTGGCTGGTCACCGGGCAGCGTCCAGGCGGCTTGCCTCCGTTTTACAAAAAGGTGCCTGAGTCTGTATGCAGTTTTCTGAAGGCGACCTCATCCCTGACTCGCACATATATGTGAACTCTCTAAGTTTCCCAATAAGTTCACCTTTTGCTTTGCGAACAGCCGATTTGGACTTTTCAGCACACCTGATGTCAACAATTCTTCTGGCACCCAATTCCCCGTAGACTGTGTTGCCTCAAAATTTAACTGTCCATTTCCTCCTATTAAAGTCCCTCCCAGTAAGGCTTTGGTTAGGAGGTTACTCTTATTTTCTTTTAGGACATACCCTTTTTGTGTACCCAGCAAAGCTATCTGCATCAAGCCCCTTGTAAGGTCATCATAATCCCCTCATCCTATAAGTTTTACATCGCTGCAAGGATGAAACACTGTACTGATAAATCTTTAGGTAAATCATTTACGTGGAGAAGACAAGGCGGTAGGCCTAAAACGGGGCCCTTGGTTTACTCCGCTAGTGACTTATACAGTCCTAAACTGCTGATTTCTGCTCCAACTTAAAACGTCCTGTAGATTTTGAAGACCGATACTATCTTGTAACCTACCCAAAAGTCTTCATTTTCTCCGTCAGCGGGCCATCGGTGACTGAAATTTGAGTAACAAAGTTCCATCATCTCGCCCTCATCCATCTGGATGGTGACCTCATCTAGGAATACCGTGAGTTTCGAGAAACGAGGCTGTCCTTTCAAAAACCTGTGCTGCGCCTCACAGCCCAAACAGTGGTTTGTTTGGCTTCACATATGTTCCACCCCAGTTGCTCGCAACGTTTGCAGAGGATACGAGCAATGCTCAGAGGACGGTAACTCTCATCTTCTGACCGTACCTCTTTCTTGCAGATGGCCAAAACTCTAGCTGACCTCCAGTGCAACAATAATACCACTTGGCCGATTGTGGCAAGGTAGGGACGACAGAATTGTCTTCTGATCATGACTGCTATTGGTTTGTTGAGGGCTATATGTATTCCACGGAAGTCCAACGAATAATGTACGTTCAGTCCTTATAGTGACACCTCTCTCTCTCCCATTCCATTATTTGTCGGTTGAAAAAGGTGGGAACAAGTATGTGCTCTTCGGCTGCTGCCTGATTTCCCCCATCGCCTCTGCGTAAACCCTAAACCTACTGGCCCGGACATCAGCCTCGCTTTAAACGTCATCATATTTTCCACTGCATCACTCAAAATCGAAGGCCCCGCTATATCCCGGGGCAAAGCATTTGACTGAACCTATCTGCGTTAATTCTTTGCATTTTGCTTTACTCTGTTGACCGGGGCCCGTTCAAAGATTCTCTCCGCCTCTCCTTTTATTTTTACCGCCTAATTGCTGCTTTTTCTTTACAGTACCCAGGCTCTTTCGCCA
Organism: Fasciola hepatica; assembly: GCA_948099385.1. Lineage (NCBI taxonomy): Eukaryota > Metazoa > Platyhelminthes > Trematoda > Plagiorchiida > Fasciolidae > Fasciola > Fasciola hepatica. The sequence continues at coordinate 236,009 of CANUEZ040000130.1, forward strand.
ACAGCGGCTTTGAAGATCTGCCAGCTTTTGTCCTTATTTCTTGTAGCTCGACAAACAGCCGGTATCAGCTAATCTGGTGTGCCCTTATTGTTGAGTTTCCGAAGTGAAGAGAAACTTTTTCTTGATTTCACTAGGGTTTTTTGATTCTCTGCTTCATTTTACCCACCCCAGTTCCATCTATTTCTATCCGCCTGTTCATTTCTGCAGCCCGGGTTATGAGATACTCTACTTTTAGCCTCGAAAAATCCCCGCCTAATTTTTGCACGGCTTTTGCCCGCCTGAGGCAAAGGAGAAGTTTGGCAGTGAGGTGAACGCCTTTGTCAGCAGGTGACGGAAGGTCTGACCCGGGTCACGTTTGTTTTGTGATCGCTACATGATAGGGGTAAGTGCTTCTGCCCTGATCCGTATTTTGTTTTTCTTCTTATCTGCTAAACCAGAGCCTTGTGCCGGATCCAGTCAAGTCTTTCTTTGCTCTACCCGAGAAGCAGCTACTTTTTGTCCCATCTTTTCCTGGCGGGTTGAGTTTTTCTATTCTAAGAAGTACGCCGGCTGACGCCTGGATTAGCTGTGGTACACCTTTTAATAGGTTTTCTTCCGCGGAGTTCGCTTTGGGGCCTTCCTATAAGGAGGCAACGAGGGTGTTTCTATTTTGCATTCCCACAACGATAAAGCACATTTAAGTTCTTGCCGTAAACAAGCTTACCCCTGGTTCCACTGGTCTTTGTATAGTGCGTAAGGTTACCTCACCACCCGCAGCATCATTTCCCCTGAAATTTCGATAGAAAAGATAGTAGTTCTTTTTAACCCCCGTGGGGTATGGTCGATTTGGGAAAGTCATGTCTCTGCGACTGCAGCTAACTCAGCTTTGTGGTGAGAGGCTTCAGCTACCAGTCCCTCCCATTTTACCTTAACGCTGAACACTTTGGAATATATCACTGCCCTAATGCGTCCGTCTGCAACACAGTTATTTTTATTTAGTTTGTGTTGTCGTCCAAAAGAATGTCCCACGTTCGCAACCATTTACCAAATCAACCAGGCAAATGTGTCTCAAGTGTTGCTCAGACATATGACGGAACAAAATATGGTCGACAATAGAAACGCAGTAGTCGAGGCTAGACAGCCCACTAGCCTAGATAAGAGCATAGGTTAATTTGTAGACTGTAGGAAGTTTATTGTTTCATTGTGCATCTAAGAGGTGTGGTTCGGGAAACGAAGAACTGAGCCACCTACATAGATTTTTATGGCAGAGCCAATCAACCTTTGAAATCGATGGGCAACTGAGGCAACCAATCAGTCAGAGCGAAGTCACATGGACGTCATCAATATATCATGGCGTTATAAAGTTCAAACCCAAATTGCCAAATAAAAAGATAATTATAATTCATGGAAAAGCAAGGTATTGTGATAATACAATGTCATTTAGGAAGGAAAAATAATGCCACGTTTTTAACTGGCTCCTCAGCTCTGGGGAACTTGCTGTATCTCCAGGACAGTTTGTACCTCCCTACGGGCAATGTGTCCCAGTGGCTGCTAGGCTTCATGCTTCATTTTGGCCGTCGGCAGAGAGTGCCGCTTTGCCCCCTTTTTCTCGTTCCTTCAGGTCGGAATCTTGCCTTGTGAGGTTCACAGCACCGCCTTCTCCTTGTGTGCCAGGGAGACTTTCAAACGTGCGGTCCATGACAACTTCTGCCTTTCACTGGGCATATTTCTTAAATTCTACCTTCAGCATTCCCCAGTCACAAGCACCAATGCTCAGTTATATTACGAGCAATAATAATGGTTTGTTTCGGAGACTCTTGAAGCATGCCAGGCTCACGATCGAGTGGCCAGGAGAGATGAAGTGGATAGGTGTTTCGTCTAAATTTGGAAAGTTCCATGAAGATCGTGGGATGGGTGGACTTGAGAGAGGAACTAAAGGCAAGCACACCGAAAAACAACGGAAGGACCGTAAATGAACCCTAGGATGGATCCAAAGGATACTCGGGTAAAAGTTGAATGAAGGGTCTGAATGATTTAAATGGAAGTAGCTGAATTCGGTGAGCTTTACAACAGGAGGACTGAGAATCGGTATAAAGAACTGTGTTGAAGACAGACGACGCATGACAAAGGATTGGGTAGCAATGATGCATTGGTCAGCGACAGGGCAAAAAGTATTGTAAAATCGGAAGCTGCCAATGCCAGTCTTAGAGCGTGGATCAGATGGCGTAACTGGCTTGAACGAATTGATGTACGGTAGAAGTGAGGCGCATATGTAGACAGAGTGAGTGCATACTACAAGGGGCAGTAGGATGGTGGCGAGGGAAACGACCGTCGAAGAAAAGGAAGATGTGGAGAGGCTGGTTGCCTCCGAGGAAACTCTATCCGCACATTTACCCAGTACCTACTTTCACTTTGAGGGCTTTCACACTCAGCCTCTTTGTTAGTTAGATTAGCGGTGTCAAAGACAAGAACAACTGTGAGAAATCCCAGCTCTGATTCGCTTGTGGAATCTTCAGTCAAGAGTATCCATTCACTCTGCGCACGATTCAGATTAGATCCCGGTGAAAGCATAATGTCGGAGTGGACAGGTATGAACATGAGTGGGCATAGGAGTACCGGGTGCACGTACCTGATGAGCGGCAACAACAGAAAAGCCGGTCGTGTGCTTCTAAGGAAGTTGTGCCCACACGTTTACATAATAATTACTATCAACATATGTATATAAGTATATGTTTACCAGAAGCAGGAGCGAAGGGCAGCAAAGTGCTGGACCAGGGAAATGGCAGAGTATGGAAGAAAAAGGTGAGGTTAGATCAGATGGCGTAGAGTCAATTGAAGAAAATGGTGATAAATGTTTTTATGGCAGGTGAGCTTGGTGAATCAAAGGAGAGAGACGAACGCCCTGAGTAGCACAGATCGTGAAAAGCAGCCCACAAACAGGGGACGATGAGGGAAAGAGCCGAAGAAAGCAGGTAAGAGTGGATCTAACAATTTGCTCAGTGTAGGTGCGCTAAATGATGAAGGCTGAAAACGAGATAAACATTGCGGCTGGAAGTGCAATATGCGGCCGGGTCGATGATGGCGGTGGGAGTACCTGTGGAACGTAGAGTTGATGTACTTACAAGGTGGTCGGAGTAGTATGAAATATCGGACCAGAAAGGCAACAGTGAATGGAGGCATACTTCTGTGCAAAGAATCAGCAATTGTAACAGTGAACAAAGTGGGAGAGAAACAATTAGGTGGAGGATCATAGAGGTCAGTTGAGGGTAGACCGTACGGTTCGAAACCGTACTTGAAAATAAAGACATGCACTTGTCTTTAAATTAATTGAACGCGAAAGACGGGGCAATCTGAAAACCATACAGAAGACACGTTAGATTGGCAATATAGAAACAGGAGATGAAATTACAAACAAGACAGAGTTACGTAAGTAATGGTCCATCACATTGTTTTACTACAAGTGGAACACGACGAAGACCGAGAAGAAGAAAGCACCGGGGCAGGTACACCTGTGGTGAAAAAACAGGCACCAGAAATATACGCGCAGCGGAGTAGGGATGATAAAACTGGATAGCTGCTTGCCTGCCAGAAGACGCGCAAGTAAATTGGGCTGGAAGATGCCAATCGAGGCAGTGGCTGGTAGAAAAATCCACAAAAATATTTCGGAATCAGGCATTGAAAATATGGGGTTGGTGAGTGGATAACGAATTTGGCCGTGAAAGATCCCAGGACGACAAGGGAGAGTCCTGATACGGGGACTGGTCATGGGCACTGGCGGATCTTGTGCTTAATGACGTGAAGCACGAGAGGGACATGAAAAAACGGTGAGCAATGAGGTATAAGAGAGCTGGGTGGACTGTGCTGGCCACAGGGTCCGAGTATTATTGTCCAGCTTGTTTCTGACAAAACCCTGAGTTAGAACGGTAGTCACGTTTGCCTTCCACCTAGGTTGAAACTTCGTTGCTCTAATTAGATCAAGTCACCGGACTTGCTGCGTGGGCCGGTAAACGTCTAGCCACTTGCACTGCCAGCTCAGGGAGTTCCCTCTTTGCTACAAAATCCTGAATTCCCGGATTTGGAGAAGCCGAGTCTGTAAGTCGAAGTTCTTTCTCGGATAGGCTCCTCGGATCTCCCAGTGATCCGAAATTTAAGAAAGACGGGTCTTCTTCAAAGCTCAGCCATAGTCTGAGGAGGTTCACATTAGACTTCTGCCCCCCTCCGTACCCTCGGATTAGACCACATTACAAAATGTGAAAGCTTGGGCCAAATTTAGATCTAGTTACTTGCATTCGGGCTCTTTAGAGATCCTCACTGGCTGCAACAGAAAAGCAAACGGTAGTGTTTGTTTCAGTGGTCAGGTCAAAGCAACAGATTTCTAATTTTCTGATTATCCATTTTCACCCTCTCTGAGAAAGGAGGCCCCGGAAAGAGGTATACCAGACTAAAAAACCCAATGGGCGATAAAGTAAGGCAGCACCACCGGTGGCCAACATTAAAGGTGAGACTTCAGTATTTGCTAACTGATTCTCCTTCCAGACTTCCTTGGTGGTGCTCGGGTGAATGATTCTGAAAACTTTCCTTTTTTCCACTGCGTTCACAGACGGAACTTGGGGATTTTGAGGAGAACTTGGAAGGTAAGGAAAAGCGAACGGGAGAAGGGGAAAAGGCCAGTAGTAGCAGCAATGATAACGTCAGTGAAAGCAAAACAGTGCTGGCAAAAAATTCAAATAAGGGGCTCTTCATCGTTCTAGGATGCCATGTGCAACACGACACTTCATTTGACCTCTGCTTCGTGGTCAGCTTGGCTCCAAAGCTGGCAAAGGTCCCGTTGAGTGTTGGGTAATTGTGGATAAAACGTTTCGGCGCTTTGTATGGTGCCAAGGGAGCAGGTCCGCGCCCCATTTATCTGAGCTCCATCTTTCAACCTTTTTTCTATTCACTGCCGCCAGTCACACTTTTCTAGCGGCCACTCTTCTCAGTAGTGAGAAATAAACAGTAGTAGGGTTGCCTAGAGAAACTGAAGTGGAAGGAGCGAGTCTGTAGTCTGACAAAACTGGTAGCGTAGGCCCCGGATTACCCCTCCCCACATGCAGTTTTCCACATCGTATCTAGGCATCATTTCAGCTCAGACTCAATGCTCGTGATGATCACATCTCTTGAGAAAATATTCCAACCTTCAACGACCATAATCGCAAAAAGACGAACTTCTGATTTGAGTCCTAGTCCACTCTTTGATTGCTATTGCATGTCGTCTTAGGTAACCATTCGTTCGCCGCCCAAAAAAGTCCCTCTTTGACCTCGCTGCGCTGTTGGTTCTCTTAGCATTCTAAAGGCCACTGTGAGGCCACCCCCTCTCCTCTTCATTGCTGACGAAAAACCCTAATAGCTCCAAACAAGTTCCACAGCGAAAATGCCTGTTTTTTGTTAGTCATTGGGTGAAAAGCCGTTGTGGCTGCTTGAGATCCTTTATGTCCCCCACGAAATATGGCCCTCATGCTTGGGCATTGTTTTCTAGATGGGATCCCACGAAGACCCTGTACAGTGGAAAAAAGCCAGCGGTTTCCCAGAGCTGACTGTTCTCCTCAACTAATGCAGAGCTGTGCATGCTTTCTTTACCAGTTTCTGGTGCTGACGACGGCTCGAAACCAGCTCTTAACACCATCCCCGAAACCCGGTCTCCTGTGACCTGAGTCAGTGCCCCCAGATTGTCTGATGCACTAACATATCCAAAGGGGCCGTGGTTCTGAGTCTGGTGAGATGATGAAACTTGCTTCGATTGGATGACCGCTGGTATTCTTTGGATGCCGCGGAACGGATACACTACATGGTGCTTTTAGCATCTTAACCTCATCTGCGGACGGGAAACTCCGGTTCCTCAACCAGTCCGCAGGGTCGGTGATATAAACCCAAAACACCCTCGGAACACAATCACGTAATCTTTCGTTATTTTGGAACCAGAAATCAACTCTCACGTGGACAATCTGGATTTTCATTTTTATTTTATTCATCCAATATCCTTGCACCTCACAGCTCCGATTTTTGTTGCTACCCCTAGCATCGTCAAGTAAACGACAAAAAGAAAAGGGACACAATGTCAGGGATCTTAAAAGTCAAAAAGGCGGTAATCACGAACACAAGGGGAGTCCGAAAGCAACTACGCCACTTACCGTGACACCGAGCCTTATTACCTATTGTGTCCAACCATCTGGCAGGCAGGTCGCGTGGACCTCAACCTGAAAGTCTAGCAGGTCCTGGGTGGCCACGCCTACTGGTCAAGGTTTTCATACCTTGTCATTTCATAGCCTGACCACCTAGACCTGCCTTCTAATTACTTCCTGCCTCAAAGGACAGCATAACCTGAAGAAGTCTATCGACAGGCACGCGCATCTCATGCCCCAAACACTTTACCCTGTTTGGTTTCAGTATCTTGCTTTTTAGGCTACTTTCAATCCGCTTTTTAATTTAACGAATATTACTCGCATATTTCACAACAGTGGTCGAGATGCACGCATAAAAGAATGGTCAAAGTGTAGAACGGCGCTAGGTGGGATTGAATATTTATGAATTCCTAAAAGAGGAGTCACACATTCCAACAGCAGCAAAGTGAAGCTGAGTGGTGTCTGAATGAAGCAAATATATATGAAGTTGCGTGGTGAACACAAGTCAGTCTCTAATTGAGCTTTGAAAAATATCCAGAATCGGCAAGGCATAAAGATTTTGAACAGAGCTTTATTGTTAAATGCAGAATGTGCAAGTATAGTGCGTGAAATTTCCCAGTACAGGGAGAATTATTATTACTTTCATTCAAGCGACTAGGAATGTTTATTCAGCTGACTGTCCTTTGGACTCCACCTTTCACGCACAAACCTCGGGTCATCTGACCAACCTACACTCGGAAACAAGCGACTCGAGTTTCGCTTTTGTAAGAGCTCATAAGCGGTGCTGGTGATCGAGTGGATTTGGATGTCAGAGAAAGTGTGGAGTAAAATTTCAATGGAATATTTAGTCGGCGACTCTGAAGGCGAGGTTTTGGAAAACCTTTTTACACGACAAATTTTTTGCTTTTGAGAAATGATTTCATTGCTTCGGATTTACAGAGTCAAAGCAGACTGGTTTTCCGACAAGCTGAATGAGATCTGCGATTATCTACGGGAGACAGTCGCCAGTGATCCTTTTAGGAAGCGGGCTTGGAGACGGTTCAAAGTGGATTCACATGACAAAAAAATAATTTTGGTGTGAAAACATCAAAATCGGCGCGAGGAATGAAAAAGAAGCATCAGTCTGGGTATCGAACTGGCTTTGAATGATGGTGGATAGAGTGGTGCAATTTCCTAGGGAAAAGGCCGTGGAATGTGGTTAAAATAAACCACTTAGCCAGCAGGAGTTAGTATTCTGCATTGGTGAGCCGCAACTAGCTGGAATTAACTGGTGGGCATGCACAAGAGCTAGTGGCACTGCAATTGTGGGGGGATGCAGAGACACTGATAGTACGTATGCTTGGCAGGAAGCATAAGAAAACACGGAAGGCAACGGTGGATGTCATGAGCCTGATGAAACTTAGGCCACTTGAGATGATACACGGGAAAGAGAAAAAGATCCATAGAGTAGAGCTCAGGATAAAGAAGAAGGATACAGTTCGATGGAGCGTGGCGGGCTGCACTGACCCGTTGAAAGATAATGGGATACTAGGAGTTATTCGCCATTATGGTGATACGTTTGAGCAGCTAGTGATTGTACCAAAGTACGGCCGGCTTGGCTAAGACAATGTTATAGGATTTCAAGCAACCAAATATAGTTGTTTTTGGTGTCGTTGGTAATTATCCAAAGAAAACAGGACTCAAACTGAGAAAAAAATTGTGATCGGTTACGTCTAACTTGAGTAGCACCTGCGTACCAAGCTTGTTTGATTATTAGTGGTTCAGCGTCGTTTAGTATGGATAGAGTGGTTAGCTTGATCTTGTATCGTCATTAGTATACAGCATGACAGGACGGATCGGTGTGAGGGATGGAACGGAAACTATTGGGAGTGAGAAATGGGATAGGGCTTGAATTTTTACAGAAAGGAATGCCATAACGGCTTGCATTCACTGCCCATGGTGGACGGCTCTAGGGCCTGCTTCATGTAGAGAGGTAACACGAGACATATCTAATAATATTATATTGACGATATTAATATTGGTTTGTTTCGGAGAAGCCCGAAGCATGCCAGGTGCACGACCATGTTTATAAAGGTGATGGAGTGGAAACATAAATCATGAAAGTACGGAAATTTGCATGAAAAAGTGGGACAAAATGGCTCGGAAAGGGGGATAAAGTGGGATAAAAGTTTGATAAGTGTATGCACACCACAGAAAATGTAGGGAGTTTAAGTGAACTCAAGGGCGGATTTAAATGGACGCTCGGTGAGTTTGAAGGTCAAGGACAAATGGGGGGTATGACTGGTACGGGTGGGGACATCTGGAGGCCGACCGATGTATACGAGAAAGGTTAGAAATCGGTATAAGAGACTGTAGTAGCGGGAGACGATGGAGAAAAAACGTGAGACGCTCTGCAGTGGGATAGATATCAACGAAGCACTGGTACTCTGCCGTGGATGGTCGGCAGACAGGGCACAAAACCCACCGCAAAACAGGAATCGAGCAATGCAAGACGTTAAGGGCGGATCAGATGATGGAAATGATTCAGGTGGACTGGATGAGGTAGATGTGAGGCACAGATGTAGAAGGAGTGGACGCATTTCATGATGGTCAGCAGGATGATCGCAAAGGAAATGGCAAGTGGGGAACTGCAGGATGAAGAGCGAATGCACATATACATATATGTGCAATTATATATAAAATGTATATATAAATGTACACATATAAGAGGAGCAGGGGCGATAACAATGGGGTCCTAGGAAGAAATTATCGGCTGCGGGAAGGTGCAGGTAAAGCTGGATCAAATGGTTATAAAATAAACTTTGGAATATTGTATTGAATTATCTTCACGAAAGGTGGATAAAACGGCCCGACAGAGAGAGAAAAAAAGGAACGCGGGAGGGCAGAAGAGAAGACGACTGTGAGGAGCAGTTCACAGAAAAGAGAAGATGAAGGAAAGGATCTAAGAGAACAGGTGAGGATGGGCTTAACTATTTGGCCAACGCAGGTGCAACGTGCGGCGACGGACCAGAGGGATGGGGTAGTGGCAGATCACACGATTTGGAACTGTAAAAGAACATTATGACGTAACGTTGTCTTCACAATCGGTGGAACATGGAAAAGCAGACCAAGCTGAAAAGCACATAGGAAATGCCTGTGGCCCAATTGAGGATATCTAAAAACTGGCGGAAACGCATGAAAGGGGCTGGAAATTGATATAAGAAACGGTGGTAGCGGGAGACGGTGGCAAAAAAGAGGGATCCAGTGCTGGGAAATAAGATAGTAGTTAAGTCTTGCTACACTGCAGTAGATGGTCTGCGGACAGGGCACAAAACTCGCCGTAGAACAGGTAGCGAACACTGGAAGAAGTAAATGGTGATACGGATGGCAAAAGTGGTCTGTAGGGATCGGGTGTGGTAAGTGTGAGGTGCCGATGTAAGAAAAGTGGACGCATATCTCGAGGGTCAGGTGGATGATAGCATCAGAAATGGCCGGCAAAAATGTGCACGATGCAGAGCGAATGTATATATATATGCATATATATACATGTATATATCTACATATATATATGCGAGGAGCAGGAGAAAAGAGCAACGGGGCATTAGGAGACAAAAAGTACCAGTGAATGGAAGGGGCAGATAAGGTTGGATCGAAAAGCGCAGGATGGACTTGGGAAAATTCAGACGAATTTTTTCATGACGGGATAACATGGTGGGTTAGTATCCAAAAAGTGGCGCAGCAGCGGCGGTCCATTTTTAGACGTTCATCTTGTAGGCTTATTATAGCCTGGAGTCTGGCCGTTTGAAAAGGTGAGGCCGCTTTTGGCGGGCGACGTGCACTCCGGCACCTCAGCCCAGACGTGGATCCTATGTGATAAGCAGCGGTGGAAATAGGTCAGACACACCGGTCATTCAGCACCAACTCCGTTGCCTGCGGATACGAGTTGCATATGGGGTATTTTTCTCGCGTTCTTATACCAGTTTTTCAATGTCTGACGTCAGTGTTGTCTCACTGGTGGCCAAAACTGCGTACAAAAACGGCTACGGTCAGAAACGTTCACAGATGTGCCTCGGAAGGACTCTTAATATCTGCGAGGTCAGTAGCACCAAGATTATTGACACCAGAAAACAAACGCCGAGGCAAACGGAGTACACTGTAGCTTGAGTCTGTTAAATGTGACCTACGGCTGCCGAAACACCAGATCGCACAAAGATGAGATGGTAGACGCAGCGAGCAAACAACGAAGCCGAGCTGGTGCTATTTTACCTCAAAAACTTCGTCCCGGTTATCAGCAGAAGCGGTTAGAACTGGAAGCCATTTTCAGAAGCCGTATCGACAGCTACAGTCTTTTACGTAGAAGCAGGGCAGTGCTCACAGTAAAACATTTATTTATGTTACAGTGGAACCGGTGTAAGGATTCGGAACTACTTGTGTCATCTAGAAGTTTGGCTCACATCGTGCCGCAAACAATAATAGAAAGCAGTTTTGACGAACAGCCTGGCAGATGGGACCGTCAGAGAGAGCACCATGCCTGAGAGGGAGGACGCAGTTCGGGGTGAGGGCTGTTAGAGTGGAAGACCATTTGCGGCGGTGCAGAAGCTCATACAGGGAAGTGAAGTTTAACTGTGTGCTAAGTATCCGTATGGCAGCAAACTGAAGGAGTTCACATTTCCACCAGTACGTGATGGTGGCGAGCGTACACGTCAGTAATTTGGCAAAATACCGTTGAATTTCTTCTGCGGCTACAGTATTGGAGCATGACTTGTTAGAAGCAGTAAGAGGGTAGTATTCAAGCAGGGGGCTAGCGTGGGTGGAGAAGAAGAACCGTCGTCCCTGAGTGATTTTGAGGCGTCAAAACATGTGACTCTTTATGCCTTTGGCTTCAAAGACTCGGAAGAAAACATGCACAGATAAGTTTTGCGAGCTTCGGCAGTGTAATCTTAGATCTCAAACAGAGGGGCTGCTGGGGTTTGAGAGGTTGCCGATAGGAAGAAAACCAAAGGGAAAAAGGCACATCTAACGATGTATGGCACCATTTACAAGAAAAAATTTCATATTCCGGGTGAAGCCCTAGAGGCTTAGGGAATTCAGACCATCTTGTGTACCTTCTAAAGTGATGAGGAAGTTTTCAGTGTGAAAGGAAAATAAAATTTTAAACATCTGCAACAACGGAGGCAGTGACACAGCGAATCACGGGGAATTTTTCTTTGACATACATGAAGAACAGGAGTTCTCTCGAGAAATAACCTTGGATAACACTGCCAGTGGCCGGTTCAGAGGATGATATATTCTGACCGGTCAGAACTACCTATGAGCGATCAGATAAGCAAGGAAGGAACGAAGAGTGCTAAGGAGTCGAAGGTATCAAAAGAATGGATTTTGAACAAGAAATGACCAAGGGCTACGCGATCACATGCCTTCGTCCCATCATGAAATATGACGGCGGCTGATTGCCTACCGTCGAAGGAATCGACGACGCGGTTAAAAAAATGAACTTGACTTGAGGTGCACGAAAGCGTAATACCATTATTAACAATAATAATGGTATACTTTTCGGCCACAGTTGAGACTCACGCGCAACCGCATGATCATGGTTTACAGAGGTACTCCATGGGATGGAATAATCAACAATTTTGAAACAAGAGTTAAAAGAGCCAGCTACAGGAAAACGTAGTCAGTGTGGCTATTTTGAATCGGTTCCGATTTCGAGTTGGGCAGTGATACGCCTTAGGAATACTGAGGAGGTCGGTATTACATAGTGCTAAAGATGCATTGTAAACGAGAATGATGCAAACTACGGAAAACGGAAGCTTACTGGCGTTCTCCGAACAGAGTGAGTTCTGAACAGGAAGAAAGAGAAAAAAATTGTATGGAAATATACACGGAAAAATCGATGCATGCGAAGAGAATGGCAATCCATGGTAATGATGCGAACCTTGAATGACGGATCTACCAGCGTTTAATAAAAGGAACGAGTTTTGAAGCAGGTAGACACAAGACCAATTTTATGGAATAGCACATGGGACCATTGGTGAGTGTGAAGAAGACAGCACTCCATGAAAGGGCCAGTTTAGTTTCAGCATCAGTAACCTGTATCATTCAGAAATGAGAAAGCCCAAGTGAAGGGTCCGTGAAAAGTAGGGAACGGATTTCCAGCCGGCTACGGTACGACGGCAAAATGAACTCTTTGCAATGGATAATAAGGTTGAAATGTTCCTCATGGGCTGGAGCTTCATTATGCTGTTTCACTGACAAATATACATCGACTTAATGAACCCCAGAGTTATTCAGGATCGTTACTGGCAATGTACATCATCCTGTGTGTATGGTTCGTTTGACGAAGTATAGGATGTGTCGATCAACCAGCAAGGTGTGGATAGGCATGGGAGTCTAAACCGATGGCTGTTGCTAGCCGGTACAGTAGAATGTTAAGTGTCACTGTTATTTGTGTAGGCTTCAATAGCGCCATCGTCAGGGGAAACTTTGCACCAGGAAACGATAATGGATCTTCTGATAGGCAGTTTGGGGTACCATTTTTAGGTTGGTTGAGGTCGCAGTTTTTCTGAAAGGTTCCACCTGGGTCTCTGTCGGTACAAGTCAAAGTGTCATTTTTGGTTATCCAGTATGATGATTGAGATAGTAGGAGGCGACGAACCTGAAATAAATGGGGATTGCAGTCTGGACGTGGCTCCAGTTGTGGGTTGTGGTAATGGATGACGACAGTAATAAAAAACTGGTAAGGTTTATGTGAATGGGATAAGGATGACGTTTCACTTAGGCGGTCAGCGGCACCTACTCCACATTCTGGGTAAGGCAGGCTTGCAGGGGATTGCGCTATAGTGCTACAGGCCAGCAAATTTGCATAAACCAGCTAGGCAACCTTGCGTGAATTCTGAAGGACTATTGGTTCTCATCTTGCGTGGCAGTACTTGAACGCTAAAAAAATATAGGGCTTTACGGTTGAGAGGAATAAGAGATGGTGACCTCCAATACCGTTTGCTTGCGCAGAACGCAGTTTGGCACCGAGGCGGTGAGATAGGTTTGTAAAAACAGTATGCGAGTGAATGGAGCTGGTACCCTGCTAGCGTGGCACTATATTTATCACTGTTTATTCTGGTATAGTAGTCATTCTGAACGGAATAATTTCTAAGGAGCTTTAAGGTAAAAGAACCTACTAGGGTGTCGGTGGTTTTGCGTTAGAGAAGGTTGGTCTCGTGCTAATAAAAGTAGACGTTATTTCGTCTATGCTCCTACTCGTTGGTGCTAGCCTACCGAGGTCATACTTGAGGGTGAGCAAGGAAATCTGATGTAGAGGTGACTGCATGGTTACAGTCGCCGTAAGCATCTTAACGAGTCCATATTGATAGCTTTTTTACAGGCTGTCCGAGGTTAGGAGATCCTGGAATGGAATCCGGCTGGGAGCTGAGTGAGCTTACACATGGTTGGAGTGCATTTCCTCGGGCAATGGGTATCCCAATCCTAAGACAAACCTTCTTCACTACACGAAGCAGTCACCGAGGACTTCCATTGTTAAGGAAAGAGGAAGTGCCTCATAAATAGCACAAAGGATTAAGAAAAATTGAGTCCACACCAAAACGGCCTAGGCGGATTGAGGCGGGAAGGACACCGATGGAGTTTATTTAGGCAGTAGCCCTGGCCATGGAGTTTATTTTGCCGCTGTCTCCAGAGTTAAAGCCAATGGAGGAAAGCCTGGAGCCAGACAGAAGGAAAGTGCAGGGGAAGAAGCTTGCGTTGAGTAAATCGGGGACAAAATAAAAGTTAGCTTTCAGCAATTCCGCGATAGCTTCAGGCATTTCAACAGCCGATGGACCAGGAATGATTAATTTTGGGATGTTACCCGGCGAACTGGGGTACATTCGTCTACGTGGCCTCGCCACCTACAGTTGTTTGTTGGGACAGCTCGGTGCTCAGGTTTCGTGGTGCACGATGTAATGTTCCCCTGCAAATGAGTGTTGTAGAAGCGGAGTACACGAAATATGATTGGAAGTCACCAGACACAGATATTTACCTTGGGCATCAAGAATTCCACGTTCGATAATGGCTGCAAGGGTTTCCCGCACGGGAAGGCGCTGATTGGTTGAAGTACCAGTTCAACGGGGCACAAATTAGGGGGCTTTTGTAAAAAGAGTCCGGCTGCTATCTCAAAGGTGAGCATCAGAAAAAAATTACTCAGTTTGAGATGCCCAGTAAAGCTTGGAGCAAATGACCAATCCGCAAAGGGAGTGAACTCGTTAGATGGAGTGAGGTTTTCAGTGTACGATAAAATCCTGAACTTACAAGCAACCTTTTTTTAGTCACTACCAGGGAAGTAACCACTGACAGACTTTGTGGGAGGAGGAGTTCTCATATGTTCAATCCTGGGGTAGAAGTCCCAAAATTGTGGGTCCACAATCCGAGATGGGCATAAGGAGTGAAGTCGAAGGAGCCTGTTGGACCACTGGGTAAAGACCAACATATTTTGGCAGCACTGAAGTCACTCGCTGGGATTTGCGCTTTGTGGAAAAAGTGATACACCACAATAAGCACCTCAATAACAGGGTTGAGATCAAGCGAATCCTGGCCAGCAGGGTGATAGAAGCATCCTACCGATGTACTTTGGAGACCAGTTTGGTGCACTAGCCGCCAAGAGTAGTTATTGATAGTGAGTGGGGGCTGGTCGATGACGACGCTTACGGTGCTTTGCCGTTCGTATACCCAGAAGCCGCCACCATGTCCGATTGGACGGAAGTTTGAAGATACGTCGAGCACAGCGGCGGAAGTACACTGGCATGAGGTGTTCTAAGTGAGCCACTTTTCGGTGATAAGTACGAATTCCGGGTTCAGTAAGGAAGCTCAGGATCTCTTTCAACCAATCTCACCCGACAGTGAGCGAGCTTTTACGAGAAGTGGACGTGCTGGTATTTTGGAGATAAGGTCAAACTGGTTTGAAGAGGACAGAATGATTTAGCCTTACTAAATTCGTGCCTTTTTAAGAGTGGCAACCTCCACCGAAGATGGTACCGTGCATAACGAGCGGACCTCGCAAGGCAGGAACTGGTGCGGCTTCGAATAGGATAGTCGCAAGTCAGTGCAGCCAACTCAGGTAGGGCAGGGAAGGAATGGGTGGTCAACAGGGGCGGGAGTATACAGAGATTCTTCTGGAACAAAATTGTAACACGCGGTGATGGGTAATTTTATTGCCAAATTTTGGTGAGATAAATGAGAAAATGTAAGCGACTGACAAGATGCTGGTTCTGGAGAACGGTTCGGTAAGGCAAGAAAGACGGAGCAACTTCAAGATCGAATGCTATAAGGTAATGGGAATCCATACAGGGTGGGGGCGGAATTATCTCACGGTTAACAGGACTGCAATGGGATAGGGAATGATAGAAGACAACGAGTTTTAAAATTCCGGCAGAACTGGCTGAATGAAGGGTGGTGACTGGTCGAGGTTGGTGAGTGATATATTAGACTGACTCAGCGACTATGAAGAGCCCTGCAGCGGGCTGCTAATATCAATGGCGTAAGAGCGACGGCTGTTGATACTTCTCTGAGAGTAAGTGGGGTTTGAGGTACTGGTCTTGAAACAGGATTTACAGGCACGGGCATAGATGACAGTCTGTTTTACTGCATCCACTGCATAACATCCGGATTGTGAACTGGCAACACTTTGCTGCTGCTGCCCAGTATACTGGATACTGAAGCCTTTGGTTGGAAGGGGGGGGGGGAGGGCGGGTTGGCAGTTTTGGTTTTGAGGCCGAAGGCGTCTGCTGGTGTCATCAAGTGACGTTGGAGGCTTGAGAACAAGCATTACCCACTTTCGACCTGAGGGTGATGAGGCAGGTCACAAGGAACAGCCCGTGTCATCAGGAGCGCTGCTGCCTGGAAGTAGGGTTTTTGGGTTTTGGCCAGGGGATTGAAAAGTCAGCCTCAAGCAAGCGCAGTTCACCTGTCTTATTATACACCTTGATGAATAACTTCTAGTCGGGGCTAATTGTTGGGGATTGAGACCGTCGTACCTTTGTTTATAGATCACCCTGATAGATTCAAGCGGAATTGTTAAGTTGGGCAGGCTGCCAGATTTGAGTAACCGTTTACGACGCAATGTGCGTGTCAGACTAGCGGAGCCCAATGGATTCGATCCGCAAGCTTTTGTGACGCTAGTGATCAATAGAATGATCTTTGCTGCTGTAGATTGAGAAGGGGTCTAGGGGTTCAGTCGCGGTTCACATCTTGCGCTTTTGGCTCATAGACATCGCTGTATGCTGCGGCTCGAAGGATTGGCGCATGTGGGTTGCAACGGTTATTCCGACGGTGAGTGAGCTTAGCCAAATTGTGAAATCCCAAAGTCAGAACAATAGAGATTCGCTGATTATACGATACTGAATTAACAAACCATAGGCACGTACATAATGTAGAAACCTCAGCTGTACCGCCATAACGTTTAGCAAAGAAGACTAAAGTTCGACAGAGGTTACTGTCAGATACTACCGTCAAGGCTGTCCGAGTGCAAGCCAAGAATCTGCCACAGCACATGGGAGAAATATAAATAAACGTTTAAGTGTAGTGGTTGATGCGTACCATACATATTCGAAGGTCAATAAGATAAAGAGCATGGTCTCAACAACACAGGCTTTTAACAACAACTGTGGAGTATTTCCACACATGTACGTGACATAGGTATCTTTTCAACGGGTTCGGTTCTGAATGTCTAACAAAATTCACCTTTCTCAGCAGTTCTCTGTGCGCTGCCTTACTGGCAGAGGTTTACCTGACGTTGTTCTATGGCAAAGTAGAGGTAGTAGAGCTGTGGCTTGAATAAAATGGCCCACTGTTGGTGCTTTCAACAAGTGGAGTGTGTCACCTTGAGTAATTTGATGCTACTGCATATTACACTTTCCACATTAGAGTTTTTTTAACAAGGTGCTGCCTACGCTGTTCAGAAAAATCCCGTCAAGGGTGGTAAATACAGTGACGTATTATCAATTTCTTTGCCACTTCGAGATTTCAGTGGAAGTACTACCGATGAAGCCACCCGACCATTAGTTTGTAGTCCATGGTTATGGTTATGCTCCAAGCAGTTGTACCAGCGACTTCAGATGTCCAGTGGTTCTGTCCAGAATCTCTTTTGGCGATTCAAGTAGACTTACTTCTTGTGGGAGGTTATCGCTTTTGCTATGGACGTCACTTCGAATGTGAGTTTATGGAAGCCAGCATAGCATAACGTCTGGGGAAAGTAAGGCTACACGTGGCATACCCTTACGGGTCGGTTAGCCTTGTTTGAAGCTGCGCATTATAGTGGTAGGCTTGAGAGGGCTGACCATTTTTGTGCATTATTGGTTGCTGACTCAAGACTGGTCACTTAGTCACCGATTGCACACTCAAGGTGCTCGAGGAACACTAAGCTTGGGTCCAACCCCAGGTTTGGCTTAAGTTTACACAGTGGAGCTGCCCAGCTTGGGCCAGCCAGGGCGAGGTGTTAGGCGCGTTCATAAATATGTGTAGGGGATGTACCAGGCGCTGTTATCACATATCTCATTCAAAGCACAAAACCTGGCTGCCGGTAAAACTACGAAAATCGCTGAACGGGTCACCATTGTTGTCAGCGTAATGAAACAAATGGGTCCATAAGAAGATTGTCTTTAAGTAAAAGATGGCCTGAAAAAGACCATGATTCCAGTAATTCTGTGGACAAACTTCAACTTGTCTCATCAAGTACTGATTCGTGGCAAGCTAGAGGCTAGCTCCAGGTTTTCCACAAAGGCTATGGAAACTTGTCATTTGGCCACAGGTAGTCCGGCATTCGAAAAAAAAGAATAAATGAGGGAAGGTATTGCATAGATGAAATTACGGAAGTTTGGAGGACAAAAACGTGGCCAGATTATAATATTCAGATGTGAGTATTAGAACCGGTTGGTTAACCGCGCGCCGTGAAAGTATAATCGGAACCCAGAATAGGCGGAGACCGTAGGAGAATCGAGAGCCCGGGCATGAAGGCTAGAACAGGCACGGACTAAGGAAAGAAAGGTATGGGAAACAAATAAGTACAGGTCAAATAGCAGATTCGTCACGATTACACAGTCGGCTGAATATGGCAAGATGCACGATGAAATAAAATTGCTTGCACCATGCGAGAGAAAAGACGGTAGAAACTATGCTGTGTATGGTTCGTAAATTTTTGTGGAGGTTCTTGTGGCTGCTAGTCGCCTTTCTTGATGAAATACAGAAATTTCAGCGGTGGACACGTGCAAACCAGCTTGTTCGGGCAGCTTCCAGTTAAGTGCACACCGAGGTTGACTAAATGAAGGTGATAATAACACGCATGGATACGCTTCAGGTAACGAATTACCAATCCCGTGACAAACTTGAGCGAAACAGCACGATGACCTTGCCGTTGCCTGGAGCAGCGGGACTGAATTTACGCCGCGAGCTAAAACAGTTCCACCTTTGGTCCCATCAATCTGTGGTTAGTCGAATCAGAGACATTCTAATAGATCAAGTCAGACATTCACCTATTCTTCTTGGTCATCTCAACTGGTTACCTCATTCAAGAAGCTTATTGTGTTGGAGAGACAAGAGTCTGTGCAAGAACTCATGCTGGGTGACAGCTAATAGATTGCTCCAATATAAATGACCCAACATGACATCTAGTGACGTTATTGTGAGGGATTTGAGCACCATTGAGGTTAGCATAGTCAGTCTGTAAGTGGCACAAGTGCCTTTGTCTCCATCTTTATGGACCGGTGCGGGGATCGTTAGGCAGTTCATCCTTGCCGGATGGCGCATTGAACAGTGTAACCCGCGGTTCTGTCAGGATGTATGGTGCTACCTTAATTATTCTCGGGTCAGTGCCATTAAGTGCCGCGCCTTGGATGCTTTTGGCTCTTTTGGGCTGTTCTGTGTCTCGCTTACATTATTTATTCGCCTCGTATTTATGAAGGCTTCCCAGTCCCTCGTCGCAGATAGCCTTTGAGCACCCTAGTTCTTTCCGTGCAACCACTGAAGGCATTTTAGCAGGCTCGCAGCTTTTTTGCTTGTCTATTGTACACACTCCTTGTAAGTTTCTGACACAGTCTATAGCTTTCCTCAGAGCTCCTTCAGAATGGAAACTGTCTTGGCGCGGACTGGAATTACTTTTGGCTTTCTGTTCATTGCTCCACTCACAGCTGTTTTTGCACTGTTTACGAGTTGGAGATGGCCTACTTCTAGCTGCTGCGAATTGTAGAAGAGCTAAGTAGTCGCTGGTGACTGAGGGCTCTTTATTTCTGACCGATGGCCTCACTGTCTTGGTTCGTTCGCCACGGTGGCAATCCTTTTCGTTTGACCCTCCTGAGAGATGCGGCGACCTCCGTTATTTCTCATATCTTGCTCTTGATTAGGCTTAATTGGTGTTCCATGTCGTGGTCACTGCTTACCATCTCCTAAACGGCCTGGAGGCCAAGCTCTACCGAGGTATGATTGCCTACGTTTGAAAATGTTTATTCCAAGCTCATCAAGGGCACTCACCCGCTGCAGGTTTAGTGTAAACTGGACTACTTCGTGGTCGCTGTCGCCTATGGGCTTCGCAGTTTTTCTTACAAAGTTTTAAGTTTTCTCCGTTCGAGGATGTGAGAAACCTAAAAATGAGATCTACTGCACTCCACCGTTGGCCGCGTCCTCAGGAGGGGGATACATGCCAAGGCTCTTTTAGGTGGGCGTCAAGATTTCCCTTGATTAGTTTGTAACCCATCTGTTCCATTTCATCAATTGGCATGGGGTTCCACATTTTGTTTGCTCTCTTGGATAGACAGCAGACCAACGGTAAACCAGCCGGATGTAGCTCCGTGAATGTCATCAGGTGCCATCTGGTGCTCCAGTGGTCACGGAAGAGGAGGTCCGCAACTCAGGGCTGATCTTGCGCCGGAGTATCCGTCTGATTTCACTGAGATTACCCTTCACTCAGAGATACATTTCCAACAAAGGCCCGCTGGCCCCAAACCGCTTGCTACTATTTACTTCCAGCAGCCTTGCGAAGAGATAAGTGGAAATATCAAAAGTAGTAATTCCTTTTGGTCTCTCGTGGCCGTCATGCATGTCTTTGGCTTTCGTATTCGGTTCGTCGTGATCTCAAAAGAGAGGTCTGTGTGTACTAGGTAATTTGTTAATTTCACGGTTCACTCCCTTTGATACTATGAATAAGTCTTACCTTGGATTTTGGGTTCATGCGATTTGGCTTCGCAGCTCTTAAGCATGTCTAACAACAATAAAGTTGATCAACTTGGAAGAAGGGAATGTGCAGCCTTTCCGAGAATGGGGTAAAACAACCGAAAGCTGAACGAGAAGAAGCATGAAACTCAGTGAAGGACGTTTTGGTGCTTTTGGTTCCTTGAACACTGTTTAGTCTACGGACACTGCCAATGCACTGTCGTGTATTACTGGAAGTGTTGTCGGTCGTACAAAAATATCGATGCATTTGAGATAAGGATATCAGAGCTGGAATAGTAGTGTTCAAGGGTCAGCAGGCTCAAAATGCAGAGGAAAAATTAGACACAGCGAACTACAAAAACCAACCATCGGAAAGGACCCGTGCAGTAAGCCAGTTCATCTATGGAAATGAGTCCATAAGCGTGTTGCCAAACAGCTTATCCGAAAAAAGTCAGAGCTGAGATAACACAGTACGACGGGCTATGAGAACAAATCTGCGAGATTATCGAGAAATTTGAAAACTTCATCAAAGCCAAATTGACCGACTCGGAGCAGAGGCTCTTGTACCCAGTCTGCTATGGCCGGGGATGAGCTGGGAAAGCTGTTGATGAATGTTCCTGGCTCAACCTGGCTGAAGTCTGCCCAAAAGCGAGGAAGATATGAAGAGATTTTTCCGGTAAACCGTTTAGAGCTGTTTGCTATCCGATCGATCGCGTGATGTTAGAAGCCAGGCAAACTCAGGACAACTTCTATGCTCTGCCCGACTTTGCCGCCAAGATGCAAAATTGTACTACAGCTCCTCACCACTACGGCTATAGGCTTGATCTCGAGGAGGTGAGCATCTTGGAGGCGGTGTTTCGCTGTCCGGCATAAGAACTATGGGGTTTCTGGGCTGAAGAAGCAGAAAATAAAGGTCACTTCAACCATGAATCCACTTTTGAGGACCAGACCGGCTACCTAGACAGGCTGGTGAGAATAGTCAACAGCGGATTTGGTGGACTCATTTGTGATGGCCATAGAGCAAAGGAGGCCGAGCACCAGTCCAACCCAAACTACCCAGCAGATGTACTAGAAACGCTATCCTGGTAAAGGCATGAGTACCATTATGCGTGGGGGTAAAACTCCTCCATACAGCAAAACACGTGACACCGACTGAGTGTCCGTCAGAACCCGCCTTGGTTTCCACTGACTTTGTTGAGAGCAGCATGCTAGGATCACCTTTATTTTGAGTACGCATAATCGATGTCTTTCCTCCATTGGGACGTGGTGCTCAATACTCGTTTCATGATGACAAGAATGGTATGTGAACTCTCACCCCAGGATCTTAAGGACCTAATTCTTAATATACGGCACGACATAGAACACCTTCAACAATGATGCGACTCTTACCAAATGGAATTCCGCATGAAGAACTAACTCTTTATGACTACGTTGTCAAGCCCCGTCGAACTATTTTTGATACACGACTCCCCTATTACCCGCAACCTTTCGGTACGGGATCCTGGGCTGTACCGTTAGTGAACCCGGAACACCTGTCTTTCCAATCCGCCAGGGCAGAGTAGCCATGAGCGTTCCACGTAAATCGTTCTGTTTGCAAGATACCAAACTTTCATCCCACAAACTCTGTCTCAGACCTTGCTTAGAATATTGCCCTTTTGTCGTTTTCACTGATAATCATGGAACTGGCAGAATAATACCGGAGAATGCGCAAGGCCCGCTCATCACAAAACAGCTGGTCGTTCCACAGCATAGAGCGCTGTGGTACCCTCAACACTGAGCTCCTTTGATTAGGCCGTATAAGATCTGAACTTTGCTCCCTCTATGGGCTTCTCCTTCGCCTTACACTTTCTTCCAGATCATGAATCCACTCGATCACTCCTTATCCCGCGGACTAAGGAACATGAGTGAGTTTCCTTGAAAGAACAAAAATTCCAGCTACTCAGTCAAGGTTTGCTTGTAGTTAACATGATCTCAGTCAAGGTAATTAGATATGTGCTACACGGGGGCAATGCATGCGCTTGTGATGGCCCAGCTGTTTCCGCGACTTCATCTGACATCGATTTATGGCTAAAAGCAGCCAGATTAAACTGAATGTTACCCTAAAGCGCTTGCTTCCAGTGCGGGGCGACACTATGCCATTCATCTTGGGAGAAGAGACGTGTTCCTGCGTAGGACTGAGGTTGCAGTAGTGTTTATGTGCCACAGTCAGCGGACCTGAGTTCGGACATCAGTTTGTTAGGCCGATCTTATGAGGATGAAAAGAATCTCCCTGACAATGCCTCCCGCGTTCCACCATGTGGGCATTTTTCGGCTCGTCTGCATGAAATATTCCTAACTATCATGGCCAGAGCCGACAGCAGGTGCCCCCTAGATTAGTAAACCCGGCGAACTGGCTGGTTATGAGAACCATTTGAGATTATGCTCCCGCTGGAACCAGACAAAACCGGGCTTGCCGGTAAAACTCAGCAACCCTCATGTATGTTTGGTAAAGGCAGGGTTTACCTATGCCTCCTCTGTCTTCAAGGTCTAATAGTGATACCCCCTGCAATCATCCATCTTCGGCAATCAACTAAGACTAAGCCGATATGAAGTTTGAATAAAAAAAGCAGGTTTACTGGTGAGTTTAGGGAATACTCCCAACGAGAAAGACAGCTAACAAGAAGGTAAGGACAGGATGGTAGAACGAAGGCCCAGGGCTAAACCTCCCAGCAGGAGTTTAAAAACGACACCTGCCTGCTGTGGTCATGTCGGATTCATCAAATCAGTTCAGATCACAAGATAAAGAAGCCTGAGCCGTAGTACTATCGAGGCTCCAGAGATCCTCAGGTGCGGGAAAAGTAAAACGAGCCGTAGTATTCATTCCAATGATCGGGATGGTGCAGTGGATTTCTACTTGTCTGACTACTCATTTCCTCTTCCCAAAAACAAGACTCCCGGAAGAAGTACAACCAACCTCTCGTTCTCCTTATACTTTCGTCGCGGTTTCTGCGTGGATGATGATGGAGGCTTTTTGTTTCTTCACTGCACTTTCAGGCACTACTGGTGGATGCGGTGAAGCATCTGAAAGACTTAAAAGAGAGATTGGGCAGGACAAGGGAAAAGCGGCGAAGAAAAACTTGAAGATTTGGAAACCGGTCAAAATCAGCGGTGTAACGGTGACAGTGATACTGGGACTGTGCTAACTTGAGGTGCTAGATATAGAAATCCACCCGCAAGATGATATACGGGCCAGTCCCTGTGACATATCCAGTCTGATTCCAAAACAGGTCAGGAGTAATGAGTGACACGAGGAGGTGATTGGTAACTGCATTTATTGATGGAACGACGCTCCAATGGCAGACAGAAAACGAAGGTTATGGGCCACGGAGAGGCTTATGTGAATCTGCGAAGCGGAGAGTACGGAGTGAGAAACGGTCAAGTAGAACCCAGGAGAGCGGGTTTTATATTGGCGGTCTAGCCAGGAAAGCTCGGTTCTGAGCAATAAACCGAAGCTTATACGCGGGGTGGAGAGGGATTACTAAAGTTTGACTGCAATAAATAAATGCGTATTCAGTGCTCAGGGCTCAAAAGCAGATCGGACATTATGTGGCGAAGAATGCTTGATGGAGGAAGAACAATCGGATTTGGGCGGTCAAAACAGTGAAGTTGATGAAACATGTATAATTGCCCACATCTTTCCCTTTTCATGCCGCTCTTCAGTACCATCGGTGCTGCAGCCGCCTTAGCATTTTGGCTGTGTTCTGACTGGTTGCCAGTGGTTGTTAGCTCAGTTCTTTTGCACAATAATTCCTTTTAGTTGGTCCCATTGTTCCGGTCGACGATTTGGTTGGCAGCCCCCCAAGTGGGCCATCTTGTCGGTTTTTTGATATCCCCCCGCGTAGCATCTGCTAGTGCGTATCTTTACGTCTGCCCTGAGATGCATCCGACACCTTCACTCTCGGTCTTCTGAGTTATGATTTTTGATCTATGGGCCTGATCGGCTCGATATTCATATCGCCCCCTTGTTCCAGCATCCACGGTGTAATACAAAAAGAAACGTGACCTTGTGAACTGACTCACGCAAGTAGGCAGGCGTAAAATCGAGGTGGGAACTCGACCGAGGCTCACGCGCTGTACGCGCGGGAAACCGTGTGGTAATCCAAGATATCCATGCGGTTCAAGGACATAGAAAATAAAGGAACAGCTGTGATGTGCACAGAGCTTATAAGCTTGAAAGCTGTGTCAGCTGCACCCGTGAACGAAATTCCATTCTCATCTCAAGAAAAGGAACATATTAGAATTCTTAGGTTTACGTGGCCTGACACTTGAGGGAGAAACCAATGACAAATTCCAGCTGTTAAATATGCATTTGACGCAAAGAGCCGCGGGTGGAGTGAGTGTGGTCGACCTAGGCCAGTGAGCAATATCCACCCATCAGAAACAGGCTAGTATATGCACCAATAAAGCGAGGCCCGGTAATAAATGATTATACCAGTCAACAAGCTTCCCAATCAGCATGCACAAATTGCTCCGATCGGGCGCTCTTTCGGCTGGCCAAACTTTCGAAAAAATCACCCGAAATGTGCAACTTTTAATTTTTTTCTTGTACATCTTGACTGCCTGTTTCTGAGTCTGTTTGCCCATTATCTACTAGTTCGGCCAAAGACACCGACCTACCACAGACAAAAAATTTTCTTTGGAATTGGGAGTTTATTATAAAAATGGTGTACTGATAACTTCTAAAACGAAACATTCCGTTTTGGTAACGCAGACATATCTTATTAAATATCGTGGTATTTTGATTTCCATATTTCTTGTAAAATTCCACGAACTTCCGTAAAGTTTTACAATGTACATGAACCGAGACACTTTAGTCCAGCTTTAGTCCAACTTTCGTGCATTAGCTTTGGGCATTGTGCTGTTGGGTTGGCTTGAAAGAACTGGAATAATCTACGTGTTTTAGGTCAAAAGCAGCAAAATTCCCATAGCTATTGGCCAAAGGCTGGACAAAAATTGGGACTAAATGACTCATAAAATACCTTGAAAGATGGCATGGAAATTAGGGAAATTTTGAGAGAAATATAATAATTCGGGTATCATAATGTTTATTTATATATATCTGCTTTATAGAAACAACATATTTTTCTCCCACTGAATGTTCTTGTGACCAGGCTGTGTTTTGGTTGTCTCCTGTATTCTCTGTTGGCAGGATGCACATTTTGGTTTTTCCAAGGTGAAAAACGACTGATCAATTATAAAGAAAACCGAAGCGCATTCTTACGGTTGGTTTTAACTCTCGTAAGCTGTCATCTCTCTGTATATATAATACTATCCATCCGTGTTTATATACATAAATGCATATGCATTTACATGTGCACATGTATATAAATCCTTAGGCATTGAGGTAGTCCGACTTGGTGTTGTCCTAGTAAAATTCACTCGACTTTGGGTACCAGTCGCTAGTTAGCGGTGGTCATTACCCTTCAGATTATAGTGGCCAGCCGGTTACGCCATTAATATCACTCGCTTAACTGTATGTTCCGCGCACTCGGCAACCGCAAGCGCTTCTTTCGACAAAATTCCTCGGCACATGCCAGCGTGCAGTCTCTGTACTCAGGCCTCGTGAGAATATACGCGGTTGGCACTCCACGGTTATTTTTCGTTAACTTAATCGACGAAAGCGATCGTAGAAGCTTGGGGAGTGTGCCCTCCAACAACTGATGAACCCGTTCTATTTATAATTTTTGAATAATCCCACGAAAGAGTCCCAGCCAGGTCACGTCTTCCGTAGTTCTTCCTTACTTTCGTCGGCTCTTTACTGGTCTTACATTGGTTAGATCTCTTTTACCACCTTTTCGTGTCCCCGCCCGTAATTTTTTGAACTCCGTACATTTTCGTTTGCTTTCGTTGTTGTGCTGGTCAGTTTTCCATTCCCATTGATTCCGCGATCTTGTATACCAGCCTTTGCCAAAATCTCTTGGAATTCCAGGCTAGTTCATTTCCACAGAGTACCTATCTCAAAATGAATGGAGAGCTTAAACCCAAGTATGAACACACGCACACGAAAATGCTGGATTTCACACCGGAACATCCAGAGGTTTTCATCGCCGTTCTCGAGTCTCGTTTCCAGGAGGCTTGCATATCTAGTCAGCAGTCCTAATACGATAAGCTGCTCTTAGCAATCCCTGCTTGTATGATCCCACAAATCCGGGACATTCTTATGAACCCACCGGATCACTACCCGTACAACACACTCCGAGGAGCTCTGATTAAGCACGCGGCTGGGTCGGAAGGCAAAATTATCCAACACTTTCTCTCCGAAATCCAGATGGGAGATATGGCCCCATCGCAATTGTTACGGAAGATGCCTTCTTTGGTAGGTAAGACGTCTAAGGACGAAATAGTCTTGCACCAACTGGGAATGCAGTGGCTTCTACTACATGATCAGGGCATAGTTGAGGTTCTAATACAAGGCCAGACCGTGGATAAGTGCGTAGAGGCTGCAGACAAAAGTCCTCAAACAGGCACGTGCTTTTGTTCCACAGTCCCACGCTTTCACCAAAGCCGCCGTTACTCCACCAGACCCCCCTGTTATCTCTGTGTCGACAACCGCCTAGCACAAAGCACCTGGTCGCAACTCTGACATTCAAATGTTATGCCAGGAGGTCCACCTTTTAATGCAGGTGATTGAACGGCACGAAACTACCATCAATGGTCTGCGTTTACGAAGCTTAAGCCGTCGCTGTTCCACCCCGAACGCCCCGAGAGCAAAAACACGATCCGGCAAGTGTTATTATCACCGCCATTTCGGATCCCTGGGGCGTGAGTGCTGAAAGCATTGTGCTCACCGCTTCAGCCAGAGAGACCACTAGGCCGAGAGGTGATGGTGACGACCTCCTCTGACACCCCTGTTCCTAGTCTCCTCATTTATGTGAAAGACAGGACTAACGGCAAGCATTTCCTAACCAGTACGGGAGCGCAGGTCGGTATGATAACGGTTTCGAAGCGATCCACTGTTTCCCCTACAGCTCTTGCACTGCAAGCCACCAATGGCACTCCAATCCTGACATAAGGCAGTCAGTTTTCCACCCGAGACCTTGGCTCACGTCGTTTCACGGGGTTTAGTCATTGCCCAAGTACACCAGGCTATTCTAGGCTTAGATGTTTTAGAAAGTCACAGTCTGATAGTCGATCCCCAGGAGCGGCAGCTGGCAGATCGAGTCACATCGAATTTCGCTGTTGGTTCATCAAGTGAGACTCAGCGGTCAGCGATCCTCAAGCCATTTCCCACTTCCTTACCAGAATTCGGTAGCTTATTCAGCGAGTACCCTTATCTTGTTCGCCCAAACAACAACCTGTATCGAATTACCACGGATGTGACCCATCACATCGTCATACAAGGGCCTCGGTCTGCGCTCGACCCCGCAGGTTGGCTCCAGACAGGCACCTCGTAGCCTGCTCCGAGTTTCAACATATGCTCAACTTGGGAATTTTCCGACCCTCTAACATCCCGTGGGAATCATTCCTAAACATGGTCCCGAAGAAATCGCCTGATGACTGGAGGCCGTGCAGGGACTATCGCTCGCCCGACCGATACCTTATTCTGCACATCACAGAAGTTACAGCTGGTCCGCAGGGCAAATTAATTTTCATTCGAATAGATTCAGTGCGAGCATAAAACCAAATACCATTTTCTGAGGTTGATGTCCCAAAAACAGTCTTAAAGACTACTTTTGTTCTTTTCGAGTTTCTACGAATGTCGTTTGGACTTCGCAGAGCTGCGAAAACTTTCTGGCTTTTCATTGACATGATTTGCGGTGGTTTCAGATTCGCGTTCGCTTATCCGGACGATATCCCGATTGCCAACTCGTCTAAGACAGAACACCTAGCACATCTGCGCACTCTTTGCGGCCGCCTATCTCAACACCGGGTCACGGTCAATGCAAGTAAGCGGGCAATAGGCTTCAATGCCATCGCATTCCTTGGCCACAAGGTTAGTTCCACAGGAACCATACTATGGCAGGACAAGGAATAGGCAGTCCTAGACTACCCAGAACTTACCTCATTCAAGCAACTACTACTCTTTGACGAGCTGCTAATCTTCTATCGTAGTTTCATCTCTCAATGCGCTCAGCTGATGCAGCCGCCCAAAGACTTATTGAGGGGCAAAGTGAAGCGGCTGGTATTTACAAACGCCACACGAGATGCTTCTGCTATGCCGAAGCAAGCTATCAGCAACATAGCCCTGCTGTCACACCTAAAACCAACTTCCCAAATTGAGTCAGTCACAGAAACATCAGACAAAGCCGAAGGCGCGGTGTTGCAACAGTACTTAGCTGACACTTGGCAACCCGTTGCATTCTTCTCCAAAAAACTACAGCCGGCTGAATCCAAGTATAGCACTTTTGGCCGCAAAGTTCCCGCTGTCTACCTAGAAATCCGTCACTTAGCACATCTTTGAAGGAAGCGAATTCACGGCCTACAACGACCATCAACCCATCAACCATGCATTGCTCGCCGCCACGGGCAAATACTCTCCCAGAGAGTCTAGACACCTGGATTACATCGCCCAGTACACCAGTGACGTGCGTCATATCCCAGGTGTCAATAATTCTGTCTGGAATGCGCTATCTCGCATTTACAGCCTGGACCTCAGCAACTCCGGCCCGATCAACCTCGATACGGACGATCCTGAGGTAGAACAGCTCGGCAGCAGTTCGTCGCTGCGGCTCCAGTCGGTCGTCATTCCTTTAGCCGAAGGTTATTTACAGTGTGACATGTCCAGAGGCCACCCGAGACCAGTAGTGCCGTCAGCTTTTTGGCGACAAGTGTTCGAAACCTTACGCGGTTTGTCCTACCCCGGTATAAAAGCCGTGTTTGGCAAAATATGAACGGTGATGTAACTGCATGGGCTCGTACCTGCATCCAAAGTCAACTTTAGAAAGTGCATAGGCATACGAAGAGCCCATTATCAACATTTTCAGCGGTCTATTCACTTTTCCAAAACTTGCACGTCAACCAAGTAGGGCCGTTGCCCCCTCGTGTATACCATTTCATCAGACGGCCGCCCGCTGTACTTTTGCACAATACAGCTAGCGGAACAGTCGGCCAAGCTTTCTTAGAACACTGAGGCAGCAGCATCTGGTTGTCCAGTAGTGGTTACCCTAGACCGCGGCTCACACTTTGAGGGGGCCTTCAGTAGTTTTCTACAGCGCTTAAGCACCCATCGCACTCATACCGTCGCCTGCCACCCATCAGATAACGGAATGGTAGAACGTTTTGACCGGAAAATAAAGGCAGCCTGGCAGCCCACGATAATCCAGATTGACGAGCATAACTACATTTTGGTTGCCACAACGCTCCTAAGGCCGGTCGGCAAACCACACCAGCCGAACTCACATTAAGCTGCGCGCTTCGGCTTTCTAGTGACATGGTAGTCTGTTGTCAATTTTGACTACGCTGACTACTCTGACAGGCTAAAGCTCAAGATGTGTAAGTCACTTCTTCCCGAACGAAACACGATCGTTTACTTGCACCTACACCTCCAAGACGGTGCTCACGTTTTCCTTAGGACAGAGGCAAGCGCTCCTCTACAACGTGCTCTCTCCGGCCCCCATAGAGTCTTAAGCCGCCTGGAGAAAACATTCGTTATCGACTACAAAGGCAGAAGGGATACGGTAACCATGTACCAGCTTAAACCAGCCTTTCTAGTTGAATCCACTCCGTCCGAAGTCACCCCATCGGTTTCTTCAGGACCAGCGCCGATGTCCCCGGCGTCCCATACGCAGACCGTACCAAAGCTGATGACCTAGTTGCCCTGCCGTCCTGACACAGCCCTCCACACACAGCCGCCTCCATTGACTTCCAGTCGCAGACGGGTGATCAAGAAACCCGTTCATTCCGCAGGTGCTGTATGCTGGATCCCA
The DNA here is from genome assembly GCA_948099385.1 of Fasciola hepatica. NCBI lineage: Eukaryota > Metazoa > Platyhelminthes > Trematoda > Plagiorchiida > Fasciolidae > Fasciola > Fasciola hepatica. The sequence continues at coordinate 266,214 of CANUEZ040000130.1, forward strand.
CTAAAGAAGAAAAAATACAAAAAACGACAACAAAACACTGTTCTGGCTGCCCATTCGAGGTTTGTCTTTCACACTAGGACCATTTGCTTTTGTTGCCGCTAAGCAACCTTTTTAAAGTTCCACTCATCCCTCACCTCCGGACACCGTCACGGAAAGCCTGCAGTTTTAGAGGGACTCGCACTGTTTTTCAAAAATGGTCGATGGCTGAAGACTGGATACTGGTTGCCCTTCGGCAAGCCTTCGCATCCACCATCCACGGCGCCCGCACTAGAGACACATGCAGGATGCACGCATTTCCGCCAAGGCTGATCACAACACCCCTTCATCAAGCCGAGCCTGTGCTAGGTCAATAACTGGGATGAGCGGAGAGAAAAATCCACTGACACCTTCGCCGTAAGCACCGGACAATCCGATCTCCCGCGTTGAACCTACGAGGTTTTTCGAATTAGGTAGTCAGCAACGGCTGCACTCCCCAGTGTCTAGCCTCGAGTGCCAAAAGCCACATTCTACATCATGTAATTCACTGTTCTCCCGTTTTTTTCTATTATCCTCCTTGAGAGACCTATGTTGTCAAGTCATTTTCAACCCAAATAAAATGGTTTGAACCAGTTGTTTATTTTTACTTCTCAAAAATGCTTGATTCAGTTCGGAGTAATCTTACACGTTTTTTTCGTTGTCACGTTTGTTCTGCCCGTCAGGTGACCGGATGTCATACACAGGCAATACCACCGGACCCGAGGACTTTGGAGGGGCAGTCTGAACCCACGAACGGTTCCAAAGTCACAAAGAATGGCAATATTTATTTATGTCACTAGAGGTATCACAGGCGGCATACTCGTTCACTTGCCAGAATTATGTATCGGAGCCCTTCTTGCGGGAGGTCTTCCAGGATGGGGCATTCATAGTGATTAGATGATCACACCATTACTATCACTCGCTTAACTGTACGTTCCGCGCACTCGGCAACCGCAAGCGCTTCTTTCGACACAATTCCTCGGCACATGCCAGCGTGCAGTCTCTGTACTCAGGCCTCGTGAGAATACACGCGGTTGGCACTCCACGGTTATTTTTCGTTAACTTAATCGCCGAACGCGATCGTAGAAGCTGAGAAAAAGTGCACTCTAATAAGATTTTGGAGATTAGAGTACATCGTTATGCCTGAAGAGACGAAACGAGAGAGGTACTGGAGGCGCAAGAAGGTCTTCAGTATGAAGGAATGCCTCATTTGTGACGAGGCCACGTTATGAGAGTACCGGCTTCCGTGTCCTAATTAGAGCTAACAGGTATGCCATGAAAATCCAAATACTGTTGAATATTTCTTTATCACTCATGCACATTAGGTATGGTTACTCCTGATGTCCATGATGCTGAAGCAAAGCAGCAACGGTTGGGAGCTAGTAGATGATTTGAGGCCTGGATCTAATAAGCAACAACTCACTTACTACCAGCACATCACAAACGGTCATTCACGCAGATTAGTATATTTGTATAATATTTTGGTTTTTTCAGCCAACTAAGAAATACTGGTTAGAAGAACCGTGTACGCTGAAATCAATGTGGATACATTTTTGCAATCCTTGTCCGATGATTTTATAATCTTTATGCTAATCACAAGGCAAAGTCATGACGTGTTGCCCGCTTTGAGCTACCACTTACCCGGTATTTCGCGTTACCGAATGACACTCTCTTACACCACGGCTGAGAGATGTGGTTACACGTTTCTCCCATGAGTCGTATACGGGAAAACTCAGGTGGTTCATCACGAGACCCACAAGAACAGCGGAATAACTATACCAAGGAATTTACGATGTCAGCGAAATGCTTTCCGAAATGAAGGCGATGTAGTTTCGGATGATATTTTAATTCCTGTTTGTGCCATATGCGTTCATCCTGTGTTCTGTATGTTTTTACTGCGCTATGCAGTCACATAATTTGATCATAATCAAAGAAAGTCCCTGAAAAATTGTAAATTGATCGGTGACGTATCTTTTTAGTGTCCTGAGGTTATGAGAAAATTTTCACACAGTTTTCCATCGAATAGTCTGTCTCTGGATGACGTGTTATTGGGCACACTCCCTGCATTTATTCATACAATCATTTGCAAATGTTCATTGGTTTGATATAACCCGTATGATACTCTTGTTCTAGTTTTTGCATACCGTCACTCAAATTTGTATTTTTCAACTTCACTAAAATACGATGATACGTGCCACCTCAAGTTACTAACTGTGAAGCGGACAGTTCCGTAAGAGGCAAAAACGTAAGAAGGGAAGAAATTCTTGAAATGACACTAAAGTATTTCACTATTCACCATTCACCCATGAATACTTGTTGCAGTCGGTAACTACAATCGAGAACTAGTACTATTGCAACATAAGTAGTAAACACTCCGAACCGAACTAAGAGCACTGAAGGAATGAGAATACCGGTTGGACTGCAACGTAATTCGAAATTGTACTCCGCGCAATCGTTTTGTGTACGAGCATTCGAGAATGTAATAAAGCAACACAAAGGAATGTCAGTAACAGTCATCACGCATGAACGGTTGTCACATCCGCCACAGCTTAGTGAAGTTTCGGTATTATGTAATTCAGTGTTGCATTATGGAGCAATCTTTCAGATCTTCGAATTTGTACTATTGGATCTGTATTAGATGAACTGGAATTGTGTTATTGTGAAATAGACTAAGAAACATTGGAATCAGGACATTCAGAATTGACCTCAGAAATAGGCATGTTGAAAGCAATTTGGTCTGAATGCCCCCGATGTACAGAAACATCATTCAGCTGAAAAATCTCGAACCCGTTTCTACCCATTTGATTGAGAACAGTGCAGTGTAAAGGTCTCAGTTCATTTCCTCGATGATAAATAATCTCAGATGATTCCAAACTGAGAAAGTTTGTTCGCAATGCTTCGTTCCTAAACAGCTTGGCTGGACTTTCTCCGATCGTCTAATAGGCGGAGTTACGGTACTACATCAGAAAATTGTCAATACTACTGTCGAGTTCGTCAAACGTGCTCACACGGACAAATGCAGTGACACTTTTCGGAGTGGGTACAAAGTTTTCAGATGCACCATTGGATTGTGGGTGTCGAGGCGGAGTTAGCACATGGTGACAACCTAACGGTTTCAACCAGTTAGTCACGTTCTTTGCAGCGAAATTGCTTACGTTGTCGGCAAAAATCGGAAACGGAACACCTTCTTGACTGAATGTTTCACGCAGGGCTGTAATTGTGAAATCAGCATCAGGATAAAAAATGAAATTTACCCAAGCAGCACGACCGTCACCTGAGTATCCCCTATGAAACAAAAATACGACACCCAAGTGACGGTCAGGGGACACTCAGTTGACGGTTGTGGAAGCTTATCAAAACTGACTCCTCTGATCCCAATAAATTTTTAACACTAACTTTAACACCAAAATACGTACATGCTAAATAATATACTGGTAATCTATGGGATAGCCGAATTTTAATGCAAGCGCATGAGCACCACCATCTTACAATAAGCTTAACCGTAGTTTCTCATACAACATTTAGCGGAGTTGCTCCCCGGAGTTCAAAGGAAATGTAGGTTTTACGGTGGATAATTATACATTGCGCTATCGTAAATATTTATACACTGGGCTCGTCAGCAAACATTCGTCAGCCAGCCATAGGTCCTTTTTGTGTACTTTGCAGTACCTGGAACAAAAGAAATAAAATACTTGTTGAATCGGAGTAGTACGAAAGGTCGTTATGATTTTCAACGTTAGAAATCGACTTATGAGAGGGTTCAGAAATACATAATATATTTACGATGATCAAGTCAAAACTGACCTCAACACTTTCGATTTGCACGGCCAAGTCCTGAAATGGTGGATCACCTCAGTCGGTCTGCACCTATGAATCCAACGTTGGGTCTTTCCGTTTATAAAAAGTATTGTAGCTCCGGGAAAACTGTGTTTGGGTACTGCGCCCACAAATACAGGATAGGATAACAGAAAGGCATACTCACCTTCAGTTATTCCACAGCCTCTTGTACTGGCTAATGATTGACGCCCGCGGACACCACACCAGTTCAATTTGTAAAAAGCAATCCGAGATCAGTGTACGCAGTGTACGCACTTACATTTCACGTTCCCGTTGCAACAAGGAAATGCAACTGCTAATCTCAAATTCTCGAGCAATATAAGTCACTATTTGTTTGTAGAAAGTCTCATCTTCAATTTTTCATTCAACTTCTTGAACTCCTTTGTCTTTCGCCTGGAAATAACGCACTGCATCGACTGCACTCATGCACCCGCACTAGATCTGACGTCCTCCATCGTTACATGCAGCTCAATAACCCGCGTGGTAAGATCATTCGTCATAGGTGCAATTAATGAAAGTAACATCCGAAGTTGGGCATACGCACCAAAGTTTTTCCATAAGTAATGTGTTCTGAAACTCAATCTGTTACATTTTTTACCTTCGTTACTGTTTCCGTTTTCCCAAATGTAGAAAAGGTGACAATCTACTTTAGACATGCACATGCCGTACGAGGTGCCTTCCAGTGTCTCTAATTGGGGTTGATGTAGCTGATATAATGGAACGAGTTCTGACTTAGGATCTGAATACGTCATCAAAATACGTACGTGGTGAATCCTGGACACCAAAGATGGCTGGAATTAACAGCTGCTTCCAGTTTACTCCGTTTCGGAGGCGCTGCGGCAGACATGTCTTCCAGAACCAGCGGTGGCGACAGATCAATGTCAACTGGTAGTGTTTTGGTCTTTTGGTTTCCTCACTGGAACTCGTATCTGAAAAGTGCTTTGGTCTCCTGAAAAAGGTATTTTGTCAACACAAGTTCGTATACATTTCCCTTTTAGCAAAGCAATCCATCGCCTCTGTCGCGTCGGAAGATGGTAGTTCCGACAACTCGTCCGGAAGTCTTTGATAGCGGAGGGCATCGTCGAAAGCATTTACAAGTGACGGACACTGAGCAGTCACTTATCGAACCTTTATTGCACCTTAACATCGTAAACAGCAGTGATAGGTGGTGGTGGCTGGCCCTCACGAAGGAGTTTCTGGATTCCGCTGGTAGGGCAACAAGGCCACCTAACCTTGCTGTGGCCAATCATCCATTTGTCATTTACAATGGCAACGGAGTTATCCACTAAGAACTCGACAACGACAAACATCAGAAATGGAATAAATATGGATTACTTTCGGAGATTTATCATAAATCCTCCCATGTGTGCAATATGGGATAAAACATCCACTTATCACCTTATCACCTTTGCACATGACCTCATTTAGACTGTAGCATACCGTGCTGTTAGACAAACTGTGACAAAGGAGTATGCCCAATTGACCAGAGGGAATTGGGTAGTCGGAGAATTCATCACAGTGTTTAAAGAAATAAGCATGCCATAGTGCGCCTTTCATTCTTTGGATGACGGCCGGCCTGCGGTCTATCAGTGAACAGTTATTTTGGGTTTTATTGCCATAAATTATTGAACCAATGCCGATCAATTGACCATTCAGACCCCTCCGTCTCACGGACTCAGAAAAAGTGTTGTCCCAGAATCTTACATTTGTGCGCATGGTGGCCTCAGTACATCGCTCCCGAGTGCGACAAAACACTTGTTCAGTAATCCGGTGTCGACTGGTCACACAGTTGCAAATAATCTGCATGTAGGACTCAAATGGAAAGACTGAGAAGTTATCCAGTGGTCCGTGAATCCGTACATCAGCACTGCTGTGCAACCAGATGCGCACGTTGGATACTACCTCTTTTTCCCCGTACAACCTCATGAATTTCTGGACAACGCGGGGCAACTGGCGTCCACTGTAGTCCAGGTAGTAGGGAGACCACTTGGCGCCACACAGAGTGTAAGTGAACACTGAAAAATACATGAAGGCCCTGTAGTGATCCGCCAGCGATACATTCTTGAAAACCACGGGGCCGAGATATGACAAGCATTGTCTGTAACCCGTTGCTTTCAAAAATTCAGTGTCCTCCAGCGTTCGACACACGAGAGGAAATTCACACGTCAAATGTTTCTCCATAGCTCTTAAGTGTTCGCTTACCTGTCGCGCACCAGTAATATCCAGAATCACTCTACGTCCAGAAGGGAGTTTACGCCAAAGACCGATTAATCGTCGCATTATTCCGAGACAGACACTGTGCATGTAGTCGTTAGGAAACAGGGCTATCATATCTACCGGTAGTACGTCGAACGGGAAACTGCCAGTATGATGACTACCCTGACGACGATTTCGAAAGTCAACGTCGTTGCGTAAACTTCCTGTGGTTGGTGGAAAAATCAGACGGAGCTGGAAGCAATGGCTTAACCTGCTTAAGCATTGCTTTGGTTGTATCATCTGCCACAACACTCCGTAAACCAATTCTGCAATGAAGACCACTCCCGCGAAGAATGATGCTATCCGATAATATTGATGCCATTTCTTGTATCAGGCCCTCCAAATATTGATGCACGTCAGTAGGTTTAGACATTCCACAATATAGACCAACAATGAATACTCGCGACATGGGGTCCAAGAGTCGACACAATATTGGCCACAACTGGTGCCACGAGCCACGAGGCAAGCTCATACCGTCGACGTGCAACTGTACATAAACGTAGCAGCCGGCTGTAGCAGGTATGCACTCCAGAGCTCGTTGCTAGGTTTCACTTATTCCAAAATGTACGTATCTACCGGCGCCAACGTTTTTCTTTTGGATCCTCCTTGGTGTCCCCAGCAACGATCTCGGATTCAATGGCAAATCAAGCTTTAGTTGTCTCAGAGCTTGTAATAAAATTCTCAAGCCGGCCATTGATGAGTTCATTTGTATAGCGGCTTGCCTCATAACATCTTTGGCCGGAGGAACAGCCGGAAAATTTAGATTTATTAATTCAGTCCCCTTCTGTGAGGGTAGTTATCAATTTGCTCAGTGCTATAAATTTCATTCCTCCATCAATCAGTGATTATTCTGTTGCACACATTGCTGCTCACGATAAAGCTAACTTTTCGTGAATGTGGTCGAATCCAAATAAGTTGAACCCCACTTCTTTGGTATGCTTGTGTTATCCCCCTCATATTCTCACAGCTATCCACATTTAGAAATTCAGCATTCATTACCTAACAGCGGTATGGTTAGTACCAGCTGTGACTTTTTACTCCTCAACTGCTGCGGATGAGACCTTCGGTTTTTTCAGGACTGCCGATATCATCAGTTAAACCATCTGACTCGGTACTCGTTGAAACGGAATAATTGCCTGAGAACTTGTAACAAACTTCATAGCAGCTAACTTTGTACACCATCATCTCATATGAGGGATGAGTTGAAATCGCCCCTATTAACCCTGCGGACTGCGATCTGCTTCTCGCGCCTCCATATTGTAGTTCTTGAACAGCCATGCAAATTTAAGTGGGTCTTTCTCATCTAAAGATGAAGAAATAAACGAAAATAAATCCCATTTACCCACTGAAGAACATTAAAAACCGACTAAACGCAGTGCATTAGTTAACAGCGTAGCCTGGGATGTGACAACGAACAACCACCGCCGAGAACTGGCAGCCACGACAGGAATGCATTGAAACAAGCAGGACATCTAAATTTATAATACACAGTGAAGTGGACTGTTATTGTCAACATTTTTTGGCATTACGATTTTTTGACAAGCAATAATAGTTTCGGAATTCTCATGAATTCAAGGTTGTAGAGATTTCTCTATCTAAAGCCAGTGGGGACCAAACTAATAAATAACCAGAAGTGTGGCTAAACAGAGACTGTCGTTCAAACGTTTTGCATTTATGATGTATTCTCCGGTATTCATAGAGATTTCGATTGTTTTTGGGAGTATTGCACTGATTTCCTGTGACCGTCCTCTAGGGGACACTCAGGTGACGGTCGAGTGCCCCTTTGTGCCGCCTGGGTACCTCCGCCCAGCGGGAGTGGGAATCAGTTACAACCGAAGCACAGTACCAGCCTAGAAATGAACCACAATTATCCGTGTGAACACGTTGCTAGGTATAAAGCAGGTTCAACCCTAACATACCGTTTCCTCAGTCGGACGCCTTCGTTTGTATTTTCTGCTATGTTTGGATCACCTATCCATCACTATGATGCTTTTCATAACTTCGACACGAGAACCAGGGCGTTGCCTACCACGACCAATGAGATGGAAAACAAGGTTAATAGAGAGGAGTTGATAAGCGCGTGTTGCGAGAGAGAGAGAGAGAGAGAGAGAGAGAGAGAGAGAGAGAGCGTGTAGTGTGCACGTACAACGGGTAAATGGCCGCCGGGCTTGGCATCGAGAATCAGATAAATAAGAGTGTGGTGAAAAAGTAAACGAAGTTGCTTTTCCGCTACCCAGAACTCCGAGGGAATAGGTTACTGAGTCAACTTTGACGGTTGCTTGTGACGTTAATATAAACAGGCACGAAACGTTTCGTCCAAACAGCAAGCTCAACACTGCCTGAGGGGTCTTTCGAGGCACAAGTTACGAGTCATTTTATGCCAACCTTAGTCCAACGTACGCCCAACTGCGTTCGGTATTGTGCTGCTTGGGTAGCAACACGGCACAAATCGTCGTTCAATTCTGATCGCCAACGAGTGAGATGGACAAGATGTCTCATTATCGCAAAGCCTAAATGTCCGGAATGCAAGTCTTTCAAAAACGCGGCCTGAAAAGTAGCAGGTACAACGATTCTGTAGTTACAACACAAGAAGCTATCACAAGTTACCGTAATGTATTCGCGTCGTTTATAGAATTCAGGAAGTCGACGCCAAACATCAGCTCTCCATCCATGTCGAGCACAGGATATGATGGCGTGATAGTACTTCTTCTTTTCACGAACTAAATCTGGGAGACTAACAAGTAGTGATTGCTTGAAGAGTAGAAGGTTCCCCAGAAAAGGCGCAGCGGTACCTGTTGTCCGCATGCGGAATAGATTGCGTATAGCAATGCTGAATATCGTAAGAGTATGCCGACAAGGCGACCCTCCATTGCTGAACCATGGCTGCTGACGATTTAGTCAAGGACCGATATGGATTAAAGATAAAATTTGGTGCTTCGTGATCAGTGGTAATGGTGAAGTCAGTGCCAAATAAGTACTTGTGCAGACGAATAACAGCTCAATGAACATTCAGTGCCTCACGTTGTGTTTGTGATCATCCGCGTTCAACTGTACTGATTCGACGAGAAATGTACAAAACTGGATGACCCTCCTGTTCTAGCATAGCTCCCATACCGGTAGGAGATACGTGCGTAATAACGATCGAATATGCTTGTGGGGAAGTGTACGATGTACAGTATTAGTTGAAAAAAGCGGTAGTAGACCACGAAAGCATTGCTCATGCAATGAAGACCATTGGACAGTCTGTTGACAGAGAAGATCGAATAAGGGTGCGGTTTCAGTGGCAAAATTGAGAATAAATCAAGGAAAATACTAAAGAGAACCCAGTGGAGAAAGTAATTCAACAAATGACTTGGGAGAGGGTGCATTGGATTACGAGGCAAAACGGTTGGGGTCAGGGCGAAAACCACGAGCATCAACCAAATAACCGATACAAGTAAACTCAGAAGTAGAGAAAGCACGCTTATCAGGGTTGATGGATACATTGTTTGAGAAAACTGTCCAGCAGTCAACGCGAGGGATGATCATGCATATCTGTGGTGGGAGCGTAAACAATAATGTCATCTTAGTAATCACAAACACCATCTAGGTAAGAAATCAGAGAGCTGACAATGTCTTGGAAAAAAGCAAAGGAAAGTCTATGACAGAAAGGCAGAAAACTGTGAAGGTGCAAATCAAAGGGCGTATCAGTAGTGGTTAATCCGCAGGATCGCCCGTCGATTGGAATCTGTAAGAATGCATCTTTCAGGTCCATTTTATAAAAATACTTAGAACTGTGAAATTGATGATGAACGTCCTCGGGTTCGAGAATGGCACAACTGGGCTGTTTTAGAAACCTGTTCAAGGTAATAGGGTAATCACCATAGACTCAATCGGTTTTGCCATTGCTTTTTTTACCGAAGTCACAATCTGCGTGGCTCATGATGAAGAACTCACCTATGTCACTACTCCTTTACTGACAAAATCGTCTAATACCATTTTCAAGGAGTCACGAAGTCCGACAGTGATAATGCGGACTTTCGTAGAAATGGGATAGCCGGTAACGTCTAGATGCACAGGAATCATCTTCATAGGGAACTTTAGAAAAATCAAGAAATTAATGCCGAATAAGGATTGCTGAGCATCGGATATAAAGTTTAGTGAAACACGCATATGGTTCATGTACCTCAAATCAATGATACAAACGTCCAGGTCAATCAGCAGGAAAAACACTTATAGGTATTGAGTTTTTCATCCGTGAGAATCAATTCACATGAATCAAGTACATGTAACGGGTGACCAGTAAAGCCTTCAACTGACATGGGTTGGAGTTGTGCAGGAGGATTTACTTTATGAAAAACCCTCTAAGGAATAAATGAATCAACACTACCGGTATCCAAAATGAATGAATTTCAAAAGAATGAATAACCATAAACAAGAGAGAGTGAAAATCCAAAGGTAACGGACAATCTTTGAACGGATGTTCAGTTGAACATATCTTTTTACTTCTAAATAAGAACTGAATAATGACCTACCCTACCACAACTGTGACACTTCGCATTATGAAATTTGCAAGCCAATCTAGAATGCTTCTAACTAAAAGAACAGCAAGAATTCTACCGCTTGTTAGACTGCACTGGCTGAGAGTGAGAACTCTGACCAATTCACTTACCTGGAGAAAGTACTTCAATTTTCCCGATGATGGGTTCGAAGACAATTTTGGATTTTCCGCGGTGGACAAAACTGGTGTCTTGCTATTAACAGCACCACGCACGCCTTCATGTTGCTCAAAAAGAAGTTTGACGGATTGGAAAGTGCATTCGTGGGTTAGAAGTCTTTTGCAACTCGGGACAATTGATCCCAGCAGTTATTCTGTGTCATAGCTGCACCTCCACCAGAATTGCAATTCCTGGCCTGTAACTGCAATCGAAACACAAAATCCTGTGTGGGTTGACTGGTGCCTGGCATCAATGAGTAGAATTTGGCCCCTTCAGCAGGTTCGAAATTTACCGGTTGGAAATGCTTCATCAGCAACTCCTTCAGGGATTCGTACGGTTAGGATACTAGAGAACTCGGAAAAGCCAAACTCCTCATGAGGTAATATGCTTTCTTCCCCAGAAGTGTCAAGAAATGCGCAGTCTTCTCAGATCCCATTGATTTACGGGTCAAACACCATACTTCGAAGCGTTCGATGCAATCCTCAATCTCTTGTGCATTGCTCTCAACATTCGAAGGCCCCTAATTACAGACATCCATGGTGGGAACTGACGGCGACGCTAAAAGTTGTAGTCCGTACTTGTTATCGAGAGCTCGTACTATTGCAACATACGTATTAAAGGCTCCGACCCGAACTAAGCGCACTGAAGGAATGAGAACACCGGTTGGACTGCAACGTAATTCGAAGTTGAACTCTGTGCAATCAGTATGCATAAGCATTCGAGGATATAATAAAACAACACAAAGGAATGTCTATAACAGTCAACGTAACACCGCTTTCTTATGGTGAGCGTGATAAAAGAAATACAAACTGTCGATCCCAAGAATGTACATCATAATTATCCCATTTTCATCACACATTCTCAGGTGAACCACATCCTTCCCCGCTATTCAAAATGAAGCATAATTAACGAATACCAAACAAGTCCTTTAATGGATAATGTTTTTGGTAAAATTGTCGCTGACTGTGCTCCAGGGACAGAAGTAGGATGGAACTGTCACGACATCGATCATTCTGAGAAAATGAGCTTTTCCTGGAAATCATTTGGTATTTGTATGTTTTTGGAAAATCCACTTGCGTTTTTTACATCGAAAAGTCGGACGCCGTAAGCTGGTATTTGGTATTTGTTTTCTCCGCTATCTTTTCGGACGCTTTGTTTCGGCTGCTCTGTTTTCCTTTGACTGCGTACATTTTACTGAGCTGACCTTTGAGAGGTTTCCACTGGCTTCGCTTATGACACTTTCGGTTTTCCACAACTGCATGCACGCGATCTGCTTTTCGCTCCGCTATGGCCTTGATTTGCTTTCCGTGCCATGATATGTAGAGTACACAATTACATCCGTCAACGGACTCGAGTCTTCTGTATTCATTCGATTGGGTAGATTTCTTTCGTAGTTCGCTTCGAGACCCGATAGAAACACTTTCCTAAGCCGTCAGTCGAGGGTCACCTATATGGGGTCCAGTCATTAGATTGGGCGAATAAGTAGGAATTGACTAAGGTAATACGGTAATCAGCCATTCCCCAATTCACTCGACATCCCACTACCTATCTGGGATACTAACATCAATCAATGTGTTATTCATATCATAACTGTTCTCCTGTAACATTCCCTGCAAATAAGACACACGAATTGAATGTTTTTGCACAAGCAGTCATATACTTTATTTTCAGACTTATTTGTAAACCCAATAAAGCGTGCACGGAGTGTGTCAAGATACCTTAGGAGAATACCCAAGTAGGAAACCCGGCCGGGATCCGACTGGGCCCCTGCTGGGCTTCGAAGGGTTTCGGGCCGGGCCCAGAGCGGGCAAACGGGCTAGAAGCAGGCCTGGTTTGGGCTAGGGAAGGGTTCGTAACGGGTTCCCGACCGGGTTTTGACCGGGCAACCCAGCCGCAAACCCCGCCTTAACCCGGCCGGGCTTCGGCTGGTTTAGGAATGGGCTCCGGCTGGGTTGACGTCTAGGTTTGTCAGGTATAATACCATCGTCCGGTAAATTGCGCCAAACGAATCGCTACCTAACGATTCCAGTATAAATCTAGTCCTAAGCCACGCTTACGTCCCATATCATACCAAAAATTGAAGAAGCCTTCAAAAATGAGGCCCGCCTTATCTACACGAAATTCAGTGTACACGTTTGGTTCGATGTCTACAGTTTACTTGTCCATATTCATGTTATTTTTCACAAACCTTCTTATCATTCCTAAAAGAGAAGAGTAAAATAATTATATCGTATAACCAGCTAGTAGTTGACTGAGAGCGGTAATGTGCCGGCCTAAATCGCACAATGGTTTGCTTCCATTCTCTGCGAGGAAGTGATAGCAAACACAGTGTAATCTCCTTCGGTCGGACGCATCAGCCTATCTTAGAAACCCTTTAGGACATTTGGGTGATCCTCACCATTCATCCATTGAGATACCCAACTGGCTTAGCAAACGTTGGCCAGGCTTTTCAATAGGTCAGGAATTTGGTCTAGCATCAGTTCCTTCAATCGACTGGTTGCTTGAAATCTCAGTTGTTTAAGTCCACCTGGTGTCGAAAAAGACTAGCACGTAGAAACCTTCGTCACGCTACGTAAAAAACGGCAATGCGCGCTCCAGCTCATCAGCTCTGGTCATTAGCTCGTTCAGTCTCCCTTCTCCTGTAATTTATACAGGGAAACCAATATAATCACTAAAACCCATCAATCGCTATCGTTCTGTGTCTCCATTCACTGGACGGGAATCGAGTCCGCAAATCGTGCGTGCGACTAAAGGAGCCTTTCGCTAGTCCAGCTGAAGCCCGGCCCGGTTAAGGCCGGTTTAGGGCTGGGCCACTCGGTCGAAACCCAGCCGGGAACCGTCCGGACACCCGTTGCGAACCCGGCCCCGGCCCCAGTCCAGCGCAAGCCCGCTCCGAACCCAGCCCAGGGAGGCTTGCCAATCCGGCTGATGAATATTATTGCGGTACTAACCTGAAACAAAGCCCACACGTCACCCGAAATAACACTTTAAATGACGCAACTGGTTAATATTCTAGAAAATGTTACTCACCGTGAACGATTATTTAGATACTGTTTGAAATATACAGACTGTTGCCGTGTGGTACAGATCCACCTAATGGAAGCCAACCTTCGGTTTGAATAAACCCCTCTGATATTGTAACGCAATCTCTGACGATCTAATTACAAGATATTTACATTTTTGAGTTCTTCAGAAAAAATCATGACGATCCATACAATTTTCTACCATCAAAATTGCTGACTAACGAACCCAGTCCAAGCCCGTTCCGAACCAAGCCCATGGAATGGGCTATGTACTACATGGGTATGGGCCCCTTTGCACGCCGATTTGTTATCCTCATTGTCTCACTAGAAAAACGCAATACAATTTTTGACATATTCTCTCTAGCACGAACGTTTTTCGAATTCGCCTGTTCCGTATACTGCTGGCATATTGCCGAACTCAGAGAGAGTAGTAAGTCAGTTGTAAACTAAACTTGATGAATCCACTTCAGTAAAGTTGACGCTAATGAAGAAAGAATTAACTATACTGTTCGGGTGCAAATCATTCAATAATCATCGGAATGTCAACAGCTGTAATCTCATTTGAATCGAATGGAGCGTGTGCATGGACGGAGAGTCCATTCTTAGAATCACACGGTGATACAATGCCATACTATTCATATCGAATATCGGAATGTCACTTTCAGTGTTTATTTCATCCATACTGTGAGTAATGATGAACTCCAATTTTATTGGGGTGCTTTTATTTTTATCGTTGTCATAATCTTAATTGTAACAAGCAGCTTCATACTTCTACTATCATGATATAACACGGCCATGTGACCGTTTGACTTGCATTATTGTGTTTTATGGAACAATCTATGATTATTTACATAACCATTTACTCAACGGAATAATTGATTATTGAGACTACTCCAGTTTTTATTTCGCACCCCTGGGTACGTATACTGCTCAGCAGAACCATATGATTATCTTATGATATACACATATACATACAATAATATACATGTTTACGTGTCATATATATATGTTATATATATATATATATATATATATATATATATATATATATATATATATACAGGTGTAGATGCATATCTGTTCGGTACCCTGCAATACGAATAATGGAATATTATATGAGCGTTTCGCCATAAAAATGTTTCACGGTAATTCAATGGGGACCTACTCAGTGAACCACCTACAAGATTTTCAATTACGCCGGTGATCTAGTATTCCACCAGTAACGTTTTACGGACTGTGGCATTCTAGGGGTGTTACTTTCCAAAGTTGGAAACCAGTGGGAAACAGGTTTGCAATAAGTTTCCCAAAAGTTGTAATATTTGGTGAGCCTTAACTTTCTGCGGGTGTGACATTTTACAAACGTATATGTCTTATAACTACTTGCGAGTAGTGTGTGACTGGACTCGAACTGGCTTTGTGGTTTCTGCTGAACCAGTTTTACATTTGACGTCGCCGTGCGTTTGATCCTTGCTGCCTATACTTATGTGAACATACATTCAACAAATCATCGGCTTTTTTGAAATAACTTCGAACGTAACAGATTCAATAAAATGCTGCCTGGTAGGCAAATCATGTTTAGTATCGCACAAAAAACACCAAATCGTGACAATAGGTCACGATTGGATGTGCCTTTTTGACACGATTTCTAAGCATGAAACGTTCCCCATCGCGTGTACAAGTTAGACCACACCGTTTACCGTAGGTGGGGCTGGTATAGTCGAAAATTCACTCAACAGCTAGCACCATCCGTGACGGACGAAGTACATGCTCCGGCCCGAAATTAGCGCACTGAAGGAGTGAGTACATCAATTGAATGAGAAAGCAATTTGAAAATGTACTTTTCGCAATTGTTATGTAGATGCATTCAAAGATGTAATGAAACCAACACAAAGTAATGTCCTTAACAGTCGTCACAGGAGCTATCAGTCACTCTGTGACTACAAATATGACACAGACAATGTCACCGTTGTGTGCGACGCGTGTGTTATGAGGGAGCTTCAGAAAACCCGAGTGTTCTGCTTCTAGAATAATCTCAGTGCTGGAATTTTGAGTTGTTGTACGTGGTAAAATACTCAAAGATCCGACCAATGAAAAAACGTTTACGCTGCTTTATAAGTATGTGTGTGTCTGTCGACCAATCTGACTGAGGAACAACCATAACTGGTTCGAACAATAGAGACTGGTCAGCACAAAACACTATCGAATTATTGGGAGTTTAACCCATGAATCAGAAATATTCTCCTGAGATTTGATGCTGGAATATCGTAAATTGACTGATTCCGTAGTTGACCTCAGTGTCTGAATAGTCTTGTACTTATTCCGGTTGACAAAATAAACGGGTGATATCTTCCATACTCTGTCTGCTGTGCCACCTTAAAAAAATCAATATCATATGAGAAAGATGATAGGTCACCTACTTTAAGAGGCTAGAATTCAGTTCAAGATTGGGTTCAAACAGAACTGCCATTTTTCATCGACATCAACACACACACGTTTACACGGATGCACGCACACAAAGAACAAGCACACAATAGAGTAAGATAGTTGGCGCATTGATTTCTTACACTCTGAAAAATGATCCAATTGGTTCTCAATATACGATTTAAAGCAACATTTTAAGTGCATATGAGAATAAGGCGAAATTCAAAATTCGACTTTCACGAAGCCAACCTACCAGCATCTGAAATTGCCCAACTCTTTCAATAAATTTTACCTCAGTTCACTTCCATTCCTTTCTGATAGTGAGTGAATATTCTACTCCTTATTCTCACTCTCTGTCACTGTCACGTGAGAATTGATTTGGCAAAATTCGGATTATGTGCACAGATTTTCACATTCTGGAATGGGAATTGTGCTGAGTAGACTTGCCAAATGGTTCGGTTTCTGGTGGGAACCAGAATGCAAAATACTCCTCCTCGGTTTGGACAATGCCGGTAAAACCACATTGTTGTATTGGCTTCGATTGCGCACAGCGATTGTGACCATACCAACAGTGGGTATGAATGTGGAAGAGGTACGTGTGCCAGGTGCCGGAATCACAATGCTCACATGGGATATTGGTGGACAGGAGAAGTTGCGTAAATTGTGGTCCCGATTTTTCGCAGATACACGTGGGGTGATCTTTGTCGTGGACAGTGCGGACACCTGCAGATTTGACGAGGTGAGCACTGAGCTGAGTAAACTATTCAATGATCCAGTGCTGTGTGAAGTTCCTTTTTTAATCTTTGCAAACAAGCAAGACGTGCCCGAAGCAAAATCACCGCAGACCATTCGGAATTGTTTAAAGGTGTTCAATTCGGCAGACAATCAAGCAGTCCAGACTGCAGTTTTGTTAAAACCGGCTGTGGCGACCACCGGAAAAGGATTACAAGAAGCATTGATCGAATTCGGTTCATTGGTCAGAGAGCGTATGAAAACAAGAAGAAATGTCTCATAAGAACGTGATTGAAGTTTAACAGGAGAGTGAGGTGTGGTGAACGATGGAAGATCCCAGATTCGGCGATATCCGATAACCGGTTCCACGGAAAATATCTCGATTCCTTCGTGTGTTCACATAATTCACAAAATTGGACGAAACAACATCTGTTTTGGATCTTTATGAAACAATGCTTAAATGACTGATTGGTCAAGCGATAGCAATATGATATCACATTCGTCACACAAATTGTTTCCACTAATGGGTTTGTACACAATTTTCTTCCGGAATGTAAAGAATCCTGTTAAATATGACCTGAACGAGTGCAGTTATTTTTCTACACAACAAATTAGTTTCTGAAATTCACGCAAATAAAATATTTTCGGTTATTAAAGGTTTATTGTAGTGCTTTTATTCTTTTGCAATTCCGGAATCGTGAAACATAAGATGAATGAAAATGGATGCATGTTTATGAACAATATTTGCAATACCAATAACAAGGTTGGCTGACTATACATTACTGGGTATTGTATGGTTAATAAAGGACTAATCATCCTGATTCGTGGTTGCCAAGGTCACAATGAGAAAAGGGAGTGTGCAGAAGACTAATGACTTCCGTTTTCTACCCAGGGGTCACAGTCAGGGCAGTTATGTAGGATCTGAAATGCGGTTTCAGATGCAGCTGGAGTGTCTTAGCAAATCGCTCCTGGGAAAATACCAGTAAGGTGTATGTTCTGATAACTGAAGCTTCCGTAGTTGCCAACTAATGTAGACGATCTGCCCTCGGTGCACTTGAAGGCATTTTGTAAGCCACTTAATGAGGATGCAGAAAACCCTATTCTTAAATATGCTTTCAGACCATAATTATTTGTAACTCTAGCAACCAGAAGTCAGACTTACCAAAATGGAACTTATTCTCTACCATCTTCTCTTTTGGGTCACAGTTGGCATTTTCAGTGGTATACTTTTTTTGTCACATACTTCTTTATTCATTCTGAAGGCCGAACTCACAGCTGATTACCATAGAAGCACTTATATACAGCTGTTGTTAGGATTTATTAGTTGCGGTGCAGATCTATCGAGCCCTCAACTGGGATTCGAAACGGGTTTGTGTGATTGTTGGTTCTACAAGGTATCAGTATCCAGACTGGCTGTTAACGGTTTATTTCGTGTCAATGGTGAGTTGTGTAAGGAGTGTTTAGGAATTTGTACCTGCAACTATTCACAGGGCTTCGCTTTTGGGTAGACATGGATTTTGTTCCACACTGAATAGGAATCACAGAATGACTGAAAATTTGGTCCTGAAGAGCTGCTTGGCCCTTAAAAAGAATTATCGGTAAGAGTGTTAGTCTTTCTTCCGAGTCCTTCTTTGCTACTAAATCTGACTTGTTAGAACATCTGAGCCATCAGGATGCAACAAATATGTTTTTATTCTATACTTACGAATAAGAACATGCAATAGAAAAAAACCGTGACCGCCAGTCGTTACCGGAGACATACGGATATCATCATTTACAAAGGATAGTGTGGGCTGAGTCCAATGGTCATCGAGTTACTTTATTATTCGAGGATACCGTTCTTAATAGTGCAAGAATATGGGCGATAATTACAACCAAGAGTTGACCACTGCTTCGAGATCGCGCCGAAGAGGAGTCATGGGTCAGTGATAATTTTTTGAGTATCTGCACATCAGCAGAGCATGCAGATTGTCAGTGACGAGGTGGGACGCGGAAGAACAATGGATTAGGTTGTTTATTCGTAACCAAACGGACTCGGCTCACCACTGAAAATGAATTTGGTTCATGCCAAGAACGGATGTACTAATTGCTACTATGCTGACATAGTACTTGTTTCATTGATGGATCGGGCGCAGGCAGACTGCTTCATGATTGACCAGTATTTTGCATACCGATTTCGCCATGCCTGCCTTCGTGCATAAACGAATGTGTACCAAATAAAGCAGGTAGAAGTGCGCATTCTCGGATCTGAATTATCCTAGTACATTGGGGTGGTTCGGTGGATTTAAGCACCAGAGTAATGAACACTAAAATTCGGTTAACGTCTACTGTTACCATAGTTCCTTAACATATACGAAAAAAATGAGACCTCAGTAGGTTCTTATATCCCTTTTTTACAGGAAGGTCTGCCGATGGGCCTAGGTCACTACGAATTGCAGTCGCTCCCCAAGCCTGTGTTGAGGTGTGAAATACAGAACCACGACTGTCACGTGATGCGCGCAAAAATTATAAATTGTCAAACCCCATCGGGATATCTCATTCCCATCTAAGATGTACGAGAGTAAATAAATGCGGTATCATCTGACATCATCTGACACTGGATATTTGACTTGACAAAAAATTACAACTCTTTTGAAATTTGTTAGGGAGTTAATTATAGGTGCAAATTCCGTACTATTCATTTCTCAAGATAAATGGATATTGATTATCTGTTTGGCATGATACTATCCACGATAGTTTCTTGCGTGTGTGCCCGTATTGTTGACTGGAGTGGTAGCAACGAAATTCAAGTTTGAAACGAAAGCCTATTACTAGACAAAGCGTCCAGCAGGTCCTGCCGTAACTGCGTTATGTAGTTTGAGGTTTCGACCCAGAAAATCAGCGTGAAATAGCTTTACACTGTTGAACAGGAAGCAAATATTACGAACTAAGAGAAAAAAAGCCGTTGCGTGCTTTGCATTTATGGTTAGTTTAAGTAATTTCACTGCTATAGTTCATTCCGGCCATTATTTTCATGCCATGATATTATACCATGAGGTCAAGTTCGCCATTTAAATGTTCCAGTGGTAAGCCTCAAATGGGCTTCAATTGGTGTGGACCGTTGCATATCTGAATTTGCCACACATTAACTCAAACCCCTGGGCCGACCCAACACAGGCCACTAGACTGCGTTCAACACGTAGCACTGCTGATCGAACACCCGTGAGTGGAGCAATCACGTGAATTTTTCTCAATCAATATTTTCATTGTAGCCAAACTGTTTGTACCAGACAGCAGATGTGTCTGGCCCACAACGCGGATGTGCGATGATAACAAACCAGTACGGTAATCAATATTTTACTTACCATGCACGATTCAGGTGGGCGTTTCATACATTCAGATGACTTTCCCATTGTCCCAGCAAGTTAGCTGCTACGACCTACACCAACTGGTATCAACGGGTACTAATAAGTTGCGCATGTACTTCGAAGTAACTCCGACAGTGTTTATTAGGTTTTCATTGAATCTGTTCACATTGAAGGGAAAGCTACAGGGAGTCAAAAAGGGATAATGAGACTAGGACATGACCAAAATGCCTGCACCATCTAAACTGGTTTTGTCAGCTGGTCCCCTCACACTCCATTGACTCAATTTCGAGTTCATCTCCTTTGGAGTGAGATAAATAGGAGTGGTGTTTTAGTACGTGGTGAAAATGTCACGTTGTTCTCAGCCAGAGTCGCTTTGAGGCCTACCATTAGAAAAATATTGACCACAGTGCTAGTATGTTATCGTCGCAAATCCGCATTGTGGGCCAGACACATCTGCTCTCTGGTACAAACAGATTGGCTACAATGAAAATATTGATTGAGAAAAATTCACGTGATTGCTCCACTAACGGGTGTTCGATCAGCAGCGCTACGTGTTGAACGCAGTCTAGTGGCCTGTGTTGGGTCGGCCCAGGGGTTTGAGTTAATGTGTGGCAAATTCAGATATGCAACGGTCCACACCAATTGAAGCCCATTTGAGGCTTACCACTGGAACATTTAAATGGCGAACTTGACCTCATGGTATAATATCATGGCATGAAAATAATGGCCGGAATGAACTATAGCAGTGAAATTACTTAAACTAACCATAAATGCAAAGCACGCAACGGCTTTTTTTCTCTTAGTTCGTAATATTTGCTTCCTGTTCAACAGTGTAAAGCTATTTCACGCTGATTTTCTGGGTCGAAACCTCAAACTACATAACGCAGTTACGGCAGGACCTGCTGGACGCTTTGTCTAGTAATAGGCTTTCGTTTCAAACTTGAATTTCGTTGCTACCACTCCAGTCAACAATACGGGCACACACGCAAGAAACTATCGTGGATAGTATCATGCCAAACAGATAATCAATATCCATTTATCTTGAGAAATGAATAGTACGGAATTTGCACCTATAATTAACTCCCTAACAAATTTCAAGAGTTGTAATTTTTTGTCAAGTCAAATATCCAGTGTCAGATGATGTCAGATGATACCGCATTTATTTACTCTCGTACATCTTAGATGGGAATGAGATATCCCGATGGGGTTTGACAATTTATAATTTTTGCGCGCATCACGTGACAGTCGTGGTTCTGTATTTCACACCTCAACACAGGCTTGGGGAGCGACTGCAATTCGTAGTGACCTAGGCCCATCGGCAGACCTTCCTGTAAAAAAGGGATATAAGAACCTACTGAGGTCTCATTTTTTTCGTATATGTTAAGGAACTATGGTAACAGTAGACGTTAACCGAATTTTAGTGTTCATTACTCTGGTGCTTAAATCCACCGAACCACCCCAATGTACTAGGATAATTCAGATCCGAGAATGCGCACTTCTACCTGCTTTATTTGGTACACATTCGTTTATGCACGAAGGCAGGCATGGCGAAATCGGTATGCAAAATACTGGTCAATCATGAAGCAGTCTGCCTGCGCCCGATCCATCAATGAAACAGGTACTATGTCAGCATAGTAGCAATTAGTACATCCGTTCTTGGCATGAACCAAATTCATTTTCAGTGGTGAGCCGAGTCCGTTTGGTTACGAATAAACAACCTAATCCATTGTTCTTCCGCGTCCCACCTCGTCACTGACAATCTGCATGCTCTGCTGATGTGCAGATACTCAAAAAATTATCACTGACCCATGACTCCTCTTCGGCGCGATCTCGAAGCAGTGGTCAACTCTTGGTTGTAATTATCGCCCATATTCTTGCACTATTAAGAACGGTATCCTCGAATAATAAAGTAACTCGATGACCATTGGACTCAGCCCACACTATCCTTTGTAAATGATGATATCCGTATGTCTCCGGTAACGACTGGCGGTCACGGTTTTTTTCTATTGCATGTTCTTATTCGTAAGTATAGAATAAAAACATATTTGTTGCATCCTGATGGCTCAGATGTTCTAACAAGTCAGATTTAGTAGCAAAGAAGGACTCGGAAGAAAGACTAACACTCTTACCGATAATTCTTTTTAAGGGCCAAGCAGCTCTTCAGGACCAAATTTTCAGTCATTCTGTGATTCCTATTCAGTGTGGAACAAAATCCATGTCTACCCAAAAGCGAAGCCCTGTGAATAGTTGCAGGTACAAATTCCTAAACACTCCTTACACAACTCACCATTGACACGAAATAAACCGTTAACAGCCAGTCTGGATACTGATACCTTGTAGAACCAACAATCACACAAACCCGTTTCGAATCCCAGTTGAGGGCTCGATAGATCTGCACCGCAACTAATAAATCCTAACAACAGCTGTATATAAGTGCTTCTATGGTAATCAGCTGTGAGTTCGGCCTTCAGAATGAATAAAGAAGTATGTGACAAAAAAAGTATACCACTGAAAATGCCAACTGTGACCCAAAAGAGAAGATGGTAGAGAATAAGTTCCATTTTGGTAAGTCTGACTTCTGGTTGCTAGAGTTACAAATAATTATGGTCTGAAAGCATATTTAAGAATAGGGTTTTCTGCATCCTCATTAAGTGGCTTACAAAATGCCTTCAAGTGCACCGAGGGCAGATCGTCTACATTAGTTGGCAACTACGGAAGCTTCAGTTATCAGAACATACACCTTACTGGTATTTTCCCAGGAGCGATTTGCTAAGACACTCCAGCTGCATCTGAAACCGCATTTCAGATCCTACATAACTGCCCTGACTGTGACCCCTGGGTAGAAAACGGAAGTTATTAGTCTTCTGCACACTCCCTTTTCTCATTGTGACCTTGGCAACCACGAATCAGGATGATTAGTCCTTTATTAACCATACAATACCCAGTAATGTATAGTCAGCCAACCTTGTTATTGGTATTGCAAATATTGTTCATAAACATGCATCCATTTTCATTCATCTTATGTTTCACGATTCCGGAATTGCAAAAGAATAAAAGCACTACAATAAACCTTTAATAACCGAAAATATTTTATTTGCGTGAATTTCAGAAACTAATTTGTTGTGTAGAAAAATAACTGCACTCGTTCAGGTCATATTTAACAGGATTCTTTACATTCCGGAAGAAAATTGTGTACAAACCCATTAGTGGAAACAATTTGTGTGACGAATGTGATATCATATTGCTATCGCTTGACCAATCAGTCATTTAAGCATTGTTTCATAAAGATCCAAAACAGATGTTGTTTCGTCCAATTTTGTGAATTATGTGAACACACGAAGGAATCGAGATATTTTCCGTGGAACCGGTTATCGGATATCGCCGAATCTGGGATCTTCCATCGTTCACCACACCTCACTCTCCTGTTAAACTTCAATCACGTTCTTATGAGACATTTCTTCTTGTTTTCATACGCTCTCTGACCAATGAACCGAATTCGATCAATGCTTCTTGTAATCCTTTTCCGGTGGTCGCCACAGCCGGTTTTAACAAAACTGCAGTCTGGACTGCTTGATTGTCTGCCGAATTGAACACCTTTAAACAATTCCGAATGGTCTGCGGTGATTTTGCTTCGGGCACGTCTTGCTTGTTTGCAAAGATTAAAAAAGGAACTTCACACAGCACTGGATCATTGAATAGTTTACTCAGCTCAGTGCTCACCTCGTCAAATCTGCAGGTGTCCGCACTGTCCACGACAAAGATCACCCCACGTGTATCTGCGAAAAATCGGGACCACAATTTACGCAACTTCTCCTGTCCACCAATATCCCATGTGAGCATTGTGATTCCGGCACCTGGCACACGTACCTCTTCCACATTCATACCCACTGTTGGTATGGTCACAATCGCTGTGCGCAATCGAAGCCAATACAACAATGTGGTTTTACCGGCATTGTCCAAACCGAGGAGGAGTATTTTGCATTCTGGTTCCCACCAGAAACCGAACCATTTGGCAAGTCTACTCAGCACAATTCCCATTCCAGAATGTGAAAATCTGTGCACATAATCCGAATTTTGCCAAATCAATTCTCACGTGACAGTGACAGAGAGTGAGAATAAGGAGTAGAATATTCACTCACTATCAGAAAGGAATGGAAGTGAACTGAGGTAAAATTTATTGAAAGAGTTGGGCAATTTCAGATGCTGGTAGGTTGGCTTCGTGAAAGTCGAATTTTGAATTTCGCCTTATTCTCATATGCACTTAAAATGTTGCTTTAAATCGTATATTGAGAACCAATTGGATCATTTTTCAGAGTGTAAGAAATCAATGCGCCAACTATCTTACTCTATTGTGTGCTTGTTCTTTGTGTGCGTGCATCCGTGTAAACGTGTGTGTGTTGATGTCGATGAAAAATGGCAGTTCTGTTTGAACCCAATCTTGAACTGAATTCTAGCCTCTTAAAGTAGGTGACCTATCATCTTTCTCATATGATAT
This sequence comes from Fasciola hepatica, assembly GCA_948099385.1. Taxonomy (NCBI): domain Eukaryota; kingdom Metazoa; phylum Platyhelminthes; class Trematoda; order Plagiorchiida; family Fasciolidae; genus Fasciola; species Fasciola hepatica. Next base: position 291,037 of record CANUEZ040000130.1, read on the forward strand.
TGATTTTTTTAAGGTGGCACAGCAGACAGAGTATGGAAGATATCACCCGTTTATTTTGTCAACCGGAATAAGTACAAGACTATTCAGACACTGAGGTCAACTACGGAATCAGTCAATTTACGATATTCCAGCATCAAATCTCAGGAGAATATTTCTGATTCATGGGTTAAACTCCCAATAATTCGATAGTGTTTTGTGCTGACCAGTCTCTATTGTTCGAACCAGTTGTGGTTGTTCCTCAGTCAGATTGGTCGACAGACACACACATACTTATAAAGCAGCGTAAACGTTTTTTCATTGGTCGGATCTTTGAGTATTTTACCACGTACAACAACTCAAAATTCCAGCACTGAGATTATTCTAGAAGCAGAACACTCGGGTTTTCTGAAGCTCCCTCATAACACACGCGTCGCACACAACGGTGACATTGTCTGTGTCATATTTGTAGTCACAGAGTGACTGATAGCTCCTGTGACGACTGTTAAGGACATTACTTTGTGTTGGTTTCATTACATCTTTGAATGCATCTACATAACAATTGCGAAAAGTACATTTTCAAATTGCTTTCTCATTCAATTGATGTACTCACTCCTTCAGTGCGCTAATTTCGGGCCGGAGCATGTACTTCGTCCGTCACGGATGGTGCTAGCTGTTGAGTGAATTTTCGACTATACCAGCCCCACCTACGGTAAACGGTGTGGTCTAACTTGTACACGCGATGGGGAACGTTTCATGCTTAGAAATCGTGTCAAAAAGGCACATCCAATCGTGACCTATTGTCACGATTTGGTGTTTTTTGTGCGATACTAAACATGATTTGCCTACCAGGCAGCATTTTATTGAATCTGTTACGTTCGAAGTTATTTCAAAAAAGCCGATGATTTGTTGAATGTATGTTCACATAAGTATAGGCAGCAAGGATCAAACGCACGGCGACGTCAAATGTAAAACTGGTTCAGCAGAAACCACAAAGCCAGTTCGAGTCCAGTCACACACTACTCGCAAGTAGTTATAAGACATATACGTTTGTAAAATGTCACACCCGCAGAAAGTTAAGGCTCACCAAATATTACAACTTTTGGGAAACTTATTGCAAACCTGTTTCCCACTGGTTTCCAACTTTGGAAAGTAACACCCCTAGAATGCCACAGTCCGTAAAACGTTACTGGTGGAATACTAGATCACCGGCGTAATTGAAAATCTTGTAGGTGGTTCACTGAGTAGGTCCCCATTGAATTACCGTGAAACATTTTTATGGCGAAACGCTCATATAATATTCCATTATTCGTATTGCAGGGTACCGAACAGATATGCATCTACACCTGTATATATATATATATATATATATATATATATATATATATATATATATATATAAAAACATATATATATGACACGTAAACATGTATATTATTGTATGTATATGTGTATATCATAAGATAATCATATGGTTCTGCTGAGCAGTATACGTACCCAGGGGTGCGAAATAAAAACTGGAGTAGTCTCAATAATCAATTATTCCGTTGAGTAAATGGTTATGTAAATAATCATAGATTGTTCCATAAAACACAATAATGCAAGTCAAACGGTCACATGGCCGTGTTATATCATGATAGTAGAAGTATGAAGCTGCTTGTTACAATTAAGATTATGACAACGATAAAAATAAAAGCACCCCAATAAAATTGGAGTTCATCATTACTCACAGTATGGATGAAATAAACACTGAAAGTGACATTCCGATATTCGATATGAATAGTATGGCATTGTATCACCGTGTGATTCTAAGAATGGACTCTCCGTCCATGCACACGCTCCATTCGATTCAAATGAGATTACAGCTGTTGACATTCCGATAATTATTGAAGGATTTGCACCAAAACAGTATAGTTAATTCTTTCTTCATTAGCGTCAACTTTACTGAAGTGGATTCATCAAGTTTAGTTTACAACTGACTTACTACTCTCTCTGAGTTCGGCAATATGCCAGCAGTATACGGAACAGGCGAATTCGAAAAACGTTCGTGCTAGAGAGAATATGTCAAAAATTGTATTGCGTTTTTCTAGTGAGACAATGAGGATAACAAATCGGCGTGCAAAGGGGCCCATACCCATGTAGTACATAGCCCATTCCATGGGCTTGGTTCGGAACGGGCTTGGACTGGGTTCGTTAGTCAGCAATTTTGATGGTAGAAAATTGTATGGATCGTCATGATTTTTTCTGAAGAACTCAAAAATGTAAATATCTTGTAATTAGATCGTCAGAGATTGCGTTACAATATCAGAGGGGTTTATTCAAACCGAAGGTTGGCTTCCATTAGGTGGATCTGTACCACACGGCAACAGTCTGTATATTTCAAACAGTATCTAAATAATCGTTCACGGTGAGTAACATTTTCTAGAATATTAACCAGTTGCGTCATTTAAAGTGTTATTTCGGGTGACGTGTGGGCTTTGTTTCAGGTTAGTACCGCAATAATATTCATCAGCCGGATTGGCAAGCCTCCCTGGGCTGGGTTCGGAGCGGGCTTGCGCTGGACTGGGGCCGGGGCCGGGTTCGCAACGGGTGTCCGGACGGTTCCCGGCTGGGTTTCGACCGAGTGGCCCAGCCCTAAACCGGCCTTAACCGGGCCGGGCTTCAGCTGGACTAGCGAAAGGCTCCTTTAGTCGCACGCACGATTTGCGGACTCGATTCCCGTCCAGTGAATGGAGACACAGAACGATAGCGATTGATGGGTTTTAGTGATTATATTGGTTTCCCTGTATAAATTACAGGAGAAGGGAGACTGAACGAGCTAATGACCAGAGCTGATGAGCTGGAGCGCGCATTGCCGTTTTTTACGTAGCGTGACGAAGGTTTCTACGTGCTAGTCTTTTTCGACACCAGGTGGACTTAAACAACTGAGATTTCAAGCAACCAGTCGATTGAAGGAACTGATGCTAGACCAAATTCCTGACCTATTGAAAAGCCTGGCCAACGTTTGCTAAGCCAGTTGGGTATCTCAATGGATGAATGGTGAGGATCACCCAAATGTCCTAAAGGGTTTCTAAGATAGGCTGATGCGTCCGACCGAAGGAGATTACACTGTGTTTGCCATCACTTCCTCGCAGAGAATGGGAGCCAACCATTGTGCAATTTAGGCCGGCACATTATGCGTTGGTTCGCAAACGCAAGAGATCGTGGAGGACCCGGGAAGCGCACAAGGTATGTTTCGCACACGAAGTACTTCTTTATCACATGTTTTATACACGTACATATTTTCATACGAATCCCCGGAGGAGTTGCCGATGAAGCATTTCCAACCGGTAAATTTCGAACCTGCTGAAGGGGCCAAATTCTACTCATTGATGCCAGGCACCAGTCAACCCACACAGGATTTTGTGCTTCGATTGCAGTTACAGGCCAGGAATTGCAATTCTGGTGGAGGTGCAGCTATGACACAGAATAACTGCTGGGATCAATTGTCCCGAGTTGCAAAAGACTTCTAACCCACGAATGCACTTTCCAATCCGTCAAACTTCTTTTTGAGCAACATGAAGGCGTGCGTGGTGCTGTTAATAGCAAGACACCAGTTTTGTCCACCGCGGAAAATCCAAAATTGTCTTCGAACCCATCATCGAGAAAATTGAAGTACTTTCTCCAGGTAAGTGAATTGGTCAGAGTTCTCACTCTCAGCCAGTGCAGTCTAACAAGCGGTAGAATTCTTGCTGTTCTTTTAGTTAGAAGCATTCTAGATTGGCTTGCAAATTTCATAATGCGAAGTGTCACAGTTGTGGTAGGGTAGGTCATTATTCAGTTCTTATTTAGAAGTAAAAAGATATGTTCAACTGAACATCCGTTCAAAGATTGTCCGTTACCTTTGGATTTTCACTCTCTCTTGTTTATGGTTATTCATTCTTTTGAAATTCATTCATTTTGGATACCGGTAGTGTTGATTCATTTATTCCTTAGAGGGTTTTTCATAAAGTAAATCCTCCTGCACAACTCCAACCCATGTCAGTTGAAGGCTTTACTGGTCACCCGTTACATGTACTTGATTCATGTGAATTGATTCTCACGGATGAAAAACTCAATACCTATAAGTGTTTTTCCTGCTGATTGACCTGGACGTTTGTATCATTGATTTGAGGTACATGAACCATATGCGTGTTTCACTAAACTTTATATCCGATGCTCAGCAATCCTTATTCGGCATTAATTTCTTGATTTTTCTAAAGTTCCCTATGAAGATGATTCCTGTGCATCTAGACGTTACCGGCTATCCCATTTCTACGAAAGTCCGCATTATCACTGTCGGACTTCGTGACTCCTTGAAAATGGTATTAGACGATTTTGTCAGTAAAGGAGTAGTGACATAGGTGAGTTCTTCATCATGAGCCACGCAGATTGTGACTTCGGTAAAAAAAGCAATGGCAAAACCGATTGAGTCTATGGTGATTACCCTATTACCTTGAACAGGTTTCTAAAACAGCCCAGTTGTGCCATTCTCGAACCCGAGGACGTTCATCATCAATTTCACAGTTCTAAGTATTTTTATAAAATGGACCTGAAAGATGCATTCTTACAGATTCCAATCGACGGGCGATCCTGCGGATTAACCACTACTGATACGCCCTTTGATTTGCACCTTCACAGTTTTCTGCCTTTCTGTCATAGACTTTCCTTTGCTTTTTTCCAAGACATTGTCAGCTCTCTGATTTCTTACCTAGATGATGTTTGTGATTACTAAGATGACATTATTGTTTACGCTCCCACCACAGATATGCATGATCATCCCTCGCGTTGACTGCTGGACAGTTTTCTCAAACAATGTATCCATCAACCCTGATAAGCGTGCTTACTCTACTTCTGAGTTTACTTGTATCGGTTATTTGGTTGATGCTCGCGGTTTTCGCCCTGACCCCAACCGTTTTGCTTCGTAATCCAATGCACCCTCTCCCAAGTCATTTGTTGAATTATTTTCTCCACTGGGTTCTCTTTAGTATTTTCCTTGATTTATTCTCAATTTTGCCACTGAAACCGCACCCTTATTCGATCTTCTCTGTCAACAGACTGTCCAATGGTCTTCATTGCATGAGCAATGCTTTCGTGGTCTACTACCGCTTTTTTCAACTAATACTGTACATCGTACACTTCCCCACAAGCATATTCGATCGTTATTACGCACGTATCTCCTACCGGTATGGGAGCTATGCTAGAACAGGAGGGTCATCCAGTTTTGTACATTTCTCGTCGAATCAGTACAGTTGAACGCGGATGATCACAAACACAACGTGAGGCACTGAATGTTCATTGAGCTGTTATTCGTCTGCACAAGTACTTATTTGGCACTGACTTCACCATTACCACTGATCACGAAGCACCAAATTTTATCTTTAATCCATATCGGTCCTTGACTAAATCGTCAGCAGCCATGGTTCAGCAATGGAGGGTCGCCTTGTCGGCATACTCTTACGATATTCAGCATTGCTATACGCAATCTATTCCGCATGCGGACAACAGGTACCGCTGCGCCTTTTCTGGGGAACCTTCTACTCTTCAAGCAATCACTACTTGTTAGTCTCCCAGATTTAGTTCGTGAAAAGAAGAAGTACTATCACGCCATCACATCCTGTGCTCGACATGGATGGAGAGCTGATATTTGGCGTCGACTTCCTGAATTCTATAAACGACGCGAATACATTACGGTAACTTGTGATAGCTTCTTGTGTTGTAACTATAGAATCGTTGTTCTTCCTAATTTGCAGGCATCGTTTTCAAATATTTTGATGACGGACTGGTTGAAATCGTTGGGTTGTCACCATGTGCTAACTCCCTCTTCGACACCCACAATCCAATAATGCATCTGAAAACTTCGTTCCACTCCGAAAACTGTCACTGCATCTGTCCGTTTGACGAACTCGACAGTAGTATTGACAATTTTCTGATGTAGTACCATAACTCCGCCTATTAGACGATCGGAGAAAGTCCAGCCAAGCTGTTTAAGAACGAAGCATTGCGAACAAACTTTCTCAGTTTGGAATCATCTGAGGTTATTTATCATCGAAGAAATGAGCTGAGACCTTTACACTGCACTGTTCTCAATCAAATGGGTAGAAACGGGTTCGAGATTCTTCAGCTGAATGATGTTTCTGTACATCGGGGGCATTCAGACCAAATTGCCTTCAACATGCCTATTTCTGAGGTCAATTCTGAATGTCCTAATTCCAATGTTTCTTAGTCTATTTCACAACAACACAATTCCAGTTCATCTAATACAGATCCAATAGTACAAATTCGAAGATCTGAAAGATTGCTCCATAATGCAACACTGAATTACATAATACCGAAACTTCACTAAGCTGTGGCGGATGTGACAACCGTTCATGCGTGATGACTGTTACTGACATTCCTTTGTGTTGCTTTATTACATTCTCGAATGCTCGTACACAAAACGATTGCGCGGAGTACAATTTCGAATTACGTTGCAGTCCAACCGGTATTCTCATTCCTTCAGTGCTCTTAGTTCGGTTCGGAGTGTTTACTACTTATGTTGCAATAGTACTAGTTCTCGATTGTAATTACCGACTGCAACAAGTATTCATGGGTGAATGGTGAATAGTGAAATACTTTAGTGTCATTTCAAGAATTTCTTCCCTTCTTACGTTTTTGCCTCTTACGGAACTGTCCGCTTCACAGTTAGTAACTTGAGGTGGCACGTATCATCGTATTTTAGTGAAGTTGAAAAATACAAATTTAAGTGACGGTATGCAAAACTAGAACAAGAGTATCATAAGGGGTTATATCAAACCAATAGACATTTGCAAATGATTGTATGAATAAATGCAGTGAGTGTGCCCAATAACACGTCATCCAGAGACAGACTATTGGATGGAAAACTGTGTGAAAATTTTCTCAAAACCTCAGGACACTAAAAAGGTACGTCACCGATCAATTTACAATTTTTCAGGGACTTTCTTTGAGTATGATCAAACTATGTGGCTGCATAGCGCAGTAAAACATACAGAACACAGGATGAACGCATATGGCACAAACAGGAATTAAAATATCATCCGAAACTACATCGCCTTCATTTCGGAAAGCATTTCGCTGACATCGTAAATTCCTTGGTATAGTTATTCGGCTGATCTTACGGGTCTCGTGATGAACCACCTGAGTTTTCCCGTATACGACTCATGGGAGAAACTTGTAACCACATCTCTCAGCAGTGGTGTAAGAGAGTGTCATTGGGTAACGCGAAATACCGGGTAAGTGGTAGCTCAAAGCGGGCAACACGTCATGACTTTGCCTTGTGATTAGCATAAAGATTATAAAATCATCGGACAAGGATTGCAAAAATGTATCCACATTGATTTCAGCGTACACGGTTCTTCTAACCCGTATTTCTTAGTTGGCTGAAAAAACCAAAATATTATACAAATATACTAATCTGCGTGAATGACCGTTTGTGATGTGCTGGTAGTAAGTGAGTTGTTGCTTATTAGATCCAGGCCTCAAATCATCTACTAGCTCCCAACCGTTGCTGCTTTGTTTCAGCATCATGGACATCAGGAGTAACCATACCTAATGTGCATGAGTGATAAAGAAATATTCAACAGTATTTGGATTTTCATGGCTTACCTGTTAACTCTATTTAGGACACGAAAGCCGGTACTCTCATAACGTGGCCTCGTCACAAATGAGGCATTCCTTCATACTGGAGACCTTCTTGCGCCTCCAGTACCTCTTCCACTTTGTCTCTTCAGGCATAACGACGTATTCTAATTCCCAGGGTCTGTAGGTGAAAGACAACCGCTAACTAGCGGTTGGTACTCAATATCGAGTGAATTTTACCAGGACAACACCAAAAGTCCGACTACTTCATTGTTCAGGGATTATTATGCATATGCACACAAACACACACACAAATTATATATATATATATATATATATATATATATATATATATATATATGGATGGAACTATATACTCAGAAAGATGATAATTTACTAGAGTTAAAATAAACCGTAAAAATGAGCTTTAGTTTTTCTTATGAGCGATGAGTAATTTTTTATCATAGAAGAACCAAACTTTGCATCCTGCCAACAGAAAATACAGAAGACAACCAAAGCACGGTCTGGTCACAAGAGCATTCAATAAGAGAAAAATATGTTGTTTTTGTAAAGCAGATATATAGAAACATATATGAAAAAACTTGTAACACGAAGAAATTTCTTTTCGATACATCACTTCAGGCATTGACATATATAGTACTGGGTAAAAGAGGGTATATGTGCAGCTAAAGATAGCAGAGAGTGAGTAAATGTGCAACAAATCCGGTAACTCGACAACATGCTTCAACTTGATGAATCTGTTTCGTTGTGTGAACGACAATAAGTGTGAAATGTGTAACCAAATAGCGTGAAAAGACAGGTGTGAAAAACGAAGGTGTGAAAAAAGAGGTGTGGGGCTGGGGAGAATTGGTACAAGGGAACCATAATAAAATCACGTGTTACGGCCACGGCAAAAACAACTGTTGCACGAGGTTACGTTGCTTACACAAATCCGGCTTCAATAGTCGAATTGCTATGGCTTCTGACGACATCAGCAACCGCCTGCGTAATCCTTTCGCGTGAACTCTGGGAGTTGTCAGGACTGGTCTAGAAGCTGTCACCGTGTCGATTTGGTGTCCACTATCCATCAGATGTTGTAGGATTGCGCTGTTGATAGTCCGGACTGTACCTTTGCGTAAAGAAGCCGGGACGTGTTCTGATATCCTCTTCGACAGGCGTCTCGTCGTATGTCCAATCGAGAAACGGCCCAATAACTAGTGAATAATGAAGATTTACTACTATCGAAACCGGACAAAGGTGCCGGATGGGTTGTACTAGACCGAAGTGATTACGACAGAAAATTGATGACTATTTTATCTGATGAGAGCAAGTTCATTTAACACCCGGGTGAGAAAGACAGAACACAAGAAGCCGAGACTAAGCTGACAGAGATCTTGAAGCAGCCTAAGTCAGAAAACACTATTTCCAAAACACTGTACGACAAGCTTGTGCCCTGCGGCTCGCAACCACCTAGGCTCTATGGGTTACCAAAAGTACACAAACAAAATGTACCCCTAAGACCGGTGATTGACATGAGCACCTCAGCCTATCACGCCACAGCTCAGCGGATTGCAGAAATTCTTGAACCTGTGCACAAGTCACTAGCGAAGTATGGTGTGAAAGATTCGTTCTCTTTTGTGGAGATGATAAAACATCAGGACCTGTCTGAACGGACTATGCTTTCCCTAGATGTTGAATCCCTATTCACAAACGTTCCGTTGATAGAGACGGCAGAATTTATCTGTCAATACTTGACCGATAATGATATCAAACTCGTCATTCCTGTGGCCAAGCTAAAAGAACTAATTCTTAGATGTACATGGAATATACCATTTCTGTACAGCGGAAAATACTACAGGCAGAAAGACGGGGTAGCAATGGGATCACCACTTGGACTCCTTCTGGCGGATATATTCTTAGCTAAACTCGAAATTGGACCACTACGCAACACCATCGACAGTCTATATATGTACACCAGATACATGGACGACACTTTCATAATTTGCGACTCAACAAAAGACATTACCGAACTACTGTGGGCATTCAACAACGCCCACGCAGTGACCACATTTACAGTGGAAGCAGAGATGGACAGTTTCCTCGCCTTTCTTGATGTGGCATTACGTAGAATGGAGGACGGACATATAGAAAGGAGGGTGCATCGCAAATGTACATGGTTGGGGCAATACACACATTTCCTAAGTTTTGCTCCTCTACGATACAAAAGAAACCTAGTGAGCTGTCTGACCTACAGAACAAGAAACATCTGTAGTTTTGACACGATTGCCCATGAACTCGAACACATACGCGACACATTATTAAAAAACGGCTATCCAGAACATATGGGAGAGAGGAGACACAAAATAAAAGTTCAAGTGACCAAGAAAAAGGATATTTTTCTAACTGTCCCGTTCAAAGGTGACAAAACCTTAGAAATACTAGAGCTGCGCATATCGAAGACCCTCGGGAAGTCTTTCCCCGCTGCACATGTCCGAATCTTAACAAATACGAAGCCTTTCATTGATCAACAATCCAAGGACAGGTTGCCTCATCAGACTCAATCTTTTGTTCTATATCAGTTAACGTGTTCTTGTAGTGCACAGTATATTTGACATACGACGAGACGCCTGTCGAAGAGGATATCAGAACACGTCCCGGCTTCTTTACGCAAAGGTACAGTCCGGACTATCAACAGCGCAATCCTACAACATCTGATGGATAGCGGACACCAAATCGACACGGTGACAGCTTCTAGACCAGTCCTGACAACTCCCAGAGTTCACGCGAAAGGATTACGCAGGCGGTTGCTGATGTCGTCAGAAGCCATAGCAATTCGACTATTGAAGCCGGATTTGTGTAAGCAACGTAACCTCGTGCAACAGTTGTTTTTGCCGTGGCCGTAACACGTGATTTTATTATGGTTCCCTTGTACCAATTCTCCCCAGCCCCACACCTCTTTTTTCACACCTTCGTTTTTCACACCTGTCTTTTCACGCTATTTGGTTACACATTTCACACTTATTGTCGTTCACACAACGAAACAGATTCATCAAGTTGAAGCATGTTGTCGAGTTACCGGATTTGTTGCACATTTACTCACTCTCTGCTATCTTTAGCTGCACATATACCCTCTTTTACCCAGTACTATATATGTCAATGCCTGAAGTGATGTATCGAAAAGAAATTTCTTCGTGTTACAAGTTTTTTCATGAATCGATGGGCGTATTCTTTGATTAGAAATATATATCATGATACTTGAATTATTTTGTTCCTTCTAAAATTTCCCTATTTTTCATGCCATCTTTCAAGGCACGTTATGAGTCATTTTATCCCAATTTTAGTGCAACGTTTGGCCAAGTAGATTATTCCAATTCTTCCAAAAAACAACGAGAAATAAAGTTTGCACAGTTCCACTTTCACTGTCGCTGTCATCGCTGCCGCTTTTGACCAATTTCCAAATTTTTAAGCTTCTTTTCATCTTTTTTCTTTTTTCCCACTTGATTTCTCCTTTTTGTCTTTCATTTTCTTCACCACATCCACCAGTGGTGCATGCAAATGCAGTGGAAAATCAGTATTATCCACGCAGAAACCACGACGGAAGTATTGAGAGAACGAGAGGTTGGTTGTACTTGTTCCGGGAGTCTCTTGTTTCGAGAGAGAGGAAATGAATAGTCAGACAAACAGAAATTTACTGCACTGTCCTGGTCATTGGAATGAATACTACGGCTCGTTTTAATTTTCCAGCCTCTGAGGATCCCTGGAGCTCCGGATGCAAGAAATTGGACACAAATTTGGCTTCAGCCTCTATATCTTGTGTTCTGATTTCATCTGATCTGATCTGATTTGATGAGTCCGACGTGACCACAGCAAGCAGGTATTGTTTGTAAACTTCTGTTGAAACCTTTCGCCGAGGGCCTTCGTTTAATCATCCTGTTTCCAATTGCTTGTCAACCGTCTTTTCAGTTGGAAATATTTCAGAATCTACCCGACTAACTTGAGTATTTTTATTCAAGCTTCATATCGGCTTCGTTTTAGTTGATTGCTGAAGATGGATGATTGCACGGGATATCACTAATAAACAGAAAAGCCCGGCCGCAGCTGTCAAACAGGCAAGCACGAAATCGATTTCAGGGCAGTAGGTAAGTGAACGGAGGCTAGGCAAGGTCAGCTACAACGTCGCAAGATCGATCAGTTAAAACTGCCTTGGCTGAAGCATGATTAAACACCGGCAGACGTACGCTGATGCACGAGAGCTATTTTGATCGATTGACTGCGTAGCGCGTGACTAGTTACACCACACACAACAGACACGTACCGAGCTGACGTTTGGGATTACACCTTTAAAGTTTTATAGCTCTGCCTTATTATTTAACAACATCAACATAAATATTACCATGGATCTTAAATCGAGTAAACAAACTGTATACTTTACATTTTCATACACGCCACAGCTGTCAGATACCGTTCACTTCTATTTCTGATTTCAGACAGTCAACGAACCATTCAGACAACGAAATCGGCAGATAAAATCGAGAGGAAACACTAATCTGTGAACTTCGTAAGCCGTGACAGTGAAGCTTGATCTAAAGTTAGATGTAGTCTAGAGTTTCAATAATTGCGGTTAACTGGTTTTTACCCACATTTTCGAGAAAGTTTCGGAAAAATATTGACTACAGTTGAAAAATTTGATCCCCGTGAATTGCATTTGGAGTCTATATTGCCGACGAACTTTTATATTAAAAAAAGAAGGGCGAATCTCTGAGTGGTACGGTTAGCTGGCTGCTTTTGCTGACCATTAAATTTTCACATCATAAGAAATGGGAGCATAAATCAGGAAAATGAACACACAAGAGAACGTAGCAATCAAATAAACACCGAATAATAGGCGGTCAGCTACGGTTGCAATGTAAAGCCAATGCACAACTTGGATATTAGATAGTTCTTTTGCATTGTGTTCAGTTCTATCGTTCGAATCCCTTGTTTCGGCTACATTCGAGGTGTCCTTGTCTGAGTGTAGCTCAGAGTAGAGCCTCTCCTGCTCCGGGCTATATATTGTGCGAGTAATCGGGCCCAAAACTCTAGATGCGATTATCCACAGTACAGATGGTGGTGCCGGACAAGGATCTTGTTTGCTTTGTACGTGCAAGTACAGGACCCACGTTGCGGAAATGAGAGACAATGAGTTCAGAGTCATAACCACGGTGAGAAATGTACCTATCAACGGAGTGGAGTTCGATTCCGGTGTGTTCTCGGCAATCAGCACCTGAAAAAGAAGAGGAATGTTTTCAACATATATAATTAATTACAATGCTTTTTTTCAGTTATAGCTGCACTGCTCAAAACCAATGTGGAAATGAATGTCTCTTCAAAATAACAAAAATAATTATCTTTGCAAAGGCGTATTTCGGCGGATATTCTAATCAAGACAACTCTATCCAAAAAAGGTCACAGATACTAGCTAGCATCAGGCAATTTTGGGGAGAAGATACACCGTTGGATAGTCGATCCGTTTACGATCGATGCATTGGACATTTTTCTTTTTCTGCTTCTCCGGATGCTCGCACATTGTACACCCTGTGACCTGGAAGCTCGTTGGTTCTAACGTCAAATTTAGACCGTGCTACCTTTGACCTTGTTTCCCACTGGTTCTCATTCACATGTACCCATCTTAGTCACGTACGCTAAGAGTACAGACTTGAGCTCACGATACCGTCGTTCTGTTTGTTGCCTACTCATGCATTCGATTGCAAATACAACGCTTACGTCTAAGAGTGGGCCTCAGTCAAGGCCCTGACAATGTGCTAATGTGAACCCTTACTGTAATCCTTGACTGCACGCAGAATGAATAAATAGGAAAATAAGCAATGAAGTGCTTGACAAAGCTGGATCCGGTCAAGTAAAAATCAGGAACAGTTGCCTGACCTGTAACGTGAGTTATTTAAGATAACGACCAAAAGTGATTTAGAATGATCAAAATTGACTGGACAGACCGACAGAAAGATCAGTCGTAAGCTTCCCACAGCAAAACAAAAATGAAGAACTTGGCAGTACATAGGGATGTATACATATCACGAAATTACTTGAGACTGGCGTGTGTGTGTGGGATTGATGAATCTTTGTTTGGCTGACTGTCCTTTGAACTCCACCTTTCATGCAAAAATCTCAGGTCATCCGACAAACCTGCTTTCCGAAGCACCAGGCACGAGTTTCGCTCTTGTTAGAGCTCATCAGTGGTGCATACCCTCTGTCACACCCAAGGTTTGAACCCGGCCCTTTCAACTCGAAGGCGCGTGTGTTTCCACTACTTCACCCCGCTTCTGTCCGGGCTGGTCCGAATCAACGAGTTAGGCTTGTTCAAATGTCGTCCTCTCAGGCAGCCAGAAATGCGCAGTAGTAACACACTCCTTCGTGATGAAAGGGCCTGGGTTCAAACCCTGGGTGTGACAGTGGGTAAGCACCGCTGATGAGCTCTAACAAGAACGAAACTTGAGTCTGGTGCGTGCGAGTGCAGATCTGTCGGATGACCTGAGGTTTGTGCGCGAAAGGTGGAGTTCAAAGGACATTCAGTCAAACAAACAGGCAAGTATGAAAAGGGCGAATCAGTAGTTGGGATATAAGAGGTCACGAAATTCACTATCCGCATTGACGGGACGCGTGAATCATAAAATATGATGGTCAACCACCACTTTGTACTTGTTTTCTCAACTCTTTCGGCTGCTTCACTGTTTACTTGGTTGTCTGCAATTAGCCAAACTTTCAGTGCGTGGAGACTGCGACTACAGAAGTCGTTAACTTTTGATTTTTGTTTGTCATTGGCGTCTCGCTACTACTAAAACTGACAAAGCAGCAAATTTCTGCCGTCGTTGCCTTCATTTCAGTTGGGTCTTTAAGGAGAGATGCCCAGCCTAAGGATCCACCGGAGTTCAAGGGATCGTTCAAATCTGGTTACAGAATAGTGCCTTATAATATAGTGTTGACGGAAAGTTAATCGTTTAGGGTCACCCCGTAGGACTTAGTGGCCACTGGTGTGTAACTCAAGTCCATATTAATTTGCTAACCTACGTGAGATCCATTGGTAATCCGTGATTCTCAAGAGTATTTATGGCTGAAGACTACTAGCAAAAGTAGGCATACGTTGGTGAATCGCTTTCACGAATGACCGAATGATTTTTCCCTCACAGATGGTGCCCGAAACATTTGCCCGAATGAACGAAGCAACAAGCTAGGATCCGTTCAATGTGATCAGTCACGTTATAAACAAGATAAGGAGAGACCGGGAGTGGTCAGTAAAATCAATAGTTTGTAGGAGAAGTGAATACTGCTTGGGTTTGTTAGCTAAGCAACGTGTTGTTGACACTCTTCAGTAACCATTGGATGGCTGCCCGTACCTCAGGTTTCTTAACAAAAACTGACACACTAATCTGATAAAAGACAGAAGGACACTGTGCTACCTGACCGTTGCATTTCCTGTCCGGGAGTGATTGAACTGTGGTGTATCTGATGCGATAATTTGCATCCAGTACCATCAGCCATAAAAACTTGTTTCGAGGCCCGCAATAAATTATTTGCATCACTTTGTTTCTGCATCACACAACTATTACAGTGGTTCTAGTGAATCTTACGTAGAGTGAGAACAATTTTCAAAATGGAAGTCGCATGAAATCCGTATTAACTTGATTACCCACTTATTTTCAATATATATATATATATATATATATATATATATATATATATATATTACACAGCAAAAGAAGTACAATGGTTAGTTGGTTATCCAGTGCTTTATAGGTCTGCGAAGTTAATCGACAATCTGTAGTCGTGATAAGGCATGCGGACACCTCTTCTTATCTGGCTGGCTTCGTCAACTGACTAAAAGTGTTTCATTCAGGCCGCTTACTGGTCACTTATCGATTGGTTTTTTGGCCTTTCCTTGGTAAGTCTGTGCTGCCTAGATAATTTGTCATGTATGTGGCAAAGAACCATGGCCTCTAATAAAACAAGCGTCGAATAAAATGGCACTCATGGTCTTCCTAAAAATTAGAGGATTAGAAGAAAGAAGAAACGAACACAAAAAGGACACGGCTGGGCTCAACCGTGACCAAATATAACAAATCTACACTTAAATACGGTTACGTGTCCGTATCAGCAAGGGTCATAGCGGCCAGACAAAAACGTAGAGAAGGTTATATTGTATAAAACGGTCAGTTGTTCGTATTAAGAAGCAAAAACTCTTGGGTTCTTCTTTGGAGAACAAGGACATATTTAAGAGAGAAAAACCCGTAGGGATAGGTCACTAAAACTACCGTAAACATGTGCGCATGCACAGCTTACTCGTTCCATCATAGATCGCTTCGGTGTACTTAAAGTCTGCCTTTTAATTTTTATCAGCACATCTGCATTTACAAGGCAGCCATATCACAATTATTGATATCCAGCTCCAAGGACGATAATGCGCCTGTCGGGAGCTGAGATGAACTATTCCTGAGAATCAACGGTGCAGTCGATCGGTTCCCCAAATCTTTCCTGGACATTGCTATTAATCTGTAAATCCATTCGCGTTTATCTTATTGTACTGTACTTTTGTGCACCAATATCCCTTGTCGTACATAAGTTTTTGTCATATATCTTATCGATCCACCACAAACTGTTCACCTTAGGTGCGACCTCGAGTGGTGATGAAGAACAATGGGAATTAAATGTCGTACTCAGTGACCTGAGCTTAACCAAACTAAATTCATGGCTTACTACTGCGAATTTCGAAATCTGTGATCTTAGAAGTGACAAAAACTATACTAGTCTACCTTGCACTTAAAGAGGTCCCGTTGCACTACGCAGCAGTCGAGATTACAGGCTTTCCTATGGTTACTGAGATTTCTGTCCCCGTTTCTGAGGCTTTTAGAGTCGTTTCTTACACAAGAAGGACTTTTCTCAATTAACAGGCGCATTCAGCTGGTAAATCGATCTTTTATAGTTGACCTCACGAGTGGGATATTACTGCGTAATCACTATTTATCCATACAGATTCTTGTTGTGTCTGGATAAGGTCACACATACAATGCAGACAACCAGTCAATATTTCCGTCCTGCAAAGACACACCTGGTGGGTATTTACCTCTGGTCGTGCTTCTGTGTGGACAGTATTGACTGGTCGATCTTTCCGTGTATCGATTGATCTCACTTACTTACGCGTGTGAACAGATGTAGCTCAGCTCTTTTATCCGCTTGCTCATTCACTTGCTTACTTGTTTCTTTGCCCGTGGCTCGCGCTTCGGCTGGGGTTTTTGTAGCATTTGCTTCCTTAGAAATTAATGCAGTGTAAAAAAATACGTGTTTTGCTGCGACTGATTGCAAGCACAAGAACGTCCAGTCAATAAACAGGACTCATAATGTGGCCAGTTACGACAGGTAAAAAGAATAGATTTCAAGCTGCACGTATTTATTGGTTGGGAATAATGTGAAACATTTGCGAAACGATGCAACAAGGCAGATTATTTTCATACAAAGCTGAATATTTATACGACAGGAAGGAATTGCGACTGGAAAACTGGATCATGATTCATAAATTCTCGATCCTATTGTATTCTCTTCCAAGTAGAAGTTCGTAGCTCTTTTACAGCAAAACAGAAACACTTAGTCAGATAATGCAGGTAGCGCGTATAATCTATGACCTTATACCATATTGCCTCATCTGCCTCTGTTAAAAAATTCTTTTCCACAAACGAAGCACTACAGTCATGCTATCTAGACCTTCCTCGGTTTTACGTATCAATTTTGAAGAATTTATGATCGACATGACCGAAAACGAACAGGCGACCGCATACTTTCTCGGATTTTACATGGATAAGTTAGATCAAAAAAGGTTAGTTCTGCTTTTTAGTGTTGATTTATCTCCCCACATACAGAAACTTCGTTTGTTTAACTGAGCTCTTGCTTGCTGCACCACACGCTCATTTCCATTGTGGACAACCAAAAATAAATTTTTCTAGGTTTATATTCACGTACAAGCATCATTTAATCATACTGAAACTGTGATATTTCGTGTATATTTTGTGGGATGGAAATCCCAACAAGCATGCTCCCATTAAAAATGCAACTAAAACTTACTTGCAAGAAATAGAGAAACAAGAATACCGTCAGACCGATGTCAATCTTCTTGGCGTTTCCACTCGGCAACCAAAAGCTGAACATGGTCAGTACACAAAGCAGTATACTCGGTGCAATAACTGTGTAGCCGTAGAATAAGGCGCGGCGTTTAATATGGATACGCAGAGTGACCTATTGATAAATTTTGAGAAGGAGAAAAACAGGTATTTGCCCCATATTTTCCTCACCTTAGAAAGTGGAAAATCTTTGGAGAAAAAAGAAGCATGGACACAATACTTTTAATTAGGATTTCGGGGTTTTCTGAGAAAAAGTGAGGATTTTCTATGTTGTACAATATTGCTTTACCATGTCCATTAGCCCCAAAGTACTGAATGCACCTATGGGTTCCATACTTGGAATCCAGACACACGATAGTCATCCCTAGTCAAAACCGGACAAAAACGGAAAATCTCCCCAAACTATCTGGCCCTCGTCAGCGCCAAGGCTCTAGTTCATTGACCTGCTAGGGCAATTGGTAATCACACGAGTAAAACGCTACATGAATCTGCCTTTCGTTAACAACGACTGATGTGGGACGTGAAGTCAGAAGTCCTTCGGTGTGGTCTCGTAAATTAACCAGCACAGCACACGTGGTACTAAAGCATGGGTGGCAACCGTGTGTGGGTTTGAATCCTGCCGGGGTAAAACCCTTCTGGAAAACATCCAAGTGACCACCGCTTTCTGAGTCAGACAGAATGTACAGTGCCGGAAAGGTAACTTAAAAAATGGCGAATAGGGTGGCCTACATGTCGGAATAGATGGTCCAAATGCACCATTAGCAGGCCAGAAGAAATTGGGGTTAGATGGCTACATGTGATTAACACCGCCCGTTCAAAGCCAGCATGGCTTTGCCTAGGCTCTCACGTTACATAATCAACGTAAACAGTGACTGAAACATAACCCCATTTTACCACAACATTGCGAACGAGCAAACCACATAAGCCTTTTTATACATTATTGCACTCTGCACTTGGCGGCAACAGTGACGGGTTATCTTCGACCAGTCGACGTCACGGCACACTTGAAAACATTTGTTGCTGTCCCTATTAGTCACCGTTCCGTTCCAGAATCAAGAATACATATACGTTATCTTCTTCCTCATCTCTGCCTCCCATCTGGTAACGAGCTCTTGATGGGTCGCTTCAGTCGTTTCGTTCTGTGAATGCATAGTGATTAGGTCATGGTATTTGTTGTAAAAAGCCCCAATAACTCAAGTGAAAAGACCTCTCTGCTCTCGAGACATCTGAGTTTATTGATACAAAATAGATCTTTCATGTAAGGTATGCCGTGACAACAACCAAATGCTTGACCATGAACTCATTAGCTCAGCTGTCATTAAAGAATGCCTCTCTCCTGGCTCGCTGATCTGGTTGCAACCCGACTGAATGATTCGAATCCGGTTGGTTCAGATAACATTTGCCCCCTGATTGGTCCATCACTCGGCTTCGCTCGTCCCAATCTTGTCGTTGTTTCTGTACGAGTGATGACGTACTGTCTGCCGTCGTGGAGTTCAACCTTGTCTCTGATTCTGGACAGGCGAAAGAGTGCAGTACGATCACCAAACCAGGACTTCTTTGTTATTCCGTGCTTTACTCTCCCCGTATTCATATAAAATTTGAGCAACATTTTACTTTCTATCAAAAAATTAATGGGTTATCGTCGGTTAGACTCCTGCTGCAGTATGCTTGTAGCAATCCGCTTAGAAGCATAAACATGTCCAATAGAAGACCTCATCAGCAAATGTCAGTCGACCCGTTTGTGGACAATGAGTTATTTTCCTACCAGGAACAACGAAACTGTATGCTTCCGGGAACATCCCCTAGTCAAGGGCGGGGGAACGACTGAATTTTCCGCCTAGAAGTCAGGAAGTTGGGCTTTGCCTGGCCGAATAAGAGATTGTTGGTGATCAGTGGCAGTGCCGGAGGATGTGGTGGGATTTTCCTCTTGGATAGCGTTCACCGCTCTGAAACTCAACAGAATTTGTAGAAAGCACTGTTATTTGGCGAGTGTGGTCTGCCAATAAATAGGGTCATAGCTCCCTCTCGCTTTCCGTTTACCCGACGAACAGTCGCAGAGAAGGCGAATAAACTGTACAATTGACCACCTGCTTCTGCGTTGCCGGAAATGCTTGGCTGCACAGAAGCCGGAAGTGCATCCTCCAATAAAAAATACCTATTCTGGGCTGGGCGACCAAGTAGCGCAAAAACCCACAACGCCCATTGCCATGAGAGGTATAACAAATTCGATTACTGACTCTTCTCACATGCACGCATTTGACCGCTCTCCCATACCGCGCACAAAAACTTATTTTTCCATCTATTCGCTCAGTTCCGTCGACTTTCTACGTTCCTTTTACTTTTCGGACCCAATGGAAACTTCGATCGTCAGTAATAGCTGCACTGCCACCGGTGGAAATCCTGACCATGCTAACTCTTTTCCTTTCTGGACAACCTTTCAAGACTAACTGAGCTCGCTACCCCCGGCCAGTGCCCCTCTTTGTCCACGATACCCGTTTGAACTAGTTAGTTCCAAAGTGCAAACCATGATGCGTACAGGACATCAGGTGGGCTTAGATAGTACGCTTGAATATCCTGTGTGTTGCCTCCAGGTGACTCACACCCAACCCTCTAATTCCACCATTTATTTGACGCTTCTATTTAATTCTTCTGTAAAAATTCACTTTCGCCTTTCTGGGGACCTTCAGGCTGCGGCTTTCGATTCTGCTGGCTTTGGCATAGTTCTCAGTGGAAGAGTTAGGGCGGTGCCAATAGACTGGATCCCAGTCAACGGTCTTTGATAAGCTCTCAGAATAGGTGTTTCGTGTACAGTGCACAGCAACCGTCCTGATAGATGCAATTTGTTTGTCATTACTGAGTATGCACCCACCAGTTACAGCCAAGATGTAGTTAAAAATTACTGCAGGACCTCTTACGCAAAGTGATCAGGGCTGTTGTCATGACTGTGGTAGGAGGTGCAAATGCTAGATCAGGTTGGTTGTCATCTGACGCAGTACTTTCAGTACGCCTTTTGGGATAGATTATTGTCACTTGCAAAAGTGGAGACGGTTTTTGGCCTTCTGCTCCGACCAACACCTGTTTCTCCCGAATGCGAAAGTTATACTTTCTTACCAACGCTATCCAATTAGTTGTTCTCACTCTCTGAGTCATCAGCGAACCCAAAAGGACCACGTCGCAATAAGACACAAATGGTGAGGTTGTATACAAGACTTCTGTTTGTACTGGAATACCCTCCCCCCCCCCCCCTCCCTTGACTCCAACCACGCACTAGCTTGAACTAAGCTGTCCTTGTTCTTCCATGAGCTTTTCAAACTTTCATCACTACGAACGGTAGATTGCCATTAACTTTTCTAATCATCTCCCCTATCCGTCTTTCAAATCACACTACATGAAAAGCTAGATGCAGCCCCACCTGATAACATAGGTAAGAACTTATCGCTTTCTAAATAAGTTTAGCCTTCTGCTGATCCAGTGTGATTTGGCCATTTGGGCCATGTCATGTCATTCTAGGTTTCTGCTGAATCTTGGTGCCTTGTAGAAGCATGCCAATTATTCCAGGCTAGAAGCGAGTATGGTGAAACGCAGTTAACTACGAGAGGTGAACTCATTGCAGATCTGTGCAGGAATCGCAAAATCCGTTAGTCGCATCGTGCATCAGGGATGGAGCGTGATGCCGCCCTGCAAAATTCCTGCAGGCTGCTCACTCCCAACCAGGTCACCGATAGGAAAATATTCGGTGTGAGTTAAATGAACTGTTAAGGTGACGGTTCATCAATTCACAGTGGACAACGGCTTTTCAATCTCTGGGTGGAGTACCGTAAGATACAATTGAGCAAGCCATCAATCACAGCACCTTCAAAAGACCCTTCCCGTACATGTCATGTGGTGTGTTTCGGAAGCTTCATCTACTTAGATAAAAATCTACAAAAAGATCTAAGTTTATTGACACTACAAAGTCCAGGGTTCAGTAAACCTCTCCCCAGTCCTGTTTAATAATTTGTTACGTAGTGCTTGTAAAACAATTTCACAGTTTGTTCTCCAAGGTTTGAAATTCTGAGCGGGTCCCCTTACTCGGATTTTTATCCTCATACCTCAGGTTGGGCTAGGGCCCACGGCCAGCTTTTGCCCTTTTTTGTCGTCTCCAATGGAGTAAAACAAGGTCGCCTGCTATTTCCATCTCTTTTCAACTTCGCCATAAAGGATGCTCTACAGAAAGCCTTATGTGGTCTTCCTGAAAGTGGAATTAAACTCCGCCCCAGGAACAGAGTTTCCGACTCGGGATACTCTAATGAAATCTGCTCGCTGAATGAAAATAAGCAGATAGTTCTACATAGCCCGGTGCTGCTTTTGATTGAGGTTTCCGGACGTACTATGCACCTTGCAGTTTCCAGGTGCAAAACATTTTTGTAAGACTGGTATTAGTCTTGGAATGCACTCACCATACGTACGGATCAGTTTGAATTGACAAATAGATTCAAGCACCTCAGGAGCTTTATTACAGCTGAAGGTGATGTTTCTCCGGCATCATAACTAACGAAAGCCGGAAAGGCTTTCGGAAGTTCGGCGTCACCCGTAGCATAGACTTGACATCCAACTTTCACATGAGGGAAGGGTGTTTGACACCTCGGTTCTGTGTTTTGCTCCGCGGTTGGGAGACCTGGCTACTGCACGATAGAGATGGTCAGCAGTTTCCTGTGTTCAACAACCGATGTCTTTGAGGAATTCCTCCTTCAGTGGTAAAATAGAGCGAGTAATGATGAGGTTCGTTGTCACTAGTTAGATGCGGATAGCCACACTCTGATCGAGGTGACCGCTCTACATCGTTTTCAATAACTTGAACATGTTTTGCGTGTGCCTGCCCTCCATCAACCGTTCGGCCCCCCATTTGTACGTGGTGTATGGGGTTGGAAGAAGCGGCTCAATGTTCAGGCCATGGATTCGAACAGGGTTATGAGAAAGCCAGCATCAGCACCAACCTCGGTTAGTGCTTCCCATCTTCCTGGTTCTGACCCAAGTGATGAACATTGTTGTTAGTTGGAGACTTTGAGGGGTATGGATCACAACAGAAGTCAGTGGTGCTAATGCTGTTCGGCTTGTGTGGTGCACTCTCGTGTCCTACTTATACACAAAATTGTCAAGTCAGCAACCGAAGATACTTGTGTCTCTGTGAGTAACCCAAGAGCTCCGAGGTAACATTGATTGACGTCTCGTTCGCAGGACTTGAATGGTTATGGTTTGACTGGACCAGTGAAGCCGACTAGGTTAATTTCATGGGCGGCTCCTGTGGGCCGCTGGAAATAAAATTTTGCTACTCATTCGTAGCTCAGAGAAACAGTTCTTCGTAGCGAATGTCATATTTGACGCAGACGAATGTGATATTCCAGTGAGCAGTTTGATTTTCAACAAAGTCACTGAAACAACTGGCTTATTCTACGATGTGGACCTGTGGTATTGACCATATCTAATGCCCTATAATGAAGCTGCTTTGGTACCGATTTTCTCAAGATAAACAAGTTCATGACATCAGCAGTTAAAGTCCCCGTAAGGTCCACACGTTTATTTTGGAACTGTATTGATGGATCACACTGGCTCTATTATCAGGGATGGTTTATGTGTGCTTTCCAAAATAAATTTAATCCATTCCTTACAGTGGCTTATGCCCTCCTTGCTTTCCGCTTTATTAGCTACAGTGCAATCTCCAAGCTTCAACTGCATGTTTCGTAATGCCATTGAACCCCCATCTGAAAAAGCCTTTAGTTCATATAGGTTCCAGTAACGAAAACTAAAGGATATAACCAAGGAACATCTTGGACTATTGGTTGTAGATGAACGCAGTAGCAGGGTTTACTTTTTGATGAACAAAGTTGCGCAGTGCAACACAGTAGAAAACAGCACCATAGGCAGTTGACCAACGGGTACTTGACAAACTTTATTGGTGAACGGCTGTACAGATACAACTGAAGCATAAATTTCTACTGATCTCCACCTAGTACCACAGATCTCGTTAATAGTAAGATATTTCATTATGTAAGCTACTGGTTTTTATCGACTAGAGGTTATTTCATTTCACAAGCAGATTATAATCTGTTTCCGTATTTGCAAAATAGATGGAGCAGACTGTATTTCCAGGGGGATCCACTTTGCCATGCGAGACCGATGATCATAGGCATGTTACTGCGCACGAACTACATGGTACTTACGTGATTAATCAGTTTAATTTCTGCAGTCACTGTGATCAGTTCTCCCTGATAGTATGCAATAACTCTATCCAATAAGCAACTAGTGCCTCATGTAGTTACGGAAAGTTATTACATGTGTTTTTTCTCTGGACTAGAGTTTTGTGCCAATCGTTTCACTAAAAAACAGCACTCCTAGTCCGAGCAACCAATCTCTGATATTTTTGAGGCACAGGGAGGAACGGGATATCAAGAAAAAAATTATTCACCTGGGAGAATTTCATTTTATCCATGTTGATCCGATCGTGAACCAAAAACTTCACCTCCATAATCCCCAGTTCCACATTTTCCATAATTCCATTTAGCATCGCATTCTGATCTGTTGATCTTGAGGCCAAATGGAGCTCAAATTGTGCTTTATCATACATCCATGATCCCATTCGTATATCGCAAATCTGATGGTCAAATGGAAAATACAGCACATCCACATTGCACAAACTTTGCACAGTGACCGGTAAATTCCAAGTCACCTCACCTGTTGAGAGAGAATAAAGATCGGAGAGTGGTTGCACTTTAAGAAAGAATCTTGAAAATGCATAACGACGCAGTCATGAACTGTTGGGAAAACAAGAGCAGTTGAGCCAACGTCACAGTAGGTCCTCGTGTCCTTCCACCTGCCATCATGTCTAACGTATCAAACAGAATAGATCCTTAGGATAGTCTATGCAAAAGAAGAAACGTCGTGTTTCCCAGTCAACGTATTCTGTTCAGATGAATAGCCTGGTTCATAATTATACTCCGGGTATCTACGTAGCACTCCATATTTGACTTTGGTGCATAGACGTACTGTTCTCACTATATCCCTGTTATTCTTGGGATAAGTTGGTGTACCTATACCCAGATTCACTGCTTATCTACTACGACTGAGAACCAGATTAAATAACCGTGGAGTAAATATGGCTGAACTACTAGAGGGCACACCTGTCTGTTGATAGACAAGCGAGCTATTTCTAAGATGAGCAAAATACAAACGCTTATTATAAATGATAACCATCAACTATTACGTCTTCCCAGAAGATGAATCATCAGGTAGGGCCACAGGACTTGAGGTTCGGACCAATGGCTCAGTCCAGTTTCATGCACCATAGAGACTAGGACCGATTCCTCCGGAGCTACGACTTCTTTGAGGTTGTTTCCGGAGCTGCAAATTAAAAGTCCATCTAGCATACGTAGCGGAAACGAATTCTTAATGAAAAGTACACGCTGATTTCGAACCGCTCACCATTGTTGTTACTCGACGGATGAAACTGTTAAAACTGACCTTATTTATATTCTGTTGAAAAGAGGATTAGTTTAGAAGTAACACATTTTTACGGAAACTGTTAACTCGTTTGGTCCGTTCTTTATTGTTTTGTTCTAGTGTGACGAGTTTTCTGCCTTCGAATCACCTCAGTTTATCAGCTCAGAACACATTGTTTACATTGGGAAGAAACAGTCACTGCCACCAATAGCGGCACCACAAACTAATTGATTCAAACTCACATTGAATAACCTCTCTTCTGACTGACTGATCAGTGATACGGCCAGCTGATACTAGAAGGAGATTTTTTCGATGTTTTTTCGATCGACTACTCTGTCGCTTCCGAATCCGCTAGCTTGAACACTGATCTGGATTCTGGACAAGCTCCGACGTGCTGACTGTTGTCTATCGATTAAGATTCAGTCAATACCCTCACATGAATTTTTGGCCTTATTTCTCGTATTTCTATCCTCTGATTTTGGTTGATTGTTTGCAGCATCACCAAATCAAAAGTGAAAAAGTGGAAGCGTAAAGAAGAAGTAATGGTAAAGGGAAGATAGGAGTGAACAGTAAAGATATAGGTGAACAATATACAGATATTCTTTACAGAGTGCAGTAGCATGGTGCAGTGTAGACGCAGAATGAGGTCAAAGCAACCACATCACTGACCGCGACACCTAACTGAGACAGGTAATATCTCCACCCATTAAGTTAGTGGATTCCATAGACCGCAACCCGTAAGATTAACTTTCTACTCGGTCAAGATCAGTGGTTAGGGTTGCCGTAGAGTTCATCAGGTGATTTATTGACCTTCTCGATCCGTACATAACCACTGTCCGTTTCCGAATGCAATGTACTCACTGATGGAGTCTATCTGTGCTTGACACATGCCTCAACTACCGTCACCCGTTTGGATTCACAGCTTCTTCTAGTAGGTGAAATGTGGTTCTCGACAGTTTATGCCTGATAGTAATTGTTCTTCGATACCCAAATACCAAGAGAATTCATATAAAGTTGGGATCGCTGAAGCTATTTCTTTCTGAGATGTATTGGAATTTTTAAGTGAT
This sequence comes from Fasciola hepatica, assembly GCA_948099385.1. Lineage (NCBI taxonomy): Eukaryota > Metazoa > Platyhelminthes > Trematoda > Plagiorchiida > Fasciolidae > Fasciola > Fasciola hepatica. The sequence continues at coordinate 317,333 of CANUEZ040000130.1, forward strand.
GTTTACTAAAAATACGTATATTCCATCGTCCCACCATTCCATAAAGTAGAAATAACCGAGAGATCATTTGATATATGAATTTCTCTTCTTTTGTGGTGGAGACGTTTTAACAGGATCAACGTAGCATCATTCAATCCACATCTACCTCGTACAACGGTTGAATAACATCCAAGAACAATTGATTTTTGTTGTTCCTGAGATAGTGGATTAATTATGTGTTGTATTTCTTCGAATGACTCTCGTTTACCCATCCCTACTGAATACAACAACGACCTAGTTTCTTATGGACAGGAAAAATCCGTTCCAGTTTACATGGGTAAGTCTATAAACAGGTTAATCGTGTGGTCATTTGAAGTCCTTTGGGCCCGACTTTGGCAGACATATTATTGGGAGTGGTCGAAAGATAACCGTGAGATAATATTTTTCAATTTTTTCTCTGCAGACAATACACTGATGACTTTTTAATTTTTTCTAATGACGAACGTTTTATTTTCTTTTAATAGCACTCAATTCGATTTATCCTAATCTCTTCGTTGTTTAGGAAGAAGAAAGTGGAAACAGCTTGTCTTTGTTCAGATATTCTAGGAACCAGAAGTCCAGATAGAACGCTGCAGCTCAGTATTCATCACAACTAACTTGCAGCGGCGGCTATTTACAATTCTTCAGATTCGCGTTATTGCCCTAAACGTGATCTAGTTCGAACCCTCTTCAACGGAGCACAGGAAATTTGCACGAAGGACCCAATGAAAACTGAAGAGAACTCCTCAGACTGAGCTTTTCTGGCCGATGGTTGTCATAAAAGTTCACTAAACAATACCGACAGCAGAGAACAGCATGCGATAGACCAGTTACGCTTGAGATGTAGGTTTGATTGTTTTACCATTTAAAGATGACCACGTACTTAACCAAATAGAAATATTAAGCCAGTCTTAACGCGGTGATACGCAGCGGCGCAATTGTGTCTGTTAAAGACGACCACAAAGTAAGGCTTAAAAAATTCTCAGAGAGTCTTGCCGAGCCTTGTGTCAAACAAGCAGTGAGATCACTGGCAGCTGCAGTGACGTGTACAGAGGACAGTGGACGTGGAGACATCCTGAGGAGGACGAATTTCTCGGCTTACTACTCAGAACACCGTCAGTAGGCAAGATGTAAGAAATGCCACTATGTAAATAATAAAGTCAGCTAAAAAAGTTAACGAGAAAATTGAATGATAAAGAAGGAAATTAGCGGACTTGACCGATATTTATAGTGTAGTAATGGCCTCGAGCTGAAAAATGACCTTAAACGAAGAGATTCATAGGTGACGTATTTCTTCCTGATGAAGATGAATTGCGATAAGTCCAGTGATCTAAACGGGTTGCGGCCGAGGGAGTAAACGGAATTCACCCTCACTTCATCCTCAACATTAGCATGTTTATACAATTACCTTTTCTTCCGTGAAAATACCCCGGATTATGCCACAGTGGCATCCAAAAAGCAAGTGCATTTTCATTACGTGGAAGATATATCGTGCAATCTTATACTCTGGACCTGTGTGTTCAAAGGCCTCCATGAAGTCGAAAGTCCACTGAGATAAGAACAACTGGCCGATCAGCTTGATTATGATCACTTGAGTGTCCCATTGAATTTCATTATGTGTCACATACTATTTTGATTTTCATTATATAGAATATGTATGACAGTTAGTATTTGGAGTCGGGACTGTAAGGAATACGACGATATATTAGGTGTAAATAGTCTGAATAGTCCCACAGTCATGGTCACGTTAAGAAAAAGACGCTGGAGAGCGAACAATTGTTTTCAATGGATCCTGTACGTGCTCTTACAATTCATATGGATGAGGCAACATTGGAAAGCATTAAGGAACATCACTCAAGGTGGTTGAGTCACGGGAAAACCGGTGTGATTACCAGTTCGACTCTAGGTCATTTGGTTGACAGTGGCCCCATGATCGACCCTGAAAAAGCTTTCAAAGTCATGTACCGAGTTCCACCCAATCGATCAAAGCCAGTCCGTCTTCGATCCCGGGCCACGGCAGAGGCAATCGCCATTCTTTTACTAAGCCCTAATCTATGTGCACAAAAGCGACTAGTCCAGGCTCTCCAGCTGCCCTGGCCGAAACCGGAAACCACGGATCGCCGACCGAACCCCAAAAGTCCACCGTCGATTACCACTCGTGACGGTGGGGATGAAACTCTTACCACTACACGCACACGATAGAGACACCCCTCCCCACCATCCCCGTTTTTCCTACGGCCACGACAATGACCTTTACTCCGGTCAATGGCTAACGCATTCCAATGTTACCTCACCCATATGAATTGTAAGAGCACGTTTAGGATTCATCGAAAACAATTGTTCGCTCTCCAGCGTCCTGTTCCTAATATTAGGTGTAGATGGTTGCTCGCCTTCTACCAAAGGCCACTTATATGACCCCTTTACCAGTCGTGAATAATTACCAAGTGTTCGTGCTCATGAGGTCTTAGCCACTTTCAACGACGGAATTTCTCCGGGTTATCATTCTATCATTCTGCCTTACGTATACTACTCATTTTAAAGTATATTTTAAGACTTCACTGAGTAACTGATTGATGGTTTAAGCCAGTATTATCGTGGAATTTGTGGTACTCTCCTTCAGCTTAAATATAAACTTTTGATTGGGTGAGCCTAATCTGCCATTGGATACCAAGTTTCTACAGTACAACAGAGATGACAGGTTGCCCTTAGGGCCATGGAAAACAGAATAACTGCTAAAGAGCTCGGCCAGATATATATATATATATATATATATATATATATATATATATATATATCCAGACGGGAGCCTAAAATGTACAAAACATGTGTGGCATCCGACTAAATTCTGCTGTCAGAAAGGATCATGAATAAATTTGACTTGTCCACACAATAATATGCGTCGTAATAGCCAAAGAAACAAATTCTAACATCCGTAAGTTTCTAATCGAGTAACAATGGGGGGGGGGATTTGTGTAAGATAAGTGATAGTTTCGGAGTTTGAACGTGGACGAAAGTGTACGAATTGATTGGGGTCAGGTACATTGAGCAGAAGGAATAGTTTTGTAGTTTTAATCTTTCGAACACCTTGAGGCAACAATAGGATTGACTAGTGGGTGATGCTCAGTTTCTCCTTGCCTGGGTGCCGGTGCGATGAGGGCCACCTTCCGATAGTCAGGGATGACAGTGCGAATCAACCAGCTGTCCAATTGGCCGGACATGATAGGGAATGGCTTGGCGGCACACTCCTTTGGCACCGTCGACGATAGCTTTCCCGATCGCTTGCTTTATCAGGGTGAAGTTGGGACTGTTGTTTATATAAATCGACTGGATTGAAGAAGAGGCTGATGGGTTCTACACAAAAATTTGTAATCAAAAGTCGCTGAGTCACTGGCGCCGGTGAAGTTCCGATTTAAACCTTCAATAGCTAGCAGTGGTTAAATATTACCCAGCTTCTTAAAACAAAGATGACTGATAGCTTTCCATTTTTAGTGACTGCTTTTAGGTACCCTCAGAACCCAACCATAAACTCGTGAAAGTGTATGCAACTCCGATTTGATTGATTCGGATAGAGCACTGGCGAAAATGTTTCTATAGCATTTTATGCTTTTTCCTTTATACAGCTTATATATTTTTCAGATAAGGGGTGAAAATCTATCTGTACGAATGGGCCGATTCCACTAGGTAAAACATATCAAAACAAATATTCAGGTGTTCCGATAAAAGATCACTAAATAAAGATAAACTGGAATGACGAGAAACATTAGTTTCCGTTCCTGTTATCATGTTCGAAAGTCTCATAAGGTTGTCTGGGTTGCAATGCCGTTTTAAAATCTCGTCGTGACAGTGTCTCGATGGGCGAAGGCTTTTGTTGATCGCCTAAACTAAGCTGCCTACCAGTGAACTACATACAGTATGGAAAAAATTGGGATGGTGTGCAAAATATATCCAAAAGGGTGTCTAGTCCGGTTGTGAAGGTAACGTTGTATGGCAGCCCCATACTAGTAGAATATCCGACATCTGATCTGCTGATGTCACCAAAGATCATTCACAAAAATAAAAATAGATGGTTTGGAAGATTTGTGGAGAAAGTATCTGAAAATTCATCAAGTTACTTGCGTAGAATAATAAGAAATACGGATAAATTAGCAATAGTAGGGGCCTGATATCGGCTCAGGTTTTCAAGTTTATAGTGAAGAAAAGAAACACTGATGTTTATGGTAGAATGGGAAACTGATCTCGGGATATCTTACACAGTCGATCGTTGACGTAGGTGATGACACCAACTTCACCCTTGGGGTGAGGTACTGGACGAACTACACTGGTGAGTAGGAAACAATCAATGTTGACAATTTCGTCTTCAGTATTGTTATGAAGTCCAATCTCTTGAGTAAAAAAATAACCAGTTGTTATGTGAGGATTCAGCAGACATAACATGGAACAAATGCAGGTGCAGCTTTGTGGCTGCACAAGCCGAGAAACAATAGCCAGTCAGAGTCGTGGTGAACCGTTATCACAGAACCTCGCTATGATTCGTCAAGAAGTGATCTAACAAATATTTCATCTTATTTAGCACATCTATACAAACCAGTTCTGCCGTAAAATTAACGCACAGTTCTGCAGCCTTGGTATTCTCGCTCTGTCGGTTTGTGTAGTTCTGGGTTGGATCGATTTCAATAATTTCTCTCAATCCGGGTGTTTTAATTAGTTCATGTTTATATTCTCGGCAACAAGCAAGCTCATTCAGCCTAGTTGAATGCCAAAGCAAAAAGCCCGTGACAATCGAATGTAAGTGAACCAATTAGAAAGCCTAAGTAGAATGTGTGATTCTAGCTAAAAGAGTGTGGAATTCTGAGAAATGTCATTCTCAATTATGACATACTCATTGCAATGGCACTGAAATGGTATAAGTTTCTTTTCGGGTCCCAGGTGGGTAAGCTTTTTATTCGAAGGGCAAACAAAAAAGTTAACACGGAAAAAGCGGTCAGAAAATACGAAACGTGAATAGCTGACTTAAACTGTCATGTGGACAGGGGTTTTTGTGCGAATCAGAACTATCTCTTGTTTCAACTTTAAAAATGAGTTCCTGTTTTAGCAAATTTCGATCGATCATGATCGCGTCAGCCTATGGACTCCGACTGTCTGCTTGACGAAACGTAAACACAAAATCATTATTACTTAGCCTTGTTCCAACCGCTTTCCATCTGACACAGACACGCAAAGATTTTAATTCAGCCTTTCCCCGCGCGTGTCGCCCACACACCTTGTCCCAGTCCAAGCTGGACAATACACGTCAGGTAGTGACTGACCAGGTGTTCCCTTCTTTTCTTCTAACAAACAGTTGGACTCGGTGGATGGGAATTCACCACAGTATCACGTTTGTGTACACTCGTGTTCGCTCTCTGGTTTGTGTGTGTGTGTATGTTTGTGTGTGTGTGTGTGTGTGTGTTTGTCTGGCAGAGCTATGAAGGCAAATTTAATTTGTAGGGGAATAACCACCCGCGGCCATGAGGCTAGTGGTACTGAATCATAAAAAGCTCCGAAATTTCGGTAACAAGCCACAAACAGATTAGCTCCACAGTACTGATTTCAGTCTATTCAAACAGCCGGATGATGAATTGGATCAGAAATTACCAAAATTCCCACCGCCGTAAGGAAGAAGTCAAAAGGCACGATTAGACAACACTGCCGTGCAATTTACTCCCAATTTAAAGCTAACAAGGAATAGTGTGATCTCACACCGTAGAACGTACGCCTAACGATTCTGCCGAGGCGTATAATTAGCAATCTGTCTCCGATTTCAACCTAAAGGCAGAATCAGTGGCTAGGATCAGACTCTTGATACGCAAATGTTTTTCGCGGTATCGACCAGTACACGTTCTACTCGTCTCAAGAAAATGATCTGAGTGATGTGGATATTCTGGCCTGCTGAGAATACCACACTGTTGAACAGATAAACATGTTCTCCTAGTGGGTGTTCACTACTTCATAGGACAAGGAGCTAATTCTATTGTAAACCTCCGCTCGCCCTGTATACTTCCATATTATATAACCTATTGTGAATTGACTACGGAGTATTTGAGAAAATAAGCTCACTTGGACCATTCGTATAGTTCATTTATAGGCGAGTGCACTTTTCCACTATTTTTGAAAAATGGACACTCAACATATTTTATAGAAGGCCCCACTTACCCTATTTTCTTAGATCAATGTATCTTCATTTGTCCACATGAACTTGCTAGGGCGAATTGAATTTCTGAAACACTAATCCGACTTCTGATCACGAACACCTTCCCCTCTACAAACTCCAAAGAAATGATTACATTTTTATTTACTGAAAAGTAAAAATGAACTGAAAAAATAAATGAGCCATGGAACGAGTAAATATTTCCGAGATGTATTTCAAAACAGGGGAGAATTTACCAGGTGTAAAAATCCCCAAAGTTGTTTTTATGTGTCCATCCCTCTTTGACCACCACCAGAGAAGATATCCGTCATGGGAGTCAATAGAAGTGTCAGCAGCGAGCAGCTGTTTTCATGTGAAGATGACGAGTATCAGCCACACCGATGAGAACCAGTCCGATCAGATACCCTCCCAGTGAATATTTGGACCCACTGACAACTCTGCATACCATATGGATCCCAGTCCTGCCCTGGGAACTCGAAGAAAATACGCAGTTTATTATTCCTGCAGGTTTCGCGGATTTCAGTGATCCGTTGGAAGTTCACATATATATGAACCAATACATATCTAAACGAAATGATACGATACACGAGGCAAATATTATGAACGCCATTGCTCCCCAACCCTTAATTAGGGGGTGGTCGAGTGGTTTAGAGCATTGAGCTCACCACTTTGGAGGTTAGAAGTTCGAATCCAGCCCTCACTGGTCACTTTGGTGGTAGGCAGTAATCCTCTGTGGCCTGGTCTATTACCACAGGTGGTTCTCCGTCGCTGTAGGACTCGGGGTCTGGTTGTGGGCTATCCGTGATAGTGCTGTGGGCCTTCAACGTTATAAGCTGTACGCCTTCCGCTGTACTCATGCGGAAGCAAGCACCAAAATAAATTTGAAGGGTAAATCTGGTGGATTCGTCGAGCCAGATCATGATACACCATGCAAAAACAAGTCGTATGCCTAAGTTCATTACTCATTTTTCCATATCCTGAAATTGTAATCTCTTCTCAACTTTGCAGAGCATACTCCTTGAATATAAAGTGAAATTTTATTCACCCTCGTCTGCTACTTGAAATCTCTTTCAGTGACCGAATCGGAGTTGTACAGTGTCCAATCTGTGAGACGTAGCAAGCGAATTCGTTCACGAGCTAATCTGGAATGCCGTTTTTCTGTGATCATTTTCCATTCAAATCACTTAGCAAAAGTAGTGAAGGACTGCGAACTTTGAAGTGATCAGTAAATACAATTTTCTGAGTCTATTGATGATTTACTCTGAAAGAGTACTTTAACAGATTACATTAAAAAAACAAAATGCTTCTGAACAAGATACCGGAAAGAAAAATAACTCGAAGAAACGGAGAAGAAATGTGAATGGCATGAAGCGAACAATCAACTTGTACCGTAGAAATCGCCATTAGAGAAACTCACATTGTTCTTTTCTCTCTCGTGTGTATGGATGTGTGTTTGTGGGATGTAATCTTCATCGTGCTCCATGTTTAGGCAGTCAGTGCAAAGCGGCTGTCCAAAATGTCTTTGGGTTTCGATTTCTGGTGTTTTCATCTAGCAAAAGCTCCAGTGATGTCAAGAGGATCGACAACATCAATATGTTGTTTCGCGTTCGCCAAAAGCCTAGGTTTGAATCCCACGAATTCGAGTGGTAATAAATCGGAACTTCGTATACCGTCCAAAATTCAGACTAGATTTCGATTTTGTAAAAATATGGTTGTGCACACACCAGTTTTTCTAATACTGTTGATCATCATCAATGGATAATTGTATGACCCTTCATTTTGGGGGAGGTTAACGTCTAACCGGTGTTCAGTTGATGCAAACCTAATAATTTAACTTAGAAATCAATGAAACAAATCCAATGAAAGGCACAAATATGACAGTGAGACCAAGAGAAAAATATATTCAGTTAGTATTGTTAACCAGAACTTTGCACGTGAACGACAAATAACAGCTCGAATAGAATGTCGAACTTACGTAGCTCAATGGTAGACGGGTGTTAAGTCACCGGACCGTACTGCATTGTAAACACAAAACTGCTTACAGATCTTATGTTGTAACAGAAAAATTCTATTCTAACGAAATGCAAATTATCCCTACGAAGCTCTCATTTATTCAGCCGCTTTTCAAGGCCGTCCCACCGCTTACCTTGCTCGCTAACTCGAAGACGACTTTCTTCCACTTTTAACATGCCTTTATTCCCGTCCGCTGCATTGTTATACACGTACAAATCCGGAGTCCAAATACGATCAGATGGAAGTACAAAACCAATCTGTTCCACATCAGGAAAGATGTGTTCCCCTTTGGAATCCGAATGATCCGTAGGTTCCTGGTCGCGTCTGATGAGTGTTCGTAAAGATTGCATCCTTTGTGCCAAAATCTCATCATACCATCTCAGTTGGACTAAGAGAGAGGTGAGCAAAACCTGATTTTTCTCGTCTAAATCAACCACTTGTTGAAGAACAACATCCATGCTGGCCTGGATGGCACTCGTGGCATTTTGAACGGGACGTCCAATTGGATCATAGTCAGCCAATAAATACCGTACTCTTTCTCGGACGGTCCACTGTCTTGCGTCGCACACAATAAAAACCAACAAGAAAAGTACAGTACCAGCAAAATACGCGTGCATGACGCTTATTTACGGTCCAGTTCGGAATAATAATTAGGCAAATTCAAAACGCAGGACATTCGTACCACGGAATTTTATAATTCTGAGTGAGTTTCGTCAAATACGGCTGGGTTAAAAAGGCTTCATTTTGATTGACCGAATTCTTCCAGGTTATCCAAGGTCAAAGCTTGTGATTGGCCGAATGTCTTTCGGTTGCCTATCTTTCACGCGGTCGTGAATGTGGGAACTGGTTGACACAAACCCAAAATAGTCACGTGAACCAAACAGGATAGCGAAGGGACGATGTGGAATAAAGCGAAAATGATTCCATTGAAAAATGCAATCGGAGATTATTTGAAAGTCGAGTAGCTTTTATCCATACAAATTAACTGGAACCGTGCTAACTAATGTGCTGAAGAAACGAATATGAAAATAATACCCCTATTTTATATGAATTCAAAACACAAAAATGCACGTATCATTTTTGGGTGCATAACTGACGTAAAGTAGCTTCTTTTTTACCTTGCAAACTGAAAACAAATTTTGGTTAAAATCTATTCACAGAATGACTTAACATAGTCTTCTAAAATTAATTGGAAGTCTCACTCTCACGGATTACGTCCTGCCTTAGTATTGTATGTGAATATCAGTTTAATTACCGAATCCCTAGCTTTTTTCAGCTTAGTTCATTCTATTCCCAACTGACCATACCAGTAAACTTCTGCTGATTTGTTTTCTTGACTAAATTAATGCATTCAGCGGTGCCAGTAGAGCACTACTATCTATTTGGCACGATTAAAGCTCACTTTCACCTACCTTACTCTTGATCCAAGACAGTGTCACTGATGGGACTCATTTCGTAGCCCTAATTGATAACATTGCTCATTATCTTTCAGTTCACTCCGGAGTACTCTAAAATGCCACTCTATCTCCAGGTCATTGTTCTATTACGTTTTCGCAACTGATCCGAAGTACTCCCAGTTAACTACACTGAGGACAATTTTATTCGGACCAAATCGGACAATAAGTTTCTATTTTCCGAACTCAGAGATTCATTAGCTTCCTGTGCTCACCTGTTCTGTTTGTCTCATTTGTATTTCAGTATATCCAAATTTATTGGTACTTTATATTCACTCACCATGGGGAGAATTATATTCTCGGAATAACATCAAGGAAAATAATGCAGAACAAAACAAGGGGCCAACAACCTCTGTTCCAGTGGTTCTCAATCATGCCAATATGTTAAACTTTAGATAAATATTGTCACAGTAAATATAAAAAGGCTGAAGATTATGGGTGGGTAAACTAAGGAGGCTTCATTGCAAATTGATTTTGAGTGCAGTACGTAGGGTCTTGGGGACGAATGTCTTCCACTTCAGCTGTGTCCAACACTATACAGTTCTTCAGTGTAAAAGGCCTACTTTGAACCTTGCAAGTTGGTCGGAGTGCCACAGTCACAAAATGTGAACACACGTTGTTAATAATTGCTTTAGTTACCGAGCATCCAGCCAAGAAGAAAGGGGCTCTCAGATAAGCTTCCCGTCGTACCGCCACAGTACACAGAGTCACAGAAAACTGTTAATGAATAAACAAGGCATGAGCCTGCAGAATCAGACAACGAATTATATAATCATCAGTAAAGAACACGACGTAATGTGAACAAGCCTGCAGCTTTACTGCATAAAAAGCTGTACCAACTGCTGCTCGTGGCCTGTGATTCATCATATCCGCTAGGATATCTCACTTGAACGACAGCAGGATGTGTACTTACTTCTACTGAACACCTAAAATCCTAGTTGTTTCTTAAGGTTTTCACTCTGTTTAATTGAAGAATTCATGTTATGATATAGCATGCATCTCGTGGGACACTTCCCAATACAACTTCGTGGCTACATACGCTGAGCAGCTCCAAGCAGTCAGAATCGCCGTGAACAAGTACAACAAAAGCCGACTGTGAATGGTTGATTTGTGATTTACCAATTATTTCTATTCGTACAACCTATTTAGCGAAATCATTTCTGCCGTAGAATTACAGTGCAAATCCACAGTCCTGTCTTTCTTGCTATTTCGGTTTGCGTAGTTCTGCTTTGGAGAAATTTCAGTGTGTTCTGCTGGTTCCAGTATTACAAATAGCACATTCCGGTGTTTCCATTTTCTGCAAGAACCCGTAAAAACTGAAGTTTTCCATTCCATCTATCCGCAGTAAATATTTTATGTGCTTGATAAAGGAGTGAAATGCGTTTATCGTGAACTTGAGTTGTACAGTGCTTTTGACGTGAATAAACTGACCATTTCATACTACTTCCTTGGATACTAAAAAATGAGCCAAAACGATATATGTACAAAGATATGACCACGATCATTTATTGTTGGACTCCTGAGATGTTTGCAGGTTGTCTAATATATTGCTAGAAATGCTATGAAACCTGCTCAGGTTACTTTTGAACCGGACCATTTGGGGTGACCAAACTTAGCCTGCTAATCTCCCAGCCCACAACTGAAAGACACACACACAAGTTTTAAGTATGAAAAAGATGAATCGATTTATCACAGAAAAAGTGCCTGATATGGTGGAAATTCTGTTAAACTCGTCAATAGAAAAATGTTAAGGCAGATAGCTGGTTACGGAACACAGTGAAGGTTATTGGGAAAGGCTGAAACACAGCGTCCATTTATGCTTCCAGCTATTCTCTAGATAACTTTAAAGGCTTTTCTGTCCCATTCATTATGGATGATGGATATGAACTCGTGCAAAGTGCCGAAGACTTTTCCATCAGCAAAGAATCGACGCGCCAACAGACCCAGGATTTTTCAATCTGGTGTAAGTCAGGACTGTACGAGGACCAGTACACGGTCTCAATGATCCTCTACAATAAACACATTCAGTTAGCCTAAAGTATAAAAAGTTGCGCTGTCATAGTGAAAAATGGTGGGCCCCAGTCGATTCTCGTGAATGAATCAGGGGGAGAAAAGCGTTTCATGTTCTGATTTAGTAGTCATCCGAAAGCTGCACATTTAACGTCACTAGCTGAGATTTCTAGTCTTCACATCGGAATCTCAGACCACCACGGGGCGCGCGACGACTCAGAACCAGTTTCTTTTTCATGAAGTCGTACCAGTAGTACATGTTTCCATCGGGACCGTCGAAATTGAAACATATATTCATCGTCAAATTTCACATTATTCCTTCAATATTATAAATCAAGTGATTTACGGAACATTCATCTCGATCTTGAAAATGGTGATCAGTCGTCCAAAGCAATGAATTCATCTTTCTGTGCCACAGATATGGAAGACACTGTGGGATTTGTTTAACATGCCCAGTGATAAGATTAAACCATGGGGATCTCTGCAGCTTCGATGCACTCGTACCTCTTTTGACACTGCACAAGAATCTTCTCTTCTGGCTCATCCAGAGAGCTTCCTCCGAATAACACTTGTGTTTTAGCGACATAATGAATCCTTCAAAATGTTACCAAATCTTCTGTCAGTCTGAACATATACTTGAACTTCCGGCATATACTCCTCGCGGAGTTTTAATATGCCAGTATTTCCCCTCTTCCCAGGTCAGCGAGCCTCGTATTTCGAACCATTCTCTTGTTTTGATAAATACAGTGTCTACTTCGAATCAGGATGATTAGCTTCATTGAGCTTCGAATACGAACCGTGTGTTATTCATCCAAAGAAGAACCACCGTGTGATTCCAAAACTGGACTCTTCGGTAATGCAGGGTTCATTCTTTTCAAATTAGGTTACAGCTATAAATCGAGGTTTTACTTCACAATTCTTTTGATTCATCAGCCTGTACATGACAATATTCCGCAACTGTAAATCTCGTGAATTTGATGCGAAGTTTCAACTAACTAATGGGGAGTTTTTTTTCGTAATGAGACGCATGCCTCAAAATGTAGTTTCATTGGGCAGCTTGGAATGCACCTACAAGACAGCTTGATTGTTGGTATCAACTGGCCACGGTTGCAAACACAAACTACTCTTACTTCTATTTTGCACCTTCCAGTCTTCCAAACGTCTATTGAGCAATGTTGATTCGTGTGTGACGTTGTCCGTGTTTTGTCTGACTGAGGTCACTCATACGATGCGGACAACCAATCAATATTCCTCTCAAGCGTGGAAATACACCTGCTTTGTAATGCTGTTTGGTCGTGCTTAAGGGAGGACAGCATTGACTGATCGATCTTGCTCTGTATTGAAACTCTTCAATTGTTTGGCCGCTGAGTTACTTCCTAAAGGGCCTACTCGCCGATTGCGTTCTGGCTGCGTTTACATTCTTGCAAATAAACGGAGTGCATCAATTATTTTTTCACTTCTACTGTTATTAACAGACGCAACAGTCAGTGACGGTCCACCAAATTTACTCAACTTCAAAACGCGAATTCATCCTCAGACCATCGATCAAGACCAGCCAAACAAGTCCCTCAGAGCAATCGTTTGGTCATCATTCTGAGTCTCGGTCAGTTCAACCAATCAGACAGGTAATTGAATGCAACGCTGGCTGTCAGAAACTCTCCCGACTGACCTAACGATTTCGTGATTGCCAACAGTCACCAACGCGGTAAGGCGGAGCACGTCCAGCCGGTATGTAGAAGTAGAACCGTTTTACCGAACTTTTATCTGAAGATTACAAATGGCCCTCAGATTTTTAATCCCTTGCCCAGGCTAGCGTCAGTTTCAACAGTTCTTGTCTTACTACACGTTCTTTTATCGATAATCATTCTTTCTTTCGTTCACTCAATAAAGATACTTGCAGTTGTGACTCATTTATCCTTCATAAGGTTTCCCAGGACGTCAGTCCTGTTGTAGGGCTACAACTCACTGTCACTTCAGTTGAAAACATTAGTGGTTATCAGCTACATGTAATTAGTTGTTGTGAATTATTCCGTGCCAACGAACAATCCAGTATGTGTAGATGATATTTTGTTGTAACTGACCCAGATATTCCCGTAATTGATTACAGTTACATGAATCATGCACATATTTCGTTAAATATTTTGTCTGATTTTCAACAGCCTTATGTTTGGCGTCTGAATAATAATTGTTCTTATGTTTTCGGTGGTGTCGAGAAGGGTCCTGTGAATCTTGAAATGACTGGTTAACCTATTTTCATAAACCACTGAATCATTCCCTATGAACTTCGTGAGCCCGTGAAAAAGATGTTAAACGATTTGGTCCGTGAAGGAGTATTAAAATCGGTGAGAGCAAGCCAGCTGTGATTTGGGTAAAACGCAACTGGGAAACTCCCAGAATTCACCACACCTATAATATTACTTTCAACAAATAGCTGAAACCATCTATCTTTTCTACTTTCGAACCATATTTTGTCCGTCATTTCCGAGATTCAAAGTGTTTTTCGAAACTTGACGTGAAAGACATTTTTAAAAGATCTCAGTTGATGCACAGTCTCATCAATTAAGCGTAGTTATCACAACGTTTGATTTTTGCCGGCAGAATTTCTTATCTTTAGGTCTCAGAGTTTCGCGTACCATTTTTCAAAACGTTATTAATTCTCAGATTTCTGGCCTCATAGGTTTTTGTGTGTATCAAAATGATATTGTTACCCATGCTAGCACCACAGATTTTTATGATAAACTTACGCAATAATTACTCAGTAAACCTCTAAAACACACTGTCACCATAAATAGTGATCAGTATTTTCTCTCCTTCTCTCTTGTCTGATTTGTTTAGGTTGATAAATATGGTTTACCTCCTGACCCTAACTGCTTTACGCTTTTACCCATTGGGTCCTATACAAAAGAGTTTGTTGAATTACATCTTATATTGGGCTGTCTTCCCTGTTACTCTGAATGTAGCCTGGTGTTTTCCACTAGAACAGTACCTTAATTCGATCTTCTCTCTTTCAGCCAAGACCTCAATGGTTCTCATTTAAAGAACGATACTTACGAGGCTTGTTGACCTTTTGTGTCAACTAATGCCATACTCCGTACGTTTTCCACACACTCCTTTTTGACAAATATTACTTACGCGTTTCCTGTCGACATTGGAAGCTGCTAGAGCTAGAGAGTCCTTCATACTCTTGTATTTCTTTCCGGCTGAACGTGGATATTCACTAACAAAAAGCTGGGCTTTGGCTGCTCGTTGAGTCCGTATTCGGTTGCATATATACTCTCACTCCTTTAGTCATTTGTATTTGTATTCGATCTCACTTTTGCGTAGACAAAAGTCCGCTTTTCAGTCAAAAATGATATACACTTGGCTCCTCAGCGATTAAATGAGATGAAAAAACGATAGACTATCAAAACGGCCAGGAAATTCTGTCGCTACTTGTGTCCGGTTTGTAAGGATTCGTGCCAGATATGGAACGGTAGAGTTCTTGTAGATAGTATTACGAGTGGGTAGGGATCAAAAGATGAAGAGTGTTGAAGCGAGAGAGTTACATTTGGATAGATCACTGTGTAAAGGATGAATGCTCTCATAAAGGATTTTGTGAGCTAACTTTTCACATGGGACTGGGTGTAGTTCGCACAGTCTAATGGTTAGTTCAGTTAAGGGTATGAAAGATACTCGACTGAAAATAGGTACACCTTGACGAAGAATTTTAAAACCTTTCTTCAGTAAGGCAGCAAAAATAACCGGGGAACATTAAAGTAGAACAGAAAAAACATCGGCAAACAAAAAGAGAAATAACACTCTGTTTACCTTCAAAATGCTCAAACATTCGGATTTGGTAAGATAGCCGGGGTAGTTTCTTCACACAGTTTGAAAGGTGAGATGACCGATTCAAATTTGCATCGATATTGACTCCTAAGTGTTTTCAGAACTCACTCTAGCTAGTGATTCTGTGAAAAAGACAGATGGATCAGAAGGATAAGCTGGTCTGAAAAGGGTAAATATACACTCAGAACATTAGAACAAATCTAAAGCAAAACTAAATGGAAAAGAGAAATCAAAGATATAGGACAGATTACTGGAAAAGTCGTTGAAGTCCTGAGTTACGGAAACGGCCTGACAAATAGCCGCTACATCTGCATATTTAGATAAATGTGCCACTGACCATGAAATACTTAAGTTCACCTTTGATTCACGTCGATCCTTGGGTAAGTCCTCGAAGGCAAAGAAATGCCACTATAGAAGAGAATTTCTACTAGAATCAGAATCACAAATAATAAACCATTCCACATTCAGACCATTTCTTGCAACACCCCATTTCTTGGGAGACTTCTATTTCAAAAAGCTCACTCATACAAGCTCTGCCTATTGGTCGGCGAAATCCACTCCATGAGACTAAAAAGTACTTTCATGCGGCGAAATCTTGTCTTCGATCAGGATGGCCCTCCGAGGTTCATCTTCAGTTTCCTAAGCTTGATGAAAGAGGCGATGAAATTTCAGTGCACTTGAAGGTATTTTGTGCTACAGCAACACGGTTAATATACCTTCTTCACTTTTGGGCTGGAATTCCCGAAGATTTCCTTTTCCGATACCCTGGTATTGAAGGATGAAATATCTCGCCCGTTTTAATTGCCGGTGGTCAGATACGAACAACGATTTTTACTGTTTTGCTAAAACCCGACATGGATATTTGTATAAACTTCGCTCGTAACCATAGAAAAGGAAAACTTCGCTTGTGTCTTCAGATTCCGGACAACGTGTTCGCGCTGACTATTGTAGTCCATTTTTAGGCAGGTACTATGCTCTGGTCATTAGGGATTCATACTCCCTTTGGACTGAAATATGCTCCACTAATACTCCTAAAGCTATGACTGAAGCTACAGCTCTGAGTCAAACATTCAGTCAAGGTGTGTGCAATTATCACTAACCACGGAAGTCGTTTCTTGGTCAAGAAAATGAAGGAATGATTGAAGTCGTTGGGTTCGCATTGTGAGCTAGCTCCAGTCTAACATCGACAATCAGAAGGAGTAGCTGAGAACCATGTTCGTAGTTTGAGAAGAATAAATTCTTTTGTGCATGTCAATATGCTCAACTAACTCAACAGTATTGTTGACGATGTTCAAATACAATACCTTAAATCCACTTTATCAATGACTGGAGAGAGTTCTGCAAAGCTGAATCAGCTGAAGGGATTTATCGTCAGTAAAAGAATTAAAACCTTGAGTCACAGTTCTCAATAAAATTGGCGAATGGCTCTGAATGATTCTCGAACTGGATGAAAATCGAGAACATCGTAAGCTTCTGAGGTACCTGTTCCCGATACTATTTCTGGTTATCCTAATTTTGATGTTTATGAGTTCATTCCGTTATTGGACCAACAGCATTATCTAAGAGATGTAAAAGAGTACACCGTGAGGAGTGACTAAATTACAGAAAATCCGAACTCCATTCAAGCTATGACGAATGTAGTAAATATTGATGGCGGTCATTTGGGCTGTCTTATTACAACTGTGAATACATGTAAACTACAACTGTGCACGGTGCAATTTCGATTAGGTGCCATTTCAGCTGGTGTTCTAATTGTTCTGATGCGCTTAGTTAAGACTAGGGCATTTTTCGCGGTTATTGCACATAGTCTTCGTTTCTAAGTATATTTCAAATAACACAGGTATAAAAGAGAATATTCACAGTGAAAATTGCCCGTGTGTTTATTGATTTTGATCGAAAGTAAACAGATATACGTTGATTATCTTGGGGCAATTTTCGTATGAAGCCTGACGTATTTTTCATGCACTCAATGATATTATTAATTCTGTTAGCAACTGCAAATATTCTTTTTAGCTTTTTGGTATGGTTGACCGTTTTACTTGTTCTCTGGAGACCGTTTCATTTCGAGCCAACTTTCTTATAGAAAGACTTTTTAATTGCTTTATCGCACAGGTGCACTAACCAATGATCGCTGTGCAGGATTCGAGTCACAGCTATTAAAGGATGGTATAAACCAAACATCCGGGCGCGGGAAAACGCTACTTTTGGCGTATCTTTCAAACATGCGCGATAACCAGTGGAAGCCTTCTGCGGTCCAACAGCGCGTTATTCAAAATTTCGCGGTTGGTTTCAGAGGGTGCGCTATAGCTGATACGCATGTTGGTGAGTCGTACAGCTAATGCGCAATGATACAACTCATACTGAACTATTCATAAACTGGACATTATTTCGCGTGTGCATTGATTATCTCACACGTGCATAGAAGCATTCCTAAGACTACTTGAATGTTTCCTAAACGTATTTGGGTCAGTAAAGACAGCTAATTTTACGATGCCGTTTGATGAGTATAAAGCATGCAAGCTGTAATTACGTAAATTCGTTATCTGCAGCCTAATTTAAGACACCTCCGTGACCATATTCGAATTGCGCCTTCTCGTAACTTACTGGTGATCGCTGTTATCCATGGTTTAAATAGCCGTTGAATGCTACAAAACGTTTCTTTTACAGAAAATCTGATGGTGGTGGCATCTGCTGTAGAACCTGTTTTTCATAACCTGTACGTAAGTCGCTGAAATCCGGTTCATAATTATATCAGCGTACTATTGCAACAAGACACTCCAAAGACTTCCACCATCCAGCTGTTTCTTAGCAACAGCACCTTTAGTGCGGCCATTTTGGCGAGTTTCCTTGGTCATTACGGGTTCATTTTGAATCTCTTCACGCTTAACAGTCCGTTGCACTGATTTCGAGCATAACTCCCGACGGGTAAGGGTTTTCCCACTCCCACTTTTCTACGAGTCACCGGCCATCTACTGCGTAACCGCCGGCGGGACCAGCTACGGCGGTCTGTGGAAACTTCGCTGGCAAACCTATTTATGTACTAAATATTGGTAAATTGAAACAAATTTCGCAGCGGAACTGAGGACATCATTCTTATTTTCCGCATATAGAACTTCACCACACTCAACCATTTACTCCAGTTTGCTCACTCAACGCCAGTTGGACCACAAGACACTATCACGACTAATACTCATTTTTGTGAATTATACAGCGAAAGGTAACTACACTATCATAAATATAGAAAAACGTTGAAGTTTCGCCTTGAAAACCCGAAAATCATTTTCAGAATCTGAAAAACTTCTACGCATCGCGACCTAAGCGAGATATCATTGTTCTCTTGCGAAGATTTATTATCCAGCTGCCAACGGTACGGTGAGTCGTTTTCATGGAAAGCCCAGAGCTTGTCCCACACTGACGACCGTTCCAATTAGAGAAAAACAATCCCAACCGGCCCCTTGGGCCTGATTTTCATTTTTGAACTTGATATCAGCTCTCCAGCAGCTGTGTTTGTTCAGTAATTGGAGGTAGTCTGAACAATAGGAATAGTCGCAATGAACTTGAAAAAGCTTTCCGGTAAAACATCGAACACTGACGTATTGGGAACATCAGTCAATATGTCGCCCAGTCTAACGAACGTACGGATAATTCCTACTTGGGTTTGGGTAGAGCAGTCTTCACGCATTGGTGGATTTCTCACCGGCACCACTACGACTCAAAGGGACCCTACCTGCATGAGAATATTTTACTCCTCGTGACTGTGGAAATATTGAATGCTCGGTAAACTTTGTTTGTGTTGATCAAATGTTGGTCAATTACTTCCAAGTCATTGGCCGACCCGCTCCTTACATGTGATTGGAGCAGCTGTCATACATAAACTGACGCGCAGGCCCCGAACTGCACTATTGCGATGCGGCTTGTGTCGCGGCTTTGCAGACACCAAACTCAATAAAATGCTAATGCACTGGGAGATAAGCGGGCCTTGTTTACAAATAGGTATTTTTACTCAGATTTACTTATGATTGACAACCGCTCCCCAAAAGCGGTCAACGCCTGTGTCAGGCCTTCCTCTAGCTATAGGCAATCGAATTTTTCCTCTCAGTCACATAAAGTGGCTTATAGTCAGGACAAAGGTACTTCAAAGTACTTTCCCTCATCCAGACCCGATTTAACCAGTGCGGTATTATAATATGCTCCGGTCGGACACATCAGCCTATCTTATAAACCCATTAGGACATTTGGGTGATCCTCACCAGTCATCCACTGAGGTACGCAACTGGCTTAGCAAATGTTGACCAGGATTTTCAATAGGTCAGGAATTCAGTTTAGCCTCAGTTCCCTCAATCGACTGGTTGCTTGAAGTCTGATTTGTTTAAGTCCACCTGGTACCGGAAAAGTCATTCGGATCGAAAAACTTGCGTCACGCGACGCAGGCGGCAAGGCGCGCTCCAGCTCATCAGCTCTGGTCATTAGCTTGTTCAGTCTCCCTTCTCCTGTAATTTATACAGGGCAACCGATATAATTACCAAAGCCCATCAATTGCATTCTTTTTGCGTCTTCGTTCGCTGGACGGGAATCGAGTCCGCAAATCATGCGTGCGACTAAATTGGTGAGCTCGTTCCAAGCTATTACTGAAAAATGTTTACGTCGCCCGCGCCTTACAGTGTTCCTTTTGTTAATGATAATGTTAATGATGATAATGATAATGGTATATTTCTCGGCCATGGTCGAGACACACGCGCTAGCGCATGATCATGGTGTTACATTTTACTGAATAAGGTAGAATATTCACAAATTCAAAGTATGAAAGTCGAGAGTATCAGCGATAGATAGACATAGCCAACAACAGTTTGAATAGATCATTTTACTAATGGTTTGCGCGGCAGTTTCAAACCGGTTTCGAATCCGGGCTGGTGTAATACGCTCAGACAGATCGCCACTCCCATCTTTATCGGTGTAAGTGTTGATGCTTGTTGATGCACTTACTGAGCTCCGGCTCACCGAGTTTTCTTTCTGTCCTTGCAGATCGTACACGTGCAACCCCCAAGGAAGACACTGCATCCCGCATACTACATTTTTGGCGACCCTGCCAGGATCCCTGTCATCCAGCGTTTCACACAAACCACACCGACAGATCCTGCCAGCTGACCAGCTAAAATAATGTACAAACACTGAGGACAGTGTTCCTTCGTTGGGGGGAGCAGTGTAATACGCTCAGACAGATCGCCACTCCCATCTTTATCGGTGTAAGTGTTGATGCTTGTTGATGCACTTACTGAGCTCCGGCTCACCGAGTTTTCTTTCTGTCCTTGCAGATCGTACACGTGCAACCCCCAAGGAAGACACTGCATCCCGCATACTACACTGGGCGTTGGAGATATCGAAAAACCGTTAGCGCAGTGTCAAGGACGCATTATGAACGAGAATGATGCAAGCTGGGGAAACGGAGGCCTGCTGATATTCTACAGACAGAGTAAATTATGAACAAGAAGAAAAGGAAGAAGAAAAAATTTGTAAAGAAGTGTTCTCGGGAAAGTCGGTGCATGCGGAGAGGATAGCGATCCACAAAGACGATGCAGACCCTGAATGTCGGATTTACCGGAGTTCAATAAATGGAATGAGTGTCGAAACGGTGCCGAAACCAATTTGGTGAAAGTGAGCACTGGTGGATGTGGGAGAAACAGCAGTCCATAAAAAGGTGAGTTTAGATTCAGGATCAGTAACATGTACCATTCAGAAATGAAAAAGCTCAACTGGAAGGTCCTCGAGAAGCGGAGAGTCAATTTCCAACCGGCTACGGTTCGGAGGAAAGGTGGACTGTGGTAACGGATAATAAAGTGTGAAATCTCCGCATGGACTTGAGAGTTAATACGCTGTTTCACTGGCAAATATATATATATATATATATATATATATATATATATATGTATATATATATATGTTGACGCATTTGCCTTCAGTGATACTCAGCGTCGTTTCTGGTAACGTACGACATCATATGGGTGTGTTTCGTCTAGCAGGGCAAAGTATGTGTCGGTCGATCGGCTGAGTGTGGTGGTATATTAGCAAGATGCGCATGAACTGGAATGTGTGTTGGTTGCTTTAGAAAAAGCTGAATGATCTGATAAGCGATTGGGAGTATTTTCTGTTGGGTGGCTCGATTTCGGTCCCAGTTGCTATGGTAGGTTCTATTTGAGTCTCTGTCCGTACGAGTCAAAGTGGCATCCTTGGTTATCCGGTTTGGTGACTGCGATAGTGGGAGACAACATACCTGAAATAAAGGGGGGTTGCAGTCTGGACGTGGTTCCAGCTGTGGGTTATGATGATATATGAAGGCAATAGATAATGGACTGGTTAGGTCTGTGTGAGTGAAGCATGGATGAAGTTTCATTTGAGCAGCCAATGGCACCTACTCCACATTCTAAGTAAAAATAGGCTCGCGGTAGATTTGTGCTATACTGCTGCAGGCTAACGGAGTAGCGTACACTAGTTTGGTAACGGTGTATGCATCTCAATGGATTTATGATTTTGCACGTTGGCACGGCATCGCTCGGATACTAATGAAAGACCTAGGGTCTCACGGTTTAGAGCAGTTAGAAATGATAACCCCTAGTACCGTTTGCTTACGCAGAAAGCAGCTTGGCAACGAGGCGATAAGATAGTTTTGAAATAACAGACTGTGAGCGAATGAGACTGGCACACTGTTAGCGTAGCCCTTTGCTGTTACTGTCTCTTTCAGCATAGTGGTTATTCTATACTGGGTAATTTCTGAGGAGCCTTAAATTAGATGAAACTATTGGGGTGACAGAGGTGATACACTATAGGCAATCGGTTACGTGCCTTGGAACGTTAAAGTGAGTTCATCTGTGCTCTTACTCGATGGTGCTATCGTACTGAGATTTGCTCGAGTATGATCAAGGAAATCGGACGTAGACATGATTGCATGGTTATCGCGGTGTCCTTTTCGTCGTTGTCGCATTGCAAATCAGGAACACATCCATGTGAGGACTGGTATTCGAGAGCCGTGAGAAATGGGAATGAGATGGGTCCAAATTTCCGTCAGGGAAGCAAAATCTAACGACCCACATTCGGTGCTCATGGTAGGCGGCACAAGGGCCTGCTTCAGGTAGGGAGGTAGCACGATACACAACCACTGGCATCCAGCACGCGGCGCTCCAAGAATGATCCACACTTTTTTAGACGTTTTTATTTTATATAAATATATTTTTTAATGGTTTTATCACAGTCAGATATCTGGCTGTCAGAGAAGGCGGAGCTGCTTTTGGTGGGCGACCACAGCTCCCACACCCCGGTCGAAACATGGACCGCATGTAACAAGCCGCGTTGGGAATAGGTCAACCACACCAGTCGATCCGTAGCAACACTGCAACCCGGAGACATGAGTCACAAGTGACAAGGCTGGTGTGCTTGGAAGACAAAACAGTGGGGTATTTTTTCTCACTTTTTTATGCCAATCTCTACTTTTTGGTGGTCATGTCTAATTGGTGGTCAGCTCTGTGCAGGGAGACCATCACGGCCAGGAATGTTTGCAGAAGCGCCGCGCTAACACTCGTCTTATCCGTGAAGTCAGAACCCTCATGCCGTTTACATGGGACAACAAATGCAGGGGGAGGTAGAGTCAGCCACAGCCTGCGATTATTCAATGGGGTTTATGTTCAACAAAAAGCCAGTCCGCACAAGGATGGGGTACGACTTGCAGCACCAACAACGTGATTAGTCGGGATGATCCACAGATGGTTTGTAGTTTTGCTGGCTAAGATCAAATGTTGTATAGGCCAGTCATGGAAGATGCTAGAGTTCTGTGACAGGGACGGAAGTTGAGCTGTGAGTGATTAATGGTGACCACTAGATGGAGGTTGAGGAGTCCGACAGGTGCTACGTCTTTGGTTAGAGACAAAGGCGAAGACTAATTAAAGACAGCACTGGGAATGTTTAAAGACTACCTTTCATGCTTCCAGTGGTATTTCATATAATCAAATACGACTTCTGACGCACTGGCCTCAGGCATGAGAGTTACTACGTTTAGGCATTCTAACCTGGTAGGTTTACGCTTTGGTGATGGCAACTATGGTGTATGATGTGGCACATCCTAGATTATCAAGGGTTCTGGTTAGTATCACGCTCTCCTCATAAGCTCTATCAAAAGTCATGTAAGGATTCATAACAGTATATATAGATCAAATCGATCCCCGGGCAAGGAAGCTGAGAGGAGCGGAACCAAGGATAAATAAGAGAGGATCGAGGAGTGAATTAGTGGGTGGTGGGACTTAATGTCTTAGGATCCAGCACCACTGGACAATTTGGTGTTGGGGGAAAACATCATTGGCTAAAACCTTCAGCTAGAGGAGAGTTGTTTTACATGGCTGCCCTAGTACTATATGGCGAGGGAGGCAGTAATTGTTTAGATATGGTTGTGGAAACCTACTAGTGAATTAAATGAGGCAGGGATGTATAAGGGTTAGGTGATGGTAGGTCAACGTGGGTGAGTAGCGAGAACCGGCAGGCATCTAGATAGTTATAGTCGTAAACGACAAAAACTATCCTTCTGCAGTGTGGGCTATACGTAAAAAGTAATAATGAATGGCAAGCCTATCGTCTGTCGTTAAGCAGAAAATGGTAGGTTTGGGATATGGTGCCGTGATCCTAGTAGTTGAACCCGTTTTTGAAGGCCAGCTCGACGGATAGCAGAGAGCGGGAGGGGAGACTGAAGCTAGGGTTCTAAAGTTCGATGCCTTCTTCATAGGCTCGATCCTCAGATATGCTGGCGTTGGTCAAAGATAACATATGACTAACGGTAAGTTGTGATTTAAGGGCATGGTTGAGCACATAAGTATTGAGGCTTGACTGGTGTTGATTTCGGTCTGCCATCGTATATTTATTTTACTGTATATTTTGATATGGACGACGCTTAGTTAACTGCCTCCGAGCCTGCGGTGCCTGAAACGTTATCAGTTGCGAGCCCAGTAAAGGCGTTACCGTTTATTCCGGGTAGTTCCTCCCTTTTGGCTGACTCATCTGGAAGCACAGTTCGCTGCTCCCAGAATCGCCTCACAGCAGCAGAAGTGTAAGGTTGATTAAATCTTACTTCACGGATTCCTTAGTAAACGAGTGCTTTGGTCCTTTGTACTGCGTGGACTACCTGCACGGTACTCTAATGCTCGGCACTGTACAAATATCTAACCAGAGCAGTATTCACCACGACCTGTGAGAACGGGAGGGCGATTGGGAGAGGTAGCGGTTAGCGTGTATTTGGGAGCGTGCGCAAGAGCAACGGTCAAATGGCCACCGCGCTTGGCAGTCAGCGTTCAGTAAAACAATAAACGTAGTAAAAGTGTGAACGAAGACGGCCACCTCTACAGGGGCCTACTGCTAGAAGTCCGACGAAGTATGGCTTCCATCGTGGCAGAAGCCGGAAGTGTTGATTGTCTAGGGACTTCTCGTAGCTTGCCCGTTATACTGTTGAAGACGTCGAACGATCTCTGGTGAGTTTAACGGTGTCGGCACTCTCGAGCTCCGACGTGCGTAGGTCCAATCATGTTTTGGCGCTCACGGGTCTCATACTCATGCGAGCCTGAAGATGCCGCGTCAGGTCCATCCGAAGGAGCGTCCGGTTGTCGCCTCCAGTACTACGCTGACCAATCTTCCCGTTTTCCAGTGAGTGGTTGGCTCCTTGAACGTGCACAGGAGTCAGCTGGGCTGCTGACGGAGCCAATTTGACTGTGTCAATCTGTCTGAGAGGAAGCAAAGTGAACTGGAACAAAATAGCGCCTGAGGGCGCCGGCGGTGTTAGACCGTAATAACAACACACGAACGATGTTCGGTGTCGTTGTAGTCACTAGGAGACCAGAGGAAAATGAAATCAAAACTACCGATTGCAGTTTCTCGGGCCTTTTGGTTGGTTAATCCACGGCGAACTTCCCAACTTATTGATAACACTCGGTTGTAAAAACCGTCACGAAATCGGCCAAGCCGACGGGATTCCGTAGTTGGCGACCGCGACGGCACTTTGCTTTGTGGGTACGGTTGGAGAATCTGATGGACCAGTTGCCAAGTCCTCACTAGGCATAATTGGGTGTAGTTCGAGTATTAACTCGCTCGATGCGGGTGACTGAGCGGCTTGAGTAGGTGTAAATTGGCCGGGCGTCTCGCACCCCATTCTGACACACTTGAGATGGTCGACAGATACCGTGTCGTGTCAACCGCTGATGTCTATGACAAATGTTTTTTGCCCTACGTCTTTTCACCCGAAACGGGCCAGTGTGTGGCGCTTGCTGTAGTGATCGGACGCCATAGGCGCAAAGGAATACACGAGTAGCGGTTTCTAACGCAGTTGGGACATAACTTTTAGGCTGTTGTTTGCGCGGCGGACTGGTCTTGAGCACTCGTATGTGCTGCGTGAGGGGCTGAGCATAGTCACCGCAGTCGAAAGTCACGGTTGGTGAGGGGGCTACCAACTCCCCAGGCAGACGAAGTGTACAGCCATATACCAGTACGGCCGGTGTTGTGTGCAATTCCTTCTTAAGGGTACTACGCAGGCCTAAGAGTGCTAATGGTAGTGTTTCACTCCAAAAAGGGTTGCCTTTTGCTGGAAGGGCGGCTTTTGATCGCCGGTAAAAAAGCTCAATCATACCATTGGCCTGAGGGTGGTAAGCTGTCGTCTTAACGTGTTGGCAACCGAGCGTAGCGGGTAGGCTGCCGGAAATGCCGTCAGAGTGTGGACCACGATCGGTGGTAATTATTGCCGGGCAACCGAAATAAGTAACGTAACCGGCCAGAAAGGCAAATGCGGAATCTTCCAACGTGGGACGAGGGGTAGAAATGGCCTGCGGCCAGCAAGCAAAACCTTCCACGCGTGTGAGAATGTAAACTTACAAAATCGAAGGTGGAAGTGGTCCTTTGAGGTCGACGTGCACATGATGAAAACGTATTTCAGGTCCTGGGAACCTGGCTAACGCCTCCTTAATGTGCCTGTGTGTCCAAACACTTCGACAGTGCAAAAAGCACGAGCCCATTGACGGACACCTCGTTTGACATTGTGCCAAACAAAACGCTTGGTTATCAGTTTCACCGAGGCAGTCAGACCCGGATGAGCCAGATCATGGAGTGTTGGGAAATTAGGATAACGGTGGAAAGCAGGAAACACCGGCCCAGGGCAACCTTGCGACGCATCGCACACGATGGCATTCTGGGAAGTTGGGATAGGTACTGTGGTTAAGCTCGAAGAACCTTTTTGCCGGAGTTGGTCAATGTCAGGGTCCATAGTTTGGGCCTGTGCCATTGCGTCCAAGTTGATTTTGGGCGCCGGTGAGAGAGTTAGTTGATGTACGCGTGATAAGGCTTCGGAGACGGGATTGAGTACACCAGATACGTGTCGTATGTTCACAGTAAACTGTGAGACAAAGTCTAAGAAGCGAATCTCGCGGGGCGAATATCGATCGGAAGCTGACTTTAGTGCTTAAACCAAAGGCTTGTGGTCTGTAAACACCGAGAACGAGCAGCCTTCGAGTGCATGTCGAAAATGTCGGATTTCTAAGAAAAGTGACTAAAATTGACAGGTGAGTGAAACACGATTCGTTTCAGTTTAATTAGTGAACAAAAGTTTACGACTGGGTAGACAGAGAAGTTGATATGCGATGATCTTATGAAGTCGTATGGGGGTGGTGCATCAAAGATACTGTCAAAACGTAAAGAATCGCTTAAAGGAGTATGCTGGTAACAGTCTGACATGGGGCATTTAATAATAATAATAATAATAATAATAATAATGGTTTATTTCGGAAGCGCCCGAAGCATGCCATGTGCATGATCATGTGATCATGGGAAACAACCGCAAGGTCAGTAACTTGGCATACGTATAGTTCATTTCCTGCAAGGGTTAGGAGAAATTACTTTCGCGGTGTTCATTGGCGTATATGCCCAATCGTGGAGGACTGATGAAAAAGTGGTAACAAGTAATAGGTGGGCGAAACGGTGCCCAACCATTGGTTTATCGGGAGTTACTCGAAGAATGACAGATGAGGAATACAAATTAACAACGAAGTTGGCATAAAACTGATTTATGTTTAATATCTGACGAAATCAAACGGGAGTAGTACATCAGTGAAACCAGCAAGAAACGCAGGTAATCGGGTGACTGGGTACGTTGAGGAAAGTCAAACCTGAGACTTTGGGGTAAGGACAAACGGAATAACGGCAGCCCAAATTACAGGTGGATGACTAATAACCCCCTACCAAATGTGCTGTACCTAGATTCGGCGGGTTTTAGGCACTTGGAGAAAAACGCTCAAAGTTGTCAAGAATCGTCTACGAACTGTTGTAGTACTGCCCCAACCGCTCTGCCCGAGGCATCTGTCACTACCGAGGAAGGAGCCAAAGGGTCGGGGTGGGTAGGGGGCGCTGTGTTGGCGACAGCATCTTTGACCAAGGCAAATGTGACTTGTGCCGTGTCGGTAAACACGAACTTCCGCTTACCTCCGCGCAACAGGTCGGTGAGGGGTTGCATCATTTCCGCGCAGTGAGGAATAAATTGGCGGTAGAATTTCACCAGGCCGGCAATCTGACGCAACTGGCGAAAAGATTGGAGTTAATGGTAGTCGCGGAAAGCGGAAAATTTATCTGTCAGGGGGTGGATACCCGAGGAAGAAATAGAATGTTCTATAAGTTTGATAACAGACTGGCCTAGTTCACATTTCGCGATATTGATCGTAACGCCGTGCTGGCTAGGGCGTTTGAAAAGTGCTCGTAAGTGTGCGGTGTCCTCTTGCTTTGAAGAACTGGTCACAAAAATATCGTCCAGGTAAACGTGGGCACTTTCCAAACCACGAGTTGCCTCGTGCATGAACCGTTGAAAGGTCTGGGCTGCATTGCTGAGTCCAAACGGCGTTCGCAGAAACTCGAACAGCCCGAAAGGCGTAGTGACGGCAGTTTTAGGGATATCAGCCTCTACTACCGGGATCTGGTTGTACGCACAAACTAAATCGATACGGCCGAAGAGTGAACAACCTAATAAAGGCGAAGTAAGGTCCTGTATATGGGGAATCGGGTATCAGTCAGGGAGGGTGACTTTGTCAAGCGCTCTGTAATCACCACAGGGTCGCCAGTCGCCACTAGACTTAGGGACCATATGAAGAGGGGAAGCCCAAGGGCCACTGGAAGGGCGTATTATACCCAGTTCTAGCTTGTGTCCGAATTCAGCCTGTGCAACACGAAGCCTGTCTGGTGCTAACCGAAGCGGCCTACTGAACACTGAGGGTCCCTTGGTATCGATATAGTGAGTGACGTTGGTGGTCACTGCTGAGGCCCGGCCTGCCAAAACATGGCCAGGTAGGCGACGATGAGTTGGCCATAAGGTTGGTGTGCCAGTGCTTGAACGTTAAAAGACGTGACGTGATTCACTCGCAAATTACAACCCGCAACAGCGAGAGTGGTCTGACTATCCACCACTCTGCGGCGCCGTGCATCAACTAACAAGTCAAAGTGCTGCAGGTATTCAATGCCTAGAACTGGGTACGGAATGTCGGCGATGATGAATACCCAAAGAAAATTACGCTTTAAACCTAAGCTTAAGGTGAGCGACCGCTGGCCAAACGTTGGGATGGCCGTGCCATTGGCAGCGCGTAGTGTTTGGGCCTGCGATGTGCTATTGTCGTCTTTCGCTCGGGGGAGGACGCTCACGTCGGCACCGGTATCTACAAGGAATAGGTTATTTGAAATGATGTCCCTTACGTTCAAAAGACGATTGTTGGTCTGATACCCGGCTTTGTGGGTCGCCACTACGGGCCAAGGGTTTAGTTCCTCTGATGAGAACCGGGAAACGTACACCCTGGTTTGCATCGTTTGGCTCCTTCACCAAAGCGACTGTGGTATTTACAATACCCTTCTTTTGAGGAGCCGAAACGTCATCGCGGTGATGGACTATGGATTCAAGGTGAGCGTGCGCGGTGCCGCTCCTGTGACCTACTTCTAACTGCTAGGCGTTGCCGGCTCGCGTCAATTCTAGACGAAACTGACGTGAGGTCTTTGGATGTTGGCAAGGCAGACGTTTTTGTGACAGAGGACCTGGTTACTCCAGCTACAGCTGGATTGCCTCGCGACATAATGTCAGCAGCTATCGCTGCAGTTCCCTCCGGCGAGCATTTGCGCGTGACACTTAGTAAAACTGGAATTTTGTGCGGCCAACGCTGCAGCCAAAGTTCCCTTAAAAGCGGGTCCTCTGAAGCGCTGCATCTCACACAGTAAATTGGGGGGCTTCCTGCTTCCGGGCTCAACGTTTTGAATTTGTTGCACACTTTGGTCCTGCGTTGGGGTCGTGCGGGCAGTGACGGCCTCCTTCAAAGCCTCGTAGCTTCGGGAAGAGAATAATACGTCCCCTACTTGCATTGTGACCGCCGGCTGGGGGCAGCCTGCCACCCACCTGAAAAGGCTGGCGTCACTGGTTACGCTGCAGTTTTCGAATCCTTACCCAACCAGCGCTAACCGGGGTTCTGGATCAGCAGGCGAGAATGCCGGTAGGTGCAGTGTGGTCGCCCCAGCGGTGGGGTCTGAGCAGGGTTTCCGTTCCGCAGAAGTAGCGATTACTTCATTGAACACAGACGGGAAAATACATCAACGACCAAAGTGGCAATATAATAATAATAATAATAATAATAATAATAATAATAACAATAATGGTATATTTCTCGACCACGGTCGAGACGCACGGGCTAGCTCATGATCATGGTGCACAACGTTACTCAAGACAATGAACTATACGCGAATTTCAAGGAGGCGAGTCAAAATCGTCAAAAGCAAAGCAATATAGTTAGAGTTAGTTTTATTCGACCTAAATGATAATGGTTTGCGCGGCAAATACGGTTTGGTTTTGAGTCCGAGTTGGTTGCTGGTGGCCCGCGGGAATGCGAAATATGTCGTGAAAATACAGCGCTCAGGATGCGTTATAAACCAAAATAATGCAAGCTGTGGATAACCAAGGCCTGTTTGGGTTCTATGAACGGAGTAAGTTATGAACATGGAGAGACGAAAGAAATAAATGGGAGTGCACTCGTGAACTTTGGTGAATCGGAGGAGAACGGCTCTCTGTGAAGACGATGGTGGCCCGGAATGATGGATATTCCCGCTTCCAATAAACGGAGTGCGTCATGAAACGCGCAGACATGAACAAACTGTGTGTAGTTGGACTAGGAAACGTTGACAAATGTGGAGGAAACAGCAATCTATATAAAATATGAGTTTAGGTTCAGGATAAATAACACGTATCATTCGGAAAAAATGGGGCGCCACTTGAAGGCCTTGAATTAGTGAAGGATCAATTTCAAGCCGGATACCGATCGAAAGAAAAATGCAATCTTGCAAGAGGAGACTGAGTGAAGAAACCCGCGTTGGCTCGCGCCTTATTGTTCTGTTGCTCTGACAAAAATATATTGACTCATTGATTCTCGATGGTATTCGGCGTCATTATTGGTAACCACGGATGAGGGGGATAAATGGAGTTGCGTTCGGATGGCGTGTTGAAATTTGGTGAGTAAAAAGTTCCTGTGTTGCGTATCCTGGCTCTGTTATTGGATTGTTTCACATGAGACCAAGGTGATGTGCGGCATCCCGTGTGTATGGTTCATCAGGTGGGGTAAGGGACGTGCCAATCAATCAGTGGAAGATAGCCTGTTAACTGTTATTTGTGAAGGCTCCAGCAGTGACATCAGTAGTGGAGGTGTCGTGTCAGAAGACGCCTACCAGTCTACTGGTAAGCATTTGGGAGTGTTTTAGGTCGTGTGGCTAGATCGCAATCCCATTGGGTATGAAAGATCCCGTTCAGGTCTCTGTCGGTACGGGTCAAAGTGCGGACCTTGGTTATCGAAAGTGGAGCCCGAGAGAGTGGGCGAAGACAAACCTGAAATAAATGATGTTAGCAGTCTGGACGTGGTTCCATCTGTTAGTTATGATAATAAATGGCGACAATTAATAATATTGAACTGGTTCGGTCTATATGAACGGTCGGTGGCACATTTCATATTCTGGTCCGGGTTTTTATTCGAGAGTTTGAGTAACATATGGTTGCAGGGGGTTGATAAGTACTACAACAGGTTTGCAAGATAGCGTAAACCGGGTGGGCTGCTGCGTCTGCATTTCAAAGGATATATGGTTTAAACGCAATTAGAAATTTTGAAGGGCGATTAAGGAAGAATGCAGAAAGAACCAGTGGGGCATCGGTGGTGATGCGTTAGAGAAAATTGTTATCATGTACAGAAACGTAGACGTACGTTAGTCTGTGCTCCTACTTGGTAGTGCCGGCCAACTGAGATTTAATTTGAATGTGAGCAGGGAAATATCATGACGTGGTGGTTGCATGAATATCATATTTGTTATAAAAGTGGGGAGAGGTAGTTAGTAAGGAATGGAAAATATGAACAGTTCTCCGTGTTCAGCTTTTATGGACTCAATTGAGGCAGGTGTCGGTCATCTGTTGCCTCCATATTTTATCCATGTCAGTGGGCTTAAAGTCCATGCTGCGGTAGTGATTGTAATTGGCAGGAGGCTGTGGTCACTGTTAGGTAGGGTTGTAAACCTAAGCGTGGCTTGTATGCTAGGACAACGAGAAGGCCGCTTTTTAGGAAAGATGACGGAAGATGGAGGGGTATAGATGGAAAAGGTGACCGGTTTCCACCATGTTCTTTTCTTTTTCTCTCCTTTTCCGGGCTTCACCGCGGTTGCCGTTATTCGTCAGGCACGTCTACACGCTGTTCGGATCAATGGGATGAAAGTCAGGGCTATGGTAGCGATTGCGATTGACGTCGACATGCATGCTAGGTTCGCTTTGGGAAAGCAAAGGGTGGTTGAAACTTAGAGCGAGGGGTGGGAAATCGTATGTGAAGGGCCCCCAGTCAGTCTCTTGCGTGAAAACCAAAAGCTTGCCGAGCAAGCAAGGGTTTCCCCTTTCGCAGGATCAGGCCTGAGCTGATGGGAGACATACCCATAGATGAAGGTTACCCAACTCCTTCACAGCCCAAATTCAATGGGATTTGGAGATCGAATGAATCCCACGAAGTCTTTTTCGTTTCCACTGTTCTTTTTTCCAGTTTTCTTTTCTTTTTTGTTTCCTAACAGAAAGGTAGTTGAGCCTATATAGGAAATTTCCATAGTCCCTCCGCCTGATCGCAATTCTATGCGTAATTGCCTCTTTTCGCAACTGCTGGGGGTAGTCTGTTTTCCCCACATTCGGACGGCGCTATGGTGTGGGTGCCGTAAACACCAGGGGTTTCGCTAGCATGGGCTGGGAAAATGCAGAGTGATACTATGCAAACACACGAAGTAGGGCAACAAACTTTGTAAAGCACAAGCTAGCTACGTATATCAGTCTCATACAGCACCAGACCATGCCTAAGACCATCAGAGACCATTCCGGGGTAGCTGGTGTAGATGAGTTTATCTCAGCTGATGGGAAACAGTGTGGTGTATAAGAGGGAATATGATAGTAGTTGGTGAATGGTAGATACAGAGATGGGACGAGAGGACAGACCACCAAGTAGGTACTAGCAGGTGGGATTCTGGGATAAGAGATTCTGGAAGGAGATCATTAAGAAAGGCGAAATGAGGCCGGACATAAAACCCGGACGGGTGGTAGCAGCCAAAATGAACGGGAAGGAAGTGAAAGATCAAGTAAGGTGGTAGGCGGCGGAACCCAATGTCCTAGGGTTCAAAGCCACATACCTATTTGCAGCAGAGACATCCAAGGCTAAGGAACTTAGACTGGTTGGCAATAGAACACGAATATTGTCCAGGATATCATCTCCAACCCACCCACGGACAAGCTCTATGATGTGCTTCGCCAGACTATCCTAGAGAGTATCGGGGTCTCCGACGCAATCCGTCTTCGTCAGCTGCTTAGTGGCATTTCCCTCGGTGACCATAAACCTTCACAGCTTCTGCGTCGTATGTGACAATTGGCTAAGAGTATTCAAGTTGGCGACATGATGTTGCGAGAATTGTGGGTGCAGCTGCTACTCGAACAAGCGCAATGCACTCTGACCCTTCTCGTAGATGAAGTCTCACTAGACAGACTGGCTTTGGTGGCGGACCGTTTTATGGAAACCGCCTCCGCCTAAATTAGTCAGTTTGTTCGTTCGTCCACGACCACCACGGAGGTGACTTTTACAGATATAGCCGCACAACTTGGTTCCCTTCGGGCTGACGCGACCGCTATTCAATCTTCACGTTCGGCACGTCGTAGCCGCTCTCCGACTTGCACTCGCCGGTCTACTGTTGCTCGTAGTATACCCATGCCGGCCTCTCCCGATGCGCACACCTATGCATGGTGTTGGTATCATCACCAGTATCGTGCCAGCGCCCAAAAGTGTACACCCCCGTGCACGTTCCACGACAAACAGGGAAACTCGTCGGCCAACGAGTAGGTACGGCAGCTCTCGTTGGCCTCCCGTCGTCCTGTCGTCTTCTGTTTATCAAGGACCCCGTCTCACACCGTCAGCTTCTGACTGACACTGGCGCACAGGTCAGTGCCGTTCCCCCTAACCCTTCTAGTTGTCAGCACCGACACGCTTTAGAGCTTCAGGCTGTCAATGAGTCTCGTATGTCCACCTTTGGTACCAAGCGTCTCGAATTAGATCTGGGTTTGCGTGGTTTTTTCAGCGGACTGTTGCAACCGATGATGTCTCCCAACCCATCTTAGGTGTTGATTTTCTTCATCGTTTTCACCTTTCGTTACATCCCGCTTCTCGTAAGCTAACCGACCCTGTGACTCATCGTGCTATTGTTTGATCTGTCTGCCTGGTCAACACTGTTCGACCGTCCGTAGCTCCTGACTCCAACGACACCTT
Source organism: Fasciola hepatica (assembly GCA_948099385.1). Lineage (NCBI taxonomy): Eukaryota > Metazoa > Platyhelminthes > Trematoda > Plagiorchiida > Fasciolidae > Fasciola > Fasciola hepatica. The sequence continues at coordinate 351,682 of CANUEZ040000130.1, forward strand.
CGCCAAAATCTTAGCTGAGTTTCCGTCTCTAACCGGGCTGGCAAACCACTTACCCGCTGTACGCTCGGCGGTTGTACTTCACATTAGCACCGCGGGACCCCTCTTTCTTGCCCGTCCTCGTCGCCTAGCCCCAAACAAACTGGCCATCACTCGTCACGAATTCCAGAAAATGCTGGACCTAGGCATCATCCGTCTTTTGAACAGCTCGTGGGCCTCTCTACTGCACATGGTGCCAAAGAACACTTCAGGCGATTGGCGTCCGTGTGGCGACTATCGGCGCCTCAACCAGGTCACAACGCCAGATCGATACCCTGTGTCTCACGTTCATCAAATCACATCTGCTCTAGCTGGATCCACGATCTTCAGCAAAATTAATCTCGTCCGGGCCGATCATCAATGTGCGGTCACCCACGAGGACGTTGCAAAAACCGCCGCTACCACTCCGTTTGGTCTTCTCGAGTTTCTCCGTATGCCGTTTGGCTTGCGCAACGCGTCTCAAACTTTACAGAGGTTTACTGACGGTGTTATCCGCGGGCTGTCCTTCGTTGACCCTCACATCCATGATATTCTTGTCACTAGCCCGGCGTCGCCGAACATCAGCTCCATCTTCGACAGCTCTTCCAGCGGTGAACAGAGCACGGTGTTACCATCAATGCTGCCAAGACCGAATTAGGGAAGCCGTCATTGCCCCTACTCTGTCACGTCTTCGACGCCGCCGGCATTCTTCCGGCTGAAACCAAGGTCAGTGATATTGCTGAATCTCCACTACCACAGTCCTTCAAACAGCTCAAACGTTTTAACGGCTTTGTAAATTATTACCGCCGGTTCATTCCACACTGCGCCTCTCGGATGCAACCGCTCACCGACCTTTAGCAGGGCAACCAACGAACCCTCATCTGGACCGATCAAGCCCGGGAAGCCTTTTCTCAGCTCAAACAGGCCTTTTAGTCTGCGGCTCTTCTCCGTCATCCGGATCCCCATGCTCCCGTCAGTATCGCCGTTGATGCTTCCGACGTCGCATTCGGCTGCGTCCTCCAGCAGGCCGTGGACGGAGCTTGGGAGCCTCTGGCCTTTCACTCACGCCGCTTGTCTTCCGCAGAATCCAAATACAGCGAGTTTAGTCGTGAGCTACTTGCCGTCTACACCGCCATCCGTCACTTTCGCCACGCCCTGGAAGGACGGGAATTCATCCTTTTTGCGGACCACGAGATTACTGTAGGCTTTTCGCAACGCGTCTAATCGTCATTCTACACGAGAAATTCGCCAGCTGGATTTCACATCACAATTTTCCACTGACATTCGTCATATCTCCGGGTCATCTAATGTGGCTACAAATACTCTTTCTGGGATCAACAATCCCGGGTCGCCCGCTGTTCCCGGTATCAATCTCGAGGACCCGGCACGAGGCCAGCAGGATCCTGATTTTCAGCAGACCATTTTTGATACAAGACTCCGAGTGCGGGCTTTGCCTCTTCTGTCATCTTCTGGCACTGTCTTCTGCGACACCATTTTGGATCACCCAAGGCCAATCGTACCACTTTCACATCGCCGTCTTGTTTTCGATGTGTTGCACGGTCTATCCCATCCGGGTATCAAGGCCATTTGCAAACTGGCCAGTGCCCGATTCGTTTGGCGAAACATGGATCGCGAAGTTCGTCAGTGGGCATGTAACTGCATTGCTTATCAGCGAGTCAAAATTCAGCGACATACTACCAGTCCGGTCGGATCTTTTGAGACCCCAGAAGCCCGTTTCGCTCACGTGCACATCGACATTGTGGGACTCTTGCTACCATCCCGAAGTATGACCCATCTACTCAAGTGTATTGATTGTTTCACTCGTTGGCCCGAGGTCATACCCATTCTGGATGTATCCAGTGAAACTGTCGCTTGTGCTTTCATGGAACACTGGATTTCCCGCTTTGGTTGTCCTACCACAGTAACCACCGATCGAGGAGCTCTGTTCAAATCTGCCACTTTCGAGAATCTCCTCCAACTGACTGGCACTAAGCGTATTCGCACCACAGCTTATCGTCCCCAAGCAAATGGCTTGGTCGAACGTTTTAACCGGCACCCCAAAACCTCACTCAGTGCCCACAACAATCCTCAGTGGACGGACGTCTTACCACTAGTGTTATTGGGTATTCGCGATACGCTGCGCAGCGACAGGCCCTGAACACCTGCTTCCATGAAATTCGGCACCACCGCTCGTCTCCCCAATGAATTTGTCGCACCCAGGATGAGTGCACCTGTTGCAAGCCTTGGAGACTGCACTCAACGTCTCATGATCTACATGCGTCAGAAGATTGGTATTTCTGTCCGTTCGGCAGACCGGCCGTCGTCTATTCCCAGTCACCTACATAAGTGCATGCACGATAACCTGTGTACGCGGTGCCGTCGTCCGTTGACTCCAGCATATTCTGGCCCACACAAAGTCATTTGGCGTTTAGAGGAAATGTTCATCATCGATCTCAATGGCCGTCAAGAAACCGTCAGCATCGACCACCTTAAGCCAGCGTTCGTCGACCCGGAAACCCAGCTTACGCCGTCGCCCGCCGATGGCCAAATCTTGGACGTTTGCCTGACTCCAACGACGTCTATCTTCAACGCGCGTGAGTCACAGGTCAACTCCCCATCAGCTTCACCAGGTCTGGTACGCAAGCCCGTTACCCTGCCAGATTCGCTGACTTAGTTGTTCTTACACAGATGTTCCTTTTTTTGATTGCATACCGACTCCAGTTTTTCCGAGCTTTTCCAGGGTCAGTTGTTTTCACCTATGAAGTATCTGGCACATCACAAACAATGGACATTACCTTTGTTTGTTGTTGTTTACGTGCCTTGTACATGATTTGGCACGTGCCTGTTCCCACGTAAGGTCTCTAGAGAGAGAGAGCGCGGGGAGAGGATACCTCACCAGCTCATATGTGAGTAACCTTTTCTGCGGCCATATTTGGCCCAGCGGTCCTCAGATCACCTGAGAGGTGCTGCGAACAAACCTTTTCCAGCTGGAAATGTTCAGCCGGATTTTGGCTCAACCCACGACGCTCTCTTAGGTGGAAGTTCTCCTACTCGGTAATCCTTCTAGAGGGGAGCTGATGTAGCGGCTTTGCAGACACCAAACTCATTGAAATGCAATCGCGAGCTTAGAGCTTAGGCGAGCCTTGTTTACAAATAGGTATTTTTACTCAGATTTACTTATGATTGACAACCGCTCCCCAAAAGCGGTCAACGCCTGTGTCAGGCCTTCCTCTAGCTATAGGCAATCGAATTTTTCCTCTCAGTCACATAAAGTGGCTTATAGTCAGGACAAAGGTACTTCAAAGTACTTTCCCTCATCCAGACCCGATTTAACCAGTGCGGTATTATAATATGCTCCGGTCGGACACATCAGCCTATCTTATAAACCCATTAGGACATTTGGGTGATCCTCACCAGTCATCCACTGAGGTACGCAACTGGCTTAGCAAATGTTGACCAGGATTTTCAATAGGTCAGGAATTCAGTTTAGCCTCAGTTCCCTCAATCGACTGGTTGCTTGAAGTCTGATTTGTTTAAGTCCACCTGGTACCGGAAAAGTCATTTGGATCGAAAAACGTGCGTCACGCGACGCAGGCGGCAATGCGCGCTCCAGCTCATCAGCTCTGGTCATTAGCTTGTTCAGTCTCCCTTCTCCTGTAATTTATACAGGGCAACCAATATAATTACCAAAGCCCATCAATTGCATTCTTTTTGCGTCTTCGTTCGCTGGACGGGAATCGAGTCCGCAAATCGTTCTTGCGACTAGACGTGTGCGGTGCGGGTCCTGAGGTGTCAATTCTTCCGTGGGCAACTTGGCCCGGGCTCGTACAATGGTAAATTGTTTGTCGGCATTCACCCAAGTACCACTGCCCAACGTTTGTCCGATTGGGTCAGGGTTGTTGAAACGTTGGGCTAGTTCATCGCAACTTTGGTCAACTTCATTGAAATCCTTTGTTCAGAGCTACTAACGCCCAAATAATCTAGGGTTGGGCCTTCCCAAAGCATCGAAAAAATCTTGGAAAATGTCCGTTTACTTTTCGCCAATTGCTCCAATTTCGCTCAATCGCCTAGTATGTCATTACAGCATTCTCCTTTCTTTCGCGCCTAACCGCTGAATTACCCTTGTATATGAGGAAAACGGTCAGTTTATTATTGAAGTAGATAAATTCGGTAAAATTATTGTAGGATTTATTTACAAAAGAAGCCGCTGATCGTTCTTCCAACAATCCATCCTACGCGAAGATGTGCCTGGTTCTCCTTCATGCTGTTCACGGGATCTGAAAAATAAGGCTTGGAATTGCTGATATTCGTTACACCATTGGCAAACGAATTAAAAGAGCGGCATCGTGAGTTTTAAACCTCGGGCATTTAAAAAACAATAGTTCCGCACTAGATTTCATTTGTATTTCAATATATTACCAGGCACTAAACAAAATTCCCACTCAGAAAACTGCTTAGTTACAACGGCGAAATTGGTGATAAATCCCATGTCTATGTAAGCACATGAACTGATGTAAACTGTAAAGGCTCAATATTTTAACGAAACAATTTTCGGGAAATGAAATCGGTATGCAACACCATATACAAGAGAAAAGCGTGCCGTCTCAGACGTCTTCCTTCACTTCGATCCCGATCTTTGATGAATCAGCGCTTTGTGTGTCTGTCAATGACAGACTCTGACTCGTTGGAGAACCGCTCCGTTCTCTTTTTAACATCTGATGCTTTGTATTACAGTAAACTTGAACAACCTGCCTTTAACTGCAGCGATCAACTTTTGGTCCCTACCGGCCTTTCGGTAATGGCTCCCTAGCCAACAACAGTTACCGGCAATGTCGGGCCCGATGGATATGAACAGCATGCTATGCACTGTTTCGGCCAAGTCGTAATGCGCAAACCTCTTGAGCGTTGCCACCTGAAAAGGTTCAGTTAAGATGTATATAATTACCATGCTGGCACACACACATCGGGCGAGCTCAGAGCCTCGTGGAATTTCTGAAATTCTCTTCACGTCTCGGGTCTTTGCGCCTTCGACGGCGCAGCTGATGCATACGTGGCTCCCAGCGCGACAGTTGGCCCATCAAGGGCACGTTCGACCCTGCCCAAACGGTCGCACATATAGTACATCGTACCTTTATTCATGCACGAATGTGTGTAATCGTCACTCACGCATACTTTCATGCAAATGTTTTCCAAATCTGTCCACTGGCGCTTCGCTTGTCGCAGAAACAGAAACTTTACTATATAATAAGTTGTTCATGGCATTTGATAATTATTATTACTCATAGTCTTTCAATCGACTCCGGTGAATTCGGGTGACTTGAGATTCTCGTGTCGCAGTTGGGGTTAACGTGATATAGAGCATCGTGTCAGATAAACCAAACGCACAAGTTTTAAAGGAATAAAATAGTTGTCTTACGACGGAACGCTAAGTGCTCGCTCCAAAACCGGTGACGGAGACGGCGGTATTTTGAAAGATCCACGGGGTTCACGAGATACCAATGTGCGCGCCTATTCAAAACTGCCATCCGATGGTAACTGTGTTGGTACCCTTTGAACAGTGTTAACTCATAATTCATCCTACCTCCTGCGAACTGAAAAGCGCTGGCCAGACAGTGTTTGCGGCACAGTGTCAGTAGAGCTGCAGATTGACGATTCGTGCAGCTGCCTACTTTCGAAGACGAAAGCATCCCCAAAACTGTCTAGGAGAGTTACTTTTAAAAATATTTACCTGTGGCAAACATCTCCATGAATTCCTGTGCCGAAACGGAACCAGGCAGTGACGCACCTGAAAGCAGCAACTGCCGGTACGCGCCCTTACTTTTGGTCCGCGGCCACCGGACGCGGTTGCATTCGACCATCAGATAGCTGCAGCTAAGCATTCAACGACCGGCTCGGGTTTCCACTTTTGCAGTTCACGGACCAATGGGTTATCCGAAAAACGAGTTCAAGTACTGCTCCCGTACGCGTTTGGCACACTTGCAGTGCGACGTTTTGAGAACTGCCCCATTTGTGAAGTAGAAGCCGTTGGGTTCGTCGTTCCAATGACTGCCATATAACCATGGTGCTTGTAATATCTGTCCGGTAGAAATGTCTGTAAGATGTTCTGTTAGCTAGAAACCGGCGCCTAAATGTGTAGACATCCAGGCTGGACGGGTGCAGTTACCGGTATAGAGCACGCACTAGGATTGCCTAACTGCGGGTCAAGTTAGTCGTCTTCGTACTCCAAGGTATGCTGTATTATATCAGTTAACTCACATGCGTAATGAAAGGGAATGGGAAACTCGCAGCATCCGACGGAGCAACCGTGTCCACGTTTAAAATACTAGCAAGCTTAGTGCAGTCTGGCATGAGCTCCAGAAAATGGAAACAGAATTACGGAATACGCATGGGACCGGTGCATATGCATTTTTAAATGTGTTTATAGTTGTGCAGCCTTCTGTTTTTATTTGGGAATCGGTGGCTTCTGTGCGGGCAATGGAGGTTCATATATATATATATATATGTATATATATATATATATATATATATATATATGCGACACGAGCTAGACGTCATACGATCGCAATCGTCGTGCTTACAGAAGCTAATTCCCATACAATGACATACCGTATACAGGGCGTTCTGCAACGTGTGCGCTGCATTCTCATGGTGAAGATTCGCGGAATTTCCGTGGAACCGGTATATATATACATTATTGTGTACATATATATATATATACATGTACGCCAAAATTTTACCATTCAGAAAACCAACCGTGATGTGCCATAAAAACCACCAGCACGTAGGCAGAGGTCGGTACCTGAACTGCATTAGTCGGTCAGTTGCGCATGTCATTCCCGTTGCACAATAAACTAAAACTTCCATTTACAGATAGGGCACAATAGACCTTCGGCTTGCTATCGCGTCCCAGGTAAGTTTGTCAGCTGAGCCTCGGCCAACAGTGCTGGGACGGTATTGAGATTGAACCTCGTATAGAGGAAAGGTTAGCATCGGAGTCATCAATGCCGATATATGTTACAGACGATTATATACACGTACACATTCCAATGGTTCTAGACCTGCGTACATGTACCTGCGCTTCTACATACACGTCTTCTATTCATCCTGCGAGCGGTTAGGGGGTGTAATCCATAATTATTTTCACGTTACTAAGTATAGGTTCTACGTTGCACGTACGTCACATTTACCATCATCGTGATAAGCACGTATCAAGCTTTACCTTAATCCTGGCCACGATACTGTGACATGAGTAGTTCTTCTTAAGTCATATGCATCATTTCTATTACGCGTTTCCGTAACGTTGTTAATTTTCACAAAGAATGCATACCGCCTTCGTCGCAGAATAACGTACTACAACGAACATTGATGGACGTTCAACAGACTTTGATTGCGCCCGAAGTGGAAAGGAAAAGCCTTCCGATTCCACCAATAGGCCATTCTAAGTCTCTTCGGTAATACGTAATAATAACAAAAGTCACTGTGCACATTACACATCTATGCGGGGTCTACAAATTCGTGTGCTCAAAAATGCCATCAGTAGATGAAAGGTCCGATGGAAACTGATTATTTAGCCTGATAACATGCACTTTCAAGGAATACCTCACAAGTATGCCATACTCAGAATAAAAATACCTTCAAATAATTCCACAACTAGCATTGATATTAGACTGCGCCATACATGTTACCATTTGCAACGGCCTACTAATGCAACATAGACTTTCGTTTTACATGAAACTCACCAGGAGCATGTATTTCTGGGATGTAAAACGACAATTTACTTGACGAATTTGAATGCAAAATGCATATTACATCATTTATAAGACGAAATTCCACTTTTCTACACAAAATTACCATCAGCAGATCAGAGTTCCGTTCGAAAGTCCAACTTGAACATTTATCTGATAAGATAAATCATTATTATTGGCACTGATAAGCAGATTTAGCGAGTACTTCCCAGGCACGCTATACATAGACCACAATTTTGTGCACCTAAATCAACGACTAACATAGTCAAGTGACTGTGTATTTCATGCCTACATTTTTATCCCCCTACGGTTGCAATATGAACTTCGTTGTAACATGAAACTCAACAGAGGCGTCGCTTACTTGGAGGCAATACTCCACAATAATTGACGGGTTTGAAAGCACAATGTACAATACACCATTTGTACGACGAAATTCCATTTCAGAATTGATAGATCAATTAATCATTTTTTAAAAATCGCCCGTCACTTAGGAGGGGGATGCAAGTTCGAAAAAACGTGCTAGGTAGGAACAATCCGAGATACTCAATATAATTGCTACTCCGTAATTGTGATGTGCATGCTTCCACTGACGTAGTCTAACAACGGAAAGTACTGTCATTGAAAATCATCTTCATGGTTTAAATGAACTTTTGGTCTTCATAATCGAGGCTTTCTTTGTCCAGTGGCTACTAACTTTTCCTGGTCGTCTACACTGACCCAGCCTTTGCTAGAGAATCGTTTCCACCTGGAATAAACTCAGAATTTTCATGGTTAGATTTAACGGGGTTGCAAACAAAAGAAGGATTGTAAGCTCTCTGATCTACATATGTTCAGTGTATTTACCACAAATAATATCCGAAATCTGACACAGACCATTTTCTAATTGCTCAAGTACAATCCATACTGAAGGCCACAAGCCATTTCCTCAGTGGTGTGAGTAGGTGATTGTGCCGATTTACAAGAAAGGAGATAGGTCGTTTTGTAAAAACCACATAGGAATTAGCTTGGTAAGTATCCCCTCTAAGTTGCTTTCTGGCCTCATTCTACACCGACCATCCAGTGTCCGCGAAGTGTGAGAGCGTGAGAATAAAGCCGGCTTCAGACCCGCTCGTTCGCCGTATCCACCACATCTTCACTCTTCGGCAAACGTTAGAGCACAGACACATCTTTCGTAGGCCCTCAACCTCTATCTCCTCTGATCTGAGGGCTGGATTTGGTTTATTCGGCCGCAAAATCCTCTGGCAATGTCCTCCGGTGAAGGGCTTGCCCGAGGAGTTTTTTTCAATGCTTGTTTGCAGACGACCGAATCCGAGATGGTGCTTACTGCGATTCTTACCCTGATATCACCACGGAAAGTGGCGTTCTTCAGGGTTGCCCTCTTTCACCCTCCCTTTTCAATTTTTAGTCTGATTGATTCTTGCCATAGCCCCATCCTCGTGTAAGAATAGTGGCGTCAATCTTAGCTCAGGCAGTGAACTGTGTGACTGGGAACACGTGGACCATATTGTTCCTGTGAGTCAGGATCCAAACAAGTTGCAGGCCATTTTAAACAGCCTTAGCAGCAGTGTAGACATGTTTGGTATGCTCTTTGCGCCTTCAGAGTGTGAAACGCTGCTGCAGGATTGGGCTGATTCAACACTCAATACTGTGTTGGCAGGAGAAGTTGTAGCTGAAGTGGATAAATTTTGTTACTTGGGTAGTTACATTTCCCCAGGTGGACAGATAACCGTTGAAGTTGCTTCGCGTATCTAGTAGGCACGTTTGGCTTTTATCAACCCCCACCGTCTGTTGCTTCGCCGTGACATCTGACTGCCTGTTAAGGGTAGAGTGTACACTGCAGTAGTCAGGTCCGTTTTTTATACTGTTCAGAAACATGGTCTTTGAGGGTAGAAGATAGGCGGAGAATGTCTGTGTTCGAGCAGCGATGTCTCCGTAGCATTGCTCGAGTATGGTGGAAACACGTTGTCAGCAATAACGAGGCTCGACATAAAGTGTTGAGAACGAGATTTCAGTCTCTCGATCAAATACTGAATCTAAACAGGATAAAATGGTTAGAAATCGTGTTACGCGTGCCACGGACAGTGCGATAGCAGTTAAGGAAATCCGTTTCCATGCATTAGCATCCATGATACAAACGACATTTTTCATTCTTACGAACTGTCTTTTCCGGAATTCCGATTTTTTGTTTTATTGCTCTAAATCCTTGTCACAAACCAGACTCCCACCGCTGCCTCGAGCGTGAGTCATTCAGGTTGAACTTCGTTGTGACTGTGCTCGGTAATCTCATCTTCCGTATCTAACCCTTTGTTGTAATTCAGCTGCCGTTGTTGATTGGTTGTTTGATTTGGAGCGTAAGAGCCCAGAAGGAACTCTATTGAGGTTTGATTATTGTAAGATTAATTAATTTGCTGTATATAGTACCGTAGCTATTTGGAATCGACTTTGTTTTGAATTGTGTCGAACTTGGTGACTATGCGTCGCTTGAAATTTCTGGTGGCTGGACTTCACCACACGCAATATTCTTGGAAACCGCTGATACGTGCAATTACGCAGAAATTCGGCAAACCGTTGCGAATCAAGGGACAATTTCCCGCAGGTGAACCAAACCCTTTTCCTCGTAGGTGTTTGTCATGTTCCTTGTTCAGGCTGTAGTATATCAGATTGTTCCAGGGTTACCTCGGTTCCCCATAGAGCTAGAGCGGATCTGTTCTTTGCTGAGTTGAAGGAGAAGCAGGTCGCTGAACAGTTGGAGTAAGATTAGCAACGAAAGCTTCGCGAGGTGAGAAGTGAGAGGGAAATGGCGAAACCGCGTTTGGCACTCGCTGAAGAAGAAGAAAACCTAGTCAACAGAGATGAAGTCAAGGATGGGGTTATGGTCAGTGAACATCTTTCTCGCTACCTAGGTGGTTGCCACTTGCAGAACGATGCACCACGAAAAACAAGCTTGATTCCAGTGGCGAACCATGCAGTGTATTATCGCTTGGATTTGCCCAGGGTGGAACTGGAGTCATTTGCGGGCTGCTGGTCAGAGTATTGAAGGATTGTGAGACTGTGAATATTACGTCGAAGGTAGAAATTGAGAAAGTGGCCAGCTCTTGCTTTATTTGATGCTCTACTGCAAGGAACGAGCAAGGGATGCGATGGCCGAATGTGCTATGTTGCCTCCAACACGTGCCTACAAAAGGGCTAGGTCATGTTGTGGCTCTTTCACTGATTGACGGCTAACTGCAAGGTTTGAAGCCTTTAGCCGAAGATTCGGATGCCCTGACCAAGTTTTCGTTAAAACTGCTCAGCTACAAAGTTGCTCTTACACAGATGAGTCGCATGTCAAACCCCAACTCACTGCAGACCATTGGAAGGATTACTCGAGTGCTACCAACGCGCCTCCAGGATTTGTAGGCTAGGACTTTTGGTGATATCTTGAAAAGAGGAGGTCAACCCAGGCTCCGAGATCTGCAGCACTCAGTGTCCCGTGGAGCACGGGTTGCTCGAAGTAGGTTTGGTAAACTGGCTGCCGACGGCAAGTCTCGAGGCTATTCGCGGTCATCCAGTTGGAGGAGTTATGCACAGAACTTGCATCCAGAAGCGACACAATTCACTCCAAAATAGGGTAGTACTTTGTTGGTCGCAGCTAATAGGTGCTTGGTATGTATTAGAATACTCGCACTTGAGGAATGTCAGCGATTCCTGTCTCGTGATATACCCGGTCGTTGGGCATTGGTTAAAGAAGTCAAAGTTTGTTTTTCCTGTCAGAAGAGTAGACGTCTGTTTAGCAACTGTTCTGTTTCCAAACCATGTTCAACATCAAGCTGTCAGAAACGGCACTACCCTATACCGCATGGTGCACAAGAGCAATTTACAACATACACGAGGGCTGCAGCTGGATAAGCTGGGTACGGACGAGTCAAAAAGCCTAGACAGTGAACCAATAACTGTGTGGCCACTCCTGGACGAGAACGTTATATCAGTCTATATGTGCTACCAGTGCCAGTAGATGGACCAGGGGGCTCTAAGGAGACCTACGCTCTGCTGGACAGCGGGTCCGATTTCACTTTATTAGAAAAACACCTTACTGCGTTAGTTGGTCTGAAGGCATCCCCGAAATCACTCTCGATGTTGACCCTAAATGGGACTACCCCTTGAAGTTCGGGAATAACGGAGCTGCGACTGGGCTCCTTGTCAGAGAATGATTTCGTGAATATAAAGAGACTTCTCCGTTGGAAGGCTGTCAATCGAATTAGTCCAGTACGCTACAGATGCGGATGTTTTATCCTGTCCAAAGGCAGATTCTGAAAGACTGAAGAGTTCGAATCCTGATAGGTGCTGGCGTTCCAGAAGCATATTGGGCGGTGGGACAAAGACGCGGTAAAGGAAAACAACCGTATGCAGTGCGGACGATTTTAGGATGGATTGTTTTTGGTTCGACAAACCAAGAACCACGCTTTGTGAGGGCGGTGAACCACTCTGAGAGGGGAATCAAACCCTCAGCGGAACAGATCGATCGACTATACAACGCTGATTTCTGCGATAGGTGTGCATCGGAAATCTCTTTCTTTGGAAGAAAAACATGCTGTTGATACGGTCTCCAATACCATAACCTTGTTAAACGGGCACTGTGAAGTTGCACTTCCATGGTGGAATCCTGTAGTGAGACTCCCAAATAGTTATACTGTGGTCAAAGAAAGATTGAACTGCTTGAGGGAAAGGCTTGCCAGTGGCCCCGAATTCTTAGGTAAATACTCTACAATAATGAAGAGTTGCGTGCGCAAGGGTCATGCCAACTTAGTACCTGGCGTACAGTTAAAAATGGGTTTTCAGCCAAAGTGGTACTTACCACATCATGCACTAACAAGCCCTAGAATGCCTAGCGAGTTGAGGGTGGTGTTTGACTGTGTGGCTGCTTTCCAAGGACGCTACTTGAATGATGTTTTGCCACCGGCACCGGACCCGACGGCAAGCTTAGTTAGAAGGTTGCTTCCCTGTCAAAAGAAGTCTGTGGAATTGGCTGCGGATATTGAAGAAATGTTTATGCAGGTTCGAGTTCCGACCATAGATAAAGAAGCACTGGGGATTCGTTGGTTTGGAAAATGGTCAAATAGTTGGTAAGTTGGTTGAATATCGGATGAATGCCCACCAATTTGGCGCCTCTTCCTCCCTACTTTTGCGAATTTCGCGTTACTTCGCGCGGCAGATGGTTGGAGAGGAAGGTATGAGGATCACTTCTCCAGGGCTGTGTTGATAACTTCTATGCAGAACACTGTCTTGTGTTCTTGCCCACGCCGGGAAACGCAAACGTTTTCGCTATCCAGATGGTTTAACTACTATCACGAGGTGGATTCTGGTTTCATAAACTGGTGTGTAATCGTAAGAAGGTGCTGGATATTCTCCTGAAATCTGAGCTGGTCCATCCCACTTCGGAAATGGATGATTGCGCGCCTGTGCCGGAGGGGGTTTTGGGATTGGAATGGAAGGCAATAGAAAACACGTTCCAGTTTTCACTTACAATACACGAAAAACCTAAAACAAGGCGTGGCTTGTTGTCTATAGTATCGTCAGTGTTCGACCCACTAAGGTCGGTTTCATCTTCAATCCTGCCCGGCAAGGTGGTGTTGCAATCACGGTGCCGTTTGAAGCTCGGTTGGGACGACCCGATTGAAGAAAAAAACCCCAACGATGATGGAATGAGTTGTTAGGGATTATGGAACAACTTTGCTCTTCCAAAACTCTGCTTCCTGTTATAACAGTTGACTCATTGAACGGAGGTGCACAGCTTCATGCATATTGTGACGATTCTGAAGTTGGCAATGGAGTGGTGGCGTATTCCAGAACGGTTTAAAAAGACATAGTCCCCTGTTGTGCCCCGCTGTTCTCCAAATCAAGGATAGATCCTCTGAAGACCGTAACAATCCCTCGATTGGACTTAGCCGCAGCAAGGTTGGCTGTTAGAGTCGCTTGGGTTCTTACAGAAGAAACTGGAATTAAATTTTGATAAAACTTACTACTTGACGGAATATGCTATAGTTTTGCACTACATAAACAACACTCAAGCAAAATTTCGTAGGTGCGTTGTAAACAGCTTGGCTGAAATCCATCAGTGGTCCGAACCCTGGCAGTGACGTCATGTCACATCAGAGGCTTACCCCGGAGACTTGGCATAAATATACACAACGGAATCGAGTGATAACAGCTGCTAGTCCGAAGGTCTTAACTTCTTGATGAACGGTGAAGCTTTATGGCCAACCAGTTCTCCGGTTGCTGCAGCACCACCAAACGTGGAATGGGACCAGTCTTCGAGTACAGTTCTCACAATGTTGCGGGATATACGAAAGAACGCACTTCTAGCCAGGTACTCCGATTGGTTTCACTTGCTGAAGTCGGTAGTATGGTCAACCCGTTTTAAAACGTGCATTGCAGTCATGAGAGGCGGACGCGCAGATCTGGGGTTGAAAACTGGGCCGCTGAAGTTGCAAGACATTGATAAATCGGAGGAAAGTATTATGCTGATTGTACAAGCTAAGGCCCATGGTGAAGAGTTAATGTGGTTAGGAGACAGGAATAATAACCTACGCACTAACAAGGCTCCGATGAACAGGACTCTATTAAAACTCGATCCAATTTTAATAAATGAAATTATTTGTGTTAGAGGACGACTGAGCTACTCCAGTCAGCTTCAGGGTGTAAAACATCCGGTAAAACTGCCCAAGACTCACCCGACTACAGACTCGACAATCCGATGGTATCACGCGATGGAAGAGCACGCGGGGCCATCTCAGTTACAAGCGGAACTTCGCAAAATATTTTGGATTGTACAAGGGGGAGCTGCCGTCAAGCGTGTACCTGGAGGATGCTGGAAATGTCAACAGCCCTTGGCAGTCATAGGCGATCATATGACGGCTTCTCTTCCAGCCATGAGAGTCCAACAAGTTCAGTTCCAGTTCAAGTACGTCGGACTAGATTATTTTGACCAATTTGCGGGTGAAAATGGGCGCATCATGCAGGAAAGATTAGGACCCATCTTTGCCTACCTCTAGATGCTTGCGGTATTCATTGAAGTTTCTTGTTCCCTAAGCACGGATTCACTCATTATGACCCTACTGCTTTTTACCTCGAGTAGAGGAGCACCGTCCGAGATTTTTGATGGTAGTGGCACGAACCTTGTTGAGGCTCAAAGGGAATTGGAGAACCCAATGGGAAACTGGCCCAGAGATAAGAATGATGATAGATTGTTGCAAAGGGGCCTGCATGTGCTTTCCAGTCCCTCTCAAGCTAGTCACCTTGGTGGCATATGGGAGATCATTGTGAGCACGGCCAGAATAGTACTTCGCTCAGTTTATAACGGACAGCTCTAAATCCTTGCCACAAACCAAACTCCCACCGCTGCCTCGAGCGTGAGTCATTCAAGTTGAACTTCGTTGTGACTGTGCTCGGTAATCTCATCTTCCGTATCTAACCCTTTGTTGTAATTCAGCTGCCGTTGTTGATTGGTTGTTTGATTTGGAGCGTAAGAGCCCAGAAGGAACTCTATTGAGGTTTGATTATTGTAAGATTAATTAATTTGCTGTATATAGTACCGTAGCTATTTGGAATCGACTTTGTTTTGAATTGTGTCGAACTTGGTGACTATGCGTCGCTTGAAATTTCTGGTGGCTGGACTATACTGATGGACTTCTTCGGCGTAGGCTCTTCTTGAGGCTTTTGGTGAATGGAAAGTATGTCGAGGTGGTCAGTCCATGACATGGCAGAAGGGTATAAAAATCTCCACCCTTGGACTTGGTCATGTAGGACATGTTAGACTCCCAGAATGGGGCCTACGAGATCCACCTACTGAATGGTTGGAGGCATTGGGGGATATCTCTAGATATCGCGGTCAGTTGCGTAGCTGCATTCAGACTCTTCCCCTGTCATCTTGACTGCCCGTCAGCACTCCGGCTTTTTGCATGTTCACCACTACTTCTATTCTTTTCGCCCCTTACCGGAGAACGCCGGAAGGTGGCAACGGAAACCAGAGCAGAGAAGTGTGAGTGTAACTATTGAATGAACTAAACTAAACTAAATCAACTTCGCGGGAAGCAAGCTGAAATAAGTTGGTTTAAGTGTGGGGTTCTTGAGCAACGTCGAGGCACTATCATTTATGTCTGAGTTGATGAAATTGTGGTTTCTGCATGCTGAGGTTTTATATGCTCCCTTTGAGCTCCTTGAATGTTCCTGCGTTTTACGAGTTTGCAGCTGTTGCCACCGCCAAAACTAGGTTTTCACCGACTCCATTCGACTTCGGAAAACATGGAATTACCATGTGATGGCAAATCATAGTTCACCAGCAATCCATCGACTTCTGACTTGTGGGGACAAGCTTCCTCAACAGTGGCCGAAGCATAGGGGGTAACGTCACAGATAAAATTCTTGCAAGGCGCAAAGAGAACCTTGAATTCTGCGCGTTGAAATGCGCTGGTGGAAAGAAAGCTGATCAAATGCCGGGAGCACATTCATGTACAGGCTTCCATTTAAATGATCGTTGCTAACAAAAGTCAAATGTGTTCTGTTTCGGAGGAAAAATATGGGATAAATCTGGATTAAAACTAAAGGTAACTCACCAACAAACAAATTTCTCCAAGTGACGCGAGTGAAAGGGTATGCAATAAACAGCGAAAAAAGGTTGAGATCGGGAAAAATCTTAGGTCCGTCCACCACATAATCCTACTTCTAAGGATTATTGGTTGCATAAAATGGATTTTTTGGTTTTAATAGCCACGTCATATGTATGAAACCCTTCAGCCAACGAAAAAAGGTTCATCCCGAGGTTCCTTGGTTGACCGTGGAGCCGTAGTATGGTATTGGTAAGTAGGAATACCTTGAAAATACAACTGAGAACATTGGTGGGTTTTTAAACAGTGGGGGAAAAGATGAAAAGGCAAATATTCATACTACATAACTGAAAGAGTATTGCTTTTGTGAATTTACCGTATCTTTTGCCGGGTGGCCTTTTTTACATGCTTTTATTAGGTCAAGTTTGGGATGAAACCGGGAACCACGTCAGTGATGCAGACTGTCTTACGGCTTGCTTCCGTCATTCGTTTACGGAAATGCGCTAACCCCTTCACAGTCTTCGTGTGCCCCCGTCACCCTTCAACGGTGTCTTCACTGATATAGCCACGGCAGGCTCTTTCACTGGGTTTAGGATACTCTTCTGAACCGACTGGTTATTAGCCTGCATCGCTGGTTGGGTAGTCCTAAGGGTAAAGCCTTCGTCTCAGAAATAATGGTGGCTCTGGTGCCTCACTCAGATACCCGATAGAGCCTTAGAGCATTCAAGAACCGGTTGTCCAGGAGCAGGCTAATGTCAATGAGAAAAGAATAAAAGAAAAATACGAAGATTTTTCGTGCAATTAAGCCTTACAATGGGAAAATGGATTCAGTTAAGATAGTTAGCCCAATCCTGGCATATGCAATTAATGGCTGGTGATACTCCCGATGGAAGTTCTGATGGCCTTATTGTTGATATTTGGTCTAGGATACTGGATATCGTTTAGAAACGATAGGTTCTACTATTTCAGTATCCTACATGAGTGGACGTTTGATTAAGCGAACACCATCATTCGGCAGCCAAAGAATTAGCTCCGAAATTGGAGGAAGGAAATAACGTTACTAGGGACATTATTCGCACAAAAGCTAGCACTCCTATACGTGACGTTGCAAAGTCAATAAGCCAAACATGAATGCTTGGCAGCACAAGATTAACAATCACTCCTTCGATACGGATCTTCCTGGTCAGATGAAATCAGATTTCTTTAATTATTGAATTTGGCCAAATGTCTGAAGCGGTGAGGATTTTGGGAAGTACAACTTTAAGAATCAGCTGCAGTATATAACAAGTCTTATTTTTCGTGAACCTTGTGAATCCGCCTGCACGAGAGACAGGCAGAAATAAGTGCACAGTTAGGAAACAGGGCCAAATATATCTGTAGTTCAACACGATCAATTAAGGCAAACATGCATTCCCTCAGTCACAGACGTTATACTAAAGAGATTGAGTTCGGAGTTGCGAAGTGCAAGGACGAACGGGCAGATGATCCAGGCGGACTAAGAAATGAAACTTCGGCTGGTCACAAATTCTAAAATAGACTGACTAAAAATAGCGGATTAAAAAGCCAAATTCAACTAAGCCACGAATGATTTCTTCACTATAAGAAATGAAACGTAGCAAAAGTTTTCTCTTAATCCAAAACTTTATGCATCGGAGGCAAGATTTCGGAACAGTCTATGTAGTGGCTGACTTCACTGGATTTTCCGGAAAAAAATAAAGAATTTAATCTGCAAATATTCATGGCCGCGAGGTTAGATATGGTTACTGGAAATTTCACCCGAGAACTGAAACTAATCACGTGGATCGTAGAGAACGCTTGAGCACAAACTGAGAACAATGAATTGACCGGATGACCGGTTGAAATGCCACTTATGAGAAGTAGTGTTGTGCGCAGCGTTACGACTGCATGTGAACTGCGAACATGTTTGTTTGACCTTATAACAGGTTCTTCGTACTTTTAATTTGCACTGAGTGCAGTTTTCATTTGACTTTACCACTTTGTGCGCAATTTCTTGAACACATTTCAGTTCTAGTTTGGAGCTTTATTACGTGCTTTCTCACACTTCCTTCCATTCTTATCGTGATCCCGATACATTAGAGTTTGCTTTGCAGTCTATTTTGTCATACAAGCTTCTCGTAATCTAGACGTGTCGAATAATAGCTTTAATGCACTTGAAAGTGGAGGTTATATAAGGCAGTTTAAGATACGGTGCCCCACATGAAAAAGAATAAATTCAGAATGGGAAGCTATCCGTTTTGTGACAGCTATTGTCAAGCCCTCATATTCGTTAGTCAAGAATTTGACTTTACCGAAAACATCCAAGACTTTGGTTTATGATTCTTCGAGGGATTGATGTTAAAACGTGTCTTATCTGCAACCTTGAAGCCGTTGGGACGGCAAAGTTTTCCTCGCCTGCCAAAAAAGTCATCCAACTTGTCTCACTTTGCATTTATAAACATCGGACTACAAAGACCACTTCAGAAACTATAACGGCTGACAACCTTTGTAATGGACAATCGTTAGGGTTATATGGCGCAAAGTTCCACGGCGGCTACTCCCCATTCTCCACGAAGGAAAATTCTAGTCCCTCGATTTGTGAGCAGTAAAGGTCACGAAATGCTACTCCATCCAACCTGCTTTTTCGACTACTAGTTTAGGGCAAAACAGTTAAGATGACCAAAACTTGACTTATTTGTGTGTCAACTACGACTGTACCAAATCAACGGATGGATTTCCTTCATAAAAAAGGTCAATCAATTTGATCCGGGGAAAAGTGCTCCAAAAAAAGAGGTGCTATTGTATTCACCCCTTGAAAGTGGCTTAAATGCCGAACTGGTTGCTAAATGCAACAACTTTGGTCATCAATATCGTGCTTTTGACAATCGGGGGTGTGCTATAGAAAGGTATCGTTGTCAAAGATGATTCATGATCAAAGCTCACCGAGGCCGTGCTTTTTGATTAGACATGAAGTTGTCTTGTTTGCCAAGACTGGGGAATGGTTTGAGATACGAGGCTCGCTGACCTGGAAAGAGGGGAAATACTGGCATATTAAAACTCGATGAGGAGTATATGCCAGAAGTTCAAGTATATGTTCAGACTGACAGTAGATTTTGGTAGCATTTGGAAGGATTCATTATGTCGCTAAAACAAAACGTGTCATTCGAAGGAAGCTCTCTGGGTGAGCCAGAAGAGAAGGTTCTCGTACAGTGTCAAAAGAGGTACGAGTGCATCGAAGCTGCAGAGATCCCCATGGTTTAATCTTATCACTGGACATGTTGAACAAATCCCACAGTGTGTTCCATATCTGTGGTACAGAAAGATGAATTCATTGCTTTGAACGACTGATCACCATTTTCAAGATCGAGATGAATGTGCCATAAATCACTTGATTTTTAATACTGAAGGAATGATGGGAAATTTGACGATGAATATATGTTTTATTTTCGACGGTCCCGATGGAAGCATGTACTACTGGTACGACTTCATGTAAAGAAAACTGATTCTGAGTCGTCTCGAGCTGGTTGCTTTCTCTGTGATCGTCTGATTTTCTAAAGTTGAGACTAGAAATCTCAGCTGGTGATGATAAGTGTGCAGAACACGGCTGACTCCTAGATCACTAAGTTTCACTTCTCATTGGCTAGCAATTCGCGTACACTTACCTTCCTTATTCATTGGCGTTAATTTACCCACTCGCAAGTATCCAAGTAGTTTGTTTGGAAAGTTGATCGTTCTAAGACTTCTGCAATAACACACGGTGCAGCAAAATATCTTGAGTATTAACTACGGTTATGAGAAGTCCTTCTTAACTGCGAGTGACCATAAAACGGTTTGAGCTGCAGGACATGTTATTTTACAGAACTGTTCATCATGAGTTGTGCGCGCTGTACGACACAGATGAAGTTCCGTGAAAGCATAAGTGTGTTCCATTTTTACTGAGAATCATAAAAAGTTCACATCAAGGGATTTCCATCTGGAACTAAAACACGCAGCAGCATCTTTCCCGATCTAGTAAACGCTGCTGTCAAGCGCCGTACTAGTTTTATCAAACCTTCGGCCAGCAGGTACAACAGTGTAACTCATTGCTTTTTGAAAGCACACCGTCTAAACGGCTAAGTTAGGCAGTTACCGCGATGACTGTGTCTGGCTGTCAACGTCAAAATCGTCTATTCTACCAATCAGATGTCCCGTGGTTTTTGTTTCCTGATCGATACTGGCGCTGAAATCAGTGTCATTCCTAACCAAAATATGAGCGCCTAAAATCACCTTCACTGGGGTTACAGGCAGCGGATGAAACATCAGTTTCAGCTTATGGTCACTGGTGGCTTACACTTGAACTTGGCCTTCGGCGATATTTCCAATGAATTTCCATCCATGCGGATGTACAGAACCCATTGTCGGTGCACGCTTCCCACAACACTTTGGCCTGTTGATACACTTGAAGCACAGAAAGTAGGTGGATCCTGCTACGAACCGGTTTATCATAAGCACGAGTCACCACGAACCATAGTTTGCCCTTCGAATGATAATTCCCGATTCATCCTGTGCTGACATTCTGAAATGTTTTCAAAACGTAGCTGAACCTCGTTAGTTTACCATTCAGGTTATGCTTTCCGTACTCCATCAAACTTTCACCAAAGTCCAGCCCAAGCATTTCCGTCCTCACCGTTAGCATCCCGACAAACGGAAATAGACACGCCTCGAATTTGAACATATGATCCATGTGGAAATAATCCGACCCTCACCCAGCCGACGGTCCTCTCCACTACGTATTTTTCAAAGTCATAGGGCAGTTAGATGCTATGTGGGGACTATCGTGCTCTCCACAAAATAGCCGTTCCCAAACGGCACCTTGTCCTACGTATACACGACGTCAAACACAACCTCTCTGGAATAACCACAGCTTCCGCAACTAACCCTACTACGGCATTACATAAATTCCTGAGGCTAAGGGGCATTTACCGAAGATCGTTGTCGTCCCTCCATTTCGAGTTTTCGAGCTAAATCACATGACCTTTGGGGTGTTTTACATCGCTGAAAAGTTGCAGCTTTCCATTGAAAAAGTTCTATGTTGTATTCCATCTGCCTTCGGCTGCATCGATGACCTTCTGGTCGTGAGCAGCTCATCTGAGGAGCATACCGCACACCTGCTACTGTTCATACGTTTTCAGCAATACGGCCTCTACAACCACTGTCTGTGCAATACTCCACCAAAAAGCTCACGACGAATTTCTCGTTTGTTAGTTTTCTCCCAGAAACAGCAGCCAACAGAGAGGGGTTTTGGCGGTTTCTCTGAAGAACTCCTAGCTATATACTTGGTCACCCTACATTTCCGTCATTGCTTGGTAGGATGACAGTTTTGTTCGTACATCGGTCACAAACCTTTGACACACCCAACGAACGCCAAGCCCGATCGATACACTGAGGAGTGCAACACTCAGACTTCGTTTTTGAATTCTCTATGATATCGTATAATGCAAACATTTTTTAGATATGTTTTCCCATGCTGTTGTTTGCCCTTATCTCTTTCACATGTCTAATTTTCGCGCGTTTACCTGGCCAGAGATAGCGCGAATTCTTCGTCAAATTCACCAGCACCTCTGGAGTTTCCTCTTTCGAATAACATGGTCCTATTTTGTTTGCTTTTTCTATTTATAACCCTCAGCTGTTCGTTCCTGCTTCGCACTGCTTAGTGCTTTCCCTCATTTTCATTAAAAATTCATGTTTTGAAAACTTATGAACAGGGACGTTCACGTTTTGGCTCAAACTTGCATCTATACCGAAGTTTCAAAGCTCATTTCTGAGTGCCTACTTGTCCGTCCCAACTATCCTTTGTTGATACGCTTCTGTCTCTTGTTCACTTAGATGCAGTTGGTCCTTTACCACCTGCCGATAGACCCCGTTGACCGCTCATGTGTAGGCCGTTTTATACGCCGGCCTGTGTCAATCCCCATTGTGGATATCCCTAAAGAAACTGCTGCCAACCTATTTCTAAATTTGGCTTTCCCAAGATAATCACCACTGATAGAGGTGGTTTCTTTTAATCCAAGCTTTTCCATGTTTCACCCTCCCTCCGGGCTGTAAACAAATTTTCGTGGCGGCTTATCACCCCACGTCGAAAGACTCGTGGAGAGATTTCTTCGCCATCTTAAAGCCTTCCTCAAGTGCTCCTTCAACACATATATGTGGACCGATTCCCTTACCTGGCCACTGCTGCGCATTCATGCCACCATTAAGGAAGATTTTTAATTTTCTTCCCGGTGGGAGCCTTTGGACCCTCTCTTTGCACATTCACAAATACATTCGACCAACTCACATATCCATGAATCTGAACACGTTACCTTTTTTCCATTGTAGTTTCCCTAGGCGCCTCACTCAACCCACTTATACAGAGCCCCCTTGCGTCATTTCTCGCAATGTGTAGTGAACAGGTTGTTAGCACCCATATAAGTGTTCCACAGATTCAGGTGTAGGATCCTGCCGATGCACTAACTGAGCCTTTGTGCTCATGGAGTTCTTTACAATTTTGTCTTTTGCAGATAGAAAACTATCAACCCCCACAGAAAACATTGATTCATGCACAATAGAGATAACAAATTCCTTGTTATTGATAAGGCCGACATGCACAAGTTCATTAGTACTGAACTCTTAGAGGTGGCTTATCTTGACCCAGACTACGTTGATCCTAGACCCACCTCCAAAACACCCGTTTCTGTAACGAACATCGCTGAGAACCTCTCGTCCCATAGTTCTGATTTTTCACCACACTATCTGGTAAGACCACCATACGCGTTCGATTTTAGTCCCGTTATTTTTTAAATTTTCCTTTACCGGGGCATCTACGTCTAATCCATCGATGATCTTAGAGAAGATCATTGTAGTGTGGACATTGATTTTTACTCCAGCCTCAATTATCTCATTTCTGAATGGTTATTCGACTCATTATTCCACTCACGATTGACGATTGATATCACCATGACCATACAATCCTATCCACTAGCAGACTGTCAGTGACTCGTACGTACACACAAAGTCATTTCTGACCTTATTCTTTGGGGTACTGCTCAAAGGACCACGTGCGTAGTCGAATCAAGTCGACGTACAATAGAGTGGTCAACCTATTGCCAGAATAAATTGCAATGAATTGCATTATTGCCTCTCTCTCCCCGTCCGCGAATGCATATTTATGTCCGTCGATTTGTGAGGAGGTCAGTGAATTGAACTTCAATGGTGTGAGTGAGAAATTTCAATTGTTTTTAAATTTGGGTTGCTGATACTGCTTCATTCGCATCTGTAACCGTTGCGCTTATTGATTCAGAGAGGCCGCATTTCATACTTGGCGTGCAGTGATTGGTAAAACCATGCATTTCCGGAGTATTGGGTTTCTGGATCGGGAACTATTTCGAGAGATTTGAACTGCTGTGTACTGCACGTGAATACATTTCCGGTAGACGCAAAAGCGTGATTTCTTGAATGCTGTTGGAAAAATGGGCGCATTCTACTGTTAGTTCTTTATTCTTTCCCCATAAACCTTATTTCAGTGAAATGGGTAGGCGTCAAGAACACTGAGCTTCGGTAAACCCAACAGGTTAATTTTGAAGTCGCTGAATGGTTCAGTTTTGGCCTACTACAATGGAAATACTCGCAGAACATTCGTTAGGTAATTCTTAGACTCCGCCCACAAGCTGTATTTTGCCATTTCGGAGATTGACTAAAAAGGCAACTTCGTGATGGTCTGATTGCTGGCAACAACTACCAGCAGTTGTGACGGTAACTTCCACTACCTAATCTTAATCTTTAGCAAGTCCTTCGGCAACATCAAGATGCGAGTTTTCGGACAGAATGCACATATCACATCCTGCCTTGTTGTCGCAAGTCTGAGCAAGCCAAAGGTCAACCAATGATTTTCCCCGAATCCAAACAGAGGGATCACTGTCATTTACAGTCACAGATGAATCGAAAAGATGTGTTCAAAACGAAGAGCTCAGAGGCTACTATGATTCGTGTGGAAGGTTACTCTTCTGATCTATATGTCTCCTCTGCAGTACTTAGCTACACGACTGTGGTCAAATCGGCTACATTCAATCAGTCTATCGAAATTTCCGGCCATACAATCCCAGTGATGCAGATAACTTATCCTCGAATGATTCTTACATTTTCCTTCGCCCAGTGGGCGTATCACCGGAGAGAATATCTCTGTATACATTGCTAGTCTGTGGAAGGACCCAAAATAATTTATTTTCAACACTGGAACTGTCGAGTTATTCATTCCTGAGAGCACGATATGATAGTTCAATCCATATTTAAAAATCGATCATATTGACACTGTTTTGATAAGTATGACTGAGCACTTTCACTTACTTATTCCGATGGCAATGTTTTCGGTTGTAATTTTCTTGTCATTCACTCAGGGTCTTCCTTGCTGGCAATGAAGTCCATGGAGTACGTTGAAGTTTTTCTTTTTGTTGCGTGATGATACCACATTTACAAATGAACAAATTTCTTGGTGTTTCATTGCCCCGAGTGACGTGAACGTTTTCCTCAATGAAGCTAGAAGTGCAGGTCAACACTTGCCTTTACGAAGTGCTATTATATTTGCTTTCCATTGACAGTAGTGTGAAGGTTTTTTGCCTCTCAGCAATCGCATTCTATTGGTACAAACAGTCGGTACATATAAGATGTGTCGAGATCACAGCAGGATCCCTGCACGGAAACCTATTGGTCCAACAGTTATTCACAATTGGCTTTTCCATTATTTTGTCTGGTTTCCAGCCATTTCGTTGATTCGGTTCGGGGCGGTTCCGACAACTGTCTGAAGCTGACAGATTTACGGTTCCGCTTCGCTGACTTACCTCGTATTCGATTGAGGTCAGACAATGGCGTGGTGAATTCCAACCAGTCGGGATAGCCTTTAGACAAAATATCAACTCCTCTGTTGCTGTGTCTTACTGGTTGTGAAAACCTGTAAGGAGTGCACTGGATGAATTCTACCGAATCGCTCACTTATTCTACTTGATTTACATGCTGACCGTTTGGGAGCTAGAATAATGAGGGTCCGGCATTGATCGAGCTATCACATGGCTTGCAAGTCAGCGGGCTGTTACTCTCTAAATTGAACAACAAATCAACAACTGCAACTGAATTGCAGAAAGAGGTTAGATACAGAAGATTAGATGGCCGAATACAGTCAGAACGAAGTGAACAACATGCCCAAATCCATCAAAACCCACATTTCACCGAGACTGGACCATGTTCAGCTTTGTCGTTGAAGGAGTTGGCGGACCAACTAACTACAACACTGACTCGGTTGGTCAAACTGTCGTTGGCCCCTGGCAGCCTACCTCGGGAGTGGAAAAAGCGGTGGTTGTTCCGCTGTACAAGGGTGCGACAAGATCCACCTCAGCCAGCTACGGCCCAGTTAGTTTCACCTCCGCAGCGAGAAGTGCCACGGAAAGGCTGGTGGTGCCTAGCAAATGTGAAAATGTGAAGAGCTATGAACTGGCACACACAGAGCAGCAAGGCTCCCGGAGAAAACATATCGTCTATCAAACCTGTTGACTGCTCGTGAAAGTTGATCGAACACCAAGTCCGAGGGATATATCATGGACGTCATCTTTGTGGACTTCAGCAAGGCGTTTGATAAAGTCCTTCACAATGAGCTGCTGCTGAAACTTCGGGCCATCAGCATCCCCGGGCCCGTGCTTCACTGGATTGAGGACTTTTGAGAACCTTTCCGTGAGATTTGCACAGTCCCAGTCTCAGTGGTATCCAGTTAGCAGTGGCGTGCCTCAAAGCTCCGTGCTAGGACCCCTGTTGTTTCCGGTGTTTGTGAGCGACCTACCACAGACCTCCCGATCCCAGTGCCTCAAATACCCGAACCACCTAAAGATGTTGTGCACGATTTGATCGGCATAGGATCGTGAGATACTGCAGGAAGGTCTCCAGGCTCTAGTCAGTTCGTCGACCACCTTAGGTCTACGGATAAACGCGGACAAATGCGCGAGCATGGGAATTGGTGGCCCCAAAGATACTTCCAACTCCCGCGTTTGTTGTACCGTACTGCGAGACCTGCTGGAGGGAAAGAACCTCGTAGTCGCAGTACCCAACGATCTGAAGACAAAAGCACTCACCGAGAGAGCGTGCGCTTCAAATTGAAGGGTACTTGGTCCCATTTGTCGTTCATTTGGGCCTCTACCCCTGGACACATTCCGATTGCTGTATGTCTCGCGTGCAAGTCCTCACTTGGGATATGGCGGTCCGGCTGTCTACCCATACACTTCTGCGGAAGTAGCCCAACTGGAACGAGTGCAACTTGCTGCCACAGGCCTCGTCGCCGGACGGCGCAGGGTCAGCTATGAGGAACGCCTTGAAGTCACGTAGGAGCTTCCCATTGCCTATCGACGTCTTCCAGGTGACATCATCTATGCCAGGCTAATAATCCGTGGCGGGTTGGGCGGGGAACTACAACCAGAATTCCCGATCAGGAATAATGACCATACCAGAGGACACGCCATGATACTTTCTAGGGTGCATTCCACTGGCTTACCGGCCATCTAACGGTTGTCAGGGAGAGTGATCAATCTCTGGAGCGCTCTACCGGCCAAAGTGGCGAAAGAGGAAACCGAAGCACTGTTTAAGAGAAAATTGGGCCGGACCCTGAAGGATTACTGGCGGAGAGCTGACATCTAGCCGAGTCAATAGAGTAAGTTGAGATGGGGCTCGTACGGGGTGACATTCCGCCGCCCTTTACCTGAAGGCCGAAGAGTGAATTACTGAAGACTGAAGCTGAGCAACTCACGTCGGAGGCAAAAGTGGCAGTCCGGTTTGTGACAAGGATGGACAGCAATGAAACATACAATCGGAATTCCGGCAAACATAGATCATACGAATGAAAAATGTCGTTTGTATCATGGATGCTAATTATTGGAACACGGTTACCTGAACCTCTTTACATAGATATTCTTCAAATGGTGTGCTGCTTCATGCACACACCCTTGAAAGAATTGGGCTGCATTGGTGAGCCCAAACAGCATGCGCAAAACTCGAATAGCGCGAATGGTGTTGTGGCCGCTGTTCTAGGGGTGTGAGCCTCAGCTACCGGGATTTTGTGGTAGGCTCTAACGAGGTAGATTCTGCCGAAAACAGAACGACCAGATGAGGAAAAATTAAAATCTTGAATATGTGGAAAGGGTACCTGTCTTGGATGGTAGCCTGATTGAGGGCCGTATAGTCGCCGCAGGGGTGCCAGTTGCCATTGGGTTTGGGAGCCACTTGAAGGGGCGAGACCCACGTCTACTAGACGGGCGTATTTTGCATAATTCTAGCATGTGCACAAACTCAGTCTATGCTACGCGGAGCTCGTCGAGTGCCAGGCTGCGGATCGGGTTAAATGCTTGGGA
The DNA here is from genome assembly GCA_948099385.1 of Fasciola hepatica. Lineage (NCBI taxonomy): Eukaryota > Metazoa > Platyhelminthes > Trematoda > Plagiorchiida > Fasciolidae > Fasciola > Fasciola hepatica. Next base: position 379,420 of record CANUEZ040000130.1, read on the forward strand.
CCATTTAGTGACAATATGCTGAGTGATGTTGGGGGTCACTGCGGGAGAAGGTCCAGGTTGTTTCATCACTGCCGGGTAAGCTGAATGGACTACTTTGTAGGGGTGTTTGGCCCCGAGGTTCGATGTACAGGGGCGTGAAGTAATTCACGGAGCAATACGAACCGGTAGCGGAGGGAGAAGCCTGTTGGCCGACAACTCTCCAGCATCGTGCATCAACAAGGAGGTCGAAATGGTCAAGGAAATCGATACCTAGTATGGGATAGGGGGAGTCTGCTGCTATAAACACAGCAGAAGGAGCCACGTAGGCCTAAGTTGAGCATGAGCGACTCACGGTCGTGAGTAGCAACAGGAGTGCCTATGGCAGCACGAAGTTGTTTCATTGATGGGATCGTTTCATTGCTCGCTTCTTTCGGAATGACACTAGCTGCTGCACCAGTGTCAATTAGGAGCAATTTGTTGGAGACTAAATCTCAGATACGCGGCAGACGGCCGCCATTATGACTACCAACCGCGTTAGTAGTCGGAACGCCTCGCGATATTAATTTCCCTGCTTGGCACTTTGGAAGGTGCAACCGGCTTCCTAGCTCCGGGCCTTCTCCACAAGCCGTTTGTGATATCGACAGTAAGCTGACTGGGATGGGCTAACGGGGCGGTCACGGGAAGGACTTTTGAGAATTTCACCTCCGTCAGAGCTGTGATAAGATTTATGGTCTCTACAGCAAGAAAATCCAGGCTCGGGAAACATCTGAAAGCCTGCTCGAATGCAGCTATCAGAGTGTCCTCGGAGTGTGTTCCTACGGTGACAGCGGTGGTCTGGGGACTGCCCGAGTTTGTTGCCACAGTAGTTTGTGAATAGTACCGTCCCACAATACCGGCCGCTAGCTTTCCGGCTTCTGTGAGCTTAGGATGACTAGAAACCCCGAGCACTGCTTGAATATTGGGTGTTATTCGCTGTACCCACAACTTTTAGGAGATCTTTCCCCCTAAAAGTTGCCCTGAAAGCTGCTGAATTTCTCTCAGTGATGTGGAGGGCTTCTAACTACTCAACTATGTCACTTGAATCAGGATTTCCAGTCTGGACCATTCTGACGGCAAAAGGAGAGAGGTTACCGGGTCTTTCAAGGCCGTGTAAGAACACTTACTGAGTATTGCGTCGCGTATCTGAGTAGCGACGTCACGAGGGAGGCGAACGATAGTCCACATGTAACGGGAACGCTCGCTTGTGATTCTTTGTGATTCAGACTCTGCCTCTAACATATGAAACCAGAAATGAGGGTCATCACTAAAAAACCCACGGACGGCTAGGGAGGCTGTCAAAACAGACGGTTCCGTATCAGAGTACGGTCGCCGCCAGCCATAGTTGCAACGGTGTACAAAATGTGAAACACTATACGAAGATCAATTCGGCAAGCGAGAAACACCTATACTATCGATATAAGGAAAAAATAAAGGGGGTATGGTAGCAGAAATCGGGGTTCACCGTTGTCGGAAAAGTATATGAGTAAACGAATACTTGTGCGTGGAGGACTTACGAGTGTCCTTGGTGGAATGAATTTGTTGTTCGGGCCCACTGGTTTAGGTTTCTTCAACGTTAAGTCAGGATCTGCCTCGTATAGAGTCTGTAGCCCCTGGTCCTCAGTTGGTGACTCATTAGTGAATGAACTGGGCAGGGTGCAAATAAGAACCCAAAAAGCTGGAGCGGGACAACGTGTGCATTGGGGGAGTGCAGCGGCTTGCAGATGCTGTAGACAGGCGGAGGAAGTGGCGCCACCTATAGGTGGTAATTAATGAGATAAAAATATTTGCTCGCTTTTGTAATCATGTGTTGTGTCATTAGCAATACAAAAGTTAGAATGGATCAGGGAAGGGAGGGGCACCCGTTTCCAGCAATCTTTTGGAATTTGGGAGTAACCCAAAATTTCCCTTTGCCTCTCTAATGGGATCACCAATGTAGTCCAGCACGGAGCGCTTACAAGTGTTAGGACAAATTTCGCGGCTAACTGGTCGATTGCCCTTTTTTACTGGTTGACGCAATCCCAAGGGTAATATCCAAAGCTTAGGAAATAATCTCAGCTGCGATATTTCGAGAACAGAGCGCCCCACCTCGATGCCACATGAAGCCATGGAACACTCGAAAATCATTTTTCAAAGATGAGAATGACAAAAGTAAGAAAAGAACGGTAGAAAAATATGAAGTTACTTCGTGCAGATGAGACAAATAACTGAAAATTGAGACTTAATTGAATGGAATGAAGGCTGGCAAGTAGTGGAATTAGAGTCACTAGGAGATAGTTCACCTCCCCCAATGCACGCAAGTCATGGCCAGTAATACCTTTCACGGAAATGGTAACAGGTTTAATTTTTACAAAGGGTTAGAAAAGCTGAATAGCAGAATTAGAAACGAAAGACTTTACACTGCCGGCATCCAACATGAATGCATGTTCAGTGGAATGGTCACCAACAAATGTGCTAGTAACAGCAAGATTTGCGTGAACTTGTATCACTTAAAGATGGCGACCAAAAATCGGGAGACAAACGAGATTGAGTGCTGACACTGTCACTTACGCTAACCCTGGCGCTTCGGAAGACTGGTCGAACATGGCCAACTCCGCAGCCTCTATAACACATAACTTTACGAGACCCACGAGTCAAACTTGAGTGCTTCGTGGTTCAAGGCTAACGGTTGCTTCACCGTTGATAATTTCTTTGTTAGGGTGGTGACGAATGTATTGTATTGCATGACCGACCTACGCCACACCAGCAAGTCGTTTGATGTCATTCTTGGATTTATATTTTTCTGTGTCTATGTCAATCTATGGACTAGCGCCTGACCACAATCCACCATAGAAAGTTAAAAATGTTTCATCCGTCTACCTGGTTTGTTCAGGGGTTGTTTGCCGTCGCAACCAATCCCTGCAATGTAATGTGTGCCCGTGGCTGGACCCGCCTGGAATGCTGCAACAAACTAATGATATTTACGAAGCGCTTGAAAAATGCTGTATATAGTTGCTCAGAGTGCTTTGCAGAAAATGTACTAAGGTTCGTACACCTGCGTGGCCAGTAAAGAAGTCAGTGAAGAAGGCTCCTATCGTAAGTGTTGATAACAATAACAATAATGGTATATTTCTGGACCGTGGTTAAGAGGCGCGCATGTAAGCTTGATCAGAGTTTACAATATCATTGAATGATATGAGAGATTCACAGATTTCAAAGAGGGATATGCACACCACAGCAACAATGGAATAAGGCTGAGGGGGGTTTAAATGAAGCAAAGCGACAAGCGAATACACGGCGAGTGCGAATTGATTCCGAGTCAACTGCGGCAACAGTAATGAATTGGCTGGATTTAGGAGTTCTCAGACGGACATTATCTGAGGAAGCAGGAAATACAATCTTCACAAGAATGATGCAAGAAAATGGTCAGTAATGCATATTCATGTTCAATTAAAAAGGTAATTGGTGTTGAGACAAGGGGAGCAGGGAAGAATTTCATTGAGGTTCGCAGAGTAATACTAATGTTCATAGATTTGTGGATATGAAAAGGACCAGTACCCCCTGAAAAGGTGAGAAAATTTCCATGAAGCGCAGTGGTTGTCATCTGGTGTCGGCAGTTCGCGGCTGGTGGAAGATGAATGAAGTTCCAGAAAAGAATAACCAGCCATCGAAATGCCGTGTCCACGAGGAACAAAGTAAGGCAAGACAAGGGTGAGAACCTTTGCAATAGATCAGGCTATGCCGGTAAATTGGCAAATACATTATCTTGTTGAGTTTCCTGTGGCTTTTCTGTGTCCGTGTCGAGCTTTTTGGACTAGGGTTGGCTGCAATTTTTGTTCATCATGGGAAGGAGGAGGGCATCACCGAATCTGGGTCGATTACAATTTAATTAGCAGTCCTCGCGCGGTTGCTTCGACATCGGAGAGTCTTGTAGTGAGAATTCTTCAGTGAGCCTCAGAGGAGCATATGCAGCTACACTAAGACTTCTTGGGGGTGAAACCCGATGGGTAGATCGTATTCGCGGTAGCCAGCCTTTGGTGCGGTTGTAGACGGGCAGAGAAAATGATAAGCTGTCCGCACTATATATTACAGCCAGGCAAAGTGATGGCCAGGTGGTTCTTAAACCGAAAAAAGGAGGATCTCTATCTGGGAGATGTTCTAACTGAGGATTAGCGTGAGCAAAATAACAGATAAGAGTACGGAGGTTGGAAATGACGCAAAATGGACTTAGTGAAATGATGAGTCCTTGTTATTGTGATTCTGTGCCCGTGAGGGCTATCTGAGCTTGCACTACTAAGCGGAGTTATTGATTCCCGATTCGGCCGTTCACCGGGAAGTCTTATCTTTTGGGGCCAATAAAGCCGTGGGGGTGCTTTTGGACTATATTGTATGAGGGCTACATGAGAAAGCAGCTGGGCAACACGAAGGACCTGAATGACAAGTTTGCATAGCATGTCGAAGAGATATATGACAAATCCCACCGTAGTGTTTTACAGGTCACGAAGAAGCAGCTGGGACACACTAAAAGCCAAAACGGCAATGGTCATGGATTCTAAAAAGGAAGGTATTGAGCGCCTCAGCGATTTCGGCTGCAGGTTAAATTTGCGTGTTGTTTCTCAAAATTAAACGGGATATCCCTGAAGAGTCTTCCTGATTGCTGCTCGTTAGCAGCCGGGAAATTTGGTAAGATCTCACGAAGGAATTCAAAGCCAAAAGCTCCTGCTTTCTCAGCAGCTCATTAGTCCGAAGACAGACGGTTTCAGAGAGGTAGTGGAGTTGCAATAATATGGGGACGTTTCCGGTTTTATTATAGATCTCCTGCAGTTTTGTATGTTTATTTTGCAGCCTTGTTTGGTATGAGCTGCGGGCTTGAGAGCGGTTGGTCCAGATGGTGATGATTGCTGACAAGCATCTATGTAACTTATGGTAGAGTACGTCACTGGCGAGCTGAGGGTCGTGCTGTAGGATGTAGTCATCACAGCTGAGGGGTCGAAGTTTGGGCTCGAGGTTTATCCAGTTAATCGTGTGTACGGGCTGTTGAGATGAGCTACATATGGGGTCTTTGGGTCCGGCTGTGAATCTGCAGGATACCATTCTATGGTCATTGCATGGGAAGAGGTTGAGGGCGGTAGTTAACACATCCAACAGGCCAGTGGTGCATATCAGGTCAAGTATGCTATTTCATCTCGTTGGTGTCATTACATGCTGGACTCAGCGCCTTGCGCGTATGGTCGAAACGAAGCTCGTGAAGTTTTTTGGGTGATGACATGGTGTCCCAGCATAAATTAGGTGCATTGAAATCGCCAGCAATGAGTTTTGGCGAGGAGGGTAATAGTGCAAAGCTGTCAAAAGCTTTGACTACGCGGGCGAGGTCCGTGATGTTTGAATTGAGTGGTCGATAAACGCAGCCACTGTGGAGTGGAGAGTTGGCCAGAAGAACCGTTACCCATATTGAGTCCTGAATCGCTCCCAATGTTGGATCAGATAGAGAGCAATGGTAGGCAAGCTGTTTTTAACGTAGATTAGACAGCCTCTTCACGACAATGAAGATCTGTTTAATGAAGGTTTGATAACCAGCAGTGGAAATTTGGTCCAATGGGACAGAATCATTTGGCCAGGTTTCGGTTATGACAATGATGTCGAAGTCGGAAGATAGTACTATATCACGGAGAGTATGGGTCTTATTCAATAGTGAGCCAGCGTTAGTGGGAGGCAAGTTAAGTGCAACTGTATCGTCATGGCGTGGAGTAGGCCCAACCATCGATGGGTGTTTGTGGCTAACACTACCGAGAAGGTAAACATCATCAAGTGGACTCATAACTTCAGGGATGTCAAGTATAGGAGCAATGAAGCCTAAACCGGGGTTGGGAGTGGGAAGCCGGCAGTGTGGGGAAGGGGTGAGGCTGGGTTTGGGGGGGGTGCTGTCAAGAAAAAAATGGTCGTTTGCGGAGGTGGGATTTCCGGGGTAGTTTAAGTAACCAGCTGGGGGTTGGATGATGAGGTAATGGGTAATGGGAAGTGAGATGGTAGAAGGTAGTGGTGACTGGGTTCAACGAGATACGCAGGGGCTGGCAGTTATCGGTCGACCAGGACCGACGAAATAACTGTAGTTGTTTGGGCTGACCCATCCTATGTTCAGGATAGAGCGTGGAGCTTGACAATCGAGGCCGCTGGTCATAATTCAACTGGGGGTTATTTATTTGCGTCACTAGAGGAGTGGTAAATTGGTTGCAGAGGTTCGGCAGAGGGTGTTGCCGCTCAGCCAGATGATTGGGAAACTGTTTCGGCATACTTGGAGAATATGGTATGTTTGGTTCCGATGCATGATGATGCGTTACTCGGTGGCCATTTTCGCCTGTATTGTAAAGTGGAGTTGGGAGGACCTTGTCGATTATCCTGGGTACCACTCTAATACAGCGAGGCGGGGTTGGCTGCCTTATGGTGATGCACGGTTGCGTCCTGCTTGCCAACATGCCTGGAGTATTTGGGGTATACTTGAAGTTCTTGGTGGGGGTTCTAAATGAAGCTCTGAGAAGACTCACGGGGGGATTACCGGAGTAGCCGGAGTGGCTAAAATCTATGAAGGGACACAGAATGCTGTCGGCTGATGGGACGATTGGCTGTATAGCAGATCATAGCTTTTATGAACGATTCGTGTCCTCAAGACAGTGGGACGTGAGTTAGGGCAGGACGGGCTGCTGGCAACAGACTTCCCGGAGTCTTTGCGGTGTTGAGACGATGGGCAGTAGGTTGATGTAAGCAGCACCAGGCCTGGATGCACGGGATTTTGATGATTCTGGGCTAATAATGGGTTTGGCATGGATATCGTCGCTATTTGTGGGAGCTGAGGTTGATTGTAGAAGGCAAGGCCGTTTACTAGGAGGATGTGCTGGAGAAGTGGTGTTGGTCAGGTCTAGGTCAACTGGCATGGTGCAGGCAACTGAGGGTTTTTTGTTTTACGTAGTGGCTCTACTGGCGGCGAGAAGGCGTGGCGACTAATATTTCAGCCACAGGTGGCGTTGGTGAAGCCAAGGTACTATTTAGTGTCCGAAAAACCTATCTTTGGAGGGGCGTTTTATCCGGTAATCGTCTGGTTCTTTTGATTGGGATGGCTTTAGCAATGATTTGCCAGCTGTTTTTGAATTCGCCAGCCGTCATTTCATCGGCGAGTTGGAACTTCAAAGGACAGTCGTTGCTTTGTGATTTTTTGCGCAGCCGAGTGCAATATAACCTGTGGTGTGCCATATCGCAAGCATGGAATCATCTTCATCATTATTATCATCAGCACCAGTGACGGCGGCGGCTGCACCATCATCTTCATTTTCATCATCGCCCTCACCAGCACAATCTTCGCTGACAGTGGAGAAGAATTTCGGTCATGTCGAGGCTTCAAACAGCGTATTTTATCCCTCCGTCTCCACCAGATCCGGTGTTACTCGGGTCGAGGTCACAGGGGCTACCCCCTGTTTTCTCACAATGGCCGGCCGGCAAACTTGATACAGGCCGGGCGCAGCCTTTCATATCCCCGTTTATGCCCATACTGAGTCGTTGGAGTACTCTTCCGCCATTATCAACGAATTAAAATGTGTAAATCCACCTTCGGATGACTTGAGCGGTCCAAATAGCAACGGACAATCTCAAAAGTGCAACCTGTTCCCAGGTAGGGCCCAGTGCCTTTCGCCAATCAGCCCGCCTGAAGCTCCTGTCACTGGGTTTCAAGGCAAACTAGACCACGATCCTTCATATTTGCGGTTCCACTTGTCACGGATTTTCACTAGAGGTGGGGGAGAGGGCGGCGGCTAACAGCACTCGGCTAGCTGTGGCTTTCCGCTCTGGAAAGCAGCAGAAGCCCGATGAACCACCACGACCCTTCAAGGTAGTCCTGAGCACTTTTGACGCAGCTCGAGCGGATCCGCATCCATCCCGCAAGTTGAAAGATGAATTGGTGCATATTTTAAACGGTCGTTCTCTGGAGCAGCTACAGTGGCAAAAACTGGCTATCTTGAAGCTGCAGCAGCGTCATTCGAAGGGGGAAACTGGGCCAATTATTCGGGAATTTTGGTCCAAAAGTTAAAGTTGCATCTGTCTTAGATGCCTCCAGTTCTATCAATCACACCTGCGTGCCCATCGGTCCGGTAGTATTTTCATGGTGTGTTGTAAAGAGATGTCAGTTTACTAGCTCGTCGCAGTTCTTGGTGGGGGACTATTTTGCAGCCCAGGGCTCGTAGACCACTGGACAAACTAGATTACCTGGAGTCACTGGTGGCATAAAGTCCCCCCCACAGCCATTTCTCTAACCAGAATGTGGCTGTACAGTGCCGTTTTTGGTTCTGCTGTGTTACCTGCCGGATATCCACTTTTTTGGTGGAGGGGAGCAACGCAATACAAGCTAGTAGAGCTGCTCTCCATATCCACTCTGACACACCTGTCCACCAGCCGGAGGGTTTTGCTGTTCCTGAAGGGTCCTGGGAATTCATGTGGTGCAGGGTCTGATAACCAGCCAAAAGCCGTGTGACATTCAGACTTGTGTGCAGATAACCCAGCTTAGACTGTACAGTCATTTCTTTTGGATTCTAACCGTGGGGTCAAGGCGGGCATTGCATTTCCTGTGCAGATTTCAATGTGCTGCATATCGATTGGGATGGGGTTTTTTAACGTCCGTCTGCAGGTCCATTCACACGTACCTTTTGCACGGTCCTTGTGGGATTGACTCTATACCGGCAAGTGCGAAAGCCAACACTGTCTCAGGGTCCTTCGTCGTCCATTCTGGATCTTTTGATATCTATGAAGCAGTCTGAGGCCGCTAATGGGCTCCAGTGAACAATCCGTCCTTTCATTCCGCTGGAGGCGCCGTGCATCGCCTTTTGATGGGCCACATACGGGACACAACGGTTGGCACACAAACTGATGGTGCACAAGCAGTAGCATCAACGATTGAGTGGACTGCCGTTGCTCCGGTTAGCGTAGAACCATCCTGGTCTACACAGCGGGCGATCATTGAGCTTACCAGTAAGTTTTCACCTCCTGTTCTTTCTTGGAGGCATAGCAAGGTCCCTGCATGCTTTGACTGTGAGCCACGTAGTCCCCTCGCAGCAGCAGCCATGCATGGCGATGTTAGAAGGCCACAGTGAATGGGTAAATGCGGCGCTAGCCGCGCTAAATATGTGCTTGTCGATGAAAAAGGAGGGATAAATTGTCATGAAACTATGCCCGCTAAAAACTCCGTTACTGCACTCAAACGGTCCTTTGCCCATTTGAGATGCAGAACCCGCGTTGCCACAGTTGACCCATACCTGGCAACCGGGAAAAGCTTTCTGAAATGGATGTTCAAATAGCCTTGTCCGTGTGCTTCATTATTCATCCGTGCGTGCGATGAAGCCGGCCAGGGCTCCGTCACCGCCTCATGCGCATATCAATTTCATGATGAGCCCTCTCTGTATAAGTGTTGTCTCTAGGGAACTAAAGAAACTCAAAGTGCATCAGCTGCCCGAACCGGATGATATTCATCCGGCAGTGTTGCACGCACTGAGCAACAAATTTGCATCATCTATCGCCGACCTTTTTATTCTGTTGCCACGCGAGAAAGACCTCTGCCTAGCCAACGGAACACCGCGGTTACATCTTCCTTTTACAAAGTGGTTAGCGGAAAGTATCCACAAACTGCTGCCCGGTGAGCCCAACTTGCTTTTGGGAAAGCTAATGGAACGGCTGGTGTTGGTGCGGATCCAGAACACCTGCAGCAGTGCGAGTATGTGTGCCCCGCCAGGCTTGGCTTCTGTCCAAAGAGGTTGTGCATCTTCATCTTTCTTTTGACACGAGAACGACTAGCAGAAGATATGGAGGGTGGTTAGAACAAGGACACTGACTCTGTTATTTTCAGCAACGCTCCCCGCAAAGCAAAGGGCTACGGGCTCTTTGAAAAACACAACATTAATTCTGTAGATTTCGATGCTTGACTGGATTGTGCATATATTGAGAGGCAGGAATTTTTCGGCCAGAATTGCCCAGCCGAAGTGAAGTTGATAAGCAGCCATACGTGGGGTTCATCAGTGATTCGTTCGTTGACCAGCGCCGTTTCTGGCCTCCGCGAACGACCTGCTGTCGGTCTTCAATTCGCCCTAATTTTTGCGCGGATGACATGAAACCGTGAAGTGTCATGGGGTCAGATGTAAATGGTTAGTTTCTGCGAAAGAATCTGGATGCGATAGTCCGATGGTATGACTTGTGGACCCGGCAGATCAGTGTTTCCAAACGAGCGTACTTTCCTGCCGGGAGAAGAGCGCCGGATGCGGCGTACCAAACCGGTAATGAAATTCAATTGAGATCTCTGCGCCAAAGAGAATTTTGTGTTTTGCTTTCGCTGTCCTTCAAGACTGGAGTTCATAATGATGAGGCCCGTGGCTCTTTCATAGTTATTTCTGGATCTATACGCCGACCATTTGCCCATTGTGTCCAGATATTTTCCGTTTACTGTGAGCCTTCCATGGTCACCTGGGACCTGAATATGGATGTGATGCAACTTGACCCTGCACTGTTTGCAGGATGAAGAATCTAGAGAATGTGCAAGGCTCTGCGACGAGACCCATCAGTGACTCACGCGGAACCAGCTTCGCAGTTCTTCTGTAGTTTCTTGATCTTTTAATCGAGTACTATTGGCGAGTTCGTGGTGGCATATTCAGTTTGAGGAAGATCCTTGGTGAGGCAGTGGGCCCGAGACTGAAAGCAGGCTTCCCATTCCGACCAAGTGACTGTGTGCGAGACCATTCTCTAATGCTGACACATCTTTCATATACTGGTACTCCGCCGATTTTCTTCTTCCACGGAAGACAACTCACCTGTGGAAGACCTTCTCAGAAGCAGCGGTGAAACGAAAAGTCGACACTCGGTTCAGATGGCTTCTCTATATACGTCTGAAGGCGTTGTGGAGGAAAGCTTCTTGGAGGCAAACCTACGGAGCCGATGTGGAGGCCTGCAAGAGATGTTCCCCTCAGCCCTCTAACAAGACGATTGAAAAAGTAAATAGAAGAGAGGTTGAGTCACAAAGACTTTTGAATCGATGTGGATTTTGAGCTGTTGGCTCTTGAGCTTTGGAAGCCTCAAACTATGCAGATGGCCTCTTAAACAACTGAGTTTTCATCTGGAGTCAAGAGCAACTGTTTCTGTAGATGGAAGCAATAAATTCCGGCAACCAATCTGTTACGTGGGTGAACCTGTAACTGGTCTCCAAAATTGCGTTTGGAAGCCATAGTTGGCATTTGCAAAGAGATCACGGATGGAATGCTGAAACCCACCGAACGTTGGATGAAATGTTCCTGGTTTAAATGAGAGATAGGAAAGATGGCTGTTTTCTTCCAGGAATTCACATATCTTAGGGTGGTCTACATATCTTGGAAAGCTCCAGTTTGTTTCGATTTCACGGAAAGCCCTATAAATATTCAGAGATTGCTAGACACGGGAATCCAAAGCATGTTCGATGGTGACGGGGCCGGATGTGGTAATTAAGTGTTGGACTTGGGTACTCGTACCGTTCTCAAAGATGACAATACAGCTTCTGCCAGAACTGCTGCCAATTGAGGATTGAGAACACCGATCAAATGAGCACACACCCGTGCAGCTGTGATTTACATAGAATGCCCAGGTCAGTTTCCCTGAACTAGAGGCAAAGTAACACCTCAGGCGTAGGTTCCATCACCATCCACACTTGGCACTGGCCTCGTGACCGAGATTTGTGCCAAGGCTCCATCAGGTGTGCGTCAGGCTTTTCGAATGCTTTGCAGTTTTCTTGCTTCACCGCGTCAGCTGGCAGTGGGTCCCACCACTTGGTTGTCCTCCTGAAAATTCGGCAGACCGACTTTAGCCCCGTTCACTGCTGCTTCGCGAGCTTCAGCGAATGCCGCTTTGTGCGCGAGAGGCCCTGAAGGGGGAACATTGCCCGCTACGAGGCGCACGCTTCCCAGAAGTACCCATCAAAAGCATCACGTCCCCCGATTTGCTTCCGGAAGCAGACCCGTTAACTCCAGAAGTCTGCCGCTACTGATCCCCCATGGCTCATCAACGGGAAGATTAGCGGATTTCTGCAGCGGTTCCAGCTTCGCACTTTCAGAAGCCACGCAGAGAGGTTTAGCGGCTCTGTTTTGTTCCAGTGAAGGACGGGCGTGTGGGGTATATAGGAGTTTTAAAAAGCCATACGGTAACCTTTCATACGTCAGACAGATGGCTGCATAGATACTCCACTTCAGGGCACACACCTGTTTTGTGTGACTTCGAGATTCGAGCATAGATAGAACTGTCACCCTCAGGTCCATTTGGCCCATAGACGTCCGGATATTTGCTTCTCGGAAAGAATGAGCATCCTAGGGCCTCTGTTTTCTCGCCTGCTGTTGAGCCCATTTATGAACACTAACCGGGAGGGCCGACACATTGGACCAATGCGTTGCAGTATTCAAATCAACCTGTAGTGCTTCGCGATCCACCGTAGTTTCCATCACATGCCAGACCCTGGAGCCGTCTACATAGACCAGACAAAACCGCACCAGTTGTTGTGGCAAGTCGTTGGTCAACGGAACAGCCTGCATTGAGCCTAAGGCTGTGCCCTGTGGTACTCCGCCAAAGGCCTCGTGCCATGGTGGAGGTACTTTCCCGGATAGGACCGGCTTTTTCAGGGAGACTTCGATCCACGTGAGTAAATGTTTTATCACTCCTACCGATCCCAAGTTAGTGAGCTGATGGCTGTGTGACACCTTGTTGAAAGCTTCGCTGAGGTGGGGGTGAAAAATACAGTTTGGCGAACAAGCTCGTTTTCAGTTGTTCGTACACATACAAATGCACAGCAAAAAATATGGCTGAGAAAACAAAAGACCATACGGTCAGAGCACCTGAATCTTCTAGAAGAATTGTAGCCTAATTGGGAAATAGTGTTGTCACGACCAGATAAACGAGCGTGCATTGTAACCCCTGATAAATCGAATTACACAGGGAAAATTAAAACGATGTTGAGTGATGATTTCAAGTTAACAAAAACCCCAACTGAAAAAAACAAGACCATTCAGATAGAGAGATCAGTTTCTAAGAGAGTGAAACCATTCAAAAAAGTGTGATCAAAGCGGCAACCTTCAAAGGTAAACGGCCAAATGGGATGAAGGTTTCAAGGATGAAGGTCCTAACGAAACTACACCAAGAACGTTTCCCCTTGAGACCAATTTTGGACGCATGCAACTCTCCGTATCATGCAGTAGCAGAGAGGTTGCCTACATTGTTAGAACCGGCAAGAGTCACGGTTTCTGGACAGAGCCTACGAGACACATTTTATTTTGTCGAAATTGTGAGAAATCTAGATTTGGAAAGCAAGCAAATGATCTCGCTCTACGTTACCTTATTGTTCACCGATATCCCGATCGCCAAAACAGTCAACTATCTATGTCAATGCATGCAGGAAAACAGTATCGACCCAGGCATCCCGACGGATAATCTAAAGCAGTTACTATTTGTCTGCACTTGTAGTATCCACTTTAAGTTCAACAATGAAATAGGTCGTCAGAAGGACAGGGTGGCAATAGGGTCATCTTTGGGACCCTTGTTTGCTGATATTTTCACAGCAAAACTTGAAAACAACCAGCTCGAGTCATCAGTCGTAGATTGCACCCCAAACAAACGGTTCGCGGGCAGAAGTGGACATGGATGTATTATCTAACAGATTTACCGCAGCCCATCCAAATTTTCAATTCACTTCGGAACAAGAAAAGGAAAAGAGTCTACCGTGCTTAGATGTTTGTGGAAGCCTTTGGAGTGATGGTTCCGTCCAGTTTTCAGTGTATAAGAAAACAACTTGGAATGGTCGAAGCATTCATTCTCACAGTTTTGTACCTCCGAAGGTGAAAAGAAAATCAGTACGCTGCTTGGTTAATGGAGCAAAAAAATCTTCACGGAAGACACAAACGAAAATGCACTTAGTTTCCCGAGGAGTGTTCTCTCAAAAAGCTGCTATCCTGAACGATACATTGGGGAGACGATGCAACGAAATGGAGATAGGCCAAGACAGATAGTAGTCGAAAAGGAGCCCGCAAATATCCGTTTACCGCCCGAAGGAGATACGGAAGTGAAAATTATTCAGCAAAGACTAACAGGAGCAGTTGGCAGAAGATTCTATGCTGCGCTATTACAAATTATGCTCAAATGCAAACCGACGGTGTGTTTTCGACTGCAAGACAGAGTGTCAGATTCTACTGCAACTTCTTGTATCTATTTGTTCACCTGTTCCTGTTGAACCAGGTACTTTGGCTGAACGACCAGGCACTTATCCGAATGTGTTTGTATACACTACCCGGCTTGGCTGAACACTTATGCAGTTAGGACAATAACGAGTGAAGTGTGTTCATGCCTTGTTGAGCCAAACCATTCACTGGATGTGACAAAATCTTTTCGGACCATTTACAAAGATCAAGTCAGGCAATCGAGACTTGTTAAGTGTCACATTTTAGCCACAGCCAAAGCCGTGAGTATTCGGTTCTACAATCCTCCACTGTGTGCTCGGGAGCAATTCTGTCAGGCCCTGAAACTTCCATGGACCACTCCCTTTTCCCGAACAAGTGTACAATTTCTGAAACATTCGTCACTGTGATCAGTTTCACTTTCACACACACACAAACACAAGCAGATTTTTATGACTACTCCCTTTTGCTGCTTTGAGTCATATTTATTGGTATATTGTGGTATGGTTGCAAGTAAACAGGAACGAGCTTGTTAGCCAATTTGTATTGTCCTCATTGTGTTCTGTGGGATTTTTCGCACGTTGTAAGTTCATATGAACAGCTTCCATGGGTAGGCCCTCTGCTAAAACCTGGGCCCAGAGTATATACGCTAGTAGTAGTTTGTATAGACTGGAGCGGTGGTTGGAAGGTTCCTGAGTACCCAGTTATTCATGTAGTTGTGTCAAGACTAGACTTTTATTAAACTTTCCGACTACACAGGTCAGCCTAACCTGAAGGTTATTCACAGCTGCCGTCTCATTGCCACCCCTTAACATCAAGATGACAACGGTTTTTTTCCATTCGGAAAGCAGTTCGCACTGTTCCATCGAAGAGGTGAACAGATTCATAGGCAGAGACACGACAATTTCAGCAAGTTCTCGAAGGACTCTTGGAGGGATTTCACCGGACCAGGTGGTGCTTGTAGCCGGAGCCCTCGCAGAGCATTGTTAGAACCTTCCTCTGATGACGATCACCATGCCATGATGATTGCACTCTACAGAGCCCGAGGTGAAGATGATCTGACCATGGTATAAACATCGGCATAGTAAAGCACCAGCCGCGCTGCTATACGGCAGTCAGATTCCGCGATAGCTTCATTACATTGTAGTGTGGGGGTGTATAGACAGGCCTCTGCCCTCTTTCTCAGGTATGCGAAGGCCTTTACAGAGGTGAGGCGGAATAGGCAGCAAGTCGCTATTTGCGACCCCGTATATTTCTAGTTTTCAGCATCGCACACTAAATTCTGATAAGTTTGCAACTGCCATATCCCGTGGCAGACGATGAAAAATTTTGCTCCTTTCATTTTTTTGTCGCAGCTGACCACGTCATTACATGTCAAACCGCAGCAGTTAATTGGCTTCACTTCATCGCTCGTATGGAGGTACAAACAAAATGGCCTAGGCAGTTGGTTTCAATTTTAAAGAACCTCAGGCTACATGGATAAGAATTTACGAGCCCTGATCAGAATGGGGTCTGTACAAGGACTCTCTGGTCAATCCATCGAACGATTACCTTCACGCGTCTTGGATAGCGTCTCAGAACCTAAAAGCAAAGCAAAGCCCAGGCCGATGCAAACCCCCAAAAAAAGAAGACTGCTCCGCTAAGTCAGCGATATTCTCTGTGAGTAAAAATGTAACTACATCACAATCACTTCTTTGACAGTGAGCCGTGGTCACTATCCAGCCGAGAGGTAGTCATAGTCAGGAGAAAAGTCAGTACAAGGGGACCAGTTGTCCAGAACGAATAGGTAAAAAGTGTCTGTCTTGTAGTTCAGACGGATAGAACAAACTCTCCGCTCCTAATCAGGCCCAATAAAGGACCTCTTGAGAGTGCAGCCGATAAAATCAGCGTAAAAGAGCTAAACAGCTACGGTCCGTCAGCGTGAACGAGAAAGCGGAACCAAACTGCAAAGAAACAAACCGCTTTGAGTCAATTTAACTCATTGCAATACTGAAAGTCCGCAACGACATCTCACAAAAAAGCACGACCTGGAAAGAAAAAGTAAAAGCCTAAATTGCAGGAGGGATGGCGACCACAAAACAATTTCAGCAAGAGTCAAATGAGAGGACGAAGTTTAAAATCCATCAAGAAAATATGTGACGGTGACAGATGAGGAATTTCCATCAACTCAAGATGTTACAGAGCACCTTATACTTCGTCCCTAATGATCAAATCCCACCAAAGGGCGGCTGCAGGTTCCCCACCTCAACAGATTTTACCTACAATGTGGTTTCTGATTAACGGACTCGATGACGCTCTAGTGGATGACTGTCGTTGAGTGGTCTCTGCAGCTCAACGGCGGTGGAAGAGCGATGCTATTTGTACATGATATTCACTGGGCGAGTACTAGGTCAAGGATCGATACCTGATGCATCCGATTTCTGGTAGGTTCATAAGCTTGCTGATGCTAGTAGAGGTCACTACTATTTCACGCCAACAACGGAAGAATACGTCCGTGGACCCGGTGCAGCTCTCTTCTACCCATTCATTTTGAGAATCTTTAGAGTCTGCAAGACCCAGACAGTGGTTTTCTGCCACCCATCGATGCTTGGAGTCCAGAATACCTTGCATAGCGGCAGCTAGAGTAAGAAATGTGATCCCAAACACCACACAGCCACTGTTGAAGAGAATCACCCTGCAGCATAGTGCCCCCACTTACTTACGTTCGTCCACATAGTTATCACTTGGGTGTGCTATTGCTCGGAGGTGCCCTAGAAGAAAAGTCAAATACCCAGTAATGCGAACTCCAAGTCCCGAATGGAACCTGTTTAGCTTGTCTTGGCAAGTGTAATGAACGATTGGCTGCCAGCCTCCTCAGGGGCCTCAGGTTCGTCGATTTTGCTGTATAACCCATATGCCTCTATCAGCAGCAACTTGGCCGTTGCCACCCCATCGCCCCCTGCTCAAACATCTCCTACTGCAGCGTGACTAAAAAGCCCGTTGGTAGTAGCCGTGACCACAAAATAACCTCGGATACGACGTTCGATTCAACGTTCTCCTTTTCCGCCCAAGTCTCTACACATGCTCGGCCTAACTTTTGACGATTTTCAGGTGGCTACAAAAGGGGTCACTCTTGATGGTAGGAGCGCCTTAGAAACTCTCTCGCTTGCTGTTGAGAACAAATAACTTTTGGATTCTACGGGCCTCCGAGCTCTTGAAACCTATCAAGACTGAATGCAGCCCTGACCCGGGCTGTCGCTGCCTCCCGTGACAAGCTTATTAGGAACTTATGGGAGATGCATCAAATGACGTTACAATCGGCCCTGGGGAACTGTGCATTTGTTTCCGGGGTGTCGAGCGGCAGGAGGCATTGGTAACTGGTAACGGAACCCTTTCGTGAATAAAAGGACCTCCCTTCACTTGTTTGTGTCATCGTGAGCACCATCCGGAAGGTTCGCGAGCCTTGACGGTTCGATGGCCGGTGCAAGACTGTATTGTTTGCCATCGCGGGTGGAGTACCGTCCCTCGCGCTCTTCTTTTTGTTCAAAAGGGGCTTAGCACCAGAGGTTATGACAGCAGCCAGGGCATGGGACAGCGCAGGGCTCACATCTGGTACATTGGTCTCCACCGGTGGAGTTCTGGGGAGCAATGGTGTCGGCGAAGCTTAAGCTTGGTCACAGCCCTGTCAAGGTATGCGAATTTACTAACCGCGTTTTCATGCACTTTCGGCAAACCATTTATCTGCGGGAGTTTTGACGCCATGAATGCGGATCCATCTATCACATAAGTAGTAAAGCAGAGCACTCATCCTAAGTGGCACGGATTTCTCACAGAAGAAACCATCGTAAACTTCACCGGATCCGTTTCATTAGTTTCGTTGTATTAATCCGCCTGGAGAGAGATAATAATCCAAAGATGAATGAAAATCGTGGAGGTCGGCGACAGACGTCACTGGCATAGAGCAGGATATCATATGCAGACAAAACAAATCATGAAATTTGGTCATTACTGGTGGCCACTCATTCTCATATTTTTCGCTGCAAAACCTATCGAGCGCCTTCATACGTGCTGAGCTTGGATCATCGAACATCACTTCTGGTACGGAGGCTGGCCCACAGAATGACTTGAGTTTCTAAGATTCCGTTGGTAATTTACCGAGTGCCCATGGGTGGTATTCCTATTCTGCGTCTCCTATCTCAGTGTTTTATCCGTGACAACTGACCATTACCTCCTTAAGGATACTGTCGTTTCTTGTCGGGTAAAGCTCAGCCAAGCTTTTACGTTCTTTTGTTTTTTCTGCTTGCGGCCTGGCTATGAGCGATCACAGTTGTGAACGTCTGTGTGACTTGCTGCATTGTTCTCTAAATGCGCATAACACCTTCCGTTTACTACGTGGTTTCGATTCGCCCACTGTTCCTTTTATTCTTGTCGTGGATTAAGGTTCTTATATCGCTGGGCGAGCCAAAATCAAAAATTGTCTAACTCAGGATCGCGAAGTTGCTTGGTTGAACTGCTAGTCTAAAGACAGTCTCCTTCAGGTGGTCGTAACAACTCCTACGTTCTTGCATATTGTAAAACTGCAGTTTGCGCAGAAGCTCTTTGGGTACAGTCAATCAGTGTGGGTGATACAGATTCGGTACAAACTCCGGTTTGCTTTCATTTTCTCTCAGGCCGACGGAAGAACAAAATTCAACGAGAAAGCAAAGTTCAGGCTAAGTTGAAAGGAACGGCAATGGAAGAGAGGGTGCCTAATCTGAACAAGCCTAAATTGAAATGGCCGATCTCAACCAGGTAAGGACAAAGAGTGGAAAAAGGAACATATAAAGAGCAAAGAAAGAAAAAAACGAAAGTCACCATTGTTGAATTTTTCTTGGATTCAGTTCATATCACCGCAATGAACCCACCTTCTCAAGTTTCCCTAACTACTGCGACTGCTTTCACATCAAGCTTGCTCATGCCGTCATGCTTGCAGTTCGGCTCGTAGTCCACAACTGGCCACCGATATTTTCCATGCACAGTTCTCTGGATGTCTTGAAAGGCTTACCTACCTCCCCCAGAAAAGTAACAACAGGAATTCCTATATCACCTCTCTGCAAATAAAGTATGCCAAACTTCAAAAGGTTCATGAAGCCACTCACGAATTTGCAGTTTTATTCAGCTTTTTCGCCTCACTACTACTATTCAAAGGCTTGAAGAAACCACGCTACCTAACCAGGAACTAAAGGCTCTGCGACACCCGAATAGAACTCTTTGACTGTCATTAAAGTACAAGACCAGAACCTCTAATACTCATGGAATATCCTGCGCAGGGTTTCAACGGACAATGTATCCGCCCCTACCCCCTCCTCTATTGCCGAGGCCTTCAGCTAATTCTTTGCCTCAAATATGGGCCCTATTATTATTATTGA
This sequence comes from Fasciola hepatica, assembly GCA_948099385.1. Lineage (NCBI taxonomy): Eukaryota > Metazoa > Platyhelminthes > Trematoda > Plagiorchiida > Fasciolidae > Fasciola > Fasciola hepatica. The sequence goes on from CANUEZ040000130.1 coordinate 399,008, forward strand.
CCCTCTGCCCCCTCCCATATTTACCGCTTCAACACTTTACACGGTGAAATTTGATGCTTTACTTATCTCCCAATTGTTGATCACATTCAAGCCATCATCTTTCCCAGGACTTGCAGGTTTGCCGCCCGCTGCAGTAGTTAAATGCGGACCTGACTTACCTTACTTACCACTCAACCGATTTACCCCATCAACAAGCTCCGGTCTGGTGCCGGCAAACTGGAAGTGCTGAGCCATAATCCTGTACCACAAGAAAGACCCACTGCATGAGGTACCAACCTAGCGTCCCATTACCCATACACCTATTCCTTCTCGGCTAAAGAAAAGTATCGCAAGAGAACACCTTGTGAAGTGCCTCTTTCAATTGGACATGGTTGATTCTCCACAACATGGTTTCCTTCTGTCGGGATCTTGATCAACCTACCAATTTGATTTTTTGGATCTCATCCCTGAAACGGCGGACAATGGACTAGGCTTTATAGTACTTTACTTAGATATGTCAAAGGCATTTGACCGCGTGCCACACCTACATCCTTTGGCCAAAATCCGATCTTTTGAAACTACCAACCCTTTACTGTGTGGAATCAATTCTTAACCGCTTGATCGCTCTCAGTTGCCTCACTAAATGAACACCGCTCCAGGCCTAAACCGGCTACAAGCAGTGTTACACGGGGTAGTGCACCTGGCCCTCTGTTGTTCCCCATGTGTATAAACAACATATTCTTCTCAGTGAGTCGTCGCATCTTATTTCTTTTTGCTGGTGACATGAAGAGTGTCTACTCATTTAGGCCTGAATGTCTCGCCTCGGCCATCTTGAAAATCACTGAAGACATACCAGCACTCGATAGATGGTGCTGGAGTTAGCCGATGAATTTTTCCGCTAACAAATATGAGGTAGTTACATATAAGTGCAAGCTTCCTCCAGGATCTTAAGCCGTTTGTGTTTCGTTCATTGCTAGCAAACAAGCCGTTCGGGACCTTGGCTTAAGCTATTCCTGCACATTCAGTTTCTCCGAATATTCGGCCCTCCATGTAGCCAAGGCTAGCAAGTGTTCAGGGCTAATCTTTCTCTCCTTCCGTCTTTGAGACTGTATTCTCCTCCTCTATAAATCTCATGTTAGGCTTTTATAAGAATACTGCCCACTGATTTTTTCCGGCATGCGCAAATTAGACGGAATTGGTATCGAATAAGTTCAGCGTTGTTTTACTGAGTGACTGATTGGATGGAGCCCACGCCTCAATTATAAAGAACGCTGCTTTTTTAATTAGACCCTTATTTTCTTCGCTCTTCTTATGAAACACCCTTCGCAGCCGGACATATACTTCTAGTCCATTGCTCTCTACGCCTGTTTCTAGCTATGCACCACCTTCTAGAAATTTTACTTTTTAATCCCAATAACCAACACTAGCTTACGGTCACAATTCTTCACCATGGTGTACTCTAACTTGTGGAATAAATTACCGATAGACTTACGCAGTTCTAATTACAGCCATCAGTTTGGAAGTGCTTATGATAAATTCCTCACGGTTACCCTGACCTTACAAATTCTGAAAGTGGACATACCAGATAGCCAAGCCCATGAAAAGGGTCCGGAATTTTGGATCGTGCAAACACCGGCAGTCGTTGACAGATGAAACTGAATAAACATTCCTAGTTTTTCTGCCTTCTGCAATCGAAAAGCTAGTCCCAGAGAGCCACTGTCCATTATTGTCGCCTCTTTACATCGGTTCCCTTTGCCCTCAGCCGGGAGGATCCCAGACTGCTTCCCTCTACTTCTTCTCTCTCTCTCTCTCAAGACCTTCATTTGTGCGTACCTCTCTCAATGGCTTTCAGTACTCTGAAGACCACGCCGGTCACTAAGCTGGCCCATGCGTTCACCCTACCATCGCCTATACAAATGCTAACCGACCGATGCTTCCTTGGTTATGTTCCGGGATCACCTGATGCCTGATCACGGTTACCTGACACATACGGCCGCTTGGCCCCACAAAGAAAACTCATGTCTATAACAACGGTGTGGGGCGCGGTCAGACCCCCTACTTTGGCCGGCGCACATCGGGCGAGCGAGTCGTCTGCAGCCGTGTGCGGGCACAACTAGGCTAACGGATCGCACCTCCTGTCACCAGAAGTGATTTTCAAATTGGGTGTCCGGCACACGGCCAGCCTCACCCGATAGCACCAATCACGGATTGAAGAACGACGCCTCTTTATCGTACTGCTGCAACACATTGCCTCCTCCAAGGTTCCTGAACAAGATTTACCATACAACCGTTCAAGATCCAAGTCAACGTACGCCTATATACCCGATCAGCTCAGAAATTTCCCCTACCATTCGCTACTACTAACATTTATCTCAGCTGAATTGCCTTCTATCTCTCTGAATTGATTCCTTGTTTACCCTCGGTCTATCTCGTCCAGGTGTGAGATCTTGCACCCCGAAACATAAAGCGGTTTCACCCTTCAGATATCCTCACTATGAACGCCATATTTCCGGGTGAACTCCTGAAGAGACCATTCATCCACTGGGGAATTTGTATGTCAATACTCCATTTATCTAAACAAAACCGTCATTTATTTGTTTGTTTCTCACCTGCCAAACATATCACGAAAAAGGAAATGGTTCTCCTTCCCGCAATTCATCTGCGTGAGCCCAGATCCCTGCTCCATTGTATCCTTCCCTGGCATCTCCTGTCATCCAGCGATTCGCATTCCATGACAGTCACACTGAAAATTAAACGTACACAACTCAGGACGTAAAAATTCCGCTTGCTTCCTCAGCGTATCATGTCAGACTTCAGCATTTCCAGCTATGCAATCACCTGCACTTTCTGACAGCTTTTCACATGAACTACTTTTATACGACTGCTTTAGTCCTCTACATGTCCTCTACCAACTTTATATGCTCGCATGGCACTAACCAAAGAACCCAAAAATCCACAACTGTGTCTTATTTCACTCATATATGGACCTCTGTCGCTTTTCCACCAAGTTATCACGTTCGGCCACCTGCTTCACAATCCACTGAATGCCTTTCCATGTATTTAGCTGAAAATTAACTACCCATAATTTAGGCTGATCGGTAATCTGTTTTTCCTCACCCAACGTTCCCAGTCACCCGATTATCTGCGCTTCTTGCGGGTTTCATTGATACACTCTCTCAGTTGATTCCGTCAGATATCAAACATACAAACCACTATTATGCCCACTTTGTTGTTAATTTGCATTTCTCATCCGTCAGCTTTGGCGGAGCCTCCGATTACCCAGTTTTTGAACGCCATATCACCCATTTATTTACCTATTGCCATTTTTTCCCCCAGTCTTGTGCGACTGGGCGTCCATGACGAAGACCACTTCGAAGGCAGTTTCTCCAAACCTCTGCTGGAAATGAACGAAACGTATGCTAAGTTATTAACCTTCCGGTTTTTTCCCAAATGCTCCGTGTCAGACTCTTACCAGCATATCCCGTTAGTCGATCGTCTACATGTTTTGACAACATCACTTATGCACCATCCCCATATGACTTCATAAGATCATCGTATATCAACTCCTCCGTCCACCCTGTTGTCAACTTGTGTTCACTAATCAACCTGAAACGAGCCCTTTATTTGAATCATATTCCACTCACCTGTCAACTTTCGTCACTATATCCACCAAATTTCCAGGCCTGGACATCTACATGCACCTCTTTATAAGAGAGCCTTCCACAAACTCTTGATGAACAGTAAATACTAGTTCTGCGGTAAATCGAGCCATGTTTCATTTACGCAACTTTCCTCCTCACAGAACACCTCACTACTCCGTAGGTTTTATATTTCTACCTTTTTCCGGGCCATTTAAGCTATTGGTTCAGGTGCACATCCGTTATCACGAAGAATTTTCCAACTTACCGTCGACGCTTCTTCGAAGAATTTCGTCAGTTTATTCACCCATGCTACTTTGCATCGATGCTATCTGAAATATTGCGCTTTTTTACTCCCTCTCCGCTCTACTTCATGACGAATCCCGACCGCGGAGTCCATTTCACTCACTACTGGGTGATGTGTCCATCTGACCATCAAATCCAAATTTGTCGGGTATTCATTCATGCGACCACTAGAACCTATAGACTTTTGTGATGCACATACCCAATTGAATATCCAAGAATCCATTTTGTGGCCTCACTTGTGCCATGATTCATGTAATCAAGCATGCTCCGAGTGCCTTCGGAATATTCCACTATTTTTTATAGTTTACTCCCCGCACCGTTCCAGAGCAGCCCCAAGGCCAAAATGTTTTACTGGCTCATACCCAACTTATGCTGTGCCCATCCTCGCTCGTCCACCCAGCCTCTATTACTTGTTACTAATCGCCGCTCTCACCCTAAAGACTCCGCCCGCAACCCACTTGGTACGCTTTATGATCTGCCACGCCTCGAAGCTCCATGGCAAGCTTAATCAAAGCCTCCTATGAGCTAGCCATTACCCTCACTACGTCCACTACTTGACAAACACTCACTTCACTTATTCACCTTCGCTCTCCGTTGAAGCTCCTTAAAATCCCACCCTCCAAGCGAGCGGTCACATCATTCTACAATACAGTCTGGTTCTTCCGACCATAACAGACTCAATAGCCATCCTAGTTGCGTCTATGCCACTCAACTCTACAAGTCCCCTTCCTTACCCCAGCTTACTATCCCCTGTTTTGAAACAGTGCAAAGTCCAAACCACCTACCAGTCTTGCCAACACACTACCCTTCTTTTCCACCTGGCCAAAACCCCTCATTTAGCAGTCTCAGTGTGCCCCAGTTGTCTCTTTCAACTTTTTGCCGCTTCCCCTTCTCTTTTCAAACAGCCATATGAGCGTCTTACCAATAATTACAGGTCCAAACCTGGACGTGTATCCCGTCTCTTCAAGCCTCGCGTGACTCTATCACATATAGAGTCTCCCACATCCCTCCTGAGCCTTAAGCCCTTTCCGCCCATAGTCATTCAAATCCTGGCCCCTAAATCTCATGTACCTACTTATCTAGCTGCCAACCCGCCAACCATATGCCCCCCTACGCCTTCAATACTGGGACTGCACAACAGGTACAACACCTGCTCTCTTACAAACGTTTTTTCCGACCAAATTTCACCGTGTTTCCGGCTCTTTAGCTAGAGCTCTGAGGGGTCTGAATAAACCACTGAGACTCTCGCTCCTAAATAAATCCAGGAATTTGTCGGCAGAAACCACTGTTCAGCATGTCCTGTCACCGAACAAAACTTCGGCCAACTCCTCTTTTGATATCTCTAAGGCGTTTAACCCTTACTTCGCTAATTCTATAGCCTCGGCCTTGGACAAGGTCCACTGTAATCCCCCTGCTGCCACCGGCTCTTCTTTATCCAACCTTTTATCTGATGTAAAAATTACTTCCAGGCTCATTTTACAATACAAAGCATCTGCGCATCCCGGACCAAATGGGCCACTCCCAGCTGCAATTATCCACTGTGGATCGGATCCTCCACTTCTATTGCTAAACCTATTCACTTTGTCACTCAAACTCAATTTGGTCCGTTGAACTGGATAAGTTCAGTCATCGTTCCATGACATAAAAGGACACTTTTACGAACTCGCCAATTACCGTCCCAATAACCACACCCCTATCACTTCCAGAATAATCGGAAACTATTATTAAAGATGGCTTTATTACTCATCTTCTCGCTTATAACCTACTTGTCAATAGGCAGCACGGGTTCCCCAAATGGCCATCATGCTGCGTATGTCATTTTGATGACCTCATCCTAGTCACTTAGGCCAACGATAGCAGGCGGGCCTTAGTCATCGTCTACCTGGACCTTTCGAAGGCTTCTGACCATGTTCCACACCCCCACCTCATCGCCAAGTTCAGTTCCTTTGACCTTACTGGCAGGTTGCTTTCTCGAATGCAATCTCATCTCACCTAGCGTTCTCAAGTGGTCCTCACCAAGGGAAGTACATATAACCAGAGACCTGTTACAAGAGGCGTTATAGAAGGCAGTGTACCATGTCCTCTTCCATTTCTAATGTTCATTGCTGGGTCACAGGATCAAGTTCACTATGGCACTCCATTCGTGGTCACGAAAGTTATAAAAATAGTCTATTCTTTCACTTCTAACGGTGGTACCTCCACTCTCTGCAACATTTCCGCCAACCTTCTTGCTCTTGACCGCTGGTATCACTCATGGATGATGAACTTCCCCGCTGATAATTGTGGGATCCTAACTTACAAATTTCGATTACTCCTGAATCCTTGACTTTTCGCGAGTCTCTGCTAGCCAATCGGCCCACCCTCCGTGATTTGGGCCCCAATTATTCTAGTTCTCTCAACTTCTCTGAGTAAGCCACCATCCAAGCGGCCAAGGATAGAGGTGTGGCAATTCTCTCCCAGTTCTTTCTTTTCCGGGACAGTATCCTCCTCCTTGCGTTGGAAACCACCCGAAGACGTTTTACCAAACAGTGACTTGGTTTGTTCACGTCATCGAATTATAGAGAACGAGGCCACCCCCCGAATCTGACCCACTTTAGCTCCGCCGCTTGAGACTAAACTCAGTCTCTTCGCATGACCTGCTTTATAAACGGTCTTTTCTTTTGACACATTAGGCTTTCCGTGTAAAACCCCTACTCACTTCGGCACAGGCGTCTAACCATCCCCCCTACCACAGCAAAATGAGCCGCACGGTCCTGTTTTTTCTTTCTCGTCAACCCCAAGTTCTGGAGCACGTTGCCCATCACCATTTGAGCTTCTCAGACCAAGTCCCAAGTTCTATTGTCACTCATTCCATATCTCATCTCTGCCCGTGCATTTCAGTTACCTGGTATGTGCACAGCCAAAGTTATGGTATACGAGAGGGGCCTCTACTTCTATAACTCCATCCTTCCCGGACCCTACTCCCTCCAACTGAGGACACAACCAACAAGAAACAGTCTCTTATTTCTCACTGAATTCTTTTCGCTTGACTAGCCTTTGCCATTCACAGCTGAGTAAACTGAATCGGAATACCAGTACTTTCCTACACCATGCTTCCCCCTTCTTCTGTAGTCTCAGACGTCCTTATTCTTCATCCTTTTTATGGTTTTTACCAGTCTCCGTTAACAGGTAATCCCGGCAAAGGCACACCCCGACTGCCTCCCTCTATCTGTTTTACCTTCCTGTTTCTCCCCCTATGCTAATTTCACCATCAACTTTGGTCAGATGCCTTAGCCTCGGGAACATCACTCCTACTAAAAAACGCACCCGGATAACTCTGCTGTATGATCATTTAACAGCAACCGGCTTCACTGTTTCTGACTTCTGAGACCCCTGAGACCCCTCGCAATATGGCCGTCAGAACGTGTATCTTGTACCCCCATAGTGGAACTAAGCCTTACGTGCATTTTCATGAACAAACTTTCGTGCCAACCCCAGCGGTGCGGGGCGCGGTCCGATCCGCTGCCTTGGTCGGCCCATATCGGGTGTGCAGTTCGCATGCTACGATGTGCGGGCAAAAACTGTCTGATACATTACACCTTCTGTGTCCAATTATGAAGCGATTTTCAGGTTGGGTGTCCAGCGCAAAGTGAGCCCCACCAGTAGCTCCGATTGTGGATTCCAAGCTCTCACTGCCACAGCCCCAAAGCATTCAATATAGCCGTCTGCGGATTTCATTCTTTCATGGCCTCTGCTCGACCATGATTTTCATCACTCTGACCACTTCCTGTTTTAACTTCTCTCATGCACACCTAGCCACTTCGTCCCTACAAACACAGCCTTGCTTCCTTCACCGTTTGTGCACCCACCCATTTTCTTCGTTCTTTAACAGGTTTTCATTATCAACCCCATCAGCACCCACGCTCAATTTTCATGTTAAAACCGCTCTACCTCCTATGACCGCATTTATAACCGATTCGTTATCATCATATAACTCGTGCCCCATACTACTAATCCTTTTTGGTCTGTCCATCAACAAACTCTTTGCCTGGCATTTTCGGTTCATTCCATTTATGCAACGGCCTGCAGATATGCAGCTCTCCAGCTCCATTGTCCCGTCCCTTCTGAGCATGTATATTTCCCGTGATTCTGTTCTGTCTCAGGTTTTCTTGTCCTGGAGTCTCGTTCTTCCTCGGTCCATATCGTTCTCCGCCTGTGGTAAAACTACATGGTAATTCACACTTACATCTTTTGCTTCGTCAGTTTTCTCAACTCCTGTTTCACACCTTGTCCTCCGCAGACATCTTTGCGGCGATTTTCTCGTCGTTTTGCTCCTCTCTCTTTGTTGCATGGAAATCACTACCTCATGAATTCCGCGAAAGGGTTCTATGTGATTTTCCTTTACTCAGCCCCTCCGACCTTCCATACACACAGTTCGCTCCGAATTCGCTCACCGTTACAAGTGCTGTACCCATGCGCCCTAGTCCCATTTTCATTCCAGCTCGCTTCAATAGCTGTTAGCCCCGATAAAACGACCACAAAGTCACTATATTTTTTCTTCCTGCCCTAGTCATCCCCCTCGTCATTATCTCGCTGCTTCACCATGCACGCTCGCTTCCTGCTGCTTCTCTCATTTCCAATGGTCATCTCATATGTACACTTACTTCGAGCAAGTTACTTTAATTGCCCCTTCTTGCTTCCTTTTACCACTTTCTAAGTTCTTCGCGAACCGTTTAACACAGCTGACATCACCTCAGTGTCCCTAGGGCTAATCTTTCTCCTTGCAAAATCACCACTTTCTTTTCCTCACAAAAAAATAAATACATCATGATTTTTCGCTCATATACCACATCTAACTGTTATCACTGAACAAAGTTTTGTTCTTTGTTTTCCAATCTCCGAAGGCTCTCTCGTGCTACATCTGGCCGCTTCTCTCGAAATGCGCCTATTCTGAAAATGTCTGTGCCTAGCAGCCACGGTATTCTAATCTCTGAAGATATTTTATATCTGTCTCGCTCTTTGAAGCCTGTTTTGCTTGCTCCATTTTACAGAGAGTTCTGCAGTATGGTACCGATCGTTCATAATGGCGCAGCAATGCATCATTTCTATCCCTGCTTTTTCCACACATATGAGGTAATATTTGTACGTCTTCTTTTAAAACAGCTGTTCCAACCATCCTTCCGTCTCTCTCGTGTAAAACTCTAGCCTTATAATTATCTCTACTTGAACCCGTAACACCCCATCGCTTGACCTTCAGATTTAACTGACACCAATTCGATTTTGTCGGTAAACCCGTTAGGAACTCTCTCCACTATTCCTTGGTATGCCTTCTTCCACCTTGCGTTTATCCTGCGTTCACCTCACATTTGCACTTACTGAGTTCAACTTTCTCATACTAGCTGTAAACCCTTTTACACAACCACAATATTCATCCGTGTATTCGTCTGTGAGATTTTTATCACGTATCTGGCATGCTTTGGTCTCCTCCGAAGTGAACCTTCCTTATTGAGAACCCGCCTCCAAAAACCCTGTTGAACCAGATCTTGGCCTTTGCTGCTTCGATTCTTTTGACTTTTCTAAGCGGGCCAATTTCCAAATTGCTAAGGTCGAACATCTGTTGGGCTTCATTCTCCTACGCTTTAACATGCAGCCTAGTCAACCGTCCTTCTATGTCCCCCATTTCAGACTCCTGGCTGAACAGTGCTCCGTCCCCTCCTCCCACAAATTCTCATTAACCACAGTTACCCAGGGGAATGTTTAGTGCACCCTCACTAAAATTCCGGTTAGAGGAGCTTTCTTCTTTGCCAAGCTTGTGCATCTTAGGCTGTCCAAGCTTACTCCAATGTGGACTAGTCACCTTCCACTGAACTTGACCTTATTCAAGTTGATCCAAAGCAGCGTCACAGAAGTTGCCAACTGTCTTCTAACCCTCCGGTTCCCCACCTTCCTCGAACTTATATCATTAACCCTTCAGTTCCTCCATGCAAGTCAGCTCTGAGGTCTTGATTCTTTCAAACAGCTCATAGTAAAATCTGAAGTGAACTGTCCCAGCTAAATTTCGAGCCGCCCCACCGCCTGAGTTAAAGAGCAAGCTGCATGAATACCTCGCCTTTTACAGCATTTTCAAGCCACTCAGCGGATACATCTAAACCCATAAAGCATTCGAATTGGGCCTCTGTTCCATCCAGTAGGATCGGCATTATAATCCATGCTTCATTATTTTCTTGTCCAATATTTGAACAAATATAACGGTTGAGCTCTGCCATTTGAAAACATTGTTCTCAAGCATTTCTGCACTTCTCTTGAGTGGTTCCTCATTATAAATGTGTACGCCTGAACTTCCTTATATGTTTCAGACATGTGGTAAAAAATGTATTCAACTTATGTTCCATCAAAGTCCTTTACTCCTCATAGGTTTGTTCAAAGTACGTCTAAACATTCGCTCTATTTGTGTCTTCCCCGTTCGCATTTGTTCCCCGGCTTCCGCTCATATACAGCTCCAGCCCTTCATCTAGCTGTTTCTAATGACAACCGGCTTTCCCCCCATACAGGGGGTACGTGTTCTGGGACTTATCTGCCCCGTTCTGTAGAGCCAGTGTGCCATTGTAGTCGAAACTTTGCCACGTTTGAATCTATTATTAGAGCTTATTTATTTGTTTTTTAGCTGCACGTTGGTCTAGCCGGTCAAATGGCTTTCGTTTGCGACCATTAACGACCCATCCACGTGTAGAATGCACTTCTCTTCCCACCATACCCTCTTAAGTGAAAGAATTCCCGCCACCTCCAGTGTCTTCATTCCTGTGCATAACGTGATGAACCTTTAGTCATTTTTTATTCCTGAGATTCTGTCCGCGGTCGATGTGCACTTCTCTTACCGACCTTCAAGAGCTGGACCATAGTTTAATCATAGCCCAGTGTTGGCCGTCTATTTTTACCTTCACCGCATTTCTTTCCTGGCTTCAAACTACACTTAGCTGTTACCAGTTGGAAAGAGCTTGCGTATAGCCGAAAATAGTCCCACATTACACGGAGTAGGTCTTCCACAAATTATTCCCACCTTGCTTCAAGGCAACCTATCACCTGCAATATTGTCCGTTCATCTGCGTAATTCAGTTCTTCAAACCCGTTTTGTTTTAGCTGTTGACTGTAAACACCCACTCAGGCCTATATAGATTGCTTTTCTTTGGTTCTCCCTCAGTAATGCCTCCCTTGCACTTACGTATCGTTCTACGATATCCTTGTGAACCGAACTGTCTTTGGGTGCCTGTCTACCCCGGCTGAGTTGGGTGTTACTGAGGTCAGAGACAGTTCACTCATTGATTTTCGTAATCCTGCCAGAGGTTATACTGCAAAAACTTCTGCTTTTTAGGAGAAAACAAAAAAACCGCAGTGCCAGGCCTTATGAACAGCGATGACGGAACTACCTGGACAGGCGCTTCGCTCCATCCATAATAATTCCCATTTAAGCTGAGTGAATTAGCTTTATAAAAGTAAGGTTATTTGTTGATGCAATGATACACTGTCCAGTTTCGTTTACTGATAGAACTTTCTCCTCCTTCCAAAATCGGGGGCAAAACTTAGGCCAGCAGAGCGGGTCGAAAGGTCACTCAGTTCGTGACAAAACTGAGCGAAACCTTCCAGTCAGCCGTGGACAGACACCACTAGTGTACCGAGTAGAGTCATTCAGTTAACGGCCGGACGTTTGCTTTACCGAAAAGCGGCGAACTTAACCAACCAGCGGCCAAGAGTTGTTTTAATTGAACCGAAGGTAAAGCAGTCAACCAGCAGCTGCCAGTTGTTTTATCCGACTTCAAAGGAATCGGTCAGTCGGAGGCTTGAACTACATAAACTTCCAGAAGCCCCGGTTAGATAAGTGCTCTGTACCAATGAGCTTCTTTTGATGGCTTTGACTTCGATGATCCATTGACCCATGGGAAAGGTTCGTTTTGCACAGCAAACGAGACGATTCGAAGACAGAGGTGTTTTCTCACTGAGGCTAGTGAGACGGAATAGAATAATGACCAAAACCCGTACTGTTGACACCAAATGGATGGAACTCTTCGGAGCTGCGAAACAAGACATTGCTTCGTGGTCGCCTTTACGGAAAAAGTTTGGGAAAACCAATGTAAAGAGAAGCAACAGCCTTGCCACTGCGCCAGCTGTGCTTGGAGGTGGCAAAGCATGATGAAATGTTTCATGTCAAGGCCACGGGAGGCGATATTGATGAACCCTCTGTTGAGCGAAAGCCGGTGATTTGGTACTCGTAAACCGTTAGTGGTTGAATCGTTATGCTTGAGGTGATGTTAGAGGTAAGAAAGGATGTGAGAAGATGGATCGATGGTGTACACGAGGCTGTGGAAGATAACGGAGGGTATTTGTGAACGTGATGAGGATCAGGCCACTCCAGGCGGTGATTGGGATAGAGAGCTATGCTATTTCAAACCGTGGTGGACTATAGGCGATGGTTTAGTTGGAAGAAGGGTGTTATCCGATAGAATGTGATGAGCCTGCCTGAACCGTGGAGGAGCCGTGAAACCTTGGGAATCATCGGGAAGTGGAATGATAATTTTGGCGGCTGGTGATAGCATTCACTTATGGTTACCCTAGATAAGACCGTAGAATAAAAGAGTATGTTACCAGGGGCAACCACTAAGAGGGTTGGCTGTAATACATTGTTGAAACGGAATCCCCAACGAGAAAACCTAGGATCGAATAGTCTCCGACTGAAGCTTTGGTGTTGCATAAATACTCCGTTTCATTATTAGTAGGTTAGCGTTATGTTGTATAGATTGGGTGGCTGGTACGAATTTTTGTTGTAAGTAGCATACTGCAGGCGGAGCAACGCCGGTACGGCCGCTGGTTCGGTAGCAATGAAGGGCAAGAAATACGATAGGTCTGGTTCAACAGTTCACACAGAGGTGAAGTGCTGCATGCAGTCTGAAAACAAATACAGTTGGGCGGACATGGTAATAAAACTAAGTCAGTAGCAGGGAAAAATTAGGGCTACAGGCCATCTCCGAAAATAGTGTAGACGGCTACAGTACAGTAACTTCGCTGCAGAGCTATGTTCGCAGTAAGGCTCTCATTCGGTATTGTCATAAAATGGGACACGCCATGGAAACTCACTCGGTGAACAGTATCCTAGGTCGGTTGTGGACAGCTTCCGGAAGGGCCGCACTAGGAATGGCCAAGTCCGAATGCAAAGCGCTGGGGTAGGAGGGTTACTAAAGTCACCGGCATCAGCGGCCAAAGTAATAGAAGGATAGTGGCCATTTTTGGGAACCTTTATGGGTTACTTCGACCCTCTCACGGTTACCAGAAGTACGACTATCGGGAAACGATACCACTGTCCAGTGACTTACCTGAAGACGCGAGCGGATCTTCTAGATGTGGAGCCCACCATGAACGTCGGATAATTTCGGACGGTGTCGCAGCTTTTTGTTGGCAGTAGGAGTACTCCTACAAAGTCTTTTAGAACAGTGCGTCCAAACCCTTCGGAGCCCAAAGGGAAGCGGAAATTGGTGGCGGATTCTAGGCAAGATTCAGATTCAGAAAGAAACCAACAATGATGATGTGAGGTGGCATTTTCACCGTCCGCATGCAACTTAAGGGGCATACTTAGAAGACCGATAAGTTCCGCAAAGAGAATAATAATGGCCCTGATAGAGTAACATTCCTGGGACGACCAGAAAGATTGCATTGCTAGCGGAAGTGGAAAGAATCCGTAAAATAGACCATTCGTACTCGTTGCGTCCAGCAAAACCAGTAAGATGGATTAGACCTCTAAATACCTACTTAAACAAGGACCCAGCGAAGCCGAGGAACTGCCAATAAAGGTGAGATACATCCAGCTCCGAGGCTGAAAATAGGCTAACTACCCTGCACGAAGGGTCTTGCAGACGGTGAACAAGGAAAAACCTGCCAAATCTACATTCCAGACAAAAGTCAATTACCGAGAAGAGGTCTTTTGGGCCAGGAGGAGTGGCACCCCTGGGGCTGCTTTCGGCACGCGACCTTCAGTAATCTTGCTGTTTGATGTTCGATGGATTTTCTAAGGTGGAGTCGCCCGAGCTGCTCAAACTAAACGGAGCGGAGCGAAGCTGAACTCTTTTCTGCGGTCCAGTTGTCTATCTCTCAGCTCACTGGAAACATCAAAGTGAAGTTACTGACAAGATTTTAACTCCGAACTCTCTCCTATTTTACCATGGCCTTTTTGTTCAGAAGACCACCTTCCAGCTCCCTGATGAGCTTCGGGCGACAAGGTGACCACGAAATCTGGCAAAACGGGGCTCTATTCTCGCGCTCATGTACCGCTTGAAAGCCTCTAGACTCCCAGCAGGACAGGCACACTTTGGAAAACGGCCACTTGTGTCAGCATAGTAGTGATAAAAGGGTACGGAGAGTGTTTTCGGGACGTCACAAACGTTTGTCTGTCTGAGAGTGGTGACGGGCCGGGTGAGGTCTGAAATGGTAACACTACACAAGCATATACGATCCAGAGTCGATTGATCAGGTTGCTGAAGGTCTTGGAGAACAGTGGTAGTGTGGACAGCGCCTGGTGGACAGCGTATTGCATTTCTTTTCAGGGGCACCCGCGAGGGGAATGACTAGAGCAGCTCCCGATGCGCTGAGCATCACCGAGATTGACTGAAAGGAGAAACCAGATACAAAAATGCATTCTGGGTGGGTCTCAGCTGTAGGCCAACCGCTGGAGGGGAACAGAAATTCAGAAGTCAAAAGCTTGATCGATGATGCTACGAGTCTCCAGAATTAGTTGGAAGATAGTTAGACACGTTAGATTACCATGGGCATAGGCTTGGGGGGGCAGTGATAGGGTCGAGTAAACACTGCAATATAGAGAAATACGAATGGAGGGTAAGTAAGGTCTTGGGGGCTTGGCTGGTCAAGTGTTTCTGATGCCGAAGGAGCTATGAAGGTTGTCGTTTCGGCTAAAGTCATTTTCATAAGGCTATGAGGTAGCACTTCTGCGAATCCTCACTGGGCCAGTGGAAGCAGCGGATTTACTTTTATCTACGTGGGCCGCTTCTCCTTCTTGGAAGATTCTCCTAATTGTATTCTGATGACCTTATTTGACGTAGCCCAAAAAATACTTTGATGATTTCTGAAAAATTCAAAAGCTGATAATTCTTCAGAAAACTGGATGAGTAGCAGGCCGGTGTTACGTATTGGTCACTTTCACAGCCTAATACAATATTGTTTGTGACAGGCCATGCTTTTTGAGTCCAATATGGTGATTTTAGGAATCTGCATGTGCGATCTATCCGAAATTTGACAGAATACAACACTGATGGCGCTTTTTATACGTCTGCAAACTTTGGAGGTGACTGCATCTACACAATGGTAGGCTTTGAGAAGGCCTTCGGGGTCAGTTCGACTTGTTAAATTAGCAACGATTGTCAGTAAATAAATCCTTGATGGAGAGTTCTCAGTATATTGCCATCTACTATATAGGTCGTTAGTCCTCAGTTCTATGTCACTGAGTATGTTCTGCCCAGTGTATACGTCAACTGTGATTCGGGTCAATTATTGACAGCTGCAGTCACTTCGGCATTCGTGCTTTCTTAATTCTGGAAGCCCGAGTGGTTCACTCTGGATCAGATGCACAATAAGTTTAGGTTACAAAGGTAGATGTTGGCTTTGGGTCTGAAACAGTCAACCGCAATTTTATAAAAAATTTCAGGTCCTATCTGGGCCATGCAAAGTTTTACTGACAGCTATACTTCGGAAACGAAAAAATATGTGAACAGACCGCAGAGCCTCTTAATCAACAGAAATAAGCTTTTGAGTAGACAGGGGTTTTATACTTGATATGTTACTTTGCTTGTGATGACGGTGATTAGGGCTCGCATCTCAGAGTTGACCGTCATATCGATGATTGTGCTGGCGGTCTTCTCATTTAGTTTGGAATGGCAGAAAAAATTATTTGGGTTTTTCTGATTATTGAGGCTAACCTTTAACACAGGAAATCCAAAGAAAATACGGGGTAACTCAAAAAGCTAAGAAGAATGCACCTGGTTACGAGGTACAGTGAAGCACACATACATACATACCTGCGTGACTGTTCATTTTCTGCAGGTGGTTAGCCCAAATTATAGAAAGTAGCCAGATGGATGGGGCCTAAAGGAAAACATGATTGATTCAATCGTTTCATGGTACAAGATTAGCAGTTTATAAATTGAAATACATATGAAAACCAGTTTTGCAGCAAAAAAGACCAACAGATGACAATCAAAGTTCAACAGCTATCAATACTAGCAGCGATCACGGCGAATGAATTATGGGCTTAAGCCAGTCAGGGCACAGTCTTAAAACTGATGTGGAAACAGGTGTGTTCAAAACGAGCTGGATGAATTATGCCTTGAATTTCGGACATTCTTTGGTGAGTTCACATTTATGGAAGAGGGGCATGAATGAGAAATATTTAGCAAGGATCTTCTCCACAGGTGAGACACTGCGTGATAACATTCCTGCTGAAACCTTTTTTCTCGTTTATTGTCAGACCCTACTGTATCACCACCATTCTGAAACTTCCGCTGATGCTCTGCATGGACGAGAACAATTATACATTTTGGAGTCCGTTGTGCCCACGCCCAATGAACAGAATTAAGGTAATTATACACTGCGGAACTTGTACTTCGGATCAGCTTCCAGTACGAGCAAGGGTAAGCATGCGTTAAAAGTAAGCAAAGCCCTGAATCATTAATAATCCCATGTAGAGCTAACTGTGTGTGATTGATAGAGACGAATAAGCGGAGCTTGACACCAACAGGTATCGCGACTGCCACTGAAAGACGAATGTGTTTGAAAAGAACCACGAGCCAGAGTCAGTGCCACGTGGGTAAACGCCACAGCAGGAGTATTTTTTCCGTGCACTCAGTCACACTCATTCACTCACTCACACAAGCATACACGCATACATCTGGACGCCTGCTTGTTTACCATTCATCGTGTAATCGGAACACCTGAATTTGTCTCCACTTACAATTGTGCCTTTATATCCACCACAAGGTTCGTGATTGCGAACTGTCGAAGAAAAAGGACTGCGGACTGTTTCAAATGAACTAATTTGTTGGCATCCCCAATGAAATATATGTGTGGTGGTACATAGTGTACAGTCGAGCAGATCCCACCTTCCATCGTCAGCAGGTATAAGCAATGACAGCGAGAAAGAAGTAGGTGTGAGGAGTCAACTCATGGATACCGAAAATTTAACATTGCTGGGCTTGGATGGATTTTCGTGAGCGGAGTAACTATAGGGTGAGGAAAACCTTCCGAGAACACCATTACAGTTTGGGTTAACGGAAATACCCCATTTTATATATATCCTTCGAGTCTCGTACCACCCATATATTTTTTTGTTTAGTTTTTTTCAACCACGTGCATAATTAAATGATATATTTGTTTATTCGCTTTCGAAACTATCTTGCTGCAACTTGATCATACCTGTGTGACTCTCGTGCTCGTTTTCCCTCTCCTTGAACTCAGCTCTTATTGCAAGTCTTCGTGGTCGTATCTCCACTGTTTGCTTATATTTGCGAAGATGCTTCTGTCGTGACCCAGTATGGAAGAAACTGGGAATCATTCTCGATTTGGTTTTGAGACTCGTGTTTATTAGCTACTTGTTGCTCTAACTTGCCTCGTATTGGGGACTTCAGCCCACAATACACAGATTGGTTATTTGAGGCATATACACCAGGAACTCAGGGGTAGGGTCTTCACGGTGGAAGCCTTCGAATGCTCTGATTCAACACATTGGGAAAGATACCAGATACAATACTGGTTTTACCCCGGTCTTGTTGGGCCTACTGATAGCGAACCATAAAAAGTAGCGGAAAATCAGGCTTATCCTCAAATGGGATGGGGGCGATCATGTGGATGTTATAATCGCTGCGCATAGTTCAGCCCCAAATGGTCTCCAGGGTGCTTAGAATCCTCATAAATACAGACACTACTGGGCCTTACTCTAGAGCCTTGGATAATGAATGGGATAAAGCGGAAGATTCTAGATTAGAGGAAAGCTGGCAGGTGAATGAAAAATTTTCAGTCAGTCTACAAATTGAGTCTGCTCCTTTGAAGCGACGAAAATGTGACTGCGGAATGGTATAGTGAGGGGCTGCGGCGGACAGAAAGAAACCCTGGGGACCACATTAAAGCACTCCTTAAAACCTTCGTGGGTCTTAGGTTTGGATTCACTGTGACAAGAACAAAAATGAGACGGTGAACCTGTTGCTCTCTACGAGCATATCCATGAGGTGAAGTTGGCCCAGAGTATCAAAGAGCATCCAAGGGAGTACTGAAGTTACCCGAAGCCTAAGGATTCTTTAAGGGGTGTGGCAGGACCACGGACTACAAATGACCATAGAGTGGCAGAAGATAACCAAAGTAAAGGGGTTTTCAGTTTGATCACTTAGGCAGCCTGTGAAGAATAGGTAATCGCGCACAATGAGGTTCTTTGAGATGGCGACTCTTTCATAGGTCCACAAGGATTAATTTATAATATTAGTTTATTTTGAAGACGCCAAAACCATGCCATAAGTGTGATCAAGTTTTTAACAAGCTACAAAATGGGACAGAAAAAATGCGTGAAAAAAATTAGAAAATGCATGACTAACGTGGAGTAGGTAGGCTCAGAAGCAAAAGAAAAGAGAGGTGGATGTTTGCACATCAAGGAAAAATGAAGAGTTTAAGCAAACCCAAGGATGGATTCAACTATGTGCCCGGTAAATTTGCAAGCCATGGTCAAACGAAGGAATTTGCTGAGCCGAATGAAGGGGGTTGGAGCCTGAGAGTTTTACATGAAAGGGACTGGAAATTGGCTTGAGAAAATATGGTAACCAGAAAAGAAGAAAAAAGAAAAAAGAAAGAAAAGG
Source organism: Fasciola hepatica (assembly GCA_948099385.1). Classification (NCBI taxonomy): domain Eukaryota; kingdom Metazoa; phylum Platyhelminthes; class Trematoda; order Plagiorchiida; family Fasciolidae; genus Fasciola; species Fasciola hepatica. Next base: position 417,801 of record CANUEZ040000130.1, read on the forward strand.
AGAACAAAATATTTGGTTGTATGGCTAGAGGTTTAATACCCGAGAATTAAATTACATTGCAGTAAAAGGGCGGCTTAAATTTGAGAAAAATGGAGCGGGCAATGCGAGGCGTAAAGAATGGGTCAGATGGCAGCAATGGTTCGGAAGGATTGAGATACGGTAAATGTGAGGCACGGATATAGACCAGGTGGACGCATATAATCTGGGGGCGGCTGCATGGTGGCAAAAGAAACAGGCCAGCAAAGAACTGTAGGATGCAGAGGATACATGCGAATATACATATGTATATACATATATGTATGTACATAAAAGAAGAGGAGGAGCAAAGAGCAATGAATTGATAGAACGCGGAATTAGCTGTGCCTGGAAAAAACAGGTATGGTTAGATCAAATGGAACAGAATAAACTTAGATAGATCGTGAAGAAATTGTCTAATACAGGTGACCGTGAGGGATTACCAGAGAAAAAGGAACCACTTAGGAAACGCAGGGCTGATTGTTGTGACAAAAGTTGACAAACGACGGAATATGAAGAGAAGGATCGGAGAAAAAACTGGTAAGTTGAACCCAACAACCTGAATGATGCAAGTGTGACATATAATGACGGTCGGAAAATAAGTGGATTGATAATAAATGGAGGTACATTGTGCAGCAATAAGATGGCTGGAGGACGCAGAGCGAATTGAAGTAAGGAGTATTGGAGTAGTGTGAAATGTCAGTGGAGAGCGGTTACTTGAAGGTGAGACTATTTTTACTGCAAAAATGCAGCAGCTGTAAAAGCAAATAACGTAGGAGAGAAATAAGAAAGCGGAGGGTCAGAAAGACCGGGTAATGGAAAATCATGTGGTTTTAAACTGTTCGCGAAAATAATGGCGTAACGATAACTTTACGTAAGACGGAATGCGGAGAAGCAGCGCGGCCTGAAAGGCCCTCCGATAGTGCCTGTGGCGGGCGACATACGAAACAGGTGAGAGTACTTACAGAAAGGAAACAGGTAAAAGATGACCAATCGAATCGTTTTTCTGCAAACGAAAGAGGATGAAAACCGAGAAGAAGAAAGAAAAAGAAGTACCCAGAGAGTTATAACCGTAATGGAACAAAAGGCACGAGAAAAATGTGCGATTTGGAGTTGGGACAGTGGAACTGGATAGCTTCTTGCCTGCAGGCGGTTGCACAAACGGAGGGAGCCAGACTCTGCTAGTCGGGGCTTTGCCTGAGAGGGAGATCAACAGAAGAATCGCGGAGTCCAGGAAAGGAAATATAGCGGGGGGGGAGATGATAAACTTGGCTGTAAAAATGCAACGAGTTATTATATGGCGATAGGTCATGGGTACGGATGGGTCCGGTGCTTAACCTTGGGAGGTACAAGATTAGAGGGTAAAAAAGATAGGACAAAGTGGTAGCTAGTGGGGTACCAACTGAATAGAGATTAGGAGCAGGCTAGGGTGACATAGGTGGTAAAGGAAACATTGCGGGCTTGGGCAGAGCAAAATGGATGGGTCGAAATTGACATCATGTCGTGAGAGCTGTCATGTCGAGAAACCGTAGGAACAACGGCAGAGTGGATTCATGTGCATAAAGAGGTAGAACGACATGAACGGGAAGTTATAAGAGTGCTGACAAGAATGATAGATGAGTGAACCGTGGTGGAACAAGAATTGTGGTAGCATGAGATCTGTAGCCGGCGGTTGTGGATGCAGAGTTTGAGCATGCATTCCGCAACCCATGCCATTGGGTGAGGCTGACCTTGCGCTGGACACTCAACTAGAAATAAAACGCTCGGTGAGGTGAACGCAAGAGGTGTGATCCATCGGCCCAGTTGCGCCCGCACATCGTTGCAGACCGCCGGCACACTCGATGTGCACCGGCAAAAGCGGAGGATTAGACCGCGCCACACACCGTTGATGACAGCACAGAGGGCAGAGCAACCACGATAAGGGTATGTGCTGCAGGGTCGGCTATTCAGGTTGTGAGAACTTAGAAAACAGATCCAGAGGAAACAGCCGTCGACAGACGGTCTTGCAGCAATATTATCTAGGGGAGCCAGCCGAAGAGATAATCGGTATAGTGCCCTGGGCGTTCGGCCGGCAATGAGGATCACTAAAAGGGGAAATGAAGTAGAGGAACGCGCTCTGGTTATGACACGGCTGAGGATCAACGGATGACTGGAACAGGAACAAAGGTGAAGCATGGGCCTACCAAGACAGCGAGCCCCCAAGAAACAAATGAGGACGTGGAAAGTGGAGCTAGGAAAAGAGACGGTTAAGTACGAGCTAAACCGTTTAAAGAAAGGGTTTGGATTCGACCTAGAGTAATAATTCAGCAAAGAGAAAAATAAATTCTGCATGATGTTACAAAAGAAACCAAGCTGGGGAGTAGGGCGGGAGCAGTACGGGTGACCTCACAACCGGATGATGAGATCAGTTAATGAGCCACCTCAAGTGGGAGAAGGGAGACTGAACATTTCATTCCAGAATGGCAGGGAGGGCGATGGAAGCAATGCGGTGGGAACCGATGTGGAAGAGAGGCAAAGTAAGCTAAAGTATATCGAGGAGCTTTGGGTCATTTGCCACCTGGGTGCACACTTCCTCAGCTTCTACGATCGCGCCCTTCGAGGAAGTCAACAACAAAATGCCATGGAATGATAACCAAGTGTATTCCCACAGGGCCCGAGTACCGAGACCACGCTCTGGCGTACGCCGAGAAAGCTTGTAGGAAAAAGCGCTTCCGATTGCCGCGTGCGCAAAGTGTACAGTTAAACGAGTGACAGACAGGGTGTGATGGACTGATCACTACAAAACTGTGCTTTAGATTTTAGTTACTGGATTGTAATTTATATATATATATATATATATCTAATGGACGAATTTGTGGGTACTTATGCGGTAAATATAGCTTCGTTGGGGTTGCCTTCGGGGTCGCAGACGTGATATAACTAAATAAAGGTAATAATTCGTGGTACAGACGAGGCATATTGACAGATAGTGGAAGGTTATACCGTGGTTTTTCTCAATATTTGGGCTCATTTGGAAGGACTGATTGCCAAGTGAAGTTTTCAGGACTCGATAAGTTGGTAAGAAAAAACAGTTGGTGGACGCAGCCATGGTTTACATAGATCGGTGGTGACGTCGAAATTAGAACGGTCATGCAGGGCATTTATAATTCCAAGACGGTCAGCCTTGAGAAGGAAGAAATTCAATTGATCTCGGGAGGCCAGGTAACTCCAAAAATCGGATTATTAGCCTAAAAGTCGAGGCCTATCTCGTAATCTTGACTTTCAGTTATGTCAACATTGAATAAACGTAGAAAAGTTGGGATGCAAAGGAGTTTATCCACCGCATGCAAGAATGTAAACTTAGAAAAAGAAGATTTGATGTGCAAAGTGAGCTTACGCCATATTCTAGAGTACGCAAAGAGAAATAACTAATTTCGTAGAAAAGACTTCTAAGAGGGTGCAGTAGTACGATACTGTCTACTACGCAATAGTTATCCAGTATCCGGGAAGATGCATAACTCAGTGAAAGAATAAGATTGCTTTGTCAGTAGTTCATACAGGAATATCGAGTTGGGCTTGATGCGACAAAGTAGTGATGAGTTAGTTTTGAGATATAAACGTCCTTCTGCGTGGCTTAAGTTTGACAACCAACTAATAAGCTGCCTTGTGAATATCCTCTGAATACTTTCAATGAAAGTCCACTCGGGTTTTGCATACTACGGGAGATTAAGGGACAATATGCTAGAAGAAGCCTGGCATGTACATTGTACATGTGAAGAATACTGTCCCTAAGCTGAAAAGATCTGAACAGAAGACAAAGACACTTCTTAGAGTTCGCCGTTTGGAAGACAACAAGTCTGACGAAATCAACTGAGCAAGAATTACTTAAGCTTTGGCCTCTTATTAAGGGCTGGCTGTCGATGGGTGAACCGCCGAGGCCTAAGAAATCTGGGGGAACCTGGCTTTTGTAGGTAAGAAGTATACACTTATCTGCGGATAATTCCATCGCCCAGGTTGAACACTATTCGTCAAGAGCGGCGGAGTCAGCACAGATTTTAGGGGAAGTGGTAGTGGGGCAGTTAGGCGAAAAAGTGTAGAATTCCTTGGTGTCGTCCGCAAGCCAAAACGGGCTTGCCGCTAAGTACTGCCGGAAGCATATGATTTATGTTTAGGAGGAAAAGAGGGAGGCTTAAAGCACTGCCTTGAATAACACCACCAGTAACGGGCCCAGGGCTAGAGGTGTGCTCATCAATCAAACCAACCTATGACTGATGAGGTGGGTAAGGTTAGGACCAAGAAAGTAGTGGATCCATAATGCCAAATGATCGTAGCTTTGGTAAGGGGTGGGGGTGAGGTACGCCTTCAAAAGCCATCGATAATTATAGATAAAGACGGACAACAGATTTCCCTGTTTTGGCTGAGTCAGTGACGAGGTTCAGAAAATTATTCTGACGATTGATGCAGGACCGTGGACGAAGTAATCCATGTTGACTGACATTAAAAGATGGGGGCTCAGTAAGTAGTTGTTATTGTGATGTTCAACTATTTTTCCCGTTATTCCGGGTAAAAAGGGGATAAGGTTTAAGAAGGAAATAATTGGATACCTCATGTAAAGTTCCCTTCTTTGAATGGGGACAACTACCGGGTGCTCCCAATCAGCAAGCTCGGTGCTACCATTAGGTGAAAGAGTTAAGTGGTTAAGCAGTAAAATAGGGAGATGCTGTGTGCCACTGACAGCAGCAACTGGCGGTTTTTCATTGAGGCCTAATCGATGGAAGGGTTTGCTATTGGACATTAGCTTAGTAATACCCCGGCTTTGGAAGGTATGGCAGAAAGCACGGAGTCAGTAACGGGTAAAGACGGGGGAGGGCAATGACAGTAGCTGAAGCCGCGGCTGAGGCAAAAAATGCATCGGAGGCTCCGGCTGTGCAAAATGGAGGGGTGATAGATGAGTTATTATCCAGAATCAGGAGTTGTAAGTCAGCCTTGGTGTCGGCGTTTCCAGGTTCGTGCAACGAAGAAAAACATTGCAATCCATTCGGATGGCTCAACGCCACGGCTTCTTGGTCAAGGAGTCGCGTATCATCTTGTCGTTGAATAGTTGTGTAAAGGGGGGTTAAACGATTAAAATTGGAGAGTCATCGGAATTTCGCAGCTACTTGAGGGGTTGATGATACTTCTTGTAGAGTGGGGAGACTGGGGACCACTTAAAGGTGGATTTTGAGAAGTATAGAACAGTTTGTTTGGACGGTCGGAAAAGAAGTAATAGAAAATATCCGCAGCAATCTGAGGGTCATAGGTGAGAAACTGGTCAACCTAGCCTTTTTGGCGAATGAGCGTGATTTGAGTAGCCCAATTTTGCACAGGAATTTATTGTTGGATGGTGTGCGGAATTAGGAGGGCCATTAAGGGGCAGATGGCACACAATAATTTTACAGCCAATGTCGGGGACATTTTATGTTACTGACAAGCCAATGAGGGGCATTTTTGAGTGAATATCAGAACTAGTACGTCTCCACTTCTGGTAGGTTTGGAAACATATATGCAGGCGCCAAGATGAATAATGGTAATCAGGTCCATATGATGGGAGGAGTCGAAGGGTTAGGCAAACAAAGATGAGGGAGATTAACATCACCCGCCATAAGCATGACTCCGGAGAGGAGAAAAGTGAGGAACTCGAAGGATCCAATGCAACGTAGAAACAGGAAGCTAGGGGAACTCGGTGGGCAATACACAGAAACAGTGTAAGAAACAGTGATCTAGAGGCTGATTAAGAACTAGAGAGAATCGGGAGGCGAATCGAGAGCCGTATGCAAGACAGGGGTCGTCGTATGTATCTTCTTGTTATGGGCTAAACACCCACTGTGAAGGTGTGGTCTGACAAATCGTTTGACGGACGGTTTGATATCACAGACAGATGGTGTGTCAGTACCAGTCCCTGCCAAGTTTACGAAACCACGACCGACAGGACAGCCAATCAGTGGCGTGAATTGATAAAAGAGACGAATCCCACCAGCGGAATTCAAGCGCTCAGGTGGAGCCGCCAACACCAGTCGCACCAGAGCATTTTGTGGGACGAGTGGACGGGTGTGAGGATAAACTATTTATTATTTATCTTATGCGAATAAAACGAAAAGATTCTGAGGCAGACCGGAGTTATTGCCAGAGTCAGTGGGACGGAATAAATAACAACCACATAAGAAAATGATGCACAAGCACAAGACAGAAATAGGTGGTCCAGAGTGCTGGACCAGGTTTTATCCAGTCGGATAAAATAAGGCCTTAGTACTCCGGAAACAAGGCACAACCAGACCCATAAAGTGGCCCATTGGACGGGCAACAAGCTAAAAGTTCCGGCGTGCACTAAAGAACGGTGAAATTCAATGGAAAATAGGTGAAGGGTTTTGTATTGAAACAACGCCCTTCACGTTTACGTCTCGGGGTGACACCGAGCGCGATACTAGCCAAGGGAGCTGAACGTTCATTCGTCCCCGAGAAGAGTAGTCAAAAGTGAGTCTTGCAATTGGTGGAAACCAAACGTCCTCACTGCAGGGGGACAGGGAATGCACAGCCCTGTGGCATCAAGCGACATACAAACTGCCTAAAGCCAGGTGCACATTGGTTGTATATTTCTACGGTAATTTTTGGTCGTGAATTCACAAGTTCGAGCTGAGTCAGTACCAGATCGCTGCAGCAACTCCTCCCTCCCAAGAAAAGGACTGTCGAAGTGATACTTCGATCTAATTCAAGGCTTACCGCACGCAGGTCTCATTAGCACCAAAAGTTTCATGTGAAATCGGTCGTCTAGAGCCATGTTTCGACGCCAAAATCCTCTTGCGCAGCCGGCGGAGAATTGATAAAATGCCCATGGGCTTATATGTCATCTACAAGGCCTTCATCCAGGTGCAGGAAAACTATGCATATGTACCTCAATAAATAATCCAACACGACTTTCCGGAGCTTCCTCTAACCACCGTGCCCGTACATGCGATGGAAAAGGAAAGTGAAACAAGTGAGCAAATGGCGACGAGTAAAACGAAAATAAAGGAAACGACCCTGACCTGTTGGCACAATAAGCGAGTTTTAAAATGTCAAGAATGTTTTTGGTTTTCAAAATGAATATGTAGAACAGTAAACAGTAAAACCTACATTATTGGGATTGAAAAAATGAATGTTATCTACAGGACGCTCCGGCCAATGTATATGACGACCAGATGGCGTCGTTTGCTTCGGCTCCACGGTTTTAGGCTGCGCTGGTTGAGGCTCGGAGGCGGCCTCTATGATGGGTGAAGAAACTATCGCGGGACTGTCGTTGGGCGGTGATTCCTTTTCTAGACTACCGTCATGGTGTCCAACCTTAAGACCGTTGACCGATATAGTTTCATGCTTACCGTTTCGGTCACTAGGGTAAAGTCTATCACTTCGTTCGAGCACTTTGTATGGATCTTCACAAGGCTACCGTAGAGATATTTCAACGCTTTCTACGCATATGAAGACGCACGCACGGGTGGACAACTTGGTGGAATGTGGGCTAATCAAGGCTGCGGTCGCGGAGAGTGCATTTGCGAACGGCGCATATGTGCAGCCAACTGTTGAGCATATGAAGCGCAACCGTCGTCGTTCACGCGACCTATGGTAAAGTAATCCCCGGGTAACCGAAGAGTTTGGTCGAAAGGCAATTCCGCAGCTGCCGCAATAATGTCTTTCTCACAGGCGATAAGGAAATCTACGAGAACGATTGGGAGTGCCTGAATCCATTTAGAGCTTCCAGCCGACGGTGAAAACGCACAACCATATCGCTGTCTGCTGTGTGATACGCTGTCCTACGAGAACGATGACAGCCTGACATACGCAATGTTTCTCCAAACAGGTGTGACCCAAAATTTCTCCGCGATTAGTAGCTACCGTGGCAGGGCAAATTATAATAGAACCCAACCCACATAAAGCAGCCATTGTGGTTTCTACCTCGACAAGTGAAATGGGAACAGCCTCTGCCCAAAGCACAAAACTGTCGACCCTATTAAGAAGACAACGGAAACTCATGCGGAGGCTGGGAAGACCAAAGATATTCTTCTGTTTTTTGCTATTAAAGTGGCCCAAGGGAACTGCAGCGGACAGCACCACGAGACATATTGAAAGCCACAGCGTATTCAAGGCAGGGCGACACAGCTCCGCAGAGGGGACATCCAGCCTCCTCCACCCGATACCTTATTAATTCGCCACCTGGCATCGGTGGCAACCCAGATGGTTTTAAAATAAAATGCCAAAACACCAGAAGTCATTCAAAACGTGATTGTTCATTTCTTATCAATCCCCGATCACCGGATACGTCGAAGCCAGTTTTCGGCCCCCCAGATGGCGCTCGGTGCAATATTATTGCCTTGCTTTTCTTTGCATGCCTTGATGTTTGCCTCCAGTTGCTTCGCCATTTCACGTATTCTTCGCACCTTTGGCATTCCTTAATGGTGCTCTTATCGGCACTTTCACCTCTGGCTGGCCATCGATAACGTCCTTTCCTGATTTTGAAACCTAATCGCAACTGCCGTACTGACCATCTCTAACTTTGTTCACTCAAACACTGTCCATGTTTTTGTACTATTATACTATCACTGCACTTTGTGCAAAATTAATGCTTCATACCTGTGTTTACCTCTCACCGCTACGTGTTGCTATGTTCCATGATCATACCTTTTGCATGCGTCTTGAAAGCAATCAAGAAACCACTATTATTATCCATATGGATCAAGAACAACGGGGGCCCTAGTGCCGCCCTCTGAGACACCCATCAGCCTATCCTGGCTGCACTGGGTAATGCTTCCTCAACACCAACGGAAGAGGTTATGCCGATGAGGTATACTCTAACTTATTTTAGACGCTTTTCTGCATTCCTGATGCCCTTTATATTGTGAACCAGCAGTCTGTAGCTCGCCGAGCGGAAAGCCTTCTGGCAATCAGGGCAACGCAATTCAACCCTTTCATCTACGTCAAGTCGGCCGGCCACTTAGTCCAGAAGTGATGAGGTTCGCTTGACAGGATATGCTCTCTGCGGAACTGTGCTGCCTTACCTTGATTACTCTGTGGCTTTCAACATGTGTCGTGATCCTGTCTGTTGAAGCCCCCTCGGGTTACTTTATTACCAAAAACTGGAAGTAAATGTGCCTGCAGGCGGATGCACCTCATCTATTGCCTCATTTGTTGACGGGCGACACTTCGTCCTTTAACCAGGCAGAAGGCATAGTGGCGGGGCCTGGTCACGTGCCGACCGAAAGTGCTTGCTTGCTCGACGCTGTGCTCACCAGCGGAAGCAAGCTGAAGGGTGGGGGAGTAAAACACATCAGGTGAACCGCAGTGTTCATACCTGTATAGAAGACCTTCGAGAGCTGCTGGTGAACGTGTCCCCCATTGGGTCTAGCAGCGAAATACCAACGATATCCCTTCTATCGGACGAACAGAGAAAACGCAAGTCGGTTTACAGATGCAAGGTGTATTCTATATATCGTGGCACCGAAACAGTACCGATACGAGAGATACACCGAACGGAAAACGAAACGCAACGGCTGTGCAGGAAGCGAACCGCGAGCGTGTACAATCGGCGAACGACCGAAAGTAAAGGTGATTTAAAACGAGGTCGACGGAAACCTCGAAAAAGTCAGTCCAGTGAAACATACGCAACCGGAGAACACAATGAGGTCGATGACAAACATCAAAAAAGATCTCAGAGAAAATAAACCCAAAATGGTGTCTAGAAAACAGTCATTTTCTCAAAACGATCGAGGTCACTTCACCTGTCCGTCTGAAGAACGTGCCTGATGTACAATGTAAAAACGATCTCAATATTTCTCTAATCTAGAGCCCCTTCAAACGCCTGGACGGTCCCGGTTCATTAACTCCTCTCTAAATCTACTTCAGTAGTTTGCAACCTTATGGCTAAAGACGAGAGATCCAGTCGTCAATCCAGATTGGATTTTTCGAGAACTTCTTCCCTTGACCTCTTTTTCAGGGGTCTGAGGCCTTTCAAAAAAGACTTTCCAGCCTGAGCCTAGAGAAACCTCCCAGTGGCCTAACGGTCTCCTTAAGATACCCCAGTGGTCTCCTCATTTCCGTAGAGAAATTCCAAGTTCATGTAGCCTCTGCTTCTAGGCTTTGGCCAGCTAATCTTCGATCACACGCATTGCAAAAAGCTTCGAGTTCTTCAAACTGGCAGCGCCCCCTTTTGTAGAGGGGAACCTTATCTCAACACCGTTTTTAAAACAGGTCTAACCACGGACACCTGCTTTGTCATAAAAAACATTGGTTCTCGCAAAACAAGGCCTACCTCAATCTGAAGAGCTCACCGCTTGCCTTCTATGCAGCTGGAGCACACCGGTCCTAACAATAAGGATCAGAAGTCACTGAGATCCAAAGGTCTTGAACTCTGTTCACTGTGGCCATAGCAAACAGGACTTGGTCGTGTACAACCGCCGAGCTAGCTGCTGTCCGTGAAAACAGAGGGCGCGTCCCAGTATCAAGACTTACGTCCCACAGATGTGCCCAGGTTAGAATGGCAATTATGTCTCTGATCAGATCGTTTCACCTCTGAGCCCCTACCGATTTGACACTATCCGCGTGAACGCAGCTTGGTGACGGGAGGGCTGAGGCTAAATCATCCGTAAACAAAAGCAGCTATGGTGGGCCCAGTACAAATTCATGCGGTACTCCACTGGTGACGTTTTCTGATCCAGAGCTTTCGACACTTACTCTGACGTGAAACATTCTGCCGGTGAGGGATTCCTTTAGCCAATCCTCAATCTTTCTATTTATAACGAACAATCTCATCTCGATGAGTAGAAGCCGATAGTTAACTGAGTCAAGTGCACTGCCGAGATCAAGATGATTCACTCCTCCCTTTCACCTTCAATCCACTTTGGAAGATACTTGGTCTGGAGAGGTCAAGGGAATGGCTAAGCTTGATCCCTTGGTTGAACTCTATACCCGGCCGGGCACGGCAAAGGGTTCGTTAGCATTTGCTTACAGACTTGTGCTCAGAGTAGCTTCTATGATAGTTTTCCTAGAATGCTGGTTAAGGTAGTAGGTAAGTGGTCTCCCCTTACCAGAGCAGGGTCCCCCTTCATGTACAGTCATCATCGCCGCCTCTCTCCGGTCTGTGGCAACAATGAGTGGTCCAGAAAGGCCCTATTCAAACAATATCCTAACTGAAGTATATGCCACCAGCTTTGTAGCGACCTGGGAATGACTCAGCTTGAACTTCTGAATTGAGGGCCAAAAATTACCGTAGACGAATATAGTCAATATGCACGTAGATTTAGCCAGTTTGTATGCCTGAAACAATGGGTCCCCTTTATCCAAATCATCAGAACAAAGAGAAGACATAGGTCGCGAGATGCAAGCATTTCATTTGCTCTTGTCGACCACGGGGGTAAAAAGTGTCAGTATATATACGTGGTAGAGTAGGAGGGAAAATGCAACAACAAAATAAGCACAGTCGAAAGTTCTTATAGTAAGTACGTTGGGAAGAGTGAAGTCTGGCCTATTAACGCCAAAGTAAACAAACAAGGCAAGCAAGCTACAAACAAGCGTTCACTTCGAGGACCTTCATGATTAGGTTAAGAACATAATGCCCACGTCATCCGACAAACCCGGATGGTTCAAGGCCAGGCTGGCTGATAATTCTGAACCATGCCTCTCGGATCCCATACGTCAGTGAGGTTGTTTGTCACAAGACGTCGGGTGCAGAATTGCCTTTCGACCAAACTCTTCGGTTACCCGGGGATTACTTTACCATAGGTCGCGTGAACGACGACGGTTGCGCTTCATATGCTCAACAGTTGGCTGCACATATGCGCCGTTCGCAAATGCACTCTCCGCGACCGCAGCCTTGATTAGCCCACATTCCACCAAGTTGTCCACCCGTGCGTGCGTCTTCATATGCGTAGAAAGCGTTGAAATATCTCTACGGTAGCCTTGTGAAGATCCATACAAAGTGCTCGAACGAAGTGATAGACTTTACCCTAGTGACCGAAACGGTAAGCATGAAACTATATCGGTCAACGGTCTTAAGGTTGGACACCATGACGGTAGTCTAGAAAAGGAATCACCGCCCAACGACAGTCCCGCGATAGTTTCTTCACCCATCATAGAGGCCGCCTCCGAGCCTCAACCAGCGCAGCCTAAAACCGTGGAGCCGAAGCAAACGACGCCATCTGGTCGTCATATACATTGGCCGGAGCGTCCTGTAGATAACATTCATTTTTTCAATCCCAATAATGTAGGTTTTACTGTTTACTGTTCTACATATTCATTTTGAAAACCAAAAACATTCTTGACATTTTAAAACTCGCTTATTGTGCCAACAGGTCAGGGTCGTTTCCTTTATTTTCGTTTTACTCGTCGCCATTTGCTCACTTGTTTCACTTTCCTTTTCCATCGCATGTACGGGCACGGTGGTTAGAGGAAGCTCCGGAAAGTCGTGTTGGATTATTTATTGAGGTACATATGCATAGTTTTCCTGCACCTGGATGAAGGCCTTGTAGATGACATATAAGCCCATGGGCATTTTATCAATTCTCCGCCGGCTGCGCAAGAGGATTTTGGCGTCGAAACATGGCTCTAGACGACCGATTTCACATGAAACTTTTGGTGCTAATGAGACCTGCGTGCGGTAAGCCTTGAATTAGATCGAAGTATCACTTCGACAGTCCTTTTCTTGGGAGGGAGGAGTTGCTGCAGCGATCTGGTACTGACTCAGCTCGAACTTGTGAATTCACGACCAAAAATTACCGTAGAAATATACAACCAATGTGCACCTGGCTTTAGGCAGTTTGTATGTCGCTTGATGCCACAGGGCTGTGCATTCCCTGTCCCCCTGCAGTGAGGACGTTTGGTTTCCACCAATTGCAAGACTCACTTTTGACTACTCTTCTCGGGGACGAATGAACGTTCAGCTCCCTTGGCTAGTATCGCGCTCGGTGTCACCCCGAGACGTAAACGTGAAGGGCGTTGTTTCAATACAAAACCCTTCACCTATTTTCCATTAAATTTCACCGTTCTTTAGTGCACGCCGGAACTTTTAGCTTGTTGCCCGTTCCATGGGTTATTTTGGGGGTTAATTGATTACCTGGTATCCGGATTACTAAACTGGTGAGCCCTCGGTCCTCACTGATATTTTTTACACCTTTGGGCGCCGGTGTATCATTTTCTCGACTTTAGCCCCTGGCTGCTGAAATTTTAAACCGGTTCTTTTACGTTTCTATCATTGCAATGGTTTCTTCATTTTTTCAATAAGTTTTTTACTTTATCTTATTTTCAATATGAGCGACCGTGAATGTTTTGACGCCGAGATAGTTGTTCCTTCCTTTCCGTTCTAACCGCTCAAGATAAAAACCTTGATTCACACAGTTAGAATCAACCTTTCGCTCTGCGCAGTATGAATAAGGTAGGTAGAAGGTATTTCTACGTGATCACATTTCTTCCTCCACACATCGTCCACGGGGTACGCGTTGGAATCAGAAGGACTTAAACCTCACCAACTCATTAAAGCAGTGGTTATTAGCCAGACTGTTATTTCCGCCAAACAGCGTATTGTCCGTTTGTTTGCAGGGCTCGGCGGTCGCAAACCTGAGCAGCAGATTCGGCACACGAGGACTCTTTTAGGAACTACTAAGATCAATATTAGCTCCATGAAATAGAATTGGCTCCAAAGACATCCCAGGGAATTTCAGAAGTTTCTTTGTGTGTTTACAAGGGAACGTCTGGAAAAGCTTGCCGAGACTGCTGACAAAATTCCGTAGACCTAAGAGTCAAGGGTTATTCGGGCCATTTCCTCACAAACTGAGCCTGCTGTTGCCTCTCTAACAGCCGCTGTTCACGATCTTGCCAAGAAGGCCGAGGAAGTCAGTGTGTCCTTAGTTGGCCGCCTAATCAAGTCATCACCTAACAGAAAGAGTCACCCAAACAAATCTTCCAGTAGAAACAGTATAATAGTTCTGGTTCAGCCAACACTATTGGATAACATTCGTTGGTATTATCAGAGGTATCGTTCGAAGGCGTGCTACTGCACTCCGCCTTGTTCCATGGCCTCAACCAGTCAGTGAAACGAGGACACCAGTGCCTAGGTTCGACGGACACCACTGGCCGGAGAAGTCGCCTAGTCTACACAACCGATCATAAATCGGGGACAGGCTACTTGGTCGACACGGGCGCTAAAATTATTGTGCTCCCTTATTCGGGTCACACTTGAGGTAGGTTCCTCTACTCCGAAATACCTGCCGCTAGTGGTACTCCCTTACAGACATATGGACCAATTTCAAAAACAGGACTTTTGTCTTCGTTGCAACTTTCGTTGGATTGTCTCGATTGCATGTGTTCAGAAAGCCTATCTCCGTATTGATTTCCTGCATCACTTTGACCCCAGGATAGATTCTTACCGCAAAGTAAGGGTGGGTAGTGTAATAACCTGCCTGTGAATGGAACCCCAGTTGACCCAAATCCGATTAGTCCTGTTATCATTCAAACGACCGGCTCGCACATGTTCGGTGATACATCGATCTAAGGTGTCCATCTGACATCACCTCTTTGGTGATAAGAGAATCATTGGGGAACAGCGATCATGGAATCCCTCGTGAGATGTTCACTGTGGTGCACAACAAACCAGGGTCCAGGTGGGTCCGGAATTACGCCAGAGTGAATGAGGGTCAACCGAGGGTAAAGGCACGAAGCAAATGTTGTTGACCGGCAGTCTCGGTGCCATCTGTGGAGGATAGATGGAGGGCGATAAGAGCCAGGCTAATACGCTTGACAGATGAGTTCGCTCCGTTAACACTACAAAGAAACAGAAGCCGGCAGCCTTGTTGGAAGCCCAGAATTGCAAGAGCATAAACTGTTCGTAGAATGCTATGAGCTCACTACAAACTTCATAGCATGAAATACGCATGAGCTGCTTGCAAGACAGTCAGAAACGGGCATGAGCCCTGCAACGAGAAGCAAATTGGGGAATGAGATGAAACTATCCAACAATGTGAAGGCAGACCCAGAGAAGTTCGCTTATGCGCAGCCCAAAGAAACGACACGTGAGAGCGCAGGTACCCTGGAAGTGTCCAGTGGAGGCACTGCCCTCGATGATAAAGACGGGGAAAAAACCTTAATTGCGACCTTTAAGAGCGTATATCGTCAGAACCATATGCTTAGTGCAGTGGGATCCGATTAAGGGAGTATGCCAGTGCTTCCGGATCTTATTTTAATTGTGGACGAGGTGCACTTCGAACTCAGATCTTTGGGCAAGCACAAAGCAGCCGGGCCAGATACAATCCACCCGGCGGTTGTGCAGCCTCTTTTCGATAACTTATCGGGGGCTATTACCAAGCTGTGCGACGCGCCTCCATGAAGTGCTAGGGGATTTGCTAAGGGCCATTGTCGTAGAGATTCATAAGACAGGATCTAGGCATAAGGCGGAGAATGAGTGACCGGTCAGCCTAACATCAGAGTTGTGCAGGTGCTTGAAGCGCATAATCAGAAAGCAATTTTGCCTGCATCTGGTTACTACCTACCTACTGACATTTGCACAACATGGATTTGTTAAAAATGATCGTGTTTGACAAACCTGCCGGTGTTTTTATACGAGACCACAAGACGAACAGATGAAGGTACGACAGTGGAAGTTTGTTATTTGGATTTCAGTAAGGCTTTCGACTCTGTGGGTCATTGCCCGCTGGGCTATAAATTGCAGATCTTTGGGATAAGCGGGTAAGCAAGATATTGGATAAAACACTTCCTAGGGAATCTTAGCTTCCGTGCCAAGGTGGGTGATTATCTACCGAGACGGGAGAGTGTTACTAGTGATATATCGCAGGGTTCAGTACTAGAGTCTTTACTTTTTCTCTTTTATATAGATGACCCAGCAGAAAAATTGAGTAAACCGTGTTTCATATTTGCTGACGATGTGAAGATAACGGGGAGCGATTTAGCACAGGATATAAACGCGTTGCTCAAATGAGCACAACTATGGGATTTACTGCTGAATCTCGCCAAAAGCCAAGTTTTGACCACTAACATAGACGAAACGAGCAGTATCCCGATTATTAGGGTGTCGGAGGTAAAAGGCCTACTTACAATAGTCTTACAGGACTTCAGTCGCTCAAGGCAGTGCCAGGGAGCTGCCAGTATGGCAAAAGGGGTATTATTATGGCGTGCAATACTACCGTATGCAAAATCCAGGGGTGCTGATCCCGACTTACATGGTTTTGGTGCGATCTCTTCTGGAGTTTTCGTGCAGGCATGAGCTCCCTATTATCGTAAGGGTAAGGAGTGCTTGGTGGAAACGTGCAGCGACTTACAACTAGAAACATCGCCGGTCAGAAGGGGAAATCCTAAGCACAGCGTCTGGAGGATCTTTACCTCTTTTCTTTCGAGCATCGTAGAGGGCGAGGTGGCCTAATAGAGGCATTTAAGGTCAGAACGGGTCTGTTGGGTAAAGACATGGGTGGTTTGTTCGTTTCTGGCCCTGAGTGCGGCACCAGGGGACGCGCACTAAGCATATGGTTCTGACGATATACGCTCTTAAAGGTCGCAATTAAGGTTTTTTCCCCGTCTTTATCATCGAGGGCAGTGCCTCCACTGGACACTTCCAGGGTACCTGCGCTCTCACGTGTCGTTTCTTTGGGCTGCGCATAAGCGAACTTCTCTGGGTCTGCCTTCACATTGTTGGATAGTTTCATCTCATTCCCCAATTTGCTTCTCGTTGCAGGGCTCATGCCCGTTTCTGACTGTCTTGCAAGCAGCTCATGCGTATTTCATGCTATGAAGTTTGTAGTGAGCTCATAGCATTCTACGAACAGTTTATGCTCTTGCAATTCTGGGCTTCCAACAAGGCTGCCGGCTTCTGTTTCTTTGTAGTGTTAACGGAGCGAACTCATCTGTCAAGCGTATTAGCCTGGCTCTTATCGCCCTCCATCTATCCTCCACAGATGGCACCGAGACTGCCGGTCAACAACATTTGCTTCGTGCCTTTACCCTCGGTTGACCCTCATTCACTCTGGCGTAATTCCGGACCCACCTGGACCCTGGTTTGTTGTGCACCACAGTGAACATCTCACGAGGGATTCCATGATCGCTGTTCCCCAATGATTCTCTTATCACCAAAGAGGTGATATCAGATCGATACTTGGCTCTAAGCCGGTCTAGTGTAGATGAACGTTATTGTTTTTTGAATTCCTTTTACTCTCATAACGTTTCTGTAAGTTCTTGGTTATAGAGCCAAGTCACCGGAGCTCTTCCAGTAATTCCTCTAGGCGTACTTGCGTCGCCCCAATTCATTTCTGGGATTTCCATATCGTCCAGCGCGATAAAAAGCTGTGACCTGACCTACGCCCACTCTAGGAGCTTGCATGGTTCAGGGTGTTTCCTCCATCTGTTAGCAAGGCTCTATAGACACGGACTATCCCTACCGGCTATCGGCCTTGGTGAACGCGAAGTGGATTGGCTTGTATTTGGGCTTGACAAGTGTAAGCGATACCTCCTACTGATTATAATCAGCCCCATGAGTAGTAATATCCCTCCATCCATCCTACCGTCTATTCGTCCTTGTCCGTATGCGGTGTAACCACAATGCTGCTTGGCACTCTGGTCCCTTCTCAGCCATGTCCCCGCGACAACTATAATCACCGATCCGGTCTTTCTGGTCCGTGGCTCCTCTCACCCACCTACTAAGCTACAGACAATTTTGTACCATATGGCGCACCCCCTGCCAGGTCATTTGCTTAGATTATCCATTTTTAGGCCGTTGTACCCTCGGGAGCAGTTCTCGACGGGACGCTCCGTTTTTGCATAACAAACACTAGGTCCGTGTTTTCTGCAGCTTCAAGGCCACACCACGCATAGTGACTGTAATGCTGTCGAAGGACATTCCTGGGGCTTCCCTTGTCCCGTTACTTAGAATTCTGTTGCCCCTTGAGGGCGTCAGATACCTACTCCTGCTAAACGGTGCTGGTATTCGTGCAATGACTGCTGCCCAGCTTTCATCTGCATGAGTGATGTTCCGTTTCATCTGGATTGGCGTCGCGACACTTCCGTTTCCACTTCTGATACAACCCTCTTTTGTTGGTACGCAGTAGCTGGGCGTCCACTTGATTGACACCCCCTGAGCGTATTTTGTGCCAACCGCCCCACTCGCCTCAATTTTTAGCCGGCATGTTCACTGCTGGCTGTCCAACTTGGCTACTGCTAATGATCGCGGCTTTGGGTGCACATTTTTTCCCCCCAGCTCTCATGAGAACCGGTAGCTGGAGTTCCGGTTTTCATGAATGCGGCAGATTTTGTGTTGGCGCCACCTTTCCACTGGAGGGGTGTTAGGCTTGATCCTTAACTACATCCCTGTGGATTGCTCAACTCTTGATGGCCGGCGCAGCAGTGGGTCCCTGCTGTATGTGCTGGCAAAGACGATAAGCATGTGCCTCGGCCCTATCTCGTTGTTTGCCCTCTAAAGCCCCACTCTACGGCAGTTTGCACACGTCGATTCAGTGGATAGCCCTGCCATTCTCATTAAATTAACAGAGTGCCCGTGTTTTTCTCCCCTTCTGATCCGCGCCACTTTGAGCACCGGTTCTTCACAATTATGCAGTTGAAGTCGCTTGCTATTCCAGCAACTCCCCCGCTGATGACCTCCATCTTTTGAGCTCTTCTCCAAGTCTCTCTGTCCCCTGTTTAGGCGCCTCCATCTCCACCGCTTCCTTGAGTTTGTTCTGAGTTTTGTTACTGTCCGGCTTGCTTTTTTTGCCTGCTGCTCGTTTCTTCTGGTAACTGTGCTCGTTGATTTTGCCGGGCTCTGTTGTAACCCTTCCCTAAGCTTTCTACCGTGGCCCCGTTTATCCTGCCTAGCTAACCCCACAGTATATGTGAGCATTCCTCTGCCGGGTGAACACAGCGAACAAGTGCATTTCGAAGAGTCGTGTTCCCTGATCAACTCAATCTTTCTTGGACAAGGCAGAGCGGCTCTGGTGGTAACACTTACTGTGCCTATCATACCGCACACCTGTCCCAACGTACTATTTGCAACTGCTTAACCCACGTGAAGTTTTGCTGCAAGTGGCCGTCATTCTATCACAGGGACTAAAAACGTGTAAACCAGAAAAAAAGTAAACAGCGTATGCCAAAACCACTAGGTGGCCGTGATAATTGTGTGAATAGACACAATTATGAAGCCTTAAACGAATAAAGCTCTTTGCCAACAAAACAGCGTTTTACCGAAAGCGAACTAATAGGAGTAAAAAGATTTCCCGAATGAAAAGCGTACTTCAGTAAAAACTGCAGTACGTGTTTTTTGTGAGAAAACTGTTGTTACTTCACTACCAGGGCAAGCAGATGAAGACAGAACAGAGCACTTCATAAATTTAGACCACGCGGCAACTTACAGAGCCCTTATACGCTTGGTCTAAATTTATGATAGAGAAAGTCGTGTCGGTAATTAATGATGCTCCGAGGGGTTTGCTTAGTGCATATCGATGTGTTTTTGCACGCAGCACGGTTTGAGCGATTCGGGTAGCTTATACCACAGTCTAAAATGGATAATCGGGAAACATTTGGATCTGAAGGAGAGCCTAGGACAGTGGACAGTATTACTCAATCATCTTTTTGGGGAGTAGATAAGGAGTACCGCTAGAAAAAATAAATGAAAAACTGCAGGTTGGATCTTAATAAGAGTCAATAATACATGAACGATGGGATCAAATATGGAGTTTTACTAGGTTGTTGGCAGAGGCAAGGGCGACAACGTCCTGTTCAGAAATAGGGATTAAAAAAGGACGGTCTAGTGTGAGAAAGGCGACCTGGCTGGTAGAAGTTTCATGAAGATGTTGCAGTTGAATGCCCCTTTCAAACGCCTGGTCTATGGAGATGCATTCATCTGTCAGTTTAATCGAATTGGGAATGTTGAGAAATGCACCTATTCCTCGCTTGAAAAAAGGAGACTGGAAAGAATGCACGTGTCAACCTGGAGTTTATTCCATACTTTAATGTATCAGATGAGGAAGAAATTAGACCTAGCGTTTAGGGGCGATGGCTGTACAGTCAAAAATGAAATAAGGTTTGTCAGTGAGTATACTCTGTGAACAATGAAATTTGGATGAATAGTAGGAAGCACTTGCCTGTGTACAAGTCTAAATAGTAGGATGACGTTGAGCTCCAGGCGGCTTAGCCGAAGGGGCTCAAGTTCAAATTGGTCACGCTATCCAAAATAAGATAGAAATGAGTTTATTCCAATTAGGCTTTTGATAGAGAAGCTTTGGGAGATTTCAATTACAGCCAAAGCGGTTTCTGTCATATTAAAACTAATAAGGGAGCAGTATTCGGGAAGTGGCTTGACAATGGAGCAATAAACAGTGACGCTGCTGTCTTCCAGCTTGAAGCAGCGCAAAATCGGGCCGGTGAGCTGCCTTGCCTTGGCTACTTGACAGGTTGCCTGTTCGGAGAAACTGGACATAGACCAGTTTGGTAGGTCAAGGTCTCACACTAAAGGAGAAATGGGGATTGGATGGCAGCCAGAGAGGATAAATTCAGAGCATGTGGTATATTTGTGGGTAAGTAGTGATCCTTTGGAAGCCAAGAACTGGATACGCCAAGTGTTGCATCAGTGGTCGAGAGAGGTTAAATCGTCTGAAATGCTAGCTAGTATAGATGCTAGGTTGCATGGGTCAGATGCTTAGACTGTACTTATGCCTTCGGCAAATATATGCGAAGCGCCGCGGTGCACCGCTGCTAAGACGTCAACTACATACATGAGGCAAAGTATGGAACCTGAGATGCTTCCCTAAATTGCTCCTGTTGTAATGGAAGTGGATGCTGACAGATGACTATCGATCAGAACAGCTTGGGAGCGGGAAGACAAATAGGGAAGTACCCAGGAAAGGAGGAGGCCAGTAATACCAGGGGAAAGATTTTTAGGCAGAAGGTAGGTACGTGAAGCCCTGTCAAAAGCCTTAGTCATACCAAGAAAGGGGACAATGTCTGCTTTGGTCATATTCTTTGCAGCAGTGAGGATATTAGAAAACTGGAACGGACAGTTGTTGGGTGAACAGGTTTCAATAAAATCATGTTGGAAGGGGTTAGGTAGGTTGTCGTCGGGCAGATGATCGATGATTAGCTCTTTGACTGTTCTTTCCATTATCTCGCACATAACAGGAGAGTGGTTGATAGAGGAGTAGTTTTCGGGGTCATACGGGGATCATTTGTCAAAACGGAGGGTAATGACGGAGATTCCCACTGCTCTGGCACCAAGCTATTATTCATGGACAACTTGTGTAGGTTCATAAGAAGAAGAGAGAGGTCAGTCCCAATAAAACGGAACAAGCAGGAGGGACTCTCATTGGGGCCAGGTTTAGAAGATGGCTTGTTCAAGTCGACTATGTTGTGAATTGCTTCAACTTCAAAAGGGGTGCTAGGCTAGTTGCTGTCAGTTAACCATAGCGGGGAAGGGACGAAGAGGCTATATTGAGGTAGCAGAGGGGATGCCAAGCGAGCTTCAGATGCTTTCGCTACCGTTTCAGGTGAGTCAGTGGGTTTAGAGTTGTAGGTTATAATTTTGGAGTTAGTGCTTAAATTATGCCCAGATTTCGAGTTTACGAATATTGACAGGCCTCCTGACTTCTGTGGATGGTTGGGAGCGGCACTTTCCCGACGGGTGACCTGTGGTTTATTTGAGCGGTTAAAAGTCTCCGACAGTGATATAAGGTGACTACATGTAGAAGAAGGAACCGAAGGCAAGAAGCCTCAGTGATACAAGGTAAAGGTTAGAATAGCTTTCCGGAAACGAGAAAGGATTTTGCTGAGGTTCAAGGCAGCTGGTTGTGAGGAAGCTTGGCATCAATACACCGGACACCAAAACTTAGCTGTCCAGATGCAAAGAACATTTGAGTCCGCACCGGCAAACGCCGCTAAGCAACCCCCACGAGGTATTTTAGATGTGCTTAATCAAAAGGCACTCTCAGGAATGAAGTTGGGACAGCTCCAATAGGCGACGGGAGGGAAGTCTGCGGAAGGTAAAGGAGAACGGGAGCGCCCAGTCAATAAATCAAAAGTGTGCTTCAAAGGACGGGCAGCATCAGGGGACACGAGAAGACCCATAAGGAGTGCCCGAGATGCCAGCTGTCCACAGTGGTGGAGGAAACGAGAAAGGTACTAGAGTCCGGAATGAAACAGGTAAGTGGATCGCATGCATCCGGTCACTGTGAGACCAAGGACTGCTGAAATTGGTGGATATATTCTTTTCGGATGCTCCGTGAAATTCCTCGGCAAGGCTTGCTGTCAACCGAATCGAACGCAGAGGCAGAAGCGTCTATTCACATGCGTGGACCGCGCTCACATGAGTGCAACTATCGGCCCATAGACCTTACTTGAGTCCTTCGCAGGTGCCTAGAGAAGCTGTTAGGAGAACACATCTGCGAGCCCTTGGCAGGATACAAGCTGCTAAACGGAACGGGTTTTTAAACGGGAGTTCATATCTCTCGAACCTCCTTGTGTTCTTGGAAGTAATCACATCTCGGCTGGATTAAGGAGAAATAGTGAAAGTTTGCTATCCAGACTTCAGCAAGGCCTCCAGCTCAGTGAATGGCCATCCCTTGCTGAGTAAACTTAGGATCCATGAAATGGATGGATAGCCGCATAGTTGCATAGCTGGCTTCGTGATTGGCAGAAAATTTCACCTTAGAGTTGAAGATGCTTACCATTCGCCAACTGGTAGTTCAAGTGGGCAACCCCAAAGGACATAACGTTGAACATAGTTAAAATTCATTAACATATCAGAGCATCAGTGGTCATAACCTTAAGGAAAAGCGAAACGTTTACGACTGGCTCCATGCATCAGAGAGGAAACTTGTTTTTTTGTGACCGCAGACTTCAAATGGGCGGGAAAGAACAAGCTGGCTGCCCATGAAGTTTGTAAAGAGCTCCTAAGTCCC
The DNA here is from genome assembly GCA_948099385.1 of Fasciola hepatica. Lineage (NCBI taxonomy): Eukaryota > Metazoa > Platyhelminthes > Trematoda > Plagiorchiida > Fasciolidae > Fasciola > Fasciola hepatica. The sequence continues at coordinate 440,735 of CANUEZ040000130.1, forward strand.
GGGTCAACGACTTCCTGCAAACAAGCAGACTTGCTTTTATCCGTGTACGTGGAGATTGTGAGCCCCCACTTCGAATGCTATGTCCAGGCTCGGGCGACTTTCCCCAAAGAAAGCCCTCCTGTCTTGGAAATATCCAGCCACTAAGCACCAGTACGGAGCGGGGTCAACGACGACAGATATGCCGTCAGAGACAGCGGAACTAACCAAGGCTGCCCGCGGCAAACGCAGTTCAAAAATCTTAACCTTAGAAGTCCCATGGGGTTTCAGGAAGGAATCTATTACTGAACTCAAGCTGAGAGGAATAGCCCAAAAATGAACCTTCTTCTGCCTACCAGTGATCTATCTTTCAGCCTGTCGGCAGTATGAGGCACAAAACTCAGCCTAGACTAGTACTCTGAGCCGCTTCGCCTTGTTCGGCTGTTCATCTTCTAGCTCACCAGTAAAGCCAGAAAAAAGACACCTTTGAGGTGCGCATTTTGAACTCCCTTCCTTTTTCTTGATATCTTATCATCCAGTGAGCTATCTTCTAGCTTATTGACGGCCTTCAGACAACAAGATAACCAAAAGATCTAGGAATATTTGGGACTTTTCCTAGTACCTGAGCACTACTTATAGTATTCAAGAGCTCAAAACGTGAGGCTATTTTCTGTGCAAAGTAGCCAAGAGAGGACTTCCCCGTAGCCTTTGAAAATCTGAATCGTTTAGCTTGGATAAATGCCGAGGGTGTTTGTGATGGCCCCTGAAAAGCGGACAAGAGAGAACGGCATAAAACTGTAGAAGGCTCGCTCAAGACTTATATGAGGGTCAAATTCCTGTGCAATGGGGTAGAAGGATGGTGAAACCGGCTGGTCCAAGTGCTGATAAGTTTGACAGATAAGACACCCTACATGAAATGCCTGACAGTAAAGGGCAGGAGATATTCCCAAAGAAGAGTACCTGGTTGTCTCTCGCCCGGGTGGTGAGAAGACGGCTTCATCTATTCCTTTTTTCAGGCAACTGAAGGAACAAATCCCTTCATGTAACAGAACTTGAAGGAATTACCGAAGTCTCAGTAATGGGTACTGATTTCTGTGCACACAGCCGAAATGAAACTGGACGCTCGATTTACAGCGGCCACTGCCAGTCCCGTGAAACCTGACCAACCTGGCCTGACCCGATAGGTGGGAGACTCTACCGACTGAATCTAAAATGAGAACCTACCGAGTTCTCAATGGTGGGTGCTGGCAGAACTGCACGCAACCAAAAGGAACCCGAAAGCTGGAGAGACCTCGGCCATTACCTGTCCTGTGCAGGCTGAGAGCGCCACGAGTGGCCCCCTAAAAGACAGCCGGAAACAGGGCCCAGCCCTGCAATCAGAACAAAGGCAGCAGGGTGCGAAGAAACTCGCCAGCAATGTGAAACAATATCCTTAGTGGTTCTTCTCTTACGTGCAGTCCGAGAAAACGACACGTGAGAGTGTAGGTATCTTGGAAATGCTTGACGGAAGTATTGCTCTTGATCATTAAGATAAAGCCGAAGCCTTACTTGCGTCCTTTAAGAGCATGTGCCATGGGCACCATATGCTTACTTTGACAGACTCATAAACTGGGATTAGGCCAGTGGTTCAGAGGCTTACTGAAGTTCAGGATGAGGTGCTCCAGGAAATCAAATCATTGTGCAAGCATGACCAGCCTGATTGGATAAGATCCACCTTCCAAATGTTCACCCTCATTCCGATATCTTACCAGAAGCTAAAACCTAGCTGTACCAAGCGTCGCTAAGAGAAGGTGAGGTGCCAGAGTACTGGCATAGGGCCGTTGTTGTGGCCATACATATGACAGGATCCAGGGTGAAAGCGGAGAATCAGAAACCGGTTGGCCTAACATCAGTGTTGTGTGAGTGCTTGGAATGCATAATTAGGAAGCAACTTTGCCTCTCTCTGAACAGTGAAGAACTAAAGATGCCTGCATAACATGGGCTTGTCAAAAAGATCGGGCTTGACAAGATTGTCGGTATTCTTGGACGAGACTGCACAAGGAATGGACGAAGGTACAACAGATGGGGTCTGATATTAGGATTTGAGTAAGGCTTTCTACTACTTGAGTCGTCGCTTGCTAGACCATATAGTACAGACTTTTGGGGTAACTAAGAAGGCAGGTGATTAGGTAGCATACTTTCTTACGAACAGTTGTTTCTGTGTGAAAGTGCTTTGCTATCTATCGGGATTGAAGCAGGTGATCAGCGGTGTTTCGCAGGGTTCAGTACTGGGGCATTTGCTCTACCCCTTGATTATAGGTGATCTAGCGGAAGAAATGAGCAACCCGTGTTTCATCCTTGCAGCTGATGTGAAGATAACTGAGAGCGATTTAGTGCAAGATATAGAAATAGTTCTTAGATAGGAGGATCAATGTGGTTTGTCCTTGAATCTGGCTAAATGCCGAGTCCTGACTACCAAAGTGGACGGAAGGAGCAGCATTCCGTTTCTACTTGTGTCTAAGGTAGAAGAGCCCTGTGCGACAGTTACACTGAACTTTAAGCCTTCAAGATAGTGCAGAGAGCTGCAAATATAACTAGAGGGGTATTAACTGGAGTGTGTAGTACAGCCACATGCAACAAAATCAGAATTCTTCGGCCCCTTTTTAAGGTTTAGCTGCAATCTCTTCTGCAGTATTGAGAACAGGCTCGGGCTTCTTATCATGGCAAGGCTAAAGAATGCTTGGAAGGGGTGCCGTGTTTCACTACTAGAAGAATCATCGGCCCGAGGAGGAAACCTTATGTATATCGACTGGAAGATTTAAATTCCTTCTCCTTGGCATGTCGCGCACTCCGGGTGACTTAACAGAAGCTTTCTGATTTTTCAAAAGTCTTTCAGGTGTATACCTTGGTGTTATTTCTTTCCTGCTTCTAGGCGCTTTATTAGGAAACGGTCTTCGGAGAAGAAGGGGAGGCTCGAGATTAGACATAAGAACTGCTTTTTTCACAAATAAATTTGTATATCTTTGCGACAGACTGTCAGAGGAAATTGTCAGATGCAGCAATTTGTTGTCTTCCGGGAGAGCCTCCATTCGCTCTGAAACGTTATATTCCCAGATCTAGGCTCATGAAAGTTAGAGGTAGGGTAATAAACCTTTGGTATTTTGTCGACAAACTTGTCTGTGAGATGATATTGCCCCGAAAATCCAGTGTTCCAGACCAAACTTACAGCGCGCAGTGTTGAACGCCAAAAGATGTCGCCGACAGCACAAAGTTTTGAAGGCACGAATGGTCTTTACCACTTCACTCTGAACAAACTGAGCTGAACTGAACCGTTGTAGAGGTTTTTGCCATATTTAGTGAAACAACACACCTGGTTCACTCATCTTGGAGCATTGTAATTGTTGATGATGTGTGCTCGCGCTTCGGAGCGTTTATATGCTTTAAAAACTGGTTACTAGCATTCGCTTTCGTTTTCAGTGTTTTTGTTGGTGTCAAACTAAACTGACACCGGACAGCAATTTTTGTGGCGTTTTTTCTGGAGTCTTTTTTCTTTTAAATTGCGTAGGCACTTTGCTGAACTTGACGCGGTAGTTCCTATTCCAGCTAGATTATGGTTAATAAAATGAACAAAACGGAAGTGAACCCTACGAATTACATAGTGAACTGTGGCACTATAGATTGCACTGCCCCGGTGGAAGGTGAAGAAATCTAGCGCCAAAGGTGCTTTTTTGGTATCGTCAAAAATGTTCCATGCTGGTAGACGGATATCTCGAACTGCCCATCAGTCATACATCCCTAAGGTAGATATTCGTCCGCTGATTCCTCTCCTTAAAAGGCTGCCGATGCTTACTTCGAGGGGAGCCTGGAAAAGGGGACAAGACTGCAAAGAATGCTTACGAAAGTTAGAGAGGGAAAACTCGCTCACTAGCTTAGCGCAAAAAGAAAAGTGTATGGAAAGTCAGAGGAATATTAAGAAGGGCAACCCAAGCCCAAGGATAAAGAGAACAAGGAGGCAGCATGTTCCCACAAAGCGGAAAAAGCCTTCTGTAGGAAGATGAATCATTTAAAAAACGGGTAAAGCGTCTAGACGATGAAGTTCAACGCATCAAGAGTGACCCGCGGGTAATGGCAGAGAGAATTACAAGAAAGCCCTTTGAGATCTTAAGGAAAACATTGTTAACGACGGTGAATTCAGAAAAGATGAAAGACGTTGGCATGCGACCTAGGTTCTTAGGAGGGTTGGTTTACATTCTCTGACAGGAATTTTCGAGTGCCATAGGAGTGCCAAGGAGTGGAACCCATCCGGCTCCGCTGCGACCGTTGTTGGTTGTTTTCCACAGCGCATGCTGAAGGGAATTGCTTCCATTCAGGGTGAGTGACTTTAGGGGCAAAACGCGGGGAATAGTGAGGTTGAAACCTGACAGTCCTGCAACTGTCAAGCACGGTGATGCTGTCTTCTGGTCGGGAAAGGGCAAACCTGCCCTAAAGCGGCCAGCTCTCCAGGATGCAGAATGTGAGTTTTCCCCTCTTGAGAATCTTACCTGCCGGTTATCTACAGCGAAAACGGGATTTCAGTGATCAGAGCAACGGGTGACAAGTTTCTTCACTGAGTTAAGATGCATACACTTACTCGTCATGTGAAGCTGGATACCAGAAGCAGAGCTGAGCAGCAGCAGTCCCTCCTTGATTTATTCATAGCGCGGTACCCCCTGGACTTTGAAGGAATTAGGTTGGAACATCCAATGGGCAGGGGAGGAAATATTCTCAAGGGTTAACCCAACACTGAGAAATGCACCGGGGCAACCCATGTTATGTCAGCACCGTGGCTGAACTAATATATGAACCAAAGAAGGAAATTGAGGAAACTCAGTGGATGTCAAGTCACTCAAGCTCCCCGGCAGCAGAAAGTTGGGGAGCCATAAGGATGGAGCTGCTTAGACTTGTAGAGCAGTTTACATCTTTGAAGGCGGTTGGCAGCAGAAATCAACCCTCACGGTGGAAGTCGAAAGTCCTTCAGGCAGAAGTGATTCACAGACAAAGATGAGAGGCGTACAAGCTGCACAAAACTCGATTTGCATGGAATGGCTATCAGACGGCCAAGAACAGAGCACAAGCGATCCAAAGAATAGAGGAACATTCTTCCGAGGGCTGGTTAGCTGCATCGGCCGGCACAAACCCAGAGCAGTTATCTGCTTACTTTAGGCTCATTGGCATGTGAGAGATAGGGCAGCAACTTTGCAAGGACCACAGGGCTGACTAGCTTTGAAGGGTGGAATCGAGGCCGACACGCTCTTGGCATCCTTCGAGAGCGAATATTCACCAGAGGTAGTGTAGAAGAAGAAGTGGAGTGGGCACAGACCCCTCTGATACGAAAACTTGGTGTACAAATGCAAAAAATGCACGGGGAACTGCCACTCTTGAATAGAATCAAGGCCGCGGGACCTGATGGTTTTCGTCCAGCCAACTTCAAGCCTCTGTCCAGGGTCTTGTAGGCTCTGGCGACAAGGCTACATGAAGCCCCACTTAAAGAAGGGGGCATACTGAATGACTGAATGCAGAAGGCAATTTTGGGAATACACAAGACCGGAACCCAAAAATGCCCAAAAATTACCGGCCGGTGAGCTCGGCTTCAGTACCGCTTAAGTGCCCGGAGAGAATAGTTAGGAAACAGACCTTTGGGCTCTTGGTTCAACTTAGCCTCATATCAAGCGCGTGGTACGAGTTAATGACAGAATGACCCGGTCTGAAGAATCCTCTGCTGTGCCCTAGCGAGACAACCAAGTTCCTTGACAGAGTACAGTAGACCGACGTCTGTCACACGGACTTCAGCAGGGCGTTTGATTCTGTGAACCACAGGTTTCCGGACGTTGAACTGTGATCTATGGGAATTTCCAGAAGGCAAGACAATCGGCAAATAACTTTCCCACAGAAAGAACATTTATTACTGAAATGGGTAGTCATGTCCCGAAGTCAGAAAATATAACCAGTGGGTTGCCATAAGGCTCGGCGGCCGGTCCTCCGCTCTTCCTCATCTTTAGCAACGACCTGGAGTGTGGGTTTACTAACCCTTACTTTGGTTGCCACTACTTCAAGATAGTTGGAGTGGGTGTAGAACTTGGCTTGTCGGACGTATAAAATTGGCCACCCAAGTGAGGAAGTTCCATCAAACCTCATCAACTTCCGGCGCTTGATCACAGATGAAGTGGCAGTGGGAGTGGTGTGGGAGCTTTGCAAGTGGTCTTTTATGTCAAAGACTCGGGAGTTTTTCCAGACAAAAGCTTCAAGCCGCCTAGGTGGTGCATTGCAGCAGCCATTATGGCCCAAAGAGGGCTCTTTCGAGTTAGATCCACCAAGCTGCTCAGCAAGCTGAAGATTTTCTGTCTGATCTACCAATCCATGGTCAGGCCATGCATGGGGTACTGCCTGCAGGCCTGGGCACCTTACCACCGGTAGCATGTAAGCTGCCTGAAGGACGTGCAGGGGCTGACCACCAGAATGGTGACCGGACTGAGGGGTAGTTAAACAGTGTCTCCGTGCTCCGCACCTGTTCTCGGAGAAGAGTCGGGGCTTTCGCGGGGATATGAGAGAAACCTTCAAGGTCGGAAATGGACTGCCAGGTATAAATGCGGAGGATCTTTTACGTCCCATCCGAGAGAGAGGCACAGTGGGGCACAGCCCTAGGTCGCGAAAAAGCACACCAAGCTCCAAGTTAGAGTTATGTCATTTCTCGAATAGAGTAAGGCTCTATTGGAATAAGCCCGTGGAGAAGTTCATAAATACTGCAACAGTTTAGGCTTTTAAGAAAGCAGCAGTTCCGTGTTGCAGTATACCCCGAATTGTGTTAGGCAGCTTCAGGACCAGATACAGTCCACTCATTGTTTTGCCCATCCTCTGCCAGGGCTGACGCTGAAAAACTGTGCATCCGTAAGAAAAAGAAAATGATCGCTCAGGGTTGGGAACTACGGAAGTGTGCCGACAACACGGTTATCCGGGATCACAATTAGCTGTAGCCACAAAAGGTACTTTGCAAAACAAACTGAGCCGCAGCGTACTGATCTGCATAAAGTGGAACGGAACTGGACCTGACCCTTATATTAGGCTGCTGTGTGGCACTTGGCATTTGCAAGCTTTTGTGGAAACATCGGCGTCAAGCCTAGTAAGGTGAAAAAAGTATCGAAAGACTTCCAAAAGAAGTTCACTCAAATGATAGGCGAGATGCAAGAGAGGTTTCACCGGGAAAGGCTGAAAGCCCTCAGACTGCTCTCCCTTGACCGTTGTCGGCTAAGGGGAGGCCCGATAGAGAGCTACAAGTTGTATAGGTGAATCAGCACGACCGACAAACCATTACTGACTCGTTGTCGCAGACTAGCGCTCAGGGGACAGGCGAATAAACTGTACAACCTAGGAGCAAACATAAGCGTAAGGGCGTGTTTCTTTCCTCATCCTGTCACAAATAACTTGCCCCCAAACTTGGTACCAGCAACTCGGTAGTTGGCTTAATGCACAATTGGGCGGGGGTATTCCGGCACTGTGACTAACCACCCTAAGTAGCTATTTTATTCTTATCTTTTCATCTTACTTCCCTCCCGACCCGTTACTTTATACAGCGCTTCTTCGCTTAAGTGTCCACTTTTCCTACTTATCTCCGCCACCGCCCTCGTATCATCCTACTCCTCATCATTCCGTACTTACACCCTTACTTTATTCGAGGACTTGGGTTGTATCTCGCACGGGAACAGCAGTGAAATGTGAAACTGGACCCATATTATCTTGAGGTTCCTGTTCCTAAGAGCGATCTCACTTCCACCTTTTTCTTCTCATCCACTACAAATACCGAAGCACCTTGGATGCTTAGAAGTCGCAGCACTGCCGGCACTGCTTGTGCTAGCATAGTAATAAACTGAATGTTTTTATCCTAGGTGGCTACAGTCAACTGGTGTAGATCGCCGTGGCCATTTTGTCTCATGTAAGTTTTGGTACCCGCTCATGCTTTTGTTGAGCTTCGGCTCGTTGGGTTTCTGTTCTTTCTTTGCCCTCACTGATGGCTTACTTGCGACTTGCAAAAATAGGACTGTGCCCGGCATATCTGGCCGCCCTGCTTGCAGGAGTTCCCGTCGGACAGCCGTCTCTGCGGTCGTTGTCGAATAGTCTGTGCAGTGGGCCCGTTCGTCACAGTGTTACACAGCCGATGGGCCCATGCAAGCTGCTGGGCCAAAGGCAGATTGTTCTGGCATTGGCCTAGATGTGCGTTCTTTATACAGCAGTACCAGCTGGATCGAATGTTTTCGTGGTCTCTGCAAAAAGGCTGAAAGGTTGGCCCATACAAAACAATCCCTACTAGGTTAGGTCCACCTTCCTCCTGAAGACCGCAGAGACACTGGGCACAACATGACGGAGCGTGACGCTTTATCAAGGTCATATGCAGAGGTCTTTTGATCTCCCCAGAAAACAATTGTGCAAGTGTTTAGGAACCAAGTGGGTGGTTGCCTTATTGCAAATTCCTCTACTCTAGTACGGCAAATGGCTACGGATGGGAGGGTGACCCGGGAGCCAAAAAAGGAAGAGCAAAGTAAGAATAAAGCCCCAACACAAGAGGCGACGGACAACACCCTTAAGCTGAAGGAACCTAATTACCGACCTCTAGAAGCCCAGTTGACGGACCTCCAAACGTCACCAATGGGACGGACAACAAGCCGAAGGCCACTGATTCTCAGTCAGCAGAAGCCACTCACACGGGAGTCTAGTACACGAAAAGACATGGACAAAAGGCGAGTGCACGATATACCGGGCGTCGCAGCTGCTCACCATCCTGTTCCCCTCGAAAAATTCACAGAGTGGAGAAGTGAAATTCCCCGTTCGCTGGAACGAGCACAAATACCGTGCCACCAAATCTGGTCGAGTTCATTGATGAGTATACCAGTGAAGAACTGCTGGCTAGGGCTGCAGAGGTGGCTCATTAAACCAAAGGTAGATACCACATTTCACCGGTCGAACACAGAAGGATCCAGGGTGGAATCGTGGATAACCCTGTGAATGTGCCGGCTAAAGGTCCACCAGAGCCAGAGGAATCCGCACTTGACTTTTGGGGTTATACGCCTACGGCAACATGCAATCACTGAAGCTTTTGGGAACAGTGGTGGTCGAGGACTTTCTGGAAGAAGAAGACTGGAGGTGATGTGAGCGGTCAGAAGATGACGCGATTCTCATCAACTCAAAGGTCATGAGTACTTCAATAGTACTGAGTATATACATATATATATATATACATATATATATATATATCATAGGTTTTAGACATCCACTGGTCTCCACGTCCTCCACTGAAGAAAACTGTTGGAAAAATTGTTGCACTGTTGCTGCTTAAAAAGAAGGGGTGTCTATCAGTCGGAGCGAAAGGCATATTGGTATGTTTCTCGACCACGGCCGAGATGCACACGGGAGAACATGATCACGACGCACGACATTACTCTTTATGATAAACTGTACACGAGTTTTAGGAGTAGGAATCAAAAATGTCTGCGACAGAAGAATATGGCCAACAGTTGTTTGAATCTATCAAACTAATGGTGGTTTGCACGGGATATACGAACCGTTTTCGAACTCGAGTTGGGCTGTGCCTTCCGGTGGGAACGCCAAAGACATCTTTGTAACATACGGCTAAGTATGCACTATAAATCAAAATAATGCAGGCCATGGATAGCGGAGGTTTACTTGGGTTCGGCGAACAGAGTAAGTTTTGAAGAAGCAGAAATTAAAAAACGTCTGGAAACACAAATAGGAACTTCGATGAAATTGAAAAGAACAGCAATCCATGGATGTGATATAAACCCTGGATTACGGATCTACGGAAGTAAGTTATGAAGCAGAGGGAAAAAACAAATTGTATGAAGTTGCACTCGGGAACATTTGTGAAAGTGGAATAAACAGCCACCTACGAAGAGTTGAGTTTAATTTCAGGTCCAGTAGCTCGTTTTACTCAGAAAAGAGGGAGGGAGCAACTGGAGCTTCTTGGACTAGTGAAGAATCGTTTTCAAGCTGGAGACGCTCCGAAGAAAAAACGAAATCTTGCAACAGATACCGGAGTGGAAAATCTCCGAGTAGGTTCAAGCCCCACTATGCCGGCAAGCTGACAAATACATACTGACTTACTGAGCCTCAGTGTCATTCAAGATGACTGATGCAAACCACTGGTGACAAGGATAAGGGACCTCGTGTTCGGGTAGGGCATCAAGGTTTTATGGATAATAAAGTTCGGTGGTACGTATTCCAACAGTGGTATCGGGTTGTTCCAGATAGGATCCATGGGTAATCAGGGGGCCACTACCATTGATATTATTCATCATCCAGTGGATACGGTTCGCCCGGGGAAGTAAAGGTATGTATTGATTGATCATTCGGGTGCGGGGAGGTCTGGCGGATGAAAGTGATGACTGATTTTGGCTGTCAAAACAGCATGTTGCGCGTGAACTTCTGTTAGTTCATGCTCCAAAGGTGATATCGGTGGAAGAGCTTTGCGTTGGAAGACACCGATCGTTCTACTGGTAAGCAGTCGGGGGTATCTTATGTCGTTTGGCTTGACTACAGATCCAGCAGCTATGAATGGTGCCATTTAGGTCACTTGTACGAGTTAAAGTGTAGTCCTGGCCATAGACTGTGGAAACTGAGATAGGGGGCGGCGACGAACTTAGATGCGGTGGCAGGAAGTTCCAACGAGCCTAGCTTTAGAAGCAAGTGGATGGAACTGCCGAAGGTCTCGTGGGAGCATAGTGAGTCAATATTCGCCGGGTTTAAAAAGTAGACCTATAAAAAAGATCATGTGTCAGGGTTATTGACTGGAGATGTCGCGTTTTATGGGCAGGATAGGGAACAACAGTATAGCTGAGGGGAGGGAGCCGTCCTTAATAGGCCAGGTACAAGCCATCCTGGTTCTCACACCAAGATAAGCGCCCGGAATTTCCAGCTACGCACTGTAAAGATCATCCTTCTGTGCCAAACAGTTAGCTTTATTTGCGTCTACAGGACACCAGGCACAAACCGTGAAGAAAAGTTCCGCCTACCGCGAACCCTAACTGAACTCGTTGTGGATGCGCATAAGACCCTCACGGTGTGTGACTCCAACGTTTTCCACATCGACTGAATGGCTGAGGTCTCCAAACCGAGATTTCGGGAGAAAACTCACCCAGAACGGCTGCGCGCAAGAAAGTGGCACCAACATACTATGAAAGATACCAGGAAAAGGTCTTAATGCTCGCCATCCTTGCTTGATCTCGATATGACGAATATCGCAGACTATATGTCCGAACCACTGTGCTGCGCACCGTTAGGCAGAAGTGATCTCGTCTACGTCAGGATCGCTCTGTGCACATGGCAATTCGAGGTGGCCTCAAGAATAGTGAGGAATTTCGGCAGTGTGCACAGGGAGGGATAAGCTCCGCACTAGGGCGACGGGGCTGACGCGGAGCTCGGCAGAGGGGGCTACTATCTATGGACTTCGGAATGCAGTAAAAGGGTCACCGAATGTTCTCCTTGAGGAGTTTGTGCCTTGGACACGAATGAGTGGAGCAGGCAGACCGACACAGGGGAAGTCCGCCATAGCGAAGGCCGTCACAAGTAGAATCCGTAACTGGAGCCTTTACAAAGCTTCCGGCCGTCATATAGCTTGGATCCACTTGACCCAGCTTCAAAATCTGACGAAGCGCCTCCCGAAAACTGATGAGCGAAAGTATGAGCTTAAATCAGCCGCATGCAAAAGAAAACAGCCACAGAAATTCTGTAGTTACGTACAGTCAAATGGCTGAATAAAAGATGGGATAGATTCACTCTCCACTGCAGGTCACGGTATCTAGTGTCCTCTTAAGTCAAGGCCAGACCTGCTCCCGTATAATGCCTATAGCCTCTGGCTCTGTTTAAGACAAGATAACGAATAAGCTGGGCAACGTCTAAGGGAGAAGAACTCGAAACATCGGAGCTGAATAACTTTTGTAACCGAGGAGTGCATCGGCGTGCTGCCAGTGTACAAAGGGGCACCAGGTGGCACCACCAAATACTTTAGTTATCCGGATAGAAAAATTTCCCAGTGGTCGCAGATACGTGTCACATCAGTAGCACCAGGGGTCCCCCCTAGCTGGACTTCAGTCCATGATCACCAATTCCGCTTTGATGGCGAGAGGTTTTTCATGCCTTTCGCCAAGAACGAACAAAAAAGAGCCAGCACAAGCCGTTATCCATTATTCACACTGGTCGCTGCTTGTCGACCGGAAAATTACTTCTTCCCCAACATTGAATCCGGCCTGGGCTGATTCTGGTTGCGACTCTGCGGTGGTGATTGTATCGTGGGGATTTTTGTTGTTGGCTCATCTCAAAGCTCAGGTTGCTCGTGGTGGTTTTAGTCATGGTGAACGAGCCAGAGTCAGGCGTCAAATAAGTCCCGCCACGACTGAACGAAAGTTGAGTTTGAGCCATGCGAGATTCTGGAATCCAATTTGGTCCTGTCTGATGGGACAGGCTGAAAGACAGGAAAAGCTAGAAAGGAGCCTGTCGGTGGGCGGACGAATAAACGACTGAGGAGAACATACCGGCGATGAGCAGGCTGCAGCTGCTCCTGCGGTGATAAACTACATGATCCAGCAGCCAGGCCTATCCATACGGTGTACAAGTGCATTATAAATAGTAGATCCAAATATATACAGCTGTTACAAATGCTGAAAATTTTTTTGCTATCGCAGCTTGCGGTCACATCGATCTCTACTGCTGACGGACGCAGCTGTAACTTCCGTAGAGCACGATGTTGCGACCGGTAATAGGAGGTTGTTATTGGGAGTAACAGGTATAACACGCTTTTGAGCAATACATAGCCAGAGTCGAAAGAATCCCAAAACCGAAAAACGATTGATACCGTATTATTAAATGAACTATAACAGAAAACATATACAAACCTAGATTGCGCAATCACAGACTCAAAAACGATAACAAAGTTTACGGCGTGCGAGAGACAAGCACGTGCATCACGCAAGTCCAAGATGGGATGTGACAAGGTAGCGCGTTGAATGCGAACGGTCAAAGGTTGGTTCATAAAAAAAAGTGTGCAAAACACGCAAAGAGTGTGTGTAAGAACCTGATGTCACAAAATCACGAGTTTATAGTGCATTTGGAGGATTTTCTACCACAAACTGTTGCACCGCCCAGCAGAATCCTCCCAAATCCTGCCAGAGTCAAAGGTATGGAATAGGGGTAGTGATTCCACTTGCTTACTATGACCCTGCTTTCAGTGCACCCAAGTTCTACTTCTGGCATCTGTACCCTACTCACTTGCTCACGCTTGCACTTGATCCGATGGCCAGGCCGACGGGGCGCTCCTCTTTGTTGTCCACTACAGATACTGCTCGACTGCAGGCGTGAAGGGAGATGTGTAGATTTCGAATCCATGCACTGTCTTTGAGAGGGCAGTCGTGAACGAATACGTGTGTGTGTGCATGTGTGCAAAAGAGTCACAGAGGTATCACGCACGTAATCGTCTTCACCTATGTCAATAATGAAACGGGAAATGGCGAAGCAATATCGTGTCTTGATAGAGGTATGGATCGGAACCTCGTTTCATGCCCGCACGTCACAGTGGAGGTGTTCCTCGGTACGTGGGAAAATCACAACTATTACCACATACGGGATGTCTTCATCAATGTCAATGACAAAAAGAGAAATTGTGAAACCATGTCTTGTCCTGTTGGAGGCGTGAGGCGAAACCGCTTCTCATGCTAGCATGTGTGTGTACGAGCACGATCAAGCTTGCATATTGGAAACAACAATACTGATTCGTCGAACAGTCTCGTGGGGGCACACAACGGTCAGGCATTCCGGGTGTTACAGTGATCTACCGGGATTCTGTGGTAAACTTTGTAATCACTCCTTGAGTAACTACCGGTCGTGGAAAATCCCCCTAAAACCATCGCGTTTCCCTGTTTTCTTAGCATCACTCACAAGCTTACACTATTGGCGTGTCTTTAAGCACCGTATATTTTAATGGACCAACTTTTGTTTGTTCGTGCCCAGAGCGCTACTTTGTCATATCCTTGTTCTGAACCTGCGTGACGCACGTGCTCCTCGCTCGCTCGCCGCAATTCGGTTCTCGTTTTTTGAGTCCTTGTGATCTCATAATTGAGGCTTGTATCTGCTTGATGTCATTGTTCATTCAATAATCTGGTATCGTAGAATCTCGCGGATAATCGTCTTTTGGTTTCGAGATCCGTTGTGAATTTGACTACCCATTGCTTAAACGTGTGTTACACATGGTGTGTTCTCCAACCCTTGTGTACTTTTGGGCTCATGCGCAAGGAATTGTTATTATACTAATGAGTGCTGTGGTACGGATGTGTGGGTTTGTCACTTTGGATCGAGACTTTCAGCCGAATGTTACTGGACGATTGTTTCTGTGGCGTCGACCAGTCCATCTTCACCTTCCAGGAGACCGATACTGTGCACTTCACGCGTCAGCATGCCATCGGCGGTCCTGACCCTCGCCGTTTTTATCAGCTCGTCGGAGATGCTGATAATTTCCATGACTACGCCTAAAGGCCATTTGCGCAGATGAGTACGCTCGTCTGAGATGGTCACCACCTCGCCAACTTGGAATAGTCCTGCTTTGGTAAGCCACTTCTGTGGAGTTTGTAGGACTAGTAGATGTTCTCGCGTCCGTCGCTTCCAAATTACCGTGGCCAGATAACTTGCCTGCTTGCATCCGTGTAAGTAAGCGCCAGGGAAGTTTGTTGGACCCTGGAAGCCAACTCCCGACCCTAAAGTCGGCAGATCGTTTGAAGTAGGTGTCAGAATGTTGGGGTCGCTGGCAGACACTGGAACTGGGGAAGGTTGTTCAAGGTCCCTTCGACTTCGGTCACCACGGTGCTCAGGGTCTCATCGTCGGGCTGTTGCAGTTTGATTATCGACAGCGATATTTGCCTGGTGGATCTGATCAGGCTTTTCTACACGCCACCCTAGTGACTGGCCTGCGGAGGGTTGAAGTTTAATCGGACACCATGAGCCACAGTTTGGCTCTGTAGCTCGTCTCGGTTTATATTTTGGTGTCAACGCTGCAGTCCCCATTAGGTGCCCACAAAATTTAACCCTAAGTCGGAGCAAATACCCGGTGGCATGCCTCTTCTATTGACAAAGCGTTGCAGGAGGAAGAAGTCGTTGATCATCGAATACACAACTTCCAAGAATACTGCCTGGTACTTCATACACGTCATGACGCACCCGTATCTTTTTTCCAGCCTTTTTCCTCACTTGACCCACAAAGGTCCGAAATAGTCAAGGCCGGTGTCAGCGAACGGCCACCACTCAGGGTCCAACCTACACTTCAGCAGCGGAGCCACTTGTTACTTGCCCGCGGCACCAGTGCTCCTCCTACAGTGTACACTGCGTCGAATTACGCGTTCCACAGTTGCCCTCATTCTCACTATCCAAAAACTCTTTCCAATGACACTCGTCGCGTGGCTTTCACCGGAGTGTCGCTCTACGTCATGTGTTTTGAATCATCAAGCTACCACGGGTTGCAAGGCGGTAGTTTTGTGGGGTGCGTCGCTCTAAAACTCAGGCAAGTGTTGATCAGCCCACCACCCACCATGAGTCATTCATCAACAAATTTTGGATTTGGAGGTTTAAGGTTGTTCTTCAGGAATTGCGTCCTTTCGTTTCTTTGTCCCTACCCTCCGACATTCTCGAGCTGCTGGGGTAAGGCCTCGCATTGTATCATCTTGAATAGATCACACTTCGCCGATCGCAGTTCACCAGAATTTATTAGACCCGCAAGCAAGCGCCTGAGTGACTGGACCCCCTTCATGACCAACGAACGTCTCTCAAATCTAGTCAACCATGCTAGTGATCGAAACGTCCCTATCCCGGAGGAAAACCTAACTAACCGTGACGGGGTAGTGCCAATTTGGTGGCTGCCACCGTATTCACCATACCTCCAGTCTCCACTTCCGACTGTGTGTAAATGAGCCAGCCCTGTCCAGGCATGTGCAGTATTTTGCCCCCCCCTGGTCCACGTGTCTGGTTGCCTAAATTTATTCGCACTTCGGGACCACAAATCGGCCGGGTTGTCAGCGCACTTTACATGCTTCCACTGGTTCACAGTAGTCTCATCTTGTATGAGCCGGTTGGCGACAAGCATACTAAGGCGGGTCCTGACGTTGTTAATGTAGTACGCCGTTACTGCCGAGTCCGTCGAAAACCTAGCTGGCCAACTACAGAACTCAAAGCATCTCTTTACCGCTTGTACCTGCCTTGCTGCTAACATAGGTTGCAATGAGCTCGAGAAGCGGGATCGAAACCGATTTCAGTGGGGCAAGGTGAGCTTCTGAGAACAAAATAATAATAATAATAATAATAATAATGGTTTATTTCGGATAACCCGAGGCATGCTGTAACGCAAGATCAAAAGGTACAATTGGACGTAGAGTCCGAATTACAAGGGGATGATTCAGGTATATGCACCCGATATTGTACAAAATAAATTATTCAAGTTACTCTTTAAAGCGGCGCCGGGCAAATTTGAACCCAAGGTCGGGTGGCCGGCTCGGCCAAGTCAGGGTGGAGCTGGTCGGAGGTAGTAGACTCTTCCTGAAATAGTACAAAAAGAGGGGCTATGCAACGAGAGAATCAAACAGAATTGACGAAAGTTTTGTTCACCTTGAGGAAAAAGAAGTTTACAAGTGAGACATGAACCAGCTATAGCGCACCGAGGAGTATGGAACGGATTTGGATTGAAATCAGACGATAAAAGGAATGAATTTGCAGATAAAGAACAATCAAAATGTTTCGAGGATTTTTCTTGTAACTTTCAGCGACCAAATATCGGCTGAGTCCGTTAAATCGTTGCGCACATTGTTCACTTTCATAAAGACGGAATGTGACGCCCCAAAACAGAAATGGGAACTGGGCGACCAATCAATTTGTGATGCGTAGCCATGATAGTCGCAGATACATGGTTTGCACAGATGAGTATTTAAATGACAGGTAAGTATTTACTTTCGATTATCGTTGTCTAAGGGCTGAACATGAGGACCAGAGAGATGCAAGAATCAAAATTGTCTGAGAGGATTTACCAAGATAGAATACCGGATATGAAAAAGCTTCAAACAACCGATGAATACAGTTGCGAAGTTGGACGGTGAAGTAGTTAACAAGCGAAATGCTATCTGCTGGTATTCTTTGTAAGAAATGGATCCTGTGATGGCGAAAGATCAAAAGCTGCGATACAGATGTCAGTATATGGGAAAGGCATGACTCTTTGCAAGGTGAGGATATTGCTATGCTACAGCCATATGGGCGAACAGAAGGACTGATAGAGAGAGCGAACTATCACAATATAGCCGACTGATGGGATGCTCTGTGAAATATACCAATTGGACTTTGTGGGACGGAAGAGTATGGCAACAATAAATGTGGCTTTTGCAAAATATATCGATAACTGTGATAAAAAAGAGCGAGTTTTATCTCGGGGATTGGTTAAGTTAGGAATATTGTTCATCTGCCATGCACCATCGTTCACGCACCAGGGCTCCGCACCCGACTTCGGAAGCGTCAGAAAAGATGTGTATCGCTCCCGTCTGTGTTGTATGACTGGGGAGCAAACGATGGGGAATCCTTATGTCTCCTAGTTTATTTAAAGCTTTCAGGAATTCTTCCCATTCTAACCGGTCCTCTTGGCCAAGCGGCTGGTCTAAATCGACTTTCCTACGACAGAGCCGCTGCAGCAGGATCTTCGTGGGTGGCAACCAGAGGGAGACAAAACAGTGGATCGAACAGGCCAGAGACGACGGACGGTAGGCCACGACGGGCAACTGGTTGGTTGGGACGTTCAGCTCGAAGACGGAGACGTCTGGTTTTGCAATCCATTGTACTCCTAGCGTGTGTTCGGTGGGGAATGGGGACCCGTCCCGAGCTCGAACCTTTTTTCCCCGCTCGTGGTGCGGAGTGACTGTGGGCACTTCAGACGCTCTCGACATCGATTTCGTGAGACGGAATTCGCCCCCCTCTAGTAGTTCTGTCGGGCACCTACATTGTGTTATGGCTGGGGCAACATCATCGAAAGGCCAAAGGTAGTCGTCGACGTAAAAGTTTCTTCTGACGCTGTCCACTACCGACTAGTAGACCACAGTTCCTTGTTAGTCCGCGGTTTCTTGTAGGTCTAGTTCACACAAAACGGCGATCATATTGCTCCGAAGGGATGGACGGTCATTCTATAATTTATCACCGAGTTGTTCGAGTAGTTTTCGTCCCTCCATGGCAATCGCAATGCATCTCGTCCCTCTGCGGGTATTTTCACTTAGAGAAATCTTTCTTCGAATTCGGCGGACAAGACCATTTTACCTACCCTGAAGCGGCAGAATACATCAGTCAACGGCGTGGCCCAGTCGGACCCATGTAGCACACGATCATTCAACGAATTGCCTTCAAACTTGGCTGTGCAATCGAAGACTACCCGCAGCTTTTCGGGCTTCTTAGGATGGAGAACCTGGTGATGAGGGAGGTACCGTGTCCCCTTTTGGCCGTGGGCTGTTGCATGCATCTTTTCCACGTAGACAAAAGCTTCGTTTCGCACCATTACCTCTGAGTACCTTTTCCAAATATCTTGGTCCCTGCCGAAACGTTCATTTGAGGGCCGCAATCTTTGGAAAGTGTATATTCTGTTGTCGAATAAAGGGTCGGCTATTGTGCGCCGCTGGGGGAGTAAGTGGAACTGGCTTTCAGGGCCTCTGGTTCCTTGTTGCACTGTCTGCATTGCGGAGCGGCCGAGTTGAGACAATGATAGTCGTTCATCTCCGGCGTCATGGAATTCTTTTTCGTATATTCACTGCACCTGGTTCTTTGCGTGGTCCGCTTCTGCTGACAAGTAATTTATGGAGCCACTTCCCCCAACTGGACCGTATACTATCCATCCCGGTGTCGCGAGCAGGGCTTAGGGTGCCTGGCGGTCGCCTACCCTCTGGCCCGGCAAGCCATGCGCTTTTGGCACTTCACAGCCGATACAGTAACATTTCTAAGCACGTGGAAAATTTAGAGGGATTTTCAATATATTCGTTTTTTGCACCGCCGGCCAGAATCCTTCCGCGAAAATAGCTATCCGAGGTTTAGGTTGGGGCCATGGTTCTCACTTTACCTACATATAACTCATTTTCAGTGCATGCGGTCACTGAATTTCTGTGTTGGCTGCGCGTAAGACGGGTTTCCTTCGCAGTCATCACTTCTGCGATCCATAAGGAATCAATTCCAAATCCAGACGACCAACTTGAAACTCGCATAATCGTCAGAATACCGAAGCCCACAGTTAGACGCACGATCAAGATGGAGGCTTTTCAGAGTAAAACATTTTTCTGCACGAGCTTAGCCTAAGTATCTCAAGGAGTGAACTTCTGCAGCAAAGGGTTAAATAAAGTTTGTGTTGTGGACATGCGCAGAAGCTGAAAATAGATGCAACTTGCAAGTGACAATGAGATATCGTGTACAACCGAAAGATCTAGAAGCAGTAGGATTACATAAAAAATGTACCAAATTTTCCGAAAGAACTGAAAATCGGTTTCTAATTTTAAATCAGCTTCTAAAATGAGTGTACGACGGCAGCTTTAAAACCCACGTGAACACGGAGTTTGGTCAAATACTGACACTCGTCAGAGTACTCCAGGGTTTTTGTATGCAAAAAGTACGACAAACAAAACTCTATGAAATTTTAATAAATTTCCTTCTCTAAAGGCCGGAATAATTTCAAATTGTGACTTTAGCTAATAAACCTCATTTGAACTGTCCCAGTGATATCTTGGTGAATTTTTTATTCTCACCTCTATGCACCTTGTATAGAAAAATGGAACCTAGTAAATTTTTGCCACTGCTCAAAAAAATGGGCCGAGCTGAGTGGGTAGCGGGCATGAAATGGAATAAAGTGCTGCATAACTCGGCGCGAGGTGGTCTGCAAACTGTTTCGTCCCTTGTATGTAGATTCCAGCTCGAATCTTTAGCATTTCCATTACCGTCTCCCGCTAAGAGTCAATCAACTCTCTGATGCTTCGAACGCTCTCGTTGTTTCTTCTGTTTCCTGTGATATTACGCAACTGCAGGATCTGCCCAGTGTGAACAACTCAGCCCGATGTTGGAACAGTACATTTTTAGCATTGCTGCTGCCCTAATACCCAAAAACAATGCTGTAATTTTGAGGGCCTTTATGGATGCTGACTGCAGCCCAGTAGTGGTTGTTTTAGCAGAGGGTAACTAGCTGCACCGCCGGCCTTGCAGTCCTGGTCAGGTACCGGACTCTGCCACCCTATCGGCCAGCTTTGCTTGACGTGCTGATATCCAGCTTTCGACCTAGCCTCCCGAACCGGTCTCCTTTCGAGACATGTCAAAAGCTTTCGGACCATGTCTCCATTTCTTGATAAGTGATTTGACAATGGTGGCTTGGGCAGAGTAAATTCGTGTAGCCTATCTTGATTTTTTGTCTTTCACTTCACCACTGAGCACACCGGTTCATTTTCTTCTTAGTGAACTTCACTTTCCCGGGATATTCCGTTAGATCCGACATCGGAGGACTGGTTGTGTTCTACATAGGCACCTCTCGACAGCCATTAAACAATATGTTGATGCCCTTTGTTGTACTTATTTTGGCAATGATCCGAGAGGTGTCCAGCCAAGTACTGTTCCCGAAGCGAATGGTCACTATCGATTGTCTATACTCTGCTAAAGCACCCGATAAGCCTCCTTTACCTAGCCCCCAATTAATGCAGCAACTTGGGGCTGGACTCTTCCTGGAACGCTGTCTTTGAGATAAGACCATCACTTGGCAATTGATGAGTCAACTGGTCCCATTTGTAAGTTTTCTGTTGCGAAGTCTTCTGGAATATCTACGATCTCCCAATCAGTTGATGATGTTGACGGCAGGGTCAGCCTCATCGAATTGTTAGCATGACTCCCTGCAACGGTGCTGATTGTGAGAGAGGCAGGCTGGCAGACCGGTTCGCGGAGTTCTTTAGGCCCACGCGTAGCCAGCTGAGTATCCGACCCTGGATCCAAAACTATCGTGACCCCCTCAATCCTTCAGGTGTCACGATGTCGACGGGTAACATGTCTAATCCCTCCGGTTCGAAATCACCAAGTACGGTTGAAAAGACAACCCTGGGTTAATCAAGCTAAGTAGGCCTATTGTTTCGAGGGCCGAGCAGTAACGAGTGTTGGTTACCGACGTATCCTTCACTCTAAAGCGGCTTCCAGAGGCTCGATGAGAGTTATTTAAAAGCACAAAGCATGAGGTGATCCCGTCATCGGCAGACCACTGATCGGATGCACCAGTCTCACGAAAGTTCGGGCAATCTGGTAACCGATGAAGTGAGTTGCATAGCTTGCATTCAGTTGACCTCTCGGACTCCCGACTTATAGTCAGCGTGTTAGCCAAATACTGGGTTCGGTTACGGTTGTTCCTTAAATTTTGAACCTGTGTTGATTCCGTTCGCTGCAGCCTGCCACTCTCGCATACGATTTGTCCAAATAGACTGTTGGCAATAAGGGATTAACGACACATGAACTCCGTCAGATTGGCAAAAGTAGACTCTTGCCCAAGAGTATTTATTGTCTCAGCTTCCTCTGCCCGTCGGCTCAGCAAAGCAAAGGAGAAATACGAGACAACGCACTTCTGTATGTGCAACGCATTCAGATCAGACTGATGTTCAAAATGCTCTGGTAACATACCGTCATCCTGTATTTTTGTCACCAGATTGATAATAATTTAGCGTTGCTCCCAATCCCTTTTGCCTCCTATGAAACACCGTCATTGAAGCTTCCAGCCAACCTTAATGGGTTCAAGAGACCCTGGCCTTGACCAAAGCTTTCTTTCGAGCTCGGTAGTCCTGAAAGTGCATAAATTCTGTTACCAAACAAAGGGTTGGCTCGTGTGCTTCACGGAAGTTGAACCTTGAACTGGCTTTCAGACCCCTGGTTCCTTGTCGCACTCTCTGCGGTGCATAATGGTCCTCGAGACAAAGATAGTCGTTCGTCACCCATGTTATGAAACTCCTTTTAGCATAGACGCCGAAAACGGTATTCTATATGGTCCGTTTCTACTGATACGTAATTTACGGAGCCAAGTCCCCCTGCTGGACTATGTAATATCCATCCTGGTGTTGTGTGTACGGCATAAGATGTCTGGTGGTTGCCCATCATCTGGTCCAGAACCCTTGCTTATGCGTCCCGCTTCTTCCGCCCAACGACCCTGTAGCACGGAAAAGAGGCAGCTGACTATTCGGTCCAATTTGTGCATTGCGTCGAGATCATCCAAGTACCCTCAACAATCGAGGGCTATGGAACAGTTCTGCTTCCCAGTTCCGAGATCGCCCATTGCGTAGACATCGCCCTTTGTTAGTTTGGCCTCTGATATCAAGCCGTATATCAGTTTGCGAGCAATCTTGAATGGCCGGCCAAACAGGTAATTCAGAATCTTCCTTGCCCATGCAAGATTTTATTCTGGGTCGAGCCTGGTACACTCATCAATAGCTTCTCTGGCTCGGCGTCGACAATAATGGGTCGAGTATAGCAGCCTTTATCCGGGGTTGGTTACATTATTTTCGACGAAGTTTTCGAGTTGTATGATGGACTTACAGTATTGCTCAGGTCTTCCATCGGAGGCCGTCCCCTCTACTCTTGGTCAATCGGTCGCAGGCTGTATCGGTGCTGAATGCTTGACGGCTGGCGTAGAACCTTTTTTTCTATTTACCGAGGTCTGAAGAAGGAATCTTCGCCAATAGTTTTAAGCTCAAGCTCGCTCCATCTGCACTTTTCTTCTGCCTCCCGATAACAGCTGCTGTTCTAGATCTAATATCATCAACCTAAATAGATCCACGTTCTCGCAGTCACGACTACCCTCAGCAATACATGAACTAGCACGCACGGGACCAGGCGATCTAACATTATCTATGGAATCAAAAATACCCGAAACCTCCACAGTGACTTGCTGTATTACCTCCTGACCAGATTCCAATTACCGTGATCCTTTCCTGGGCATGCTGTCTGTTTTCTCGTTCCGAATTGGTTAAACTGGGCATTGTAACACACCTTTGAGCAAAATGTAGCCGAAGTCAAACGAACCCCAAAACCGAAAAAACGTCTGATACCGTATTATTAAATGAACTATAACAGAAAACATATACAAACCTCGATTATACGATCACTCTGACTCAAAAAACGATAACCAAGTTTACGGCATGCGAGAGACAAGCAGGTGCATCACGCAAGTCCAAGATGGAATGTGACAAGGTTGCTCGTTGGACGCGAAAAGTCAATGGTCGGCTCTTGGAAAAAAGTGTATGGAACAAGCAAGTAGTGTATGTGAGCGAGAGACGTGAAGAAAATACGAAATTATAGTGCCTTTGAAGGATTTTTACAGCCGATCATCACAGTCACAATGGAGTCGGCTGCAACTGCTTCAACTTGGAGTTCCTTTATGTTCTTTACTGCGCTGCAAGCATTGATGTACACTAATGTGGCTTCTCACATGGTATGCACTGTTTCGCCTTCCTGTCCGACCATAATAACCTTTTTCCGAAGCCGGCTCTCGGACTCGCCGCCCGATATTCCCCCCTTCATTGTCACCGGACTGGAGTGTTTGGAGTGGGAGGCCAGACTGCTGCTGGTTCCGCTATCCCTGCTGTTGCGTTCATGCCCCGCAGAAAGTGTGCCACTCAGCCGGGATACGGCTTGGAGCAGGTGATGGGTTACCCCGTTGGTCTGGCTCCGATGAAAGAGGTAGAATTGGTTTCTTCATAGGCGAGATTCCCACCAGTGGTGTTTCTGGGGCCTTCCTCCGAGTGATCGGGTTCCACGTGCATTACCCCATTCGTGTGCCTAACCATTCGGTACGCTGATTCTGGGACCCTGTCTCGGAAAAGTGGGTTTTCAGATGCCTAACCACTGCTCTGGAGCCATGGTTTTCCCCTGGGGTGGCTGACCCGCGGTCGAACCTAAAACCCCATTCAGAAGAGCTTGCTCGGGTACACCGGCCTGTCCCATTAGGTTAGCGACCTGATGCCTTAGCTCCGTGAAACGTTATCTAGCTGACAAGCAGAACGGCTCAGGTATCCCCTTTATGATGACATTTCCTTGCTCACCGGTGGCGATTTCCGCCGTGCGCTCGAATTTCGTCTTTTTTTGCGCCATGGTGGCTGTTCGATTCCTTAGGCTTTTAATTCAATTTCTCTATCATTCACAGTATTCCGCAACCCGGGTATCTTATCCACAAGGGAGTGCTCTAAATTTCAAAGCCCTATTTCCATTTCCGTCATTCGTGTTCTAGTATCTGCGTTCTGTGATCTATTATGGATCAACGTATTTTCGCTGCCTGTGCTTAAGTCCCTTCCAAATATACCACCTCTTTGCAGTGATGTACATACTCCTACACAGGCATTACGGATCCACTTTAAGCTAGGATGCTCCAAGTACAGCTTGAGGTCACTGACGAGAGCTTCTAGCACTTACGACGGTACTGCTGTTCGCGCGTGTCGCAACGAATTCCATTTTTTACCTCCTTGCGGCACCTTGGGGTGCCACACGTGGATAGGGGCATCTCAGCCTTAGTGTGCATTTCCATTCTTGGAGTTATCGAAGTTAAATTTCTAAGATGAATGATTACCAGGCTTCGGGAGAAAGGAGAAACAGTCAGATTCCGGACACGCCCCAGTGATGAAAAGAAACAGAAAAGCCATAAAACGACTTACCTCGTAGGTGCGACCACTGGTTGCAGAGTTCCGTTGGGCTAGCCCTTTTTCCAATATCGTAATATTTGTTCTCCCGAAGTCCCGCCTGAGTTGCACTGGAGAACCTTATCACAAGGTCTTTCGGCCCAGCATGAGTGGGGCTTTGTCGCAATGTCCCTTTCCAAGCAAAATATCAGGGCTCCATGCAGAGTAAGGTCATGGAGTAGAGCTGTTGGTCATTTAATACAACAGCGTGATAAGGCTTTGCGTTTTCGTCCTACTTTTCATCCGGGACTCGACAGAAGAAACTGCGCGGCTGTGGGTGCCTAATTAGTGTGCTTACCACAATGGGAGCTCTGGTTGCTCTGTTGGCCTTCACTATTACCTGCTATGTGCAAGCTGAACTGAACTGACCTGATCGGTCCTGACCTTGAAACGTGTGCGTCTAATCTGATGAGTGTGGTAAATGCGTTTTCTGATCTGCTGCGTGGAAATCCCTTTGCTACGAAGATTGGGAGCCTCATAGGTGAGTAGCAGGTATTTTGTTTTAAGTTTGATCACGAGTAAAATGTAACGGAATGTTTCAACCTGTAATTTCACTTGTGGTTGTGGTTCTCCGCTCACATTGCTATTCACGTTTGTCCTATGAAACCTCGCTCAAGAAGGGAACTGCTTTCCTGCATCAGTTACGAAAATATAGAAAAGAATCGACCGTGCTTCATTCCAGAAGTGAGGTTCGGGTTCAACAAGATTATTCATGGAACTTTTAGTTGAATTTTATCTTTATTCGTTCCAATCAGTTGGGGATCGCTGTTTTACAACAGCTATTTAAGTACTAGGAATTGTGACGGTTACAGCCTTACTTTCAAGTTCCTTGAGTCAAGATCCCAGAGATCTTCACGTTCTGGGGCAGAAAAACGAAATAGTATCCGTTCGAGAGAACTGTTTCAACCATCACGACGAGACTGCACCTTGACGTGGTGTGATGGCTTGCGCGCCTCTATGACCCAAAGAGCTATACAGGATGGCTACTTTAAGCCGGAGATGCAATCATACCTGACAGGTCAATGCGTAGAAGTCAAACAAAGTCCAGTCTCCTGGTCCTCGAGGTTGGGGGTCGATTTTAGCTGGCAACTCAATCGGCAAAATCAGTGGAAGAATAATTAATCCAAGCAAATGGGCTTCCACTAAGCCATCCTGCTGCCTTGCGGATACGTTCTTGTTAGAACTAAAGGCTTTGGTTGAGGACCCTAATCGTTCTCCTGCTTTGTGGCTGGACACCCTAGTAGTACCCGTCCAACATCTCCCATGAACTGCACGAATACAAAGAATTTCATACTGCATCGGTCGTCGCGCAGGCTAATCAAGACCGCGCTGCCAATTGCATCGAGTGGGGTGGGAAGTGATAAGTGGGCTACTGCTCAGAGTCCCCTCTCTTTTACTCAAGCTTTGTCTTCTGTCTCTAACCATCCCTCTTTGCCCCATCCATCCACCCATAATGCTCCCACTGATAACACGGTTGTTACTCTCAACGATTCACTGTCAAATAGTGTCGGGAGTAATCGTATCTCTGGTAACTCACATTTTCTCAAGCCTCGTCAGCCTCTGAACATCGGCTCCTTCAATGTGCGTACACTCATGCAGGCCGGTCAGCAGGCGTGCCTAGCGCTCACAATAAATTCTCTGAAGATTGATGTCTGCAGCTTAAGTGAAACGCGTATCCAGGATTCGAGCAGTGTAATTCAACTGACTGCTCCTGGTATCTCATCGAGGTATTTTCTGCGCACTTCAAGAGACAAAGCAGCTAGAGCTGTGGGTCAACGTGGTGTAGGAATAGTCTTGACTGAGAAGGCTGAGGCTGTCCTTTTAGACTGGATTCCTGTTAACAGTCGTTTATGTGCTGTGAGACTCCAAGGGTCAGTTGGCGTTCGAAAGGATAGTTGTGTTAAGCGCAATTTGTTTTTGATCTCGGCGTACGCCTCAACGGACTTCAGCTCAGACTTGCAGAAAGATGAGTTCTATGATGCCCTCGCCACCCTCGTTCACAGCAGTAAGGGTTCTGACATTGTAGTGCTAGCTGGTGACTTCAATGCATAAGTTGGCAAACTTAGTGTGTTAGAAGCCTGTTTAGGTAGGCGTTTTGCTTTACCTGCTGAGCGTACAGATGACGGGGATAGGCTTCTTCAGTTTTGTGCAGACAATCGATTGTTCTTGTCTAGCACCAATTTCCGACACAGCTCGCGTCGCACAGCAACACGGTGCTCTAACTCTACAGGTACTTTGAGTCAAATTGATCATATCAACGTAAGCTACCGGTGGCGCAGTTCTGTTCAAAACTGTAGATCTTACTGGTCCACGTACGTAGAGTCGGACCATGCATTAGTTTTAATGCGATTATCTCTCCAGCTCGATGGTCATCGTCGTAAGCCGGAAATCCGATTAGCCGTGCAGCGTTTGTGTGATCCAGAAGTACGCACCCGTTATGAGCAGAAGTTAGCACATGAGCTAGGTTATACGACGAACGGTAATGTAGATGAGCATTGGGCTCATATCAAACAGGCGATGCACTTTGCAGCAGGTTTTACCTGTGGTCCTAGATCCGATGTCCATCAAAGACACTAGATCTCGCAAGAGTCACTGAGTATAATGGAGCAAAAGCGTCAGCTCTCGAACCGTAAGGAGATGAATAAGATGCGGAGAAAGCTACAAAGGCAAGGTACGCAAAGCCTTAAGAATGATCGCGAAAATTGGTGGGTCAAGGTAGCTGAAGAAATGGAAATAGCAGCTGCTTCAGGTAACAGTCAAAGACTGTTCAAACTTATTCGTGACACCGGTGGACGGCGCATCCAGGTCAGTGAAACGATTTGCGATAGGAATGGAGAACCCATCCATAGCAAACAGCAAGGGCCTGACCGTTGGGCCGAATACTTCAAGGAACAGTTTAGCTGGCCGCACGCTAGTGCAGTTACTCCTGTGTCAACAACTGTGACTCCTTGCATGGTATCACTTGAGCCCCCATCGGAAGTAGAAGTAGAGTCATGTATTCGATTACTAAGGCGGGGGAAAGCGGCAGGTCCCGACGAACTTCCTCCAGTTCTTTTCAAACTGGGTGGAAATGTTTTGATAAAATCACTTACCGCCTTACTCCGTGACATTTGGAACGAGAAGCGTATTCCGTTAATATTGAGTGAGTCATTTTTTGTTCCCATCTTCAAGAAGGGAATACGGAATGACTGTGGTAATCATCGTGGGATTAGCCTAATTCCGATAGTCACCAAATTATTAGCCTTGATTCTGCTGCACCGTCTTACGCCCACTCGCGAGAGGAATGTTCGCGAGCAGCAGGCTGGATTCCGCCCAAGTCGGGGATGCATCGACCAGATTTTTACTCTTCGCCGACCACTTGGAACGCGTCACACGCACCGTCGACCGACACTAATGGTTTTCTTAGACCTGAAAGGCACCTTCGATTCAGTTGATCGAACATCGCTTTTCAGTGTTCTTCATTGAAAAAATATGCCCCAGAAGTTCGTGAACCTACTGAGATCATTATATTCTCATACTTCTGGCCGCGTTGGGGTTTACAGTGAACTGTCCGGTCGGTTCGAAACGACCAGTGGTGTTCGACAGGGATGCCCTTTGTCTCCATTTCTGTTCAACTTCGTCATGGACGAAATAATGGAGAGTGCGCTGCAAAATCTTCAGGGCGTCGAACTAGGAAATAGTGGGAAGCTATATGACCTAGATTACGCAGACGACGTTGTCTGCTTGTTCGAATGCACGGAACATGCTCAGCGTGCACTAGATAATCTCGCAAGAGCTGTAGCTCCATTCGGCATGTGCTTTGCACCTTCACAGTGTAAAGTGATGTTACAAGACTGGACGTCAACGATTCCGAGCTTGATGCTCAATGGGGAGGTGCTGTCAGTTGTCGACCACTTCACCTACCTCGGTAGCTGCGTGACGACGGATGGGAGCACAGTAGTAGAGGTGAGCACGCGGATATTCAAGGCTGGAGCGGCGTACGCTGGACTGAAGCACTTGTGGCGCCGACCTGATATTTCACTGAAGTTGAAAGGTCGTGTATACTGTGCCGCAGTGCGTTCAGTTTTGTTGTATGGTTGCGAAACTTGGAGTCTGCATGCTGAAGATATTCGTCGTCTTGAGGCTTTCGACCATCGATGTTTACGTAGTATCGCTAGGATTGGGTGGAATAGCCGAGTAAGCAACGATGAGGTCAGAAAGCGAGTATTGGGTACTAATTCAGAGAACGTTCTGTCACAGCGTATCCAGCTTAGTAGACTTCGTTGGTTGGGACACATGTTACGTATGGCAAACACACGTCTACCATACCGTGTCCTATTCTCCGTTCCTCCTAGAGAGTGGAAGAGACCACGTGAAGGTCAACAGAGGACGTGGCAGCTAGGAATGAGAAAATGTACAGCCAACTTAGGAAAATTAGGTGTTTCACGTTTTCGTGGTTGGGGTCCAAAAGATCCGTCAATCAGTTGGCTGGAGACACTGAAGGATATGGCAGCGAACCGCGAACAGTGGCGATCGTGTTGTCACTTTCTATCAAATTAGAATGACTGATCGATGTTCGTTTGTACAGTGAGACTGTGTATTTCGTGTGTCGGCTACTAGGGCATTCTTTCCTTTTCCCACTCGTGTAGATCCACTCCCTGTCTATCTTGTATATTCATACTTTCTAATTCAGCGTGCAACATGGTGAGAAAGGC
Organism: Fasciola hepatica; assembly: GCA_948099385.1. Taxonomy (NCBI): domain Eukaryota; kingdom Metazoa; phylum Platyhelminthes; class Trematoda; order Plagiorchiida; family Fasciolidae; genus Fasciola; species Fasciola hepatica. The sequence continues at coordinate 470,154 of CANUEZ040000130.1, forward strand.
AGTGGTCAGTGGGGCTCCTCCTATTGTTTAACGCTGTACGATGGTGATGATGATGATGAGATGCCTTAAACGCCAACTGATTCGTAACCTAAGAAACGACCGTGACTACTGGTGTATTCTGGAGTGTAAAGAGATGGAAAGTGTTGGGCCGATTGACAACAGCCGCGACCTTCTGTGTCGAATCAGAAATACCGGTCCTCAGAAGTCAGGCGTTAGTGGACTGATCAAATAGGCCAACGGCCCACTGATTCAGACTCTGGAGCGTCGTTTAAATCGCTGGGCAGAACATTTTGAGAAGCATTTTCTTTGGTCTTCATGCATGACAGGTTTGCTAACTGTAGATTTAAATTCACCGTCAGAAGCAGAGGTTTTCCGTGAGATAGGCTACTTTGAACGACATAAATCTGCAAGACCGGATGAGTTGCCTTCGTCTATTTCCAAAGATGGTGGCTCAACATTGTTATTTGGATTTAACAAAACTCCTCGGTTTGGTATGCGATAGGGAACAAGTTCCAAAGAGTTGGCGTGGATCAGTAATCGTGCCCGTTTACAAGAAAGGTGACAGGTCCTCCTGTGAAAACCACAGGGAAATAAGTCTGGTTAGCATCTCATTCAAATTGATTGCTGGTATTATTCTCCACCACTTATCTAACGCTCGCGAACAGTGCTCGCACGAGAATCAAGCTGGGTTTAGACCTGGTCGAGGTTGTATTGATCACATCTTCACTCTTCGACAAATTTTAGAACATAGAGACACCTTCCGTAGGCCCAGTATCTCCGTTTTTCTTGATCTACAAGCGGCCTTCGACTCAGTTGACCACACAGTTCTCTGGCGCTGCCTCTTGTTGAAGGGTTTACCAGAGGAATTCATTTCTATCGTGAAGTCCCTTTACATGAACAGCCGAAGCCGAGTTCGGGCTTACGGTGATCTCTCACCTGAGTTCACCACGAGAAGTGGTGTACGTCAGGGTTATCCCCTCTCTCCTTTTCTCTTTAACTTTGTGATTGAAATGGTCCTAAAGACCGCACTTTTGTCAGATGAAGATAGCGGCATTGAACTTTCCCCGGGTGGAAAGGTATCAGACCTTGAGTATGCGAACGACATAGTTCTTCTAAGTGAAGATCCAGGTAGGTTGCAAGCTTTTCTAGACAGCTTGATAGGTTGCGTAGCAATGTTTGGTATGCGTTTTGCACTTTCAAAGTGCAAGATGCTTTTGCAGGACTAGGTTGGTCCAACGCCAAACCTTTCAGTGTCTGGGGAGACTATAAACGTGGCAGACAAGTTCTGTAATCTAGATAGCTGCATCTCACCCGGAGGTCGGATATCGGATGAAGTGTCTCTGCGTATACAGAAAGCTCGCTTGGTATTTGCCAACCTGAGTCATGTGTGGCGTCGACATGACATCCGTTTACCTATCAAGGGTCGAGTGTGTGCTGCAGCAGTGAGGCCTGTGCTTCTGTATAGTTCAGGGATATGGCCACTACCGATAGAGGATATACAAAGATTGTCGATATCTGAACACCGATGTCTTCCTAGAATTGCTGGGATCTGACTGTTTTTGAGAAGGCTGCAGTGATCTAGCCATCTAATTAGTAGCCCCGAACGTCAGTGTTGGTTGTTCCAACAGTCTTGTTCGACTACTAGTAAACCACAATCCAGTGATAAGTGCTTCGTGCATAGTATCGCCACAATGCTGTTCGGCGTACAGCGAGCGGAAGTCGCAATCCTTCGCCATTGACTTGATAGCCCGAATGTATTGATCAATGTTTTGCCCGCAGTCTTGTTTATACATTATATATATATATATATATATATATATATATATTATAGTAAGTAGTATGTGAACGTGTGGACAAAATTTCCCCGGAAGCACACCACCAGTTTCGCGGTTGTTACCGCTCAACAGTTATACGTACCTGGTACTCCTCCATCCACCCATCTTCATATATATATATATATATATATATATATATATATATATATATATATATATATATATAACACCTAAAGTGAATTACAAGATAAGGGGTAAACCCCATAATCGGAAGATGTATTGTAAAAGTGGGTTGTGGTGGAACATTCGCGTTAAAACCAGTTTACGGATCTCGCCTTTGAAGAGAGAAAGGTTGTTAGTGGGTGGGAAGACAGAGCGAGAGAGTGAGAGAGAGTTCTATAATTTGACGATCCCGGGGGAGAAAGCGGATCGAAAGATAAAAGTACGACATCTAGTGACAGAAACTTGATATGTATGACTAGTTGTCTGGGCACGTGATTTTCGGGGAGAATTTTTTTTAAGAGGGACTGCCGAAGCAAGCTCATAAAAAGGAAATACAAAGTAGTACCGATAGAAGAGAGACAACGAAGCAACAGCCCGACGATTGGCCAGTGACTGCAAACTCGAAGTTAAAGAAGGGTCGTCGACCAACCGGATGGTCTTACGTTGAACCCTGTCAAGAAGAGGTAGAGAGGTAGACGAAGCTCCACCCCACATATGACTGCAGTATTCAAGTGTGTGGCGGGTTTGAGCTTTGTATAACAGAAGAAGATGAGCCGGTGTGAAGAAGCGTCTAGCGCGAAACAGAAAACCAACTTGCGCGCAGCACAAAAAGCGAGCTGAGATGTGAAAGCATACCAACATAGAGAAGAAGTTATAAATAAGCCAAGAGGAGAGATAGAATCTGCGGAAGGTAGCACAACTGAATCAAAAGATAAGTGAAGGGGAAGGAATGATGTTTCAAGGAAATTGAGAGAGGCGAAGTTTTGGAGGCATTAAATGAAACATCATTGTGAGATACCAGAAGATGTGTTCGAGGTCGAGCTTTAACGATGCACTGATTGCATTGCGGTCAGGATCGATGTTGGTGTTGGCATTGCGAGGAGTGTCGCAAGAAAGAAAAGAATGGTGGCGTCATAGGCAAAGGAATGGATTGGGTTGGAAGTAGTGAATAGATAATTAATAAATAGAAGTAGGGTGGGCACAAGTACTGAACCTTAGGGAGCGCCAGAATCCATAGGAAATGGCTAGGACAGAACTCCATCAAATGGGACAGGAATGGTTCGCTTACTGAGGAAATTTGATGTCCACGATACGAGAGTGGAGGAGAACCTGAACGTGGACAGTTTAGCAAGGAGACTTTCGTGCCAAACTTGGTCAAAAGCCTTGGAAATGTCAAGCGAGAATGTGTGTTTCTCCGTGGTTATCGAGTTCAGCCGACCAGGAGTGTGAGACAAGAACCAGGATATCACCGGTGGAACGGCGAGCTCGTCATCCATATTGGCGATTTCTCAGTAGTCCTTCGCGTTCGAGAAACGCACGCAGTTGGTCGGAGATGACAGTTTCGAATACTTTTGAAATAATGGGTGTGAAGGAAATAGGACGTTAGGTGTTCGGGTCAGAATGATTACTGCTTTTGAGAAGTGGAGAAATCACGGCGTGTTCCTAGGGAATCTCAAAGGTAGAAGTTTGGCGATTGCGAATGGCAGGAAAGATGACATATGAAAGGCTAATTCAAGGGCACACCTTTTAAGGACGATAGGTGGTGTACCTTCCTAACCGAGTAGTTCACTTACTTCCGGGAAAAGCAGCACTTTGCGGACCTAATAAATGCTAATGTGAGATAGAAAATGAGAAATAGGGGGGAGAGAAGAATTTTGAGGAATAGGATAAGAGTATGAACTGAGGCTGGAGGCAAACCGGGAAGCACAAACCTCAGTTTTCTGGAGTAGTTCACAGACGAAATAACCAGAGAATTTGTAGACGGGAGGGAAATGGAGAGGGCAAAATTTGCGGAAGATCGTTTCGGCAATTGACCAAAATATTCGGCTACTGGTGACAGAGTAAACGTTCAGCTTTCCAGAGAACGAAGCGTTCTTCGGCTCTCTGCGTGGTTGACGAGTATCTGTTCCTGGCTTGACGAGGCTGCAGTGGGAGTCAGGAGTATGCCAGCAGCGTAATGCTAAACGTTTGAAGCGTACAGCATAATCACATGCCTGGATGAGCCACTCAGGAAATTCTGACTTGTCTGGTTTGGAAAAGTGAGGTATTAAGTATGCATACCTTGAAGAACAGAAATAGTAACACTCTCTTATATGGTACACAAAAAAGCGATAGATGGCGTTCATCTATGTTATCCCTGTAAAATTTGTAGACTGCAAGATTAATCATTTATTATGGATTTAGTGTTTATCTGAAAAAATACTATTTTTTAATGACGTGGTTCTGGTTGTCTTTTATAATTTATAGAAGAATCCACGGAGGATTTCGTTGGTCCAGAACTTTGCCAATTGTTTTCTCAAGTATGTGACGCCATTAATCGTTCTCCTACGGGGTAAGATGTCCTTCACTTAACGGTTTTTTCCCCACACAGACCGAAGGACGCTATTCGAGCTATACGTCGTCGATTTACCACCTCATTATCCTCAAACGAAACAATTGCTATGCACACTCTTTTGCTTTTGGAACATTGCATGCTTAACTGCGGCTACCGTTTTCATGTTGTGGTTGCTAATCGAGAGGTGTTACGTGATCTGACCAAATGTCTTGGTTTAACAGCAGACAGCAATGCACTTTGTCAAAAGGTCTTGTCTCTGATACAGGTACGTATTGCATTGTTTTATAATCCGAATTCACCTGTTCATCTAGTCCTGGGCGAGGCAGTTCTCCTCACAGATTGACTTGCAGGAGTTCGTGGTAACATTCCAGGAATTGAGGGCTCGTGGCGTGAAGTTCCCTCCACCAGCACCTTCGAAGGATGTCTCACCGTCATCTCCTAGCGGTGGTGCGTCGTCTGTGAGTTGCTTAGCGAAGGTGAAAACTGCTGTTGGATATTTTTTCAGTGCTTTCATGTCCGACACCACACTACTAATAAGAAGACTATTTGCTCTGGTAAAAAGTTTTGCTGTCTGGGCAGCCTCATCATATAACAGTCAGATAAGAAAAGTAAAGCATCATCGTGTAAATGGGTATCGCGTCTGGTTTTAAACGATCCCTCTGTGGCGCTAATGTGATTTTAATTTATCCCTCAAGGGATGAATGCATCTGGGCCTATAACTTGGTCGCTACCGGTAGAAGGTACAGAAAGTTCACTTGTGTTTTATCATGAATGCGTTCATGACATTCGTTTAGTTTGATGGGACAGCGTAACCAGTCATGCCAAATTCACTGATATTCGGGCGATTAACATCCGCCTGCTAAAGGGCTGGAGACATTAACTGAAATGACCTGTTTTTCTTTATCGGTGGTGTTATTGTACCCAAACACTAACTTGGTATACATGATTGTGACTTATACCTTACCTGTTTAGTTGCTCTTTATGGTTTGATTTATTTCAGCTCCAACTTGGTGATGTCTGTATGTTGCGACCGAAACCGTCCTAACAGATAACTCAACTCTTTTAACCCCCACCCTCCCTACTTGTCTTGATTGACTGAATCCACAAATGCACTGCATAAAATTATCTCTTTATCAAATTCACACACACACACACACACACACACACACACACACACACACTTGATTAACTCGGTATTGGGTTTCTCTGTGTGACTTTGCTCGACTTTTCAGACGATGCAAATTGTTTATGCACATTCGATACTCAAAAATAAGGTTTTGAAATTACACGTTGGAGCTGACATGATTACTGAAGTTATTGACCAAATAGCATTTCCTATCAGATGACTCAACATATATTATCGGGGTTCAGCAACACTGAAAATTATGGATAGAGCCTTTAAATACCATTTCGGCAATCGGAGGTTCGAATCCCCGTCATCACCGGCTACTTTGATGTTCGACAGTATTCTACTGTCGTCCGGCTCGTTGCCACACTTGGCTAATTGAGACCTTACATGATATATATATATATATATATATATATATATATATATATATATATATATATATATATATATATATATATATATATATATACCGGCTTGAGATCAAGCAAGGTGCCGACCTAACAACAACAACTACAAAATAGGCGAAGGGAAGTACAATGTAGTAAAAAGGACAGTTAGTGGGCGAGAAAAATGCTAATTTTCTTTTGCTTTTTACCGTACACTTTTTGATGTTCTTTTTTGCCATTTGGTTTGCCGGAATGGCTTTTTTTGCGTTTACGGGGCATGAGAGTTCCACAGACGGGCCGCACAGCATTCGGGCCACTAGCTTCCATTCTAAGAACGTAAAATAAAAATCATTCATGGGTAGGGGTTTATCACGGTCAAAGTATCCTCGCCATATGGTTGGTTTATCTATCTTAAGCCCTTGAGGCGACAAGACAATCGATTCATTTGGTCTTGATAAGTTTTGGGCTATGGAAGCTGGAGTGCCTGTACAAAACGTTTTTTGGGTGCGCAGATCAGAGGTCAACTTCCTTATTTCAATTGCCCCAGCTATCGCTAGAGAGTGCAACTGAACACCCTTGTGCTTGTTTGGTGAACATGATAAATAGATTCGAATGCACTGTTCAGAATTACCTGTCAACCAAGTGCGTCGTGCACTGTCCTTGACTTAACTAGCGTGAAAGTGTTTGCGTAATCCAATTATTATCTCAAAAAGAAGCAATAAAGTTCACTGGCTATGATTTAAAAATGCACGCCTTAAACGTGTAGTGAGGCAAACATTTATGATTTCGATGTGAGGTTCCACAGATTGCGCTTAGTTGAATGTGGTATTTTCTGTTGATTCCAAGGATATATGTTTATCGGAGGCACAAACGCTATGTAGGTTCACACCACTTCTGCATATGGTCATATCACTAAAATAATAGGAACTCAGGCATATCGTATACCTTCCGTGTTCCTTTCGGGTATACTATTTAGGAATTTAAAAATGTAACGAAAACACCGATGTTTTTTCAACACGGCAGACGACCAGTTACGTGAAGATTACAACCACAATCATACCAAGCTCTTCTCAAAGTCGAAGTAATTTATCTATTTCCGCATCTTTATCGTGCCTATGGATGTCATGCTGTTATATAACGCATCGGAACTCTGTCTACCGGATTATCGAAATGCATTCGCCAGGCATCTAACGTAATGCACCGTCATTTATATTGCTAGGGCGAGGGCAGCTTGGTTGTCTCACCCAAATCACGAGTTCCCACCGGCCTACCGGATCAACGTCCGTCCGAGAGTGCAACATGGCCCACAACTGAGATCTGTGCTCTTTCCTCCCAGAAAGAGCGTAGGAAGACAGATGTTCGCAACGGCCAATCATCAGCTGGAAGCCTTGTAACAGTTGACTAATGAGGTGCGCCATATGGAAGCGACAACCAACCGTTGCGCTTGGTTCTCGAATTAAGCTGATAGTTTTCCACTTCCATGTGATAGTTTCCCTAGTTTATTTGATATTTCTTTCACTCAATCTCTAAATGGCATACATGATCAGGACCTGGCCATAGTAGATCCATCCGCATACATGAAAAGTTATATAGCAAGTGAATGCATGCAAATCTAAGATTCAGGCTGTTCATGCAGAGCTGAAACACGACATATCAGCTTGATGTCGCCGCGAGACTACAAAGTTGGATGTATTATGCTGAAGTGTGGTCGTTTCACCTGCGCGCTCCTGAGATTTCGAATCCTTGTGTGGAAGTTGTTCACCGATTAAGATTTATTGACCACCACTGTCTGCGAAATCTGGCAAGGATAGGATGCACTGATTGGATTAGCAGTATTGCGTTTGGTTCAGAATCGGCTAATTTGTTGTTTTATCTGACGAAAGTAACGAGACTTCACCGATCCAGATCATATACCACGTATGACAAGAGTCCGTCTACCACACTGCGCATTGTTCACAGTACGGTCCCCAGGACTGAATAGAACGCGTAAAGGTCAACAGATAAAATGGGAAGTGTACGAAGAGATTAGGTAGAGCAAATGCCTCTCAACTTTCCGGTTCAAATTCGAAAGACTGTTCGGTAATTTGTGGATACGCACACTATCAGATCGTGTACACCATGTGGTGGTAGCTAGAGTGACATTTATTTGTTGGGCACCATTCCTGTTTGCACAGTCTTTCTATCTGAGAATGTTATCTTTCATTATCAATGATGAACAAAGCGGATTCAGCGAAGTACACCTAACTGTCCCCTGTTTTACATAAGTAATGATGATGATGAGTTTCAAGACTGATCCTCACTGATAGTGCACTGGACTCTTGTGGCTATGGGCTATTTATCTTCCACTGCATTCGTACGTCTTTTTGGATTGGGTAAGACCGAGAGACTAGTCAGCATCAGTGCACTCGAATGCAAAACCATTGGTGGACAAAGACTTTTTTTATCCCAAAAAACCCCTTACGTTGTTAGGGATAGTTGGTAACGTGGTCCTGCGATTTGGAATAGAAAATCATATGAAGTCCCAGCGGGTCAAGTGTGGTAACAAGGCGAGTGATAGAGAGTTACCGTCTACCATCAAGTACAGCTGATAAGATTATTCTCAATACCGTCGGAAGCATTAGAACGAAATAAGAAAGATACACTGATAGTCAGGTGCAGATTTGACAATTGTTTGACCTTCGCATTTGATATAGATGGAAGTTTGATTGCATATTCTTGATGTGTAAAGATAACTTGTTATTTCCGGAAACGAAAACTTGTAGAGTATGCGTTATGTGTGCTTCCGAAGAACATTTCCGTTTCGGTCACTAATCTCAAGCTATCGATCTTCTCTGTCACTAATGCACCCTTCTTCAAGGTACGTGATCCAAATAATGAGGGGGATAATCGAACTGCTGCTATGGAATCGACCCGAACACTAAAACCGGCTGCTCAATCAAATTCGTCTGGTTCGCACCCGTCGTCTCCGTCCATGGTGCGATCCGCCCCTTTTGCCTCAGTTGATCGGGGTCAGAAACTTCAAGCTGATTTGGCACAAGTTCGTGTCAATATTTGTGTCCTTAGTGATATGCTCTCAGAATTGGAAACGGACCCAAACCCGTCGGGAGAATTTAAACAGCTCATGTCAGTAAGTTGCTTTTTTGACTGGCTTTAAAATTATTCGAAACATGATCGACGGTAGGTCTTGGGGGGAGTATCACGCATGGAAGAAGTGGGTTTCCAAAATCGACTGAACAGGTCAAACTGGTACTCCTATTCTGATTGTTTTTTGTTGTTGAAATTTAGGAAGTCGAATACCATAGGGTTATGTGGCACAATGTTCAGTCGGTCGTCAAAGCGAATATGTGGTCCCGGGTTTGAATCTCGTTGCCGCTGACGCTGGCCACTTCTGTGATGGGCAGCCTGAATGTGGCCGCTACGTAATTCCCAAGATGTTATACCTTTTCCGTGTACAATTGTTGTCGGAAATCATTGGACATTATGGCTTTATAGAATTAATCTGTTCCGTACATTCAGCGTTGCATCCCGGGCGCACACGTTTGATGTCACCTACAGTTCAGCTCAAAGCAACCAGTAACCATGCACCGGGTGCAACAGTTTTAGTTGCTATCTCTCAGTGGGGCCCGGGATCAGAAAGAATCAATAAGGATTATGAAAAGACTAAGATTAGAACCACAAGTGGTACCATAAAGTTGATAAAGAAAGTTTGTGAATACAGTGGTGCCACGGATCGCGACACCTAGCCATATCCTTTAATTTATCCAACCACTGAGTGGGGGAATCCCCTGAACCCCTCCTAGGAAGCGTAACACGCCCTACATGGCCAATCCCACTGATAAGGCTTTTCGTATCTTTCTTCCACATCACGAACTGGCCATCCCATTGAAAATAAGAGATATTTGTTTATATACGAAGTTAGACCGTAATGTACAAATTGTGTGTCATATAACCGAGAGTAGTGTAGGATTGCCTCTGTTACAGTGATTCATTTTAGACTTTTAGACAGTCCGTCTACCTACTTGTGAGACTACTAGTCATCCGTGCTTCCCCACGTAGCGCATTACTCTGAAGCAAATTAGGCTATCCAAAAGAAGTCTGGTCTGACACACTGGAAACTGTCATGACCCACGATTCCTTTGCTGCGATTTCAATGGGTAAGCTGCATGTGTGATCTCCGCTCGTAACTCCGATCGCTGCAGCGCTCAGGTAAAAGTCAAAAGACAACAAAATACGCCAAAAGAATACTGCTATGACTACTACTGCTGCTACTACCAGTAATAATAGTAATAATAATAATCCGTCTTGTCTGCATAGTCCAGGTTTCTGTTGAAGTCACTTTGGATAGACAGATTGGTGGCACGTCAGCATATGGTGAACGTAGTTGTTTTACCAATCTGATGGTTTGTGCTGAATAAGTGACATTTGAGGGAAGACTCTGGCGGCGGTTTTGCTGGGGTTTTTGTCTTTGTTTCACGTTGGTCAACACCGTGGGATGTTTCCAGTCGCTGCTGGTCAAAGTTGTCATTTAATTTTGTCTGGATAGGTTCCTGAACAACCAAAATTCTAAGGGACAGGAAGATTTAATAATGGTGGGTGTTTGACTAATAGTGTAATGGAATGTAGCATCCCCTACTTGAAAGTAGTATATTTGATCAACAACAATTAGGGGCTCTGTGGCGACAATGAACACGATGAGGTCACGTGGATAGAGCAAAGTCAGCTAAAACAAGAAGTACAGACGTACAAAACGTGTGGTAGCACGTTCCGACCGACCGAGTACTGGACTGTCGTTTATTGCATATTTTTGATGCAAATGATTGTTTAGTTCTGTCAAGCTCATTCGATTGTAATCCAAAAGCGTTTGCCCAGATAAACGATTTACTTACCGTGCGACTTGTGTTGTGGGTTCCGCAGTAGGACTGGTACCTGTCAAAATATGTATAGTTTTATCTTTTCGGTTATAGTTCTCATTATCACGGGATTTTTAATGGACATTATGTGACAAAAGATGGCTCCCGTCCACCTTCGTCAATGAACAAATATGAACCACAAATGGGATAATGTGTCGGGATAACACCCAAATGAGAACTCTGAATACGAACTAATATGACACAATGATGCAAGCATATCGTGTTGAGATTTTGAATACAACGATTGTGTTTGTGACCGCAGCATCCATTCAGGATTGTTTGACCGCACCAGACGCCAAGATTTTCCACATGCCTAATACAAGAATGTTTATCATGTTTCCACATCCACACGCTCTCACCATGTTTGTATGCACATTCGCACGTGCCTTCCAACTGATGAAATGACGCACAAGTCATTTTACGTGAACTTAATTGACTGGACACTGATCGGCAACGGTGAACGTGTGTTCTCTATAACAGCCCCCCTTTTTACGTTCTAACTTGTTCCACAGGAATTGGCACAGTCTTTGTTCGAAATGAGCAAACGACTGATTCTGGCTATTTCTTCTTGGGAAGCATATCAGGATAGTTTGCCTAGTCGTGGTACAACGGATGCAGTTTTGTTGGATCTGTTGAACGTGAATGACGAATTGCACACAGTTCTCGTGCGTTACGGACGTGTTGTACGGCCCGCCGCACAGCAGGATTCAAAACCACAAGATGTGAGTGCCTAAACTGTTGGGTTCAGTCGAATGTTCACACCAAGATCGTTTGTTTTATGGCTTTTTTCACGCTTGCGTGTAGTTCTGTTTGACAGTTTTACACTTTGTTACGCTGATACTTCGGGAAGTTCTATTTACGACCATTTATTTTATCTTGCTTGAAAATAATTCAAACCATGTACGGTTCCGGATCCTGTGGGCGCAGTATTGGTACTACAGAATAAATACGCGTGAGGGTTTGCAAGGCTCTTTTAATCCTGTCAGGAATTACTGTCAGTGCATATCCAATATATCAACATATTTATGGTGACAGATAGGAATAGTAACTCCAATTGGGTGTCCATCGTGTTCTCATGAGACACTCTACCAGTCTTCGGTTTTCACCCGGCACTCAGTTGTCACCTGTTGCTCAGCGAAGCTGGTTCTTCAGGCAGTAACCATATTACGGTAAAACTGTTTGAGATCAGGACCAGACTGGGTAGAATAGGGCAGAGATTTGCAGATCTTGGTGCCATAGCATTCCTCGAACACATGGCTGCGGACTGGGTGTTGGTGATCCATTTCAAGATCCAGCGACCATATAGTGTATGACGTATGTAAGCAGCCGATGTTTTGGCTACAGTGCCTTGATAAAAGTTAGTCGCACTAACCGAAACGTTGACTGATTACAAACATTTTGGACAACGTTTTGTTACTAAATAGCAAACAGTTAGATCGAACAAGTTGTTGTTTCAATGATTCGACTTCGAAATTCTAGTACAATTTCGGGTATACTTGCTGCCTGGCTTTGGAGATTTATCTAACGATCTTCTTATCACAGTTAGGACATTTAATTGCACTTTGTTTTCGTGGCATCTATTTAAAAAAAATACGCAACTAAAGTTTGTAAATTCCTTCACCAAGGCCCGGGTGTTGATGGCTGTTTTCATCCATTTCCAGTGAATATTTATCAGCGGATCTGAAATTAACCTCTTTCTTTCTGGGTTGCTTCCAAACAGTTAGTGTTACTGTTATGTCTTCCACAACAACAATCTCTGAAGGTTGTAACCTTTAAATGAATCAACCAGACATTCGACGCTCAGGTGTCTCCTAGACACGTACCGGCACAATGACTTCTCGTTGGATTGCAAAATATGATCGGCAGTACAGGCACAATAGTCGAACTAAATCACCCACTAGCTTGAATGAGAACGCGGGTTACTGTGCCGACTGGTAGAAGTCTGTTAGTTCATTGAGCACCCAAATAGGCATCCTCGAATCTTAGTCTTCGTAACTGCTTTCCAATTGTTCACCGAATTTATTGACAATCTGCCGAACTTTTTTATTACATGCTTGCGCATTGGTACAGTTAAATGGTATTCCCCATAGCTTCGAAGGTCCAATGCACTGTTAGGAATAGCCGGCAACCTGACTTGGTGTGGTAATGAGCTGCAAAGCATTGAATTACTGTCTGCCACAAAAGTGATCGATGGTGGCGGGATTCGAACTTCTGACCTCCGAGCTAGTGTTGACGGTTGAGTGGTATTCTGTTCAGTTCTTTCAACCATTCGCTTCGCATTTCTATGCTGTTTTCGTTGCTGCGTTGCAGCGTTGTCGAGTCAAAGGTAAAACAAATAGCAGCATAAAGAGCAAACGAGCAGAAGTGAGAGTTATAAGTGGAAGTTTTCAAGCCAACTAAGCCATCTAGTTATGCCACTTAATGTTTTCAACCATCTAGTGGATACCAATCTGGAAGCCTAACACATCCTACTAGGCCAAGTTCACCATCTAGGGTTCTGATACATTTTCGTCATGCCATGCAACAAATAGTTCTTAGTACCAGTGTTAGTGAGTCAGTCAAGGAATCCGACGGCTCACTGATTCACTCTCAGAGACGTCGCCTGGGCCGTTAGGCGGAACAGTTTATGGAACAATTCAGTTGACCCACTCCTATAGTGGACCTTCCGAATATGCCTGCAGCAGAAACGATGCAGGTAGATATCACTCCTTCATCAGGAAAAGAGGTAATGCGGGAGATAGGTTACTTGAAAAGGTACAAAGCCGCTGGACCGGATAGGTTGTCTCCATCTTTTTTCAAGGATGAAGGCGAAGCTTTGGTTTCGTGGTGAATAAACCTCCTCCTGGTAATCTGAAATAGTAAAGAGGTTTCGTGAGAACTGTGCGAATCGGTGATTGTGGCGATTTGCAAGAAAGATGACAGGTCCTCTAGTGAAAACCAAAGAGGAGTTAGTTTGGTGAGTATCTGATCCTAAGCGCCCGCTGGGATTATTCTCCATTCATATGATTGTCACCAACGGTTAAATGTCTTGGTGTTGCATTTTCTCGACGTTTTATGTTCCATGCATGTTCAACAGGTATTTTGGAAATTTAGGAAGTTGTCATTTTCCCCTCTCCGTTTAAGCTTACTTCTGTTCCCCATCAGTTAAATTTTAAATTTGTTCTCCTCTACCGATTTTACTGCTCTCCAGTTGTTTTCGCTTCTCTTTTGAAAAAAAAAAGATTTTGACTTTGATGGTAAGATGCATGAAATACATCTCTAAATCCAGTGGCCTGTCCAGGGATACACTTGTTAATACTGTCATTTATAAACACTTCAGTGAGTGTGGCCAATTTACTTCCAGAATACTTTCAGACATCTATCATCCTCCACACAATGAATTTTCAAAAACTATCTACATCCTGCACGCCCCTAGAGTTGATATTTTTACTTGCTCGTATTTCTGCATGTCGCCATTCTGGTTTGCTGTATCATGCTCGTCCGCTTGCTGATCCAATGAAAGTCACCACAGACTTACAAAACTGTTTGCTTGGATGACAATTACCATAATTTGTATGTATTTCTCGATATCATTTCTGCTGAGGTTCCACCTGATCGAGTGTACAAAGCTAATACTGACTTGACTTGACTTCACCGATTATCTAACGTCCGCGAAAGATGTGCACGTGAGAATCTAGCCGGCTTTAGACCCGGTCGGGGTTGTATCGACCACATATTTAACCCTCGACAAATTTCAGAGCACAGGCACGCCTTACGTAGGTTCACAGTCTCTGTCTTCCCTGATTTAGAAGCACGGCTCGGCTCAATCAGTCGCACAGTACTCTAACACTGCCTCGCACTGAAGGGTGCGTCAGAAAAAAAAATTTATATTTTCCAGTGCAAACAGCCGAAGCTGAGTTCATGCTTATGGCGATCTTTCACTCTAGCTGATTAATCAGTATCCTGACATCTGGTTCCATCAGGAAGAGACCACATCTTGTCGTGGTGTGATGGCTTGTGTGCCTCCGTGACTCAAAGAGCTACGCAAGATGTCTTTCTTAAGTCAGAGATGCAATCATGTTGGGTAGACCGGGAAGAACCCAGTCTCTCTGAACCAGTTGATGGGCCCATCTGGTTCTAGCCAGTACGCTGTTGGAGAGGACACCAGAGAATAAGTACAGGGAGAAACAGTTTGCCCGTCAAAAACCTCCAGTAGATGGACGTAAGAGTGGAGTGTCTGGGGTTTCTCTCAGTGGCGAGAGAAACCATCGCACTTCCTTGACAGCTATCATTCACCCAAGATGGGTGGCCCCACGCCTAGAGGATGATGCGCTTGCTTCATTGGGTGCATGGGGCTAATGACTGAATAAAAGAACCAGATCAATAGCTGGTGCATGAACAAAGACAAGACAGGATAGGGACATGAATCAGGTCTCACATGACAGACCAGAAGAAATTTCTTCACAGTTACGTTCCCTTGCTGGGTTAACATCCCATTGTATTGTGGCTCAGGTTGTTGAGTCGAAGGCCCCGGTTAGGGTTCCCAAAGAAAATCCTTTTCTACGATGTGGGCCATCGCGAATTATGAATAATCTAGAAGTCTTCCTTTTTTGTTACATCCTTGCGCTTGAGTGCAGGGGAAAAGGTATACTTCATAGCCTCAAAGGCCCACTGCACTATTACCGGTGGTTGACAACCAAAGCCTGAGACTCGGAGTGGCGAATTATATAAGATCCCTGTAGGTCAATCGTGTTAATGAAGCGAACGATAGTGGATTACCGCCTACTACCGTGGTAGTCGGCGGTAGCGGGATTTAAACCTGTGACTCTCGATGTGGTCATGAAACTCCTTCGACTATCACCGACCATAACCATATAAACAGCCTTTTTACTCTCTCCTATAATGGATCCCTTAAATCGATCCAAAATGCCACGAGCTTTTGCGGCTCAGTCGAGATGTTTGATGATAACATTTCTGATGTCGGACTTAAACCAAACAATTCTGAATCCCAAATATTCACTTTACTTGTTTGCATGCAGCGCACGCACACTGTGTCAAGTAGGGCAGCAGATGTGCGGTCACGCTTAACACCCCAGATACATCTTCGGTCTTGCTTCACTCATCGCTTTCCTGGTGTCCGGTGCTCGTGGATAGTCTGGCGTCAGGATCTTTTTAAGTACTAGAGCTGAGCGTGCACCACTAGACCGTGTTCCAGTCTGCAGTTGTTTGTGTGCACTTCCTTTTGACGTTTTTCCGCGTGTCGACGTCAGTAGACTGGAGTGGTGATGCTTTTTCGTGTTTTCTGGATATGCTACAACTCACTGCAGATCTCGTGATGTAAAAGACAGGTTCTACCATGATTAGTCTGAACTGTTACGCAGCATGCACTGTAATGATGTAATGGTTGTTGCTATCATTTTCAACAGTAAATTTGAATGCTTGAATGAGACGGAAAGATGCTGACTAACCTGGCGTCCTCCTCCTCCTTCTCCGCTTTGAACTCAAATCGACCACATTGTGATTGGTTGCCGCTGGTGCGAATCGACTCAAGACTACCGCTCAGTTTAGTTTAGGATATGTTGTTTTTACTTCCTTTAATAATACAACAAAGTAAATCTCAGGAACGGGGTGGCGGCCAGGGAAAGGTTGCCAAATGGGTGACGAGAATCGAATTCGGGATGCTATTTTTCAAAGCCCACAATGATGACTGTGTGACCATCGCCAGTCCATGTCTGTTCACGTTTGTGGACACCGATCACGCTCTTGTCCGCACGCGGTTTTCGCTCACCTCACATCGGTGAACAAACTCATGCTGAAACCAAACGCCTCTCTGAGCTGCTACTGGATGATAACCATCGATCTGTTATCCGAATAGAATTATCCACCAAGTTATCGATGCAGTCAAACGCTGAGGATCCAGGTGAACGATGGACCGACTTCAAGGAGGCTCTGTTTTAGGCTGCTAATGCTGCCCAAGGTCCAAGAACCAGACACAAACAGAAGCGATGGATATATATATATATATATATATATATATATATATATATATATATATATATATCGATAGCGCAAGGGTAGTCGCCCGAGCAAAGAAGAAGGGGGAGCGCCTGGTCCTCGAAGCCCTCCATTCGATCAACTCGTTCAACCGACACGTCGAGGTTAATAAGCATTACGTCACCCTGGCAAAACCGATGGCGAAAAACCGAGAAACGGACAGACGAGCAACACACAAAAAACGCGCGGAACCAGCCGTCCCATTCACACACTCATTCACTCACGTTTGACAACGAGTCCTAGTTTGGATCGAAACGTCACAATAAACGTTTTACAACTCAGCGTACGCCTTGACTTCTCTATAATATATATATATATATATATATATATATATATATATATATATATATATATATATATATATATATATATATATATAGTTGTACTGCTAGATGCGTGAAAATCGGTTTTTCCGGATTCCGGGTGTGCTGATGCATGAATATGCCTCAGACGCCAATTAATTCAGTTCTTAAAAACGACCATGAGCAATATTGGAAATCGAAAAGATTGTGGCAGTCAGCAGTGGCCTTAAACTGCATCTCCTCCGGAGGTCGAATCTCAGATAAATTATCCTTGTGTATACAAAATGCTATTTTGGCACTTACTAACTTCAGTCATCTCTGGCATTGACATGAAATCCACCAGGTCGAGTGTTAGCTGCAGCAGCCAGATTAGTTCTTCACGGTTAAGGAAATTGGCCACTACAGGTGGGGAATATACGAAGATTATCAGTATTCGAACGCTGATATCTTCGTAACATAGCTCGAATCTGGTGGAAACACTATCAGCAATGCCGAAATTAGGCGCAGAGTAATAAGCGTACGAGGTAAATCACTCGATACAGCACTAAAGCTCACCAGGCTAAGGTGGGCTTGGGAACTGTTTACTACCGGTTACATCCCCAGTTTGCGCAAGCGGGAACGACCGCCAACTCCCTGGTCAATCGCAAATACGGCGGTTGTTGCGCATACGAAAATAAACGATCGCGGCCGATCCTTGCCCATGCTGGACGACGGGGTTTGTTTTCTTCCTGGTAAGTGCTCATGCACAAAGCTCTAAATAAATCCGTGGACAACAGTGTGACGTGTCCGATGTGTCTTACTTATGTGACTGCCCTTTGTCGTATTGTATGCGGCTGGCAAGGTTTGCCAGAAGTGGCGTATAAACCCGGCTACCAGCCACCAAGTTGTCTAGAATATAAAAGTGCGTTGAAAACCTTACATTCCATCCGATTGATGTATACTCCATCACCACAATCACCGGCTTCCAAAGGGCATGACCCGGTTTCACTTCTCTGCCTTGCAGATAAACCCTTGGTCAAAGTCTTTGGAGTGGTTATCCTAAGGAGGATCCTTACTTCACTTCGGACGGACCGGTGAAATCGGTCCCATGCACTTTATAAACACTACACCAGACAAACACACCTCACCATGCTTGCTTATTTCTTACTTGACAACAATCCTCTGTACGATTTAATAGATTATTGATGAATAAATAACGTTGGCTTATTTTAGTTCGTGAAATATTCCCACAGTATGAATTTAGAATACGTAATTTGGAGAACACAGATTTGTCTCTTCGATACTTCTCTTCAAGCCACTACAGTTCGCACGGGGTGTTTTACCGTTGTTCAATGCAGTGATCCAGATTATTAATGTCAACGCACAAAACTGAATGTCAAATCCGTTTCCATTGAATTTGTGTGCGCACAGGAGCAATAGTAGGAATGTACACAGCATTAGGTAGGATAATCAGGCAGCTTGTCTTCGAGTTTCAGTTGTAAACGTGGTCTAGGGTTGAATACGATTTACAGTTTGGCCGCGTAGAACGTATTTGTTACCGCTTTAGATGACTCGTAGATCAGTATTTCCGCGGCTGTTTCCTTTTTCAATTTTGTACGAGCAAAACAATATTTTTTGGGATGTTGATGTACCTTAGTCGAGGGTTTGCGTTTATGTGCTATCTGAAGAAACTATCTGGGTGTCCATTTTCTCTGAGCGAGTTGCCGAAAATTGGCCCTTGGAGCATATTTGGTGTGTTCCGCAGGTCAGGCAACGCACCGAGTTTCGTTTTTGCTGCGTGGGAACGAGGCTTTCGAAATAAGTGTGTTGTCCCACGCACGTTTGTTTATGATGAATGCCGCATTCCACTGACCCATTTGCTGCTCGTCGTAGGAAGATGTCAAGGAATGGAAATGCACCTGTTCCATTTCTAGCGTAAATCGCGAGTTCGGATGTGCTTCACCGAATTTCTGTAGTGATTCTTGTACCTTATAGTTAGCGGAAACTAGACAAAAAACGTCGTCCACACGCCTTTTAGAAATAGGTAAAATGTTGGTAACTTGATTTAATGCGTGGTTTTCTGTCTTCGACATGAATATGTCCGCCAGCAAAGGACCAAGTGGGATTCCTATTGCATGCCATCTTTTTGTCTATATTTGTCTCCTGCACACTGAAATTGCACATTGATGGTGCATAATTTCTGAATCTCCTTCCATACATCGACTGATATACCTATGTTAATGTCTTCTATTGATAATTCCTCACAAAGTCTGCAGTTTTTGGCCAGAAGTACCTGGTGTTCAATGTGCCCCCACAAATGCAACGGAAACAGATTTGCCACGCAGTTTTGTGCTTTTACGTTAATACTCTGGATCATGTTTTTGGTCAAAGGTTGACTTATTTGTCGACTTTGCTTGAGTACCGATTTTTATTTCTTTTATCGGTGTGTTTCTGGGGTGTTCGAAGTGTCATAGAAAGGTCAATCATGAAGTTATGTAATTTCCATCATGCGGGTTACGCAAATGTCATATATGCGGGTCAAAAGGTCACCTATCCATACACGAACTTGCGTAAGGTAGACTCGCCTGATACAACCAACGAATTTCACCAGGTTTTCCATATTTAACGCGCGACAACAACCTTCATTCTCTTTTGATATTACCATCTCAAAGGATCACAAAGACCCCCAATTACAAAAATGAACGGTCTGGTCTCACGATTGCACAGTAAGGGAGCGTAAATACTGTGTCATCGTGCACAAACGCGTGCAGAAGTAAGATGGATCCCACAGTCTGTTGTAGACTGGTAAAAGCAGATCTGTGTAGGTTGTCTTTCTCCAACAACCGTTATCAGATGTGATTCGGCTATTGCGGTACACACAATATTTTGATTTTTCTCAGCCGATCATCTGCAAGAGTTATTTTGATTTCGGAGTCCTATAGCTGCAGCTCGTTAAGGCAAAATATGCATATGACACACAAACATCTTATATATAGGACAAAGTTTGGTGAGTTGCAACTTGTATGTGTGTTTTGCTATTAAACAAGTTAGTGTCATCGGCTCACTCGAAGCCCACATTCCGGTAACGTAAGAACAGTCCCTTCCCCAATGTGAACACTTCCGTGAGAAATATCTTCGTTCGTTTCTTCTTTTCTCAACATATTGAACCAAAATATACAAAAATGGATAGAACGCGAGGGATCAGTCATTCTTAGCTGAAATAAGTTTTTTTTCTGTAAATTAACTATTCATTTGAGTTTTTCTACCACTTTTCGTAGACTACAGTTTTTTGTTTCCGCTTCAGACATCTGATGAGAACCCAGGTCTGACTGACAAAGTGGAATCTACCAGAGACAGGCCATCGACTCAGGTAAAGTAATTTTTTTACTCTTCACTAAATTGCAGTTTCGTATTCGGTTCTATGGTTTTCCATTATTTGTGTGGGACTGGGTGCAATGGAAGTGGTATACCCTATAGCGATAAAGCCCACTTCACTATTTGGTATAGCCGACAACCAGACCCTGAGTGGAGAACCACATAAAGTCCCAATAAGTCAGATGTGGCAACGAGCTGGACGACAGTGGATCACTGTCTTCCGCAGAAAAAAATATCCAATATCAATAAGTAAATTTGTCATCGAAATCAGTACTATCGAAAGTCCAAAGTAAGTAACGCACAATTGGCGATTTGGGTGATGACTTCCTACCTATCTGGTAATTTTAATCAGTAGTGGAGGCGACGTCGTCATACGTTTTTTATTCAGTGACAAGCACCACGATATCTGCCATGTTCAGCAGTCAGTACACACATATATATATATATATATATATATATATATATATATATATATATATATTACACCGGATGTGAATCAAGCAATATGCCAACACAACAAAAACAACAACGATAGTTACAAAATGGAGGAAAAAATACAGCAAAGTTTAAGAAGCAGTTAGTAAAAGGACATGATGTGATGTGGTTTTATGAAATGCCTTTCCACTGTACACTTTGGTTTTCTGGTCAATTCATTTGTCTGCACGACATTGTCGTGAATTTAGAACACGATAGTTTATCAGACAAGCCGTACAGCTTTCACACCGCTGACTTCTGTACCGATCTATATTTCTGAGCGTCTCTGACCAACGACGATCCTCATCCCTTAGGCCCCGACGAGGATGGCGGAAAGCTCCACCCGAAGCCAATACTGATGCTAGCCTTGACCTGACCAACTAATGGCTTTTTCTAGCCTTACCCAGCGCGTGTGAATGGAGCACGAAAGGGTAGATGATGTGCAAGCATACGCATGGCATATCCGAGCCATCGAAGGCGGTGTACGGTGATCACGTCGGTCGGAGGACGGCTATGCGCACCCATCACACGACAACGTGCCTCGTCACTACTCATGATGTTCTCAGGTGGAGCGATCAATACCCCGGAGACATCGGTGGTCAAACACAGGAAGTTGTCAAACATCCTCAACTCGGAGAGGCCAGGTCTCACAGCCGTAAAGCAAAACACTACGAACCTAGGCGTTGTACACCCGTCCTCTGATAGAGAGCTATGTATCACAACGGCGCCGTGGGTGCCGTAGGTTGTCAAAAGATGTTCTGGCTTTCGCTATTCGTGAACTGATTACCCACTCAACATCACCTCCAGCTGTAATCAAACTCGACTAGCTCTAGCTGATCACCGCAAAAGATGAGCGGAGGCCGAGGTTCCTGCCAGTTTTGTGAAGACACTTTGCACCTGAAAGGTGCAGATAAGGCACGCTGTAGAACATACTGTATGGCAAAGTGGAAAAGAAACGAAGATATAGGGTAGCCTTGTCGTACTCTACTGCAGACGACAAGGGGGTGGGTGGTGAAGCCGGTCGTGTGCCCTAACCCGACCTGAGGTCTAACGATACGATTCTTTGAGGATGGACGCACCTCTTTGGTACTCTATTTCTCAACAAAGAATGACACAGTACAGTCCTACTTACAGAGTCGAAGACCACTAGTGTCTAGGAGCACGATGCTCGTTAGTCCTCGAAAGATACAATAGTGTTCTATTAGCTATCGGAGATGAAGGTTTGACCGATACATCAATGGCTGGTGCCAAACCCAGCATGCTCTTCACACGTTTGGCACAACCCACGGAGTATGACATGCAAGCAGCTTCTACGATATTGGGAGAAGGTCTATACCCGTATGGTTGACGCAATCACTGCTTGAAATCTTGAAGATGGGGGAAATAATCGATTCCCTCTCAAGGAGGGTACCTGTTTTGAATTCCAAACCTTTGAGATCAAAACATCAAGTTTTCTAACAAGTTTTACTTCACCATATTCAAAAAGAGCTGGAGGAGCACCATCGAAACTCGGCACATTTGGAAGTTTTAAGGCGTGAATTTATCTATGGATCTCCGCCCGAGTAGGTGGATCTGTCGAAACGGACCACGGAATGTGTGCCGGAAATACAATGAAAGAGGCTGGCACCGAGGACTAGCTAAACCGTATCTTAAAGTTTTCTATTCAGCGTTCAAGACACTACTGTTGATTGTGAATTGTTGGGTCTTCAGCTTCATAGGTTGTTTCACTCACACATAATGACTTCCTACGCGTGTTTCAAATGAGATAGAACAGCTTGCGGGGATTCCCCGTGGCTGCAGCGCGTCCCATCTCCTATGTACTTCTCGACCAGATTTCACGATCTCGGTGCAGACCTGAGTTGAGTTTACTTCTCATAATGAGTTGTGTTTCATTACACTTCCTTCCAGCCGGGATTGACTAGCGTGCTTAAGGAGGCTCAAGGTTCAGCTTAAGTCCACGGTCCTATGGCGTGACCACCACTTACTATGCTTTCAGAGTGCAGAGCATTCTTGATAAGCGACCAGTTCTGGTTGATTTTGTCAGTTAGGGCTACATCTAGTTTTTCAACTAGGGCATTTTAAGAGATAAATAGGCGAAATGAATCAGAAATCTGGTCGCAGTTTAACCGTCATTTCAGTATGCGTTTGAAATGCCCACCGATGGACGTGGATAATTTAGTGCAACCCAGTCCGTGATTGGAGTCGCTGGGGTTCTCCAGTACGGATGACAACATTTATACAACCCTACCATTTGTAGCTTGTGATGTGGTCGAGCTGGGTCCACTACTGGCTCAAAGTGGGCCGACGCAACGTGGCCTATCGGCGATTGAAGCATCTGAAGTTCATGCTGACGAGAAACAGGCAGTGGTCGCCTCTTGGGGCCATAGACCGTTTCCTGTTTTCCGAACAACAGGAATCTTGCCCGAAAAGGCCTTCTAAATTCATTCTATCCAGCTTACTCTAGCATTCATATCCTCTCTCAAGATCACGATTCAGCCCGGCTCGCTTTTCGTAAGATGTCGTGTAAGTTTTGGTATTTGATTAGATCAGTTCTGCAATCAGTGAATGCATACGCCGAAACGAAAAACAATTTGAGTTCGTCAAGACGGTGACTACTCGCTTTTTCCGGACCTTTTAGTCTCACTGCGCATAAACGACTGTCAATCGGGATCCAGTTTAGTAGAACCACGTCAGCCCCATACCAACGCCAGTAACACGAAAAGCCACAGTCTGAGTGTCCGCAGAAATGCCTTAGTAAAATGGCGCAGGAGGATTATATGGAGGCGTCAACTGGATGATGGGACTGGAACCTTAAATGCGAGGTTCTTGGATGCAACACACATCGATGGCAAGGGACTCAAGCGTACCAACTTAACTCGTCTGTTGTCCTGTGTGCATCAGCGTTCGCATATTAAGCGACCAGTTTGAACGGGCATCAATGATGGAGGATATCAGCCGATGGTAGCGGCTTCGGTGAGACTTGGAAAGTAGTCGAAAAAGATCGACAGAGTACATGGCTAAGATTTCCGTCGAAGGCACTACAGCTTTTGCGGACTACTGAAGTGCACGTTTGGTGTATAAAAGAAGGAGAATGTGAAATAAAGACCGAGGGGATGGGCAAAAAGTTGTGTACTTTGTAAGAGAGCGGTCATTTGTGTGCATGGGAGAACAGTCAGTTATTGTATTATAACCCCTTATTTTTTGTGGGCTGCTGTACTACTCCCCAGTGCAGAGTAGGCCTTTTTATTCGAGGATTCGCCAGTAGGCTTTGCGCAGCCAAGCGTGTTATCCAAAGCAACAGCGTTGGTCTAGATGAGCCGGTGGTCAAATGCACGATTCATTCGCCTCTTCTCGAATGCCTCGTCGGGCGAGTGAAACATGGCGAGGAGCTATGGTCTTATTTAGTTACGAGCCTTCTCGCCACCTCGGTGCTGTCAGTGGATTTATCTGGTGTTAGAGCGGCAAGGTGCTTGGTGAACACAAACCAAGTACAAGGCCCGCATACCTCACATAGCAGTGCAGTCGTGACGCGTGTGCCCATGAAAAATCAGGCTATCACACGTCACTGTTCACATCGACCACTGACAGACAACCTTTGCTTTGTTCCGTCCCACTAACTCTAGTGAGAACTCAGCTCTGCCTCAGAATCATCTGGTTTTATTGATGAAAAACAAAGAATATATAGGTTGCTGTCACATGCACCCAGTCGTTGCACACAATGCATTGGTCCGACTGATGTGGGAGACCACACCTTAGGTCCTAAATGCCGCTGACAGGATTCTCCTCGTCTATCGATTTGCGCCATCGATCGGCTGTTCTGTTGTTCTTGTTTTCGTGGGTTCGGTAGGGGCTGGTATTGACGCACTATCTGCCGTTGAGACTAAAACGTCTATCGAACGATGTGTCAGACCATACCCTCACAACCATCTGCCAACCTTTCACACCAATACGCCCACCAATCAGACTTATGATATACTGTGATCCGACTTAACCAGTCACATCTGCGTACCACACTGGGCAATCAATAACGACATCATTTGTCGATGTATTCCTTGCCTCATTCTATATAAAGCGTTGATTTTTGGTTATGATTGAATACAGTTTCCGCACTCGGTTCGTGATTACTTTGCTGTTGGGATTGGACGATCAAGAAATCCCTGACCGGGGATAATCTGGAGGTGTGCACACCGACGCAACAGTTTCCACTAGATTTCCTCAGTAGTGCGAAGGTCTCGATACGGAGATATTGATAATCTATCTGCAAAGATCATATTTCTGATTCCTAAAGCAAAACTGGCTCAACTGTCGCTGCATCCATTTGGTCCAGTGGAATACATATCTTTTTGTCACGCATCTCGTAGAGACAGCCATCATGATCAATTTTTCCGACTCACAAATGCCGTTTATTTTTGGTTTTAGACCGCACCGAATGAAAGCCGCGGATGCTCAAATCTTGCATTCACGGAGAATCCTTGGGAATCGCGTCCCGGTAAGTAAATTCAAGCGTTCCACTCTCGCGTGCTATGTGAACTCTCCAGCCACCACCTTTTTGTCCTTGTTAGACGTAATCTGAAGTATTCATTTTCAGGCGTGCTTTTGCTCATATGTTTCTCTTACACAACCTACTTTACCGGCTGAAATTATTCGAGTTCATCTATTGAAGCCAGTTCTTACCTATAGACTGATACACTGAATTAATTTCTCACGTTGAACATAAAATATCGCGCCATCGTCGTCGTATGTGGAATCTATACGCCTGCATATTTCGTTCGAAAGATCGATCAAATACATCCAGGCCTACTTATTCATGGTTGTTCTTACAATTCAGCACCTCTTAGTACAGATTGAAAACGGACACACAAGCGTGTCTGTCTTTCTGGCCAATGATCTCGCGTTAAGCAATCGTCGCCGTGCTAATCGCTACACTGTGGTTTTTAATTCGAAAGGTCAATCGGAGACTATGTATGAGACGAAATTTGATTCACCTCAACTGTTTAGAGTATCGATAGAAAACGTTTTTCGTATGGAAATGATTAATGAAAATGGTGAAGAAAAGAATCAGTCTAATCCAATGACGCATTTCCGTAGGTGTATTCAGTTGTTTTTCAAATGATTCCTGATGCAGTAGAAACATTCACGTCACCGCATTGAAAACCAGAGAAGCACTACACACATTTGTTTCATCTGACTTGTTGCGAGTTATCAGTTGTACAGTGCAGTGCATAGCCACGGAGCCCCAATTGAGACCCTCGAAACTCCTCGACCGGTGTGTGTGTGTGTATGTGTATGTGTACGTGCATATATATATATATATTCCTATTACTTTTTCGTCATGTTTTATGGTCGTACTGGAATGCGAACGGATTCACCGAAAACACAGGTTTTCCCACAACTCGTATTCCCATTGTATAAAACCTGAGAAGAGCGAATGCAACCGGATATAGACTGGCCAGTATGGAGTTTTACCGTTGCCGATGTGGTTGAAATCTGGGACCTCAAGGTCCGTAATCTGCGGTCGATTGTTCGGCCGCCACTTTTAAATGATAGTCCCGTCTTGTTGTCCAAGCCATCTCATATTTCACATTCAGTTGTGCGCCTGAATAGCCCTGAGGAAGTCATCTACAATGTACAGTTGGAGCATTCATTCAAAAAGTCACCCTTAATAGCCATGCGGAAAAACAGATTACAGATACTGACCGCCCTCACCGTTTTTCCTTCATTCAAATCCGTCTCTGACATCGGTTGCACGGACGGTAATTGTCCTTTCGCACGGAAGAGGATCATCTGCGTGAGGTGAGATAAGTTAGGTCCCGGGTGGTTTCAAGCCATTCGGTTGCCGCATTCCATCAAGTGGATCCTAATCAAACGTCCAGCATACTTTACCATGCGGTCCAAAATGGATCGAAATAAGTTCTAGGTCTAGGCAGTTGTTACATGACAATCAATATTTGACTGCAGTGCCATTGATTCATTTATTTCCTTCCTCACCTTGGTGCAGACTTTGACGCGTTCGTGAACGGTGGGTCCGCAGGTTCCCGTTCGGCGGCGCAAAACACACCAACTGCGCCGGCTCGTGATCCGGGAACGGTGCCACTGTTAGCTCCGGGGGCTAGCAGCAATAAAGATGATGATCACAATGCAAAAGATGCCCAGCTGATTGATTTTTAACTTCCCAATACTGTCGATCTCCTTCGCATATGCTGCGAATTGTTTTTCAAGCTTGTTACCATACCGCTTTCGTCATGTGACTGTGATGATCCCATTATCTGCTCTCTCTCGATTTCTGTCCAACGGTCGTGGTTGTTTGTCTGTTTACCTTCTCTCTTCTCTATGTATTATCACGCTTCAACTCCGGTTTTTCTATATTTACTGTCTTCTTCCGCAACTTGTTTCATATATTTGCATCTTCAGTAGCTTGCGTCATAAACGTTCTCTTGTATCTTCGCTATGCAACTCAGACAGATGCTTGTGTGCTTACGGTTCATTGTGATTCGTGGTAACAAATAGTGATTTCTCTTCGTCTCGAGCCGGGCTACTTTGTATTACGGTTTGTTGGACTAATCGGTCATGTGAGGGTCCATTTACATCATAAGTATGCAACTACATGTTTTCACTTCGATTTTCGTTCTGTTTGCCCATTTCGTTGTCTGTCTAGCTATCTGTTCATTAACGGTTATTCGCCATCTTGTTCGCGCTCTTTGTTTCACATCTCGTTGATTTTTCGAATCTGTGTGGAATCTGTATTTTTTATGGAGACATCTCTTCATTCTGGTCACGTGATTGTGACTTGTCCACTCAGATCACATGTCAAACGGGCATGTTTCGGGTCTCAGCCGCCATCGTCATCATTATAAGCATCCATCATTGTTCATGGTTACGAATAAAAGACTTATTTGAGTTGGAGGCCGGGGGCGGGGTAGCGGGTGTTGGGTGAAGTGAGTTGAGTTTGAACGCATCTGCGAGTTCACAGATTGTATTATTGGTGTGAGGAGCCTGGATCTTAAATGATGGAGAATTCACTTGCGTTAATCACGTCCAAACGTTCAACTCATTGGGTCGGTATCACACCGGTGACCCTCCGTTTTCAGGACAGATACTCCATCAGTTGAGCTGCCGCGGTACGGCCGGTCAGGCGAGATGCCACTGCTTCGACTCAGGAACGACGTTTGTTGCCATCAAACCCGCAGTGAGGTTGGGTGTTGGATCAACCGTATTCGAAATCGGTGCGCGTCGCACCTTAAATGCAACAAAAGCCAACACAAAACCGCTTCGAAAACTATTCGAACTTGGATTTTCCATTCGGTTGCAATATATCAGTCCTATATTCTAAGCAGGGCAGTTTTCCACCTGGGGAGAAGTTTGAATCGAAAGAAAACGAATGAAACTCTGAATGTTAAAGTTAATCCGATAAGGAGTCAAACGCACTGTAGTGTGGTTTCGGCAATCATTCAATACATGGTGGGGGTGGACTTCTTTGAAAAAAATTAAAATTGTGCCCGTAGTATGTGCGTCCGACTGAACAATTTACGAAATGAAATATCGATAATGGGCGATAAACTTCTGTTGCAACAGCGCGGAGCTCATGGGCTGAGGTTGTCGTGGTCAAAGAATCCGCGTCATGCGATTGATTGCTCTCTTCAGTCTCTCACCTACTATTGGGAAGTATTGAGGTGTTTTGGAAAGTAGTTGCGTTTTACACCACTACGAGATGAATCTGCTAACTGCTGTATCCTTGATGATTGTTTTGTTTGATCATTTATCACCCCATTCCTAAGTAAAGTTGTTACCTCGTTGGTCACTTGCGCCGTGTGCGTTTACGGTCCTAATGTGGGTGAAAATAATGGTGGCCCATTGACTACTCAATACCACACTCAAACGGGTCTTATACCACACACACTGAAAAGCCCACATATGGTGTTTTCAGTGTGTTGCACAGTTTTTATTAATTTTTTTATTACACGCTAGCCCATGAGTGCAGTGGAAGGGGCATACACCCCACGAAGATGCACTGTACTTTTAGGGATAACCGGCAACCAGACCCTGAAACTTGCAGTGGAGAACCACGTAGGGTCCTAATGGCTCAGGTTTAGTAAAGATCCGGACGGCAGTGCATTACTGTCAGCTCGGTCACACGGCCTGATAACGTGTTACGCTTGATTGGTTGTATTCAGTGTGCGGTCAGGGCTTTTCGACCTGGAATGAGGCGTGGATGAATGCCTGGCACATGCCCAGCAGTACTGATGTGATAGAAGCGACACTGACGAGGTCTAAAACCAGTTTGGTTCTTTCAGATATACTTCATTGTTACTTTTTCGGAACCGTATACAGTTAGCGATGCACTGACTCCATTCTCATTTTTAAAAATATAACATTCCTTGGATGGACACTTCTTGCCCAGATGCTCTGCCTGTGGTGCATCGGAAACCGGTTTATCGATGTATTTATTCCCAGAATTTTTCACCCGATTCAGGACTTCTTATAAGG
This sequence comes from Fasciola hepatica, assembly GCA_948099385.1. Taxonomy (NCBI): domain Eukaryota; kingdom Metazoa; phylum Platyhelminthes; class Trematoda; order Plagiorchiida; family Fasciolidae; genus Fasciola; species Fasciola hepatica. The sequence continues at coordinate 499,558 of CANUEZ040000130.1, forward strand.
TAGGTTCGAAAAAATTTCCACGCTGATTTCTCTCCATTCTAGAAAAACCATATTCGTTCACTTACACTCGCAGACAGTGATTTGGTAAGTGTGACAACCCGAGTTTCCATTACCCCGAAGTCCGGAAAAGTGGATCATCTCGGTAGATGACGTCCCATCCTTCTAATTGGGGACGGTACACACAGACTGTCGATGTTAATCACGCTTCAGCTGAGACAGCTCCGACTGATTGCATCGATCGGGTTTGCTTGCCCCAACCTGAATGAGCGCCCGACTTACGCCTGCTCGTGCATGTAACTTACTGACCTAATGGTATCCGCGATGTGCGCGTCCTGTTTTTATTACAAGCTCGCGCATGACTGCAGTGGAAAGGGGTTATCCCATAGCCACAATGGTTCCCTGCACTATTAGTGATAACTGACCCGGAGACTGGGAGTGGATAGCCACATAGCATCCCAGTAGTTCAGGTGTGGTAACGAGCCGGACGACAGTGGATTATGTCTACCACCAAAGTGACCGGTTATGGCGGTCATTCGAAACTCCGACCTCTTAGTTGGTAATCAAATGCTCTGAACCATTCCCCCACCACCGGTCACACTTCTGATTGCTGATCCGCTGCTATCTGATGTTATGTTTATGTGCTGATAGTGAAATACCAACGTTACGTGTTACTACTACTAATTCAGAACAGAGAAGTGATGGATGTAAGGCCTCAAATATTCTTGATCGGTATTTGTTTTGATGATGTGAACTGACTGGGAATGCTTTTGGTGGAGTCTCATTATTGCCGTGTTCGATCAAGTGGTCAGTGATGACCGAAGTCCGCCGGTCAGATGTTGTTGGCTTGATTGAGTAATTAGGCACAACATATGCAACTTGTGATGTGTTCGGCAATTCTGGGCCGCAGCAATCTGTCGGTCCTACCAGCACATGCTTCCTTACGACTGTTAAAACGGCGTACAATGCAACAAAAGTGGACTTGACTGTTGAATTCGGGTCACGAGGAAGCACTTGTTGAAATCCAGTGACTATGATCACAGAAAAAATACGCAATCTGACTATGACCGACAGTGATTTCAGAGCGTCTGACTGGACGTGAACTGACAACGCAACTGCTGTGGATAATCGTCCAATTACGTATCAAATATCGTCAGTTACCAACCTCAATCAATAAAGCGAAAGATCCTGTTCTATCGTAGAATATATTATTTCCACGAAGAGCCTGGGTCCTACAATTGGTGGAAAATCCTCGTGTAAATGCCGCATCTAGAAGTTCAGTGTTGCCAGCCGGCATTGAACCGGTTGTCATTTACGCACCTGGTGGCTGCTGTACTACCTAATACTATTATTGCAACTATTATTAATATTATTATTATCATTATTATTATTATTAATTATCTGGACTACTCTATTACTTATCATTTGGATTATTCCAGCTTCCTGTGCCATCGAAAAATTCCATGGGTGCATCAAAAGGTCCATTAGATCTCGTCTTGCCATGTGCTGTAGTCTCATTGGGCGGTGAACGACGAGACTGGTCCAGCGATTAAAGCCAGAATGATTATTGAGCACCATTGGAATGCTGGTTGCACATCAGTAGATATTCACATCCGATAGGCCGCATCGCGACAGCTCAACTGGTAGAATAACTGTTCGGTAAGTGGAAGGCTACTGGTTTGAATCCGGCACTCGGCTTTGGACTTTTGGATGCGGAAATTACAAGTGGATATTCCATTTTATATAATACTCGGTTTTCATAAATTCGATAAAGTTTCTCATGCATCCACTTCCAATCTTTGTGGAAATCAGAATCAGACTTCGGACGGTCGTTCAGTAATTCGTTTAGGCGCCTGATTTTCCATTCTGTACTGTTGAATTAACTTTGGCAGTCGACTAGCATAACAATGTTTCCAGCAATACGTGGCGAGTGATCTAGTCCCACGCTGTTTCGCAACTAGATTCGAGCAGTATGAAAGGGTGTTTGGGTTTCGCTGAAGCCGAAGAACTTTGGGAAATCAAGTCACGCGAACGCTGCTGATGATGGTTGGGTTATTTATGTTATGTTGGAAAACGTTTCGTCCGTGTGCATGACACATGAGTGCTATTGTTTTTAGACTAGCAGTCACTTCACATAATTTTCGGGGTCAGGCGGATCACTAGGATGCGTGGGGTTCAGAATAAACGGAAACTGTTTTAAGCCTAGTAAAAATGTTGCATTGTGGCAGACTTCCATACGGTTACCAGCATGATTTTTATTCCAGAAGTGAGCAGAAAAGCTCTCTACGACAATTTAAGCCCCGGAAGTAAAAAACGTGAAGCTAGTGGTAAGTAGCTGAAAATATCACTTACGTACAACATGAATCATCATGCAGTTGATGAAAAACGTTCAGCATAACAAACAGCAACCCCTATATATATATATATATATATATATATATATATATATATATATATATATATATATATATATATAAAGTTGATGTTTAAGGGGATAGCCACTTGCGCGTTTGTGATGAAAAGTAGGTGACCCAACCACCAAGCTTAACGATCAGGAGCTGTTGAACAACACCAACCTGAGCTACAATCAACACGCATTTTTCGAAAGTACTGAGAACAGCTTCGGGAGTTCGACGCTCAAATCTATTCGCCGTTGGGAGTTACTTGCCTGCCCACAAACTTCAACTCAAGAATAACTACTCTTTCTCGATCAGTGCCTGAGGCGACGTATCATGTCATCAGCAGACCACAGATTCATCACCCACAGGCATGGACGATAGCAAATCACAAAGGTAAATGAACGCTAGGTATGTTGATTACGAATGTTTTTGGTCGTGTGGTCAAGTGCGGTAGTATAGTGAAGGAAGAAAGGCAAATGTTTGAGTAGGTAGCTGACAGGGAGTCTAAAATACAGTTTTAAAATGCTATTCGACGATATGTTCCCAGTTGTTAGAAGAGAAAATGGTCCACGTTGGCTAAGAAGCTCGACTAGCGAACAAAGAATGCGGGAGAAAACGGGAAGAAGCCATGGGTCAAAATCCTGTTGTTCGGGACACTAACAATAAAAGAACAGATCATCTTCCACAAGGAAACCAAAACCACTCTGGGGAAGGAGTACCTAGCCGAACTTGAACACGCACTGAATTCGTTTGAATTTCCGCAGGAGGCAAAATGCGAGTCGAGACAATTCATAGTTACAAGTATGTCCCACTCGAGGCCGTTGAACTCCCTCTCTGGTATGGGAAACAATGGAGTAAGAACACTCAAAAAGGACAAAAACAGCATCATTCCACCAGCCGACAGATGATGGATGACGGTTATCAACAATAAAATGAACTACATTGAGAGAGTAAAAACAACTATCAGACGACTCTATGACCTAATACCTGCACATTACGGACCCAACTGCCGAACTGAAAAGCAAATTCAAAGCTACTCCGAAGAAGATACAATACTAGAAAAGCATTACACACAACAACAAAAAACAATGAAGGAAGAGAGGGGGATGCCTCAAATTCCTGTCAGTTCCACGGATTGCTGAAGGTTCTTGAGGATAACATTGCATTAGTCGATTGTCTTCTTACCTGGAGCCTCAAAGTACAGTTTGGCCAAGGAATTATGTAGACCTCTTGAACCATTGATACATGGATCAAACCACTCAATGGTCCACGCCGAAAAGCTCCTGGAGAAACTGAGAAAAATCGAAGTGGTGGATGATGAAGCCATGGTCTCGTTTGACATCACGACACTCTTCACGGGGACGATACTTTCGCAATCACCAAACACTCGGATGCGGGAATGGCACACTCAACAATCAGTAACATCTGCAGTGACATCAAATTCACAGTGGAGATAGAGAAGAACGGAGGACTATCATTCCTGGAAGTGCTGGCCAAAGGAACGAACGACGGCACACTGCAGACTTCTGTATGCAGGAAGCCAACACACACGGATCAAATATTAAGCTTCAGCAACAACCAGCCACAAGAAGTAGTGTGTCCAAACTCTGTCCGAAAGAACCGAAACTCACTGCCGCACCAAGGAACGTAGAACACAAGAGGAGAAATATCTTTATAATGCTCCAACGGTATTGATATCCGAGAAAATTCATTCGAAGAACCATAAATGAAATCAGAAATGAACCATATCAGGGAACGCAATCTAGCCGAAGGGTAGCACCACGATACATCGAAGAACATATCCGAAGTGACTGGAAGACTCCTCAGACCAAAAGGCATCGCAGTTTTTCATAAGACAACCAAGACCTTGGGAAGAACCATATCAAGACCGAAGGAGCAACTCAAAATCGAAGAAAGTAGAAAGGTGATATACAAGGTGAAATGCTAAGACTGTGACGAAATCTACTTTGGTCAGACTGTGAGGGAGGTTTCTACGAGAATGCACCAACAAAAATTAACTACAAGAAGACATGGTCCATTCTCGCTAATATCGGTCCATGAGGACCAAGAAAGACGCACGTTCGATCTGGAGGAAGTTCACATTCAGGACCAACCAACCACGAGATAAGCAAGGGAGTTCCTGGAAGCCTGGCATATTTCCAAAAAAATTTAATTAATAGCTCAATGAAATTGAATCACGATTACAATCTCCTGATGCGCAAGAAGTTTAACTAACTCAAAGAAAGGTGAAACGAATAAACTGAACTCTAATCCTACCGACGCATAGCCATGGAATCCAATTCTTGGCGTGAACACGTAGACACGACTGACCCCCAACATGATTTACTCAGCCGAGAATTCAAGCGAAAAATATGAAAACAATACGAAAAACATAAAAAGGCACAAAAACAGAAATAATGTTGAGTTTCTCAAATCAGAAGGAATTGGGGAAGATCAGATTTCAAGCCACCAAATTTAGAAGTTTGGCCTGGCAGATCAGAAAGTCACTTTTCTATTATCACTGACTTGCTGAGGTCAAGCCCAGCTTAGAGGCCAAAGTCAAGCCAGAGAGCAAGCCCGATGTATACACGGATGAGTACGGGGTTCGTCATCTGCACACTGACCATGTCACCTCGACTGATGATGGAACATTTGCAACCCAAATGGTAAACTCAACGATCAGGAGCCGTTAAGTAACACCAAACTGTCGGCATCTGCTTACACAACCCGCTGTGTGTGCTCGAAAGCAATTGGAGTGTTCTTTTGAGCTGCCGTGGCCCTCCCTTCACCGTACAAACAGGCCATAGACCAGATAAAAACTGACGTAATAATGCCAGTTTTATTATCTGGTGGCCAGATTTTTGTGTACGCAATCGAAGACGCAAGCAAGCAGCAAGACGAAATATCGTTTCATAAGCCTCACTGTGTATTCTGAGCTATCGTGACTTGGATTCAGGCGGGTGACAACGAATGAAAAACAGGTTCAAACTTGACATGATCTAAGTGAGATCTAAGAACCAGTGAGCATCAAAGTCACAGGGTGTACAATGTGGTGATATCCGGCTACACAGAGAAAGAATAACTCGAGTCCGGTGCTTCCAAATGCGAAGTTGCTCGTGAAAGATGAAATCCGAAGGGCAGTCAGCCAAGGAAAAATAACCATTGCGTTGATCGTGAACGGATATGTTCATACTACTCACCATCAGTTTGTGAATGCACTCAATCCCTTGTGGCTCATTTGCTGCGTAACGAAGCGTTTCAGATCGGCTTTGAACCAACATATTAGGACCCTAATTACGCAACAGACATGAACGCTATTATCTATCAGGTCACTTCAACTACTGTGCCCCAAAAGTGTTTAGCCGCATGTAAATATTTTACAGCAATGAATAATAATAAAATGATATCAAAAATTTACCCATTCCTTGTTACCAATGATGATCGTTTAACCACGGCCGGTCAATAGCTCGTTTGTCAGCCTGAATTTTTTCTAGATGCTTTTCACGAGGCTTATAAACAAATGCACTTATTTATAAAATTAATAAACATGTAATGACAGAAGAGCATAGTAAGCTTTGCAGTGTTCATTTGAAGCTGTTCTTCACTAGCAAACAAAATATATTACTCGATATTGGACACCCTCAGTCCGAGACCCAGCAGGCAGAGGCATAATTATTACCGAAAATCAGCACGAAAAGCAAACCATATAGTGAAAGGAATCAAATATTCTGAGTGGACAGAAATTTGAATTACCAAGTCAACTATTGGAGATACACCCTAATAAAGATGGGAGCAATAATGACTTCCGGTTTTGTTGATTACATGTGGAAGTTACATGAGTGAAAGTACCTCTTGGATTCACGGGAGTAACCCTATTTATTACATAAATAAATCTAATATACGGTAGCAGAGATGAAAGGATGCGGTGTGATATACTTACTACAGACTGAGGCTGATAAGGTTGAACCGACGACAGCCTTGTAGTTAGCCACTACGATGGTCTGATGTGCCATCGAATTGAGTGCAAACGTGCCTCGGGGCCGTGCTGGTCAAAGAACAAATAACCGATCCCTTTTAGCACCTTGAAAACCTGGTTATTCGCATTAGATTTATTCAGTTAGGATAATAATTGACATAAAAGTTGTACGCTGGTGAAATTTCCCGGTTCTATCAATGTTTAAAAGGTGATGTATGAAACGAATGTTTCACCATGTATGGGGTTTGGGAAGTGATTAGTAAAAGTTTTCAATGCACTTCACTTTTCCTTCGATTATGGCTGAAAACAACCATAAAATTGTGGATATCCGTCTAAAATCTTTGAAAACCAGAAAACGAAAAAGGATGTGCAGTTAATTGAAAATGGGAGAAGTTTCCGGTATCTCCAGTAGCCTTTCTCAATGTAGATTTACGATCGGATATACAGATGAACCAACAAGTGATCCATGCCTATCCCGATTCCCGGTGGTACAAGCACGTTTGAAGATAGTGCGCAAGGGGTACAGGGAATTGATGAAAAAGCAGATTCTACAATAAACTTTAAGATAAAGAGGTGTAGTACTACATTCATGAGTGCTAACAGGGTGCATGTTTGTATAAAGTGAAAGTACTTGGATAGTTATGTAGTACTGGATTCACAAAGGCACGCAGCCTGATTAAGACGTAAGGAGGTAGTTGAACAAGCTATCAATAAAATGTCCGCTTTCATCAGCATGATTGTTAGGTGCAACATGTATTGATTAGGACAGTATTTCAAAATGAACTAAGAAAAGGTGAATAAAAGTAACCGTTGATTACAATAAATGCGTAGCCCACCGTGCCTAATACTTAACTTATCGGTTTCGAGTGACAAAAATCGCCAACATTTCCATGTATTGGTTTCAAACCTCTGGCACTCAGAAAACCAAAGAAAACATTCAGTTATATTTAAATTTTCGGTATTCCAAAACACATCACCGTGGCATAGTTCTGTTATCCGGCGGAGTTTCCCTTACCTCAGTTAAGGAGGGTTTACAATCGAATGCACAGTTTGACTCGGGTGATCCATCCAAACCACATTATGCAGGAACATTCTTAGAAATTTCACTGACATGACTGTTTGAATGCGTCGGTACCATTCCGGGATAAAAATGTACACCTCTGAATTCATGATTTGGAAATACCGATGTCACTGATCTTCATTTAGAGAAGACGGTATCTCCAGCTGACAGAGGAGAAACTCAGAAGAATAACTATCGCCCACGAAATCAGTAGCCAAAATAGAAATACAAAACTCTCGCGGGTAAGCTCAAAATCACTGGGAGCAATTTTTCCTGCTCTATAAGAGAGGTGATTATTAGAAGTTGAGAATGCGAATAATAATGGGTCCTAATTTCCGCTTTTCTGGACATGATTACTGATTTTTAGAGTAATTCAAATTTTCAATCAACATGTAAAAGACGTCGGTATGTTTCAATTATTCGCATTCAAGTTTCTTTCTAATTGACTTCCCTTCCAGGCTATCGAAAATACTATGGACACTGAACAAGGCCATTTTGTGTCACTAAAAGAACGATAAAAACAAAAATACCAGAAAAATTTGCAGGCAAAAGTTTGTGAGCTTATCTGCGAACTAACATAGTAATGCTGTTTCGTGCGACTTTGCTGATATTATACTTATGCCTGAACATTCATGATGTCATCTAGTGTTTACCTCTCTTGTGTGCGAATAGCCGTTGACTAGATCAACTAATCAGCGTTGTCTGGTCTAATTATGACGGGTTTATATGCTCAAACTAACTGAATCAAGCAGTGCATCTCAAAAACGCCTTTCCAGCTGAAACACATGCTGACTGCGGAATTCTGAGGTATGTTGTATAAGGCTATTTCGGACTCAAATGTATAAGAAAAACTGATCTGTATAACCTCTTAACCTGGGAACGGAGAGCAAATGATAAATAAAAAATTATTGTGATCGCAGTAAATGGGGATAGGCGGTGGTCAAGCGGTCGTCATCGCAGATCTTGGACTTCTCGCTCCAGGTTTGATTTCTGTTACCACCGGTCTTTTCCCTACCTAGATGAATTTCATTTGTCTTCGTCTCCTTCAAAAAATGTTGTACCTTTTCGTGCACTAAGTAATGAAAGCAGAGGGAATATTTATATTAAAGACAGTACTGAAACTCGAAGAAACTCTCAATGTGAGGCTTGCTACTCATGAGCTACTCAGTAGGCCAATTCGTATCAGTAAATATAAGTGGGGTCAGGTACTGGGTGCATTGATGTCACAAGGGAACTTTGAAATGCACTTGGTGGGTTTCACCAAATGAGTGGCATGAGTTATCAGTCCGATGGATAGACCACAGTACCGTCTCCAGCTTACTCCATCTTATTTTCCAGCGTGTACTCCGTATCAAATTACAAGCCACCACAGTGGTCCCAATTTCGTTATATGAATGATATTCTTGCATAATTTTCCTTTTTAATTTGAGGTATCCAGCTCGTCATCCGATCTTTAGCTTCCCAGCCTAAGGAACTACATTTCAGATTATATACTGGAAAATTTCACTTCCTCTGATCAGTCGGCTCTGTTACATTCCTGACCTTGACCACTGATGCCATTTTACCAATAACGGTGAATACGACATTGTACGAACTCCAATTCCGCTAAATTTGTCACATAACTTACAAACGGTAGAGTGAGAAGAATTGATTGTAGTTATTCAAAAACCCATTTTACTCGGCTAATTATCGGTGCGAACGATTGTGTATGGGCTCAAAGAATAAAAGCAAAACTGGAGGGATCAATATTCAATTAGGATTTATAAACTGCGAATGAAGGTTAAGCGAGATCGTTGATCGTAGTAGATCGTGTGGGTAAGTGGTGTGGTCGTGGAGTGGATCAATTTAAGGCAAAATAAAAAAAATTAGGAGTCTAACAGTTGTCTCAATGTAATTAAGTGGTTCGCAAACTACATTGATGAGCACAATTACGATTTACATTCACGTTAGGGGCACGGAACTAAGAGATCCTTTGTCTTTGTCAAGGGGCTTTGAGGAGTCTGCACAGTGACCTGCGATAAAACGGGGAGGTGGTCTGTTAATTTGGAGGATATATCTTTTTGGTAGAAGTTCCATTGCTTTTTCCTTTCCAGTCGAACGGGGACTGATAATACACAATTTTTCCATTCAAAGAATTGCGGAAACTTGATAGTTCATCACTGTATACATGCCGAAAATATAGCGTCTTCTACAATACATCTGAGACGCTCACCTGAATCATTTGGTTTCGGATGTACAACACTTGGGTACTGTACATACTTGAAAACTGTTGGTTTCATTGGCCAAATCTTTGCTGACCATCCTGTCAACTTTCGGCAGGTTTTGTAAAGCAGGGAAACATCAGCGATCGAAATTTGACCGTTTTATTTTTCTGAAACGATACGGAAAATAATCATTGCAAAGGCAGCACGTTAGAGTCGCTCGTTCTGCTTCCTTTTGTTCAGCTTCACATTTATTCCGTAAAGGCATAAGAACAGGACACTTACGGAGTGAATGGTGAGCTGGTCTGGAACATGATTTGTAGTGTTCTGAGGTATGCGGGTTATTTTGCTGTGCCCTATTTCACTGTTCTAATGGTCCATTTTCGACATGTGGTTATGCTTAGGCAAACTAAAAATAGTCATTTGAAACGGAACATGATATCAGGGTAACACGATCGTGGGGAACACATAAAAACGTACACAGGGAAAGGTTTCCCGAGCATTCGAATAACCAAAAGGGAAGCATCCACTTTTGGGTAAATGGTAATTTTAAGTTTACTTTATCTGGTGCAGATGAATTATTGTGATTGTGCAAAATAACCTGCTTAGTGGAACTTTCTGAACTAAACCGTGGAATCGTGCGAGTATTTGAACTATTTCTAGTGAGATTCAGTAAGTTATCTAGGGGACGATTGTGAATAGGAGGTGGACTATGGTATGAACATTTTTGGATTACCAGAGTAAGTAACAGCACTCGTAAATGAATATCATGTCCTATTCCTTAATGATGTTTTCCGAACCTCTTTCGGGCCTGATATATTGCCTAATTCTTGTTTGAACTTCTAGAACTATTGGAAATGACCGATGGAAGAGGAAGAAACTTCGCCGAAAACGTATGGCAGTTTTCTGACTGTATCTTCAGAGGCCTGTTCTGAGTCCTTAGGTAAGGTAGAATGCTCGAAGCGGAGCTTGTCCATGTTCGATCTACGACCTCACTGACGGATGAAAAACGCAGTGCACCGGATCTCAGCAGGCCTCAACAGCAGGCCTCAGTACTTTCGTAAAACAAGATGAGTGCAAAAATAATGCTATGATATTCCTGCGCGCACGATTGCTTGCAACTTCAGTTCAGCCAGTCCCTGTAATTTCAAGCAGAATTCGTCTATACATGTATAATTACGGTATATATTACGTTAGTAGACAACACCTTATACAAACCAAAAGTATAATCATATAGCAAGTGTGCGTCCAGTCAGAAAGCCTCTCTTTTGGACTGATTAGATTGCTTGGATGGTTGGTTAGTCACAGCGAATAAGTCTGAGGAAACCTAGTAAGTTGATTGAATTTTACGTTTGTTTATTCGTATAGGTGTTGTAGGTGCGGAATCGCAGTCCAGTGATAAGTATTTACCCGCCATAGTTCTGGTGTTCATTACCAGCTAGTTGTACGTTCTTATGTGAACTTTACATGGAAGCAATAGGATTACTTGAAAACGGTACATAAACTATTACCATCACTTCCTTCCGTACTCAAAGTGCTCATTTAGTTGTTTTGTCTTTAATCACCTGCATGGTGTTCGCACCTTAATTTGTAACCCAAAATGTATCTACTGCTATGAATATGAGTAGTGAGAATATAAATTCGACACTGCAGAAGCTAAGTCAAAAGCAAATGGGAGTTGGAATTCCCTGTTGTTCTTCGTGTGGGTCTCGTAGATATGTTTATTCAGTCGCTCTTGGTTTGGTGTTCATAACCAGTGGGTGATGGGTTCGAAAGTGAACTTTGGAATTGCGGTCAATACTGAATTCGGGAGCAGTGACTGAGTTTTGTAAGACCATTCCGCTGGCTTTCTTCCAACCCAATCATACACAGTCTTCTCTCTTCACTCAAACAAAGGTAGTTCTTTACTCCTTATCATTGTACTTAGAAATGGTCTTCAGTGTTTTACTTAGACGACAAATAAAGCAACAGCTACGCGTTTTTGCTATGTTTTATTGGTATAAATCAGTAAGTGCAGCATTTACATGAAAATAATCTTTGTAATGATTGGCGTCCAAGCCAGAATTTGTGACCAGAGGTGATCTTACGGAAACTAGGCGTTGTGGTACAAGAGGAAGGATTTTTCCACCACTGACCTTTTCATTGGAGTTGAACTTTGCTTGGTTGTGGCCTACTTTCATGGGTATTACACGTCTTTTGTATAAGGAAATAAACGGAGAAACACTCACTGATCATCTGCTTCCAATAATGAGCTTTCTTGAATCCCTGTCAGTATGCTTGAAATATTCATAACGTGTTATAATAGGCTGGTAGATAAGGCCATGGTAAAAAGAGTTTCACTATCCCTCGTTGTTTAAAATCAGTAAACATTGTATCGGCGACAAGATACTCTCTATTCCAATTACCGTTTGAAGTACAATTTATGATCTCGGGGTTGTCTAACGACTACCTTAACGTTGTTGTGAGCACGCCGTATGCAGCCATATAGTTGTTCCAATATTGTAAGCGTAGCGTCCTGTTGAAGCTCATGAGGTTTTCTACTCTTTTTGTGATTTCGAAATAGACATGTACAGCTCCGCTGGGACGAACGCTACTCCTTGCCTACCACGGTTTGCCGAACCAGTGATTTCCCATTGGGGCTTCCCGTATTCAATAGAAAAAGATAAAAAGCAGTGAACATCTTGAACCCAGTTCGGGTTCACAAACTTATATTAATAGAACAACAATATGGCTTCTTATAGTCTGACTCTTACGTGACTCTTCCCAACGAAAAAAAATTGCCCACAGTGTTACATACCCCTCTAAAACACACAAAGTGTGCTCGGCGTACCTGGAACATAAGTCGGAGACGTTGTTCCCAAGGGCTAAGACCGTGCCACTTAGAAACTCAAAACTACCCAATTTCCAAGGCCTCCCATTCAACTTCGTCCCGTCGGCAGGTTAGCCAATATGTGGTACTCTGGACTGCACTTGTTCGATCTAAAAACAGAAAATCTACTAGGCTCAGCCAAGTATGTGTCGCATCAGCTTCCCACACTTACATTAATCGCACACCAATATGACGGTTTATAGCCTGATACTTACTCTGCCATTGCGGTCTCAAGTTCCAATCTTACCACGGTTGATCACTTATCTTTCCAATGAATCTTGTTTTGTCAAGGCATCCTTCCATGAATGCAACACAAGCATTATATAATAAGTTGAAAGAGTAAAAAAAATAAATGCATGTCACTTCTTTTTGTCTTATTATGGAAAAGTTTTACCATCAAGGATATAAAATAGTCCGTGAATTTTACTTAGTTCACCAGCAACGCTAAGATGAGATCGACGGATTGCTCTGATAAGAAGTTAAAAAACCTCCCCCGAAGCAAGCCATTATTCAGTTTGAGTATTCCATGCCAAGTCGAATAAACAATAATCCATAAACCACCAAATCATTCGAGGGTTAGCCTCCCTTCGCTAATCGAGCAACTGTCTACAGTCTGACGCAAAAAGTGTCAGTGATTTTGGCGGACGATTTGTCAGCCAGTCATGTGATTACTGCAAATCACAATGGTTTCAACTTGTTGTGTGACTTCATCGGCATTTGGATCGATAACAGGATGACCCTAATCTGAATGACTATTGATTCATGCTTGTTCACTGACACAACTACTCACACGCTCACGTATGCACGCACATACTCACATCACTGTAACTTCACCCATGCCACGGACGGCTTGCTCTAACCCATCAGACTTCGGCCCTGAGCTTCTGAGCGGCCCTGCTTGGCCTCTCTCGATGGCATGGATTGCTTGCACTAGATGATTCACTTGCTTGCTTGTTTGCTCGCTTACGTATTTGCCTACTGGTACACTAATAAACGGATTTGTTGCATACTGTGTTCTGTGTTAGATATGAACACAACATTGTGGCGTCGCGGCATTCAGTCATGAGATCTGGAATTACACCACCCGCACCATTTTGGTCACTCAACGATGGACACCCTCTATTTGTTGTTTGAAAACAATGGAAAAGTTCATCCTCTTACTACATTAGTCTTCTCCTTGTGCTCAATCCAACAGTTAAACTTCGTGAAGATAATAAAATAAAGCTATTTCGTCACTTAGTCGGAGAGGATGGACACCGTCAAGAGTTCTACACTAACTGCAGCCTTTAGGCTTGGAACCAACCATTTTGTCAGAAGCCTCAAAGTGTTCACAGCCAGATTCCAAGTTTCAAGCTTGACTCCAGAAACGGCGAACCTCCGAAACATTACACATCGCGTTTAATAAGAGGGATACTATAAAATTCCTCGAAAGAAGTTTGAAGGCTTTGTGCTCATTCATGTAGCTTATTTCCGGGGTCGCGGACGACCGTATACGAGAAGCACTGTTGAAACAAGCTGTTGAAAAACTAACATGGGATATAGCGTGTGACCTGGATTATATAAAAGGAAATTTTTAATCATTTGGAGAAGTTTCATCGTTAACTTTCCCACCCGGACGTGAATAAGTTATCCCCATGCAGAAGCACTTCAAAACGAAGAATATCACTTCGTTATCGCTGTGGAGGTGCCTTCTATAAAGCCATTTACCCCTCGTGTCCTGCCCGAGAACTAGAATGCAAAATTTGCAGCAAGATTGGCCACTTCGATCGTGTGTGCCGATTCCAGAATGTATCCAACGTTTGCGACGCATCGTCGGTGACAGACAGATTACCTGATCAACAACGGAATCAACATCTCATTTCTGCTCACCCAGCGGATGCATCACAAATGACTGAACCCAAACCCAAACCCCACTCAGATATTAAAAGCCTTATTTTTCACCCACCGGGGGGTTATGTTTCCCTACCCATGGGATTAGATTCCGCATCGCTCATAACTAACATACCATCTAAATTCTTGGCGCATTGTATTCGTATTTATTCACTGTATCCTTAGTCCCATACATTTGGGAGTTACACGGAAAATACCTTGGATATCATTAGCTATACTGTGGCGCAGTTGTAATTCCAACCGTCTTTCGTCCCTGTGGCTCTTTATGTGCCTAAAATCAATGACAGACCACTACTGGGTTGAAATGCCATGGTGGTTTTTGGAACAGTTTCAGATAACTAGAAAATGACAGTCAGTGCTTTGGATGTTTCACAGTGAAAACTTTCTCACCCTAAGTTGTTCGAGCAACCAAATGAGCGCATTCCTATATTTAACCCACAGTCCAAATCATCGTCATTTAGTCAGCCACGTCAGATTCCTTTGGCTAACCGCGGTGCAGTGTGTAAGACGAAATCGATGAACTGATCTATCAGGAAGTCAAAAATATCTCCCCGATACAAGCGATCAATCAGTTCGATTATGTCGGACCGGATCGAATAAACTGTAATCCATGAACTTTCAGATCAAACAAGGCTGAGCCCCGAGTCTCTAATCGACTAGTTATCTGAAGTTCAAAGCAAAACGGCTCACTGAGCAAAATCGAGTCTAACGGACGTTTTACCAATCTGATCGAGCCGACAGGACATGAACGTGACTAAAAACCTTGATTTGGGGAATGTTATCTTTACACTTGCAAATAATCTGACTTTTTGGCATGCTGTCCGGTCGTCTTCCACTTGCTCCTGCGGGCTGCAGCGCCAGTCATGTGGGCAGGTTGTCCATCAAAACCACAGAATAGAACTGGAGGTTTATGACAGGTTTCTAAAGCCATGGAATAATTCTAAGGATATATGGAGACATTCGGGATATCATTTAGTCATGTGTTTCTCGTTCCATTGGGGTTTGACTGGAAAGTTTAAATCACCGTTCAAAGTTTGAGAAATTGCTGTTCACCAACGTAACAATGATTGCGTATCGTTGGATGATATTCACTTACGTTATCCGCGTCCGATTGGCCACATCGCAGTAGTTCACCTAGGAGGGTGATTACTCGGCGAGCAAACGTTTGACGGTTCAATTTCGACTCGTGGTTTTGAATGAATGATGCGAAAGTTATGAACGGATTTCCGCTGATCAAGACGAATTAGTTTTTTTCACTATGTTTTATGTCCTTCATACTTCCCAAAACATTAAGTGTTGAATCAATGAAATAGGTTTCTAGATAATTAAAAGGAATTTTATTCATCTTGAACCCACTGAATGTAGTCCGTGAATTTTCCAGAGTGGCTGATTATTCATTCAGGAAGTACGAATCCAGAACTGAACGGTCTTTTAGCCTAAAAAATTGTGATTGTCAACTCTATGTCATTCATTTAGTGTTTGATGAGTTTACTTTAAATTACAATAATCTCAAATCAGACGTTTTTGACCCCGACGCATGAAGAGAAACCTATGGTTAGTTAATTTTGCCATATTGTTTGTGTGTGCATATTGGTATTTATTCCCAGGGCAAAGATAAATCAATAAATTCCTATGTCAGTTAGGTTAGTCTGTTTAACCGTTAGTGAAATATTCCAACCCTAGCTGCAGTTAACGTTAAACAAGGATGCACGGAAAATTATCTACAATTGACCAGTCCTATCTAAGTGTTCACTTGTCTTAAAGGCATACAAATCTGGTTCCATTCTTGACAGAAGACACATTCCTGAACAGGGTTCCATTCATATTCAGATAGGAAAAATCCTCGTGTAAAAAACGATCCAATTCCGATTTATTATCTCGGTTTGACATCTTTTGTTCGCTTGTATATTTTTCTTTCTAGTTCAACTGATTATCACAATATCGAAACTACACTGAAAACGTGCGATAATTAAAAAGGCACTCCAACAGGTTGCTAGCCCTAAAGTACAGAGACCATTGCGGAGTTATATGCAACGCGTAGTAGGCTTTGAAGTAAAACTGTTAAATCTCGTGAGGCAAGACGACTTGCGGTTTGACGGCATGTGCGTGTGTGGGAAAACGTTTAACGTAAGCATTCTTTTATTACTTGTCATAACCTTCAAAGGTCAACTGCCTGAATTGAGCTTCGTCACCGCATCCCAAATAGACCATAGTATAATAGACACCCAGTTCCAATGTGACTGCAACAGACGAAGTTGTCACAAACACTTGTGATTTTTTCATTACTCTTCAGTCAGCGCAGCTTATGATCAGGTCCGGTTAATGTGGTGCGCCGGCCAATCCACTGATATAGGTGAATTCCTACCCATGTGGTAAACAATGAGAGCATTCGAATGGAAACGGTGGGGAGGGTGATATCCCAAAACCCCAAATGTGTGATCGATCAGAATACATAAAATGAGTGCAATAGTGTATGTTCATATTATGGGTAGATTTATATGATGTTTTCACAAATGGTCACTGATCAACATAACCAGATTGGGGGAGAGGACTACACGCTATGGATTCGACTCCTGAGGTGACACGTATTTTGTATCTCTGTGTCACTGACCACATACGTCTAAAGCAGGCCCTAAAACATGGTAAGACGACAAAGGTTTGATCCAGTATTTCGGTCTACAGGCACGGCGAATTGAAAAGGACCAAGGAGCTGACTCCACTGATCTCTTTCTGATAGGGCAATGATAAAGGATTGAGCACGACACACATTTTGAAGTAATTTTTCCGACAGTTTTGTGACGAAATTCTGAAAATTTCATCTAGTTATGCTTCACAATGGAATCCGTTAGGCCGATAAAGTGTTCAGCAAAACGATTTTCCAGTGATCAAAAAGACGAAAGAAGACGGGCCATCCTTTTCTACAAGAAGGCATAATTGGTATTGCCAACTACCTGAATGATCTATTATTTTTTCTGAGGGGATGTGATCTACTCAGAAGTATTTAGATGAATCTCTATTACTTACCAATTGAATCAGAATCACCACTCACTGCAAACTAGATTGCCTGATTACGTCAAATCAGATCAGTTAAATGGTTACTGCACTGTGAGGGATGAATATTCAGCATCTACTTTGTCAAGGTAAGGTCTCCAACAAGCAGATAATCCAGTAAAAACAATGTCTTCGATAATGTGTATTAGGGATTTTCATGAGCTTAGATATTTTACAGAGACTGGGTTGCACACTACACCTTTCTAGGAAAGGGATAGTGTGAACGATATGAGCCTGAGTGTGTGCACGATGTTTGCAGTGATATCGTTCGAAGAAACTGGGTGCGCTTTTCAGATCTTGATGAAGCTGGGTGGTAGAGTAGAAAATAGCTTTTGTGGATGGTATGCAGTAAGAGCTTGCATGTCGGGATGTGATGAAGTGAGTGAAACGCCGTCTGTAAAAGCAACGGTAAAGTGATGAACAGCCTGTGATTTAATGTAAATTCTTTCAACGTTAGGCCATAGAAAGTGAGAGGAGAGGAACAGAGACGGGAGTGCAGGGTAAATGAAAAGACCAAGCTCTCGACATGGTAAATGGATACTGAGTTTAGCGTTAGATATGAGATCAGGAAATAAGCTTCTAACCTCCACGCAAATGTGACCAACATATCTACATCTATTTTCCCTTTTTTTTCTTGTCTTTTTATTGTAAAACAGAGTGGAACGATTCAAGAAGACAGCCTTAGCCAATAAAACTGCGCAGAATAATAAAGCGACTGGCGGTGCAGGGAGTCGAACCCGGGTCGTTGCTGACCAAAGTCCACGGTAATAACACTTTTACCGCTACCGACCATGTTAGATCATGATCGAGTAACACACTAAGGCAAACGCCTGAACCAACATAATCGGGCAACTTACCGTTTATTATTAGAGGTCCATGAGCTTAAAATACAGGCGTACCTACTACCGTTCTACTGGTCAAGAACAATGACATAACAGTTACTAGAGGTTAAGATCTAATTCGTGACACTCAGACTTTTACTAGAATTCAGTAACTCCATAATGGAAGGTAAAGACGGTAGAATATCAAGCATATGGCAAACTGATTACGATGTCATCTGTTTCTTAGGGTTGAGATGACGTGGTCTGGATGATATTCTGGTAATAAGCGGAAGCAGATTGTAGCGGTGGCCATCTTCGTTCATACTTTTACCACGTTTATTGTTTAACTGAACGCTGACTGTCAAGCGCGGTTACCATTTGACCGTCGCTCTTGCGCACGCTCTCACGCACGCTCCCAAATACACGCTAACCACTATCTCTCCCAATCGCCTTCTCGTTCTCACGGGTCGTGGAGAATACTGTTCTGGTTAACATATTTCTGCAGGTGCCGCACATTAGAGTAACGTGCAGGTGGTCCACGCAGTTCAAAGGACCGAAGCACGCGTTTACTAAGGAAACCGCAAAGTAAGGTCTAATCAACCTTACAATTGGTGAGCCCGACGTGATTCCCAGGTCACGTGAGTTTCCTTGTTTTCTACCGTTCAAGGTCCCATCTGCGTACGTTTTTGTGTTTTATTGTTTCAATATCTGTTGATTTTTGTTGTTGGTCGGTTTACCAAATAATTTTTTTTGTCCATACGTATTTTTTGTGTCTAGTTCGTCGTGATTTTTGTTCTTTTCTCGCGAAGATTATAGTGCCCCATTGATCGTTGGTTTCTTTTCCCGTCTGTATTCAATAAAGTAATCGCTATGTCTACTGAACGGAAACCATGCTCAGACCCCACCGTTGGGGCGATCACGCTGCACATACCGGCATTCACACCTGCTGATCCAGAACTCTGGTTCACGCTGGTCGAGTTGGAATTCGAAAACTGCCGTATAACCAGTGACGCCAGCCGTTTCAGGTGGGTAGCAGGCCGCCTCCCGCCAGAGGTCACAATGCAAGTAAGGGACGTAATAATCTCTTCCCGAAGCTATGAGGCTTTAAAGGAGGCCGTCATTTCCCGCACGACCCCAACGCAAGACCAACGTACGCAACAACTTTAAAAAGTTGAGCTTGGAAGTAGGAAGCCCTCCGAACTGCTGCGTGAGATGCAGCGCTTGAGAGGACCAACAGTGGGCGAGGACCCGCTCTTAAGGGAACTTTGGCTGCAGCGTTTGCCGCATAACATTCCAGTTTTACTAAGTGCCACGTGTAAATGCTCGCTGGAGGAAACCGCAGCGATAGCTGATGACATTATTTCACGATAGAACCCCGCTGTAGCTGGAGTAACCAGGCCCTCCGTCACAACGGTGCCTGCCTTGCCAACATTTAACGACCTCGCGTCAGTTTTGTCTAGAACTGACGCGAGCCTGCAACGCCTAGCAGTTAGAAGTGGGTCACAGGAGCGGCACCGCGCACGCTCACCTAGGCTCCATAGTCCGTCATTGCGACGACGTTTCGTCGGTTCTTCAAAAGAAGGGTATTGCAAATACCACAGTCGCTTCGGTGAGGGAGCCAAACGATGCGAACCAGGGTGTACGTTTCCCGGTGCTCATCAGGGAAACTAAACCCCCGGCCCGTGATGGCGACCCAAGAAGCCGGGTATCAGACCAATAGTCGTCTTTTGAACGTAAGGGACATCGTTTCAAATAACCTATTCCTTGTAGATACAGGTGCCGAAGTCAGCGTCCTCCCCCGAGCGAAAGACGACAATAGCACACCGCAGGCCCAAACACTACGCGCTGCCAATGGCACGGCCATCCCAACGTTTGGCCAGCGGTCGCTCACCTTAAACTTGGGTTTAAAACGTAATTTTTGTTGGGTATTCATCATCGCCGACGTCCCGTACCCAATTCTAGACATTGACTTCCTGCAACACTTTGACTTGTTAGCTGATGCACGGCGCCGCATGGTGGTAGATCGTCAGACCTCTCTCGCTGTTGCGGGTTATGATTCGCGAATAAATCATGTCACCCCTTTTACGTTCAACCACCGGCACACCAACCTCATGGCGAACCCATCTCCCCGTACTCAGCCATGTCTCGGCAGGCCGGGCCCCTCCCAGCAGTGACCACCAACGTCATTCATTATATCGATACTAAGGGACCACCAGTGTTCAGTAGGCCGCGTCGGTTAGCACCAGACAAGCTTCGTGTTGCACAGGCTGAATTCGAACATATGCTAGAACTGGGTATAATACGCCCTTCTAGTAGCCCTTGGGCGTCCCCCCTTCATATGGTTCCTAAGTCTAGTGGCGACTGGCGACCCTGTGGTGATTACAGAGCGCTTAACAAAGTCACCGTCCCTGACCGATACCCGATTCCCCATATACAGGATCCTACTTCGTCTTTATCGGGTTGCTCCGTCTTCAGCCGTATCGATTTGGTTCGTGTGTACAACCAGATCCCGGTAGCAGAGACCGATATCCCTAAAACTGCCGTCACTACGCCTTTCGGGCTGTGCGAGTTTCTGCGAATGCCGTTTGGACTCAGCAATGCAGCCCAGACCTTTCAACGGTTCATGCACGAGGCAACTCGTGGTTTGGAAAATGTCCACGTATACCTGGATGATATTTTGGCGGCGAGTTCTTCAGAGCAAGAGCACGCTACACACTCACGAGCACTTTTCGAATGCCTTAGCCAGCACGGCGTTACGATCAATACCGCGAAATGCGAATTAGGCCGGGCGGATATCACCTTCATAGGACATTCTATTTCATCCTCGGGTATCCGCCCTCTGTCAGATAAAGTTTCCGCTATTCGCGACTACCCTGAACCCCAATCTTTTCGCCAGTTTCGTCAGTTTGCCGGCCTGGTGAATTTCTACCGCCGATTTATTCCTCATTGTGCGGAAATGATGCAACCCCTCACCGACCTGTTGCGCGGAGGTATGCGGAAGTTCGTGTTTCCCGACACGGCACAAGCCACATTTGCCTTGGTCAAAGATGCTGTCGCCAGCACAGCACTCCTTACCCACCACGACCCTTTGGCTCCTATTTCGGTAGTGACGGATGCCTCGGACACAGCGGTTGGAGCAGTACTGCAACAGTTCGTAGACGATTCTTGGCAACTTTTAGCATTCTTCTTCAAGTGCCTACAACCCGCGGAATATAGGTACAGCACATTTGGTAGGGAGTTATTAGCCATCTACTTGGGAATCCGTCATTTTCGACATGCACTCGAAGGCCGTTCGTTCACGGTGTTTACAGACCACAAGCCTTTGGTTTACGCACTGAAGTCAGCTTCGGATCGATACTCACCACGCGAGATTTGCCACTTAGACTTTGTCTCACAGTTTACTGTGGACATACGACACATCTCTGGGGTACTTAATCCCGTCGCCAACGCCTTATCACGCGTACATCAACCAAGTCTGTCACTGACGCCTAACATCAACTTGAACGCAATGGCACAGACCCAAACTATGGACCCCGACATGGAACAACTTCGACAAAACGGTTCTTTGAGCTTAACCATATTACCTATCCCAGCTTCCCAGAATACCATCGTGTGCGATGTGTCGCAAGGTTGCCCTAGGCCGGTAGTTCCTGCTGCCCACCGTTATCCTACTTTCCTGACACTCCATAATCTGGCTCATCCGGGTGTGACTGCCTCAGTGAAACTGATAACTGAGCGTTTTGTTTGACACAATGTCAAACGAGATGTCCGCCAATGGGCTCGTGCTTGCCTGCAGTGTCAACGTGTTAAGACCCATAGGCACGCTAAGGCGGCGTTAGCTAGGTTCCCAGAACCTGAAACAAGTTTTCATCATGTGTACGTCCACCTCGTAGGACCGCTTCCACCTTCGCTTGGGTACGTTTACGTACTCACATGCGTGGATCGTTTTACTCGCTGGCCGCAGGCCATTCCTATCCCTCGTCCCACGTCGGAAGAGGCCGTGAAAGCTTTTCTAACCGGTTGGGTTAGTCATTTCGATTGCCAGGCAATAGTGACCACCGATCGTGGTCCACACTTTGACGGCGCTTTTGGCAGCCTACTCGCTACTCTCGGTTGCCAACACGTTAAGACGACAGATTACCACCCTCAGGCCAATGGTATGGTCGAGCGTTTCCACCGGCAATTAAAAGCCGCCCTTCGGGCAAACGGTTACCCCCTTTGAAGTGAAACACTACCATTAGCACTCTTAAGCCTGCGTAGTACAGTTAAGGAGGGATTACACACAACACCGGCCGTACTAGTATATGGCTGTACACCTAGTCTGCCTGGGGAGTTGGCAGCCCCCTCACCAACCGTGACTTTCGACTACGGTGACTATGCTCAGCGCCCTACGCAGCACATGCGAGTGCTCAAGGTCAGTCCGCCGCGTGAACAACAGTCTACAAGTTATGTCCCAACTGCGTTAGGAACCGCCACTCACGTATTCCTTCGCGTCGATGGCGTTAGATCACCACTACAAGCGCCATACACTGGCCCGTTTCGGGTGATGAAACGTAGGGCAAAAACATTTGTCATAGACATCAGCGGACGACACGACACCGTATCTATCGATCGTCTCAAACCTGCCGTCATTGAGTGCAAGCCGCTCGGCCAATGTACACCCACTCAAGTCGCTCAGTCACCCGCATCGAGCGAGTTACCACTCGAACCACCCCCAGTTACGCCTAGTGAGGACTCGGCAGCTAGTCCATCAGATTCTCCAACCGTACCCGCAACGCGAAGTAGCCGTCGCGGTCGCCAACTACGAAACCCCGTCAGCTTCACCGATTTCGTGACGACTTTTACAACCGAATGTTAGCAATAAGTTGGGAAGTTCACCATGGATTTATCAATCAACAGGCCCGAGAAATTACAATCGGTAGTTATGATTTCATTTCCTTCTGGTTTCCTAGCGACTACAACAACACCGAACATCGTTCGCGTGTTGTTATTACGGTCCAACATCCGCCGGCGCCCTCAGGTGCTGTTTTGTTCCAGTTTACCTTGCCCTCTCTCAGGCGGATCTACACAGTCACATTGGCTTCATCCGTAGCCTCACTGACTCCCGTGCACGTTCAAGGAGCCAACCGCTCACTGGACAACGGGACGCTTGGTCGGCCTGGCACTGGAGACGGCAACTGGACGCCTTTTTGGATGGACCTGACGAGGCATTTTCCGGCTCGCATTCGTATGAGACCCGTGGGCGCCAAAACACAGTTGGACCTAGGCACATCGGACCTCGAGAGTGCAGGCACCGGTAAACTCATCAGCAGTCGTTCGACGTCACCAACAATATAACGGACAAGCTATGAGGAGTTCCTGGACAACCAATAATTCCGGCTTACCATCACGATCGAAGCCCAACTCCGTCAGACTTCTAGGAGGAGGCCCCTGTAGCGGTGGCCATCTTGGTTCATACTTTTACCACGTTTATTGTTTAACTGAACGCTGACTGTCAAGCGCGGTTACCATTTGACCGTCGCTCTTGCGCACGCTCTCACGCACGCTCCCAAATACACGCTAACCACTATCTCTCCCAATCGCCTTCTCGTTCTCACGGGTCGTGGAGAATACTGTTCTGGTTAACATATTTCTGCAGGTGCCGCACATTAGAGTAACGTGCAGGTGGTCCACGCAGTTCAAAGGACCGAAGCACGCGTTTACTAAGGAAACCGCAAAGTAAGGTCTAATCAACCTTACAAGATCTTTATGGTGTTAATGCTAAGTGGAAATTCTAAAGATGACATTTATTTTGACACTTTTCAAACGATTCTTTTCATGCGTCTATGTCAACAAGAGTTGAGTTGCACGGGAACGACGCACCATTTAGATCTGAGAGTTTCCAGGGTAATAATACCGTTCGCAAGAACAGCACGCTTGTGGATAGCTTTGAGTCGAGATAACTAAAACTTTCCGGCTCAGAGATCGTTGTGTCTGAAGGGTTAGTCCTTTATGAAACGAACGTGTTTGAGGTGTGAGGGTTGTGCTAAACGACTGAGATTTAGGCAAAGAGTTTCGACTGGACAGCAAAGCATGAATGCAACGGACAGGTTGGTGGAGGGAAAAAAAGTTCCCATGAAAAATGAAAACTCACTCGGTAAAGGAGTTGTCGAAAAATAATAAAAAACTACTATTTGGGTGTATCAACTAATGAGTGGTGGAAGAATTATAGAGTAAAAATGATAAAGCGAACAGATTTATTGATATAATGGTTCATATAATGAAACAATGAGAAGGTACAGGAAA
Organism: Fasciola hepatica; assembly: GCA_948099385.1. NCBI lineage: Eukaryota > Metazoa > Platyhelminthes > Trematoda > Plagiorchiida > Fasciolidae > Fasciola > Fasciola hepatica. The sequence goes on from CANUEZ040000130.1 coordinate 524,107, forward strand.
GAGCAAGATATATAGGTACGTAGGCAAATAGATAGATTGATTCGTGCACTAACGCTAGGTTCCTAGTCGATACTAAGGCCCAAGTTTCTGTCTTGCCGGTTGGTAAAGACAAGCCACGAGCTTCTTTGCTTCTGCTGTCAGCGGCAAATGGTTCTTCCATTCCTACCTACGGCACGAGACAGCTTGCGGTCAACCTGGGATCACGACGACGGCATCTGTGGACGTTCATTCTTGCGGATGTTCCCACAGGCAGGATGTGCCCCATCCCAATGTGACTGTACCTTAAAGCGGTTTGACGGCCTGCAAGCCTCAACAACTCAGCGAACCATACAGGATATCTTACCTTCAGGGCCGAAAACTCAATCACACCTGGAAGGATAATGTGTAGGGGACTGATGAAGTAGTTTCCTAGTTGATTTAACCTGGCAACTCAGTCGCTAGAATCAATGGGAGAATAACTGATTCAGTCGGATAGGCTTTGTGGCGCTACCGATACGACACACGATTACAAAGAATTAAAAATTCGTTTATCTGAACAATTACCGAATTTGGTGGCGCCAGTTGCTCAGCCTGTGTACACCGTCTGCATGCCGTCGCGTTGCTCCAATACACACGTTGTCCTGCCCCCGAGTTTTGAATTCTAATCTTTTGCGCGCTGCCGAGTATATTCGTTAATGTGTCACGAACCAAGGACCAGGGGCTATCGAATTTATACGAGAGTAGGTCCTGACTTGACTTGGGAGAATCCTAAAGCTCCCACCTAGCCACTCTCTGCTGTGTTGTGGACACGTTTATGTAAGAAATAAAGGCTTTGGTTGAAAACCCCAATCGTTCTCCTGCTTAGCTGCTGGACCTCCTAACGGTGCCCTATATTATATCCCGTTGTAATGTAAGAATACAAATAATTTTGCGCTACTTTGATCGTCTCACAGAATTATCACGACTGCGCCGCCCATTACCTCGAGCTGGGTGAGCAGCCATAAGTATAATGATGTTCAGAGTTCTCTCCCCTTTATTCAACCTTTGTTCTTTGCCCCTAATCACCTCTCGTGGCCATCCATACCTAACCATAAAGCTTCTACTGATAACGGTCTACTGTTAAATAGTATCATGATTATTCCTGTATCTTGTAACTCACGTTTTCTCAAGCCTCGTCAGCCTCTCAAACTCGGCTTATTTAACGTGCAAACACTCACGCAGGTCGGTCAGCAGGCGTGCCCAGCGTTCATAATAGATGCTCTGGAGACTAACGTCTGCAGCGTAAGGGAATGGTGCTCTCAAGTTTCGAGTAGTTTGATTCAAATAATTTCTCCTGATATCTCATCGTAGTTAGTCGTAGAACATTTAATGGTGGCTCTGATGTTATGCGTACGGATGTAAACACGAAACCTAACGGTAGCCGGTGAGTAAACCGCAAGTAATCAAGTAAGTTAGCAGAAAGAGCTAAACTACATGTACTGTCAAGCTCAAAAGAATAAGATCAATCAGTACACAGCAAAATCACTAAATCTCTACTGCTGGTTCTGAAGCATGATAAACGATCGAGGCTAAGCAGGCGCATGTTCATTCACGAAAGGAATGTTGATTGGTTGTCCGCTTTGTGCGTGAGACTTTAACCAGACACAAGACACCGGTCAGTTGGCGTTCGAAAGGATAGTCGTATTAAGCGCAGTCTGTTTGTGATCTCGGCATACTCTCCAACAAACTTGAGATCTGATATTCAGGGAAATGAATTCAATGATGATCTTATAACTGTCGTTCGAAGCAGCAGTTGTTCTGATATTGTAGTACAAGCTAGTGATTTTATTGCACAAGTTTGCAAATGTAGTGAGTCGGAAGCTTGTTTAGTTGAGCTTCGTTCCTTGCCCCTTCAGAGTACTGATAACGGGAATAGTTCTTTCCAGTTCTGTACACAAAATCTGTTGTCCTTGCGTGCAAATAATTTCCAACGCAAACAGGGTTGCACGGCGATATGACGCTCTAACTCTGTAGGTACTGTGAGTCAGACTAATCATATCAGTGTAAACTACCAGTGGTGAGGTTCTTTCCGGGAATGTATATCCTACCGATCCACGTAAGTAGAGTGGGACTGTGAATTCGTTTTAGCGTGATAATCATTCCACAAACCTGGTTAGCTGCACATCTTTTGTGAAACCCAGAGGCTTGTGGCAGCTATGAGCAAAGCTATAACTCGAGCTAGGGACTACGATGCACAGCCTTGTAGATCAGCACTGGGCCGGGAACAGTTCAGCTGGTCATGAGCTAATGCAGTTACTCCGAAGTAAACAACTGCAATTCATTAGGGAGTACCACTTGGGCTCCCATTATAAGTGAAAGTAGAATCTAGCATTCGATTATTAAGGTGTAGAAAAGAACTTAGTCTCTAGGAACTCCTAGTTATTTTCAAACCTGTTGGAGACGCCTTGATATAATCACTTATCACCTTGTTCCGTGGCATCGAAAGCAAAGAGGGTTTTATTCTATTAGAAGGAGGATTACTACTCATACTAATTTTCAAGAGGTGAATATGCAATGATTGTAGTGAACTTTGTGGAAACAGTTGAATTCCGATAGTCACCGGGGTATAAATCCTGATTTGCTGCGCTGTCTAACACCGGCTCGTGAGAGGAAAGTTGGCAAACAGCAGGTCGCATTCCGCCCAGGTAGAGGACACATTGACCAGGCTTCTTCCTTTCATCAATGACTTGAATGCATCACACATAAAGTCGACTGACAATAATGGTTGTCCTCGACTTGTAAGACCCTTTCGATTTTGCTAATCAAACAGTGCAATTCCGTGTTCTTCACCGAAGGGGTATGGCACAGAAGTTCGTGAATCTAATGAGGTCATTGCTCTTCTATACTTTCGGTCGAGCTAGGGTTTATGGCAAACCATCTAGTCAAATCGAAACAACCAGCGGTGTTCAGAAAGGATGTCCCATTTCTCCATTGCTGTAGCACCATTAGGTATTCGCCTTTCACCGCCAAAGTGTGAAGTGATGCTGGAAGACTGAACGTCAACGGTTCCGAATTTGATGCTCAATGAAGAGGAGCTAACAATAGACGGAGGCACGGCAGTGGAAGTGAGCACACGTATATCCAAGGCTGGAGCAGAGTAGGCTGGAATGAAGCACTTATGACATCAACCGGATATTTCGCTTAAGTTGAAATGTCTTGTACTGTGCTATGATGGGGTAATTTCTGTTTTATGATTGAGAAAAGCGGAAATGGGGTGCGGAAGATGTTCGTGGCTCTGAGATTTTCAACTTTCACTCTGTGCGTAGTATCGCTAAGATGGAATGGAACGACTGAATGAGTAATGCTGAAGCAAGAAATCGCGTATTGGTCATCGTTTCCGAGATTTCATTGGTTGAGGCACATGGTGCGTAGGGCAAACGCACGTCTACCGTACTGCGCCCTGTTTTCCGTTCCTTCTAGAGAGTGGAGGAAGTCACGTGGCGGCCATTAGATGACTTGGCAGCCGGGAATGTAGAAATGTCTAGCCAACTCAGGGAACGTGCCGGCCCCACTTCTTTTTGGTTTATTTATAAAAGATCCTTCAGTCCGTCAGCTGGAGACGCTGAGGAATAAGGCAGAGAACCTTGGACAGTGCCAATCGTGTTGTCAGTTTCTGTCGGATCAGAATGATTGATCATTGTGCTTCTGAACAGTTCGACTGATTGTTCCGCGTGATGGCTACTAGGGGGTTCCTTTTTTTCTTTTTCTCATCCCTGTAGTTCCGCTCTGTTACTACATTGTATATTCGTTGTTTTTGTTGCTACGTGCACCCTTGTGAGAAAGGCAGTGTCCAATGTGACTCACCTTTCTCTTTTACTTCGTACAATGTTGATGATGTTAATGATGATGTAGATGATGTGGGTGTGCCTGTTTGCGTGAATAGATTGGTGAACTGAATAAGTCATCCTAATTATACAAATAAGGAAGCTGTTGTTATTTGGAGGTAATTTTAAAAAAAAACAATTAGAGTGATGGCCATACAGTTATCTTGGTGAAATTAAAACCTTTCCGTCCTTCTTTCGAACCTTCCATCTGTTGTCGATTACTCTACCGAGTTACAGCTACCAGTATGCCACGGGTCCATCCTGAAATATATGATAATTATACATGTCTACATCGTGTACGCACTAAAACGTAGATGATAGAAACAATGAAACCAATAATAATAGGGAATAATGTCTATGATTTATTATAAATACTCTTCCAGAGTTGTAAACGCCAACAAACTGCTGATAGTTATCACAACATCGATTGATATGGAATGTGTTTGGTATCCGTTTGTGTACCCGTGGAATTTCTTCGTTGTTTTGCAATTGCTATTTTGTCTACTGTCCTCAAAAGTCACGGATCAATGGCACTGCTATTGGGAAGATCGTGGAACAAAACTTCAGACGACTGACTGCTAGCACTGTGAAACAAGCACGCCTACTTAGTGCACAAAAGAATACAAAACTAATCTGTCTTGATGGGTCTGTTGTTATTCTTACCTATTGACGAATGATTTATTGAGCTGATCGAAAACAGTGAGGCCTCATGACTACAGTCACATGAAATTGATCCGTATAAAGTACAATGATCTCGGGTTAAAATACAGGCATCGTTCTGTAGCGATCACGGACCACTTCTTCCCGGCAAAACGATTCTACCAAAGCAAAGTGGACCAGCCAGATGTCTTCTCTAAAAATTACTGACAGATTTAGTTTACGCACAATTTGTGTTCAGTCCGGATCTGGCCCTAAGAAACCACGTAAATCGTCAAGGCATTATCTGCACCAAGATTGTCCATCATATGTGACTGATAAATTTGTACAAAACCATAGGTGACTTGAAGATGAAACCTTTACACCAGGTTACTGAAACATCGATTTGTGGAAAGAATCAGAATTCATTCTGTATAAATAGTTTCTCAGTTATTCTCTGTCTTTCTTCCTCTTTGTTACCGAACTGCTATCCACTGTTTGAGTTACTCGTAGAGCCCAAATGCGAAACCCAAAGTCAAGTAATTCGATTCGGTAATCTTTATGTACTTTAGCGAACGATGCTTACAAAAGTTAAAAAAATGTACCTCAATTTTGTGGGCCAATTCAATCACAAGGGTCCGGGAGTAGACATATCGTTCGAATGGTCTGGCGAGGAACGTATGTCGAGTGATACTGGACGGAATCATCAGAATAGGACGGAATTCAGCTTCTATAGCAAGAAAAATGAACCAACCAGAGAAAGAGCGTGGTACATAAATACAACGGGTGGACGGAGATATGACGATGAAACTAGTTCAGACGATGATTAAGAGGATTGCACGGGCGCTTGATCTAGACGATCATGCAGATGTGGCGTGATCTTTAGCATGGGATGAAAGTACAAAGGTCACTGGCACAGTACGAGTGAGAGAGCCGACAAAGAACGTAAGACAACGTGACACACAACGTAGGGTATATATGACGCACGAAAAACTCGAAGGTCGTAGGTCCCTGGATTGACCGGAATGGAAAATCGATAAAGAGTAAAAGTACACCCATAGGGAAGCGGTAAATTGACAGAAGCAAGTTAATTGGGTTTAATCCAGTGAAGGTAACGGAAGCTGTGTAGGTCGAAGCGGTTGGAATGGCCGGATAACACACTGATCAAAGTCACAGGATTGAGAAGAGAGAACTACATGGGAATTTCATAAGTGTACTGAATTGACTTTAAATTCCCTCTTTCTTCCTCTCTCTCTCTGCTATGAACTTGAAAAGTGAATACCGCTGAGTTACTTTGCAGAAATTTCATCCGGATAGATTTCGGAGTATCTCATTAGGTGCGCACTACCGATAATGTAATAAATAACATCACAATGAGGAAGTACCTTTTCCGGTGTTACTTTCACAAACATTGTGTTTTATCAAGGCTGCTCCAAGGACAAGGATAACTTCTTCCACTTGCTTAAACTAGACTGCTGTCTACGGGTCGCAATCGCCTCGGCAAACTATAATAAACGTGAGTTGGTGTCAGAGATCACAGAAAAATCCGTTTTTGCGGTCAATCCTGTGCTCTGTGTCTAGCAAATGATATGCGACCAAACAGGCTAGCCTCCAATGAATATCCATACTTCCATCACCGTGAAAACATGTTGATGTTACCACTTATTCTCCTGAAAGGGCCGGTCGCATTCGGAACTAAGTGATTTGACCATTCTGATGATCATTTATCCATTCTGAGTGCATCTGTTTTATAGTTTATTACCTACAAAAAGGCCTCTTTTTCTGGGTTTGGGTCCTCCATCTGCCGATGGTCAGTGCCTAATTGCCACCTCAAGCTGGTCAAGACCACCTTCCTGCAACTCAACCGACCGCCATATAATAAAAGGAAGTAAATACAAAAAAGACAGGTATCCAACTATTCAAGCATCTCGAGTCTAATCATTTGAATCAATCATTTGACCACATGGACACATGTAACTTATATTTCTAGGTACATGAGAAGAAAGTTTCACCCACCTGCTAAAGATAGATTTGCCGAAAGCAGTACAGCTTCTTTTTCGTGATAAAATTGACTATATCATTGTTCCATTTCCCGAACACCTCTTTCATTCACTAAGACATCTGTCATCTCAGTGCACTATTTTCTGTGTGAAAATGTGTTGAGCGCAACGTTGACAGTATGTCATATCGGCTGAATAAAGGCTGGAGAAAATCAAGCCTAATGTAAGATTCACACCAGCTCCATTGTGAGCCACGTTTTATCGATTTGGATTATATCTAGGTGAATGAAACAAAGGATTTCTTGTCCCTGATGATGTTATCACGTGATCTCTGAGTACGAGATTATGATGCTCATTGTGTTTGATGTTTCACTCCCACATCATCAGTTCTATCTTTTAAGAGAACTAGAAACTGCACTGTTCGAATTATAAGCCAGCTGACTGTGGACGACAATGATATAATAATCATTCAGGAATTTTGAAAGTCTTAGGAAGTAATTAGGTTGATGACAGAAATGCTGTTTCTTTGGTGGAAAATTGTGTTATTGAGTTCGAACAGTTTAAAAATAATATAACTTGAAACAGCTATTTTAATTTACTGATAATGTCACTGCAAATAGTTCGACAGAACTTATTCTTATTGCTGTGAAGCCACATTCATTTAAGTCTGATTGAAAAGAGCTTAATTAAGTAGAATATTGGAAGCATGAGATAAATCAAGCTACTGGAGTATGTTTCATGGGCATGAAGTTGTGCGTGTGTTTGCTTGTTTTCAAACACACTGAGATGTGATTAGAGTAATTATCGCACGGAGCTCTACTGCACCGCATAGACAATCGTTCGCCGCTTGAACAAAGATAATCACTTAAATGGTCACGGCTAACAGGATATTTGTCTTGTTACTTTATTGTCTAGAACACGGATTATGGATACTGAGACTATTATCGATCACTCTTGTCAAGCAGGTCCAATGAGACCAAAAGCGTGTGACCTTCACTCTTAGCCCATCCTGGCTCTAACCGATTACCCGGTTTCATATATTTGCATTTGATGCTTCATGTTCGAAGTGCAAAATCGGTAAGATTTTCCAAAAGGAACTTATCTGGCAGAGTTTGTCTTGGGACTTGCTTGTTGAATTTCATCATGAAGCCAAAGCGCGAAAGATAAACTACTCGACTTCACAATCAGACCTTCTGCAATCATTTGCAAATGTTATTCCTCATGCAAGCACGTGCCGTCTTTCATCAGACCTTTGTAAACGCAAAATTTTCCCCATGCAATTTATCCGGCTGGTAATTTGTTGACAAAAATGTTTTTCGTTAGATCCTCTTCACTCAAGTCAGATGAAATCAGCCAACAGAACCAGATCACAGGAAAACGAGTGTTAGATTTTCTTTGTTTGATGTTGAATTGGGTGGTGTTTGTCATTGTCATACTTCCGGGATATTGATGAAATGTTCAACTACATTGAGTATATTTTATGAATATATGTTTAAATACATTCAAAGAAGGTATTTCATGTTCCACAGAGTGTAAAGTGCAAGTGATTGGATTTGGTTGATGGAAAACCCCAGTACTTGAATGAAGGCGTCCAAACCATATGACCATAGTCTGAAATCTCTGAAAGGGATTAGGTAATATTCCGTACGATATTTCCTATTTGAATGTGCTAATCTGAACACATCCTCCCGGAATCGTTAGTTCCAAATTATCACTTCAGAAAAAAACAATTAACGAGCATATACGAATATATTCTTGCAGATTTATGAAGAAGAACAACGTTGGTATCAATTGTGCGTAACTAGGTGTTGACGGATGTTTATAGAATGAAATATCGTTGATCATAATATGGGCAACTCCTTTCAGCCATCTTCCGTGTAGAGCTCTTTAAAACACAGAAAGAGGAAATGGTTGATCGGAATTTATGAGCAATTCAACAAATATTTCATCAAAGCAACAAGTAACGAGCCTCTTAGAAAAGTGGAGCACCGTAAATAAGGGTTGAGGATAGTTTATCAGTACCCGTTGATTACAAGAAATGAGTTCCCAGAAAAAATGGTCAGGTAGCATTCATATGAAGAAACCGGGGACGTACGGCAATACGTTAGTAGGAATTCGTTGCACACATTCCAAACCATAATGTTCGAGGGCATTATTCTGATGTATTGGGAACCAGTATTTATATAACTCGGACATATAGACTAACCAAAACAGTGGTTAAATAACTTGCGGAGAACTTTGCAAAAGCTATTTCCTTTCAGTTTTTCAAATGAGCTTTCTTATCTGGTGTTTCAAATTTAATGGTCAATCTGATTCATAGCATGGGTTCAGTGTAGCTGTGGCGCACGTGCTGATTACAAACACCTTCCTACAAGAAAATGCTAGTTCAACAATAGCGTTTGACGTAACTAGGGTAATAACTAGATGGTAGCCGAGAAAACGTTCAACTGAAACCGGATTTTCAGGATTCATGAGTCTTGGTGTTCGAATTATGCGCCGACCTGCGAACTGATTCCACAGCTCTACCCGATGGGCTTGTAGCTGTTCCCAGTATCTCTCCCGAAAGACTCAATTGGGAATCAATAAAATAGAACGGTGCGAATCGCTCGACGGTCGTTCACATGAGGAAATCTCTGTGTTACTTTCGATAGATTCAACTAGAGGAATGACAGAGAGAATACAGGAAAGTTACTTTCTAAAATACCTTTCAAATAACGCGGTGAGTCGACTACTGCATAGATACAATGTGAACAAAAGTGAACGAATCTGTGCTGTTCATATTTTGATTCACACAAGCTTCCTGAAAACATTTTTGTTTACTTGAGGTGATTAGATTTTCGAAATAACCATCACTGGCGTCGGCTTCCTGCATATTTGCTAATCATATTCTGATTGTCTTTAGAAACGTATACACCAAAATCAGTTTGCTAAAAGTGAAATGAACTCCTCACGAACTGGAAATTTGATAAATTCCAACCATTTTGCCAGTGCTACAGGAGAGAATATTTCCCGAGTTCAAAATCACAGATGAATAGCAGATTCGCTTCACAACAAAGTCGTTCATTTACTATGATCTCTTAGAATGTTTACAGCAGGACGTTTTTCAAACCAGTATGTTCATTGATCCTGAAGAGAACATAAATGGTGACTTACGACAAGCAGTTGTAGCTGCTTCTGTTCAGTTGACTTGGGTGTTTTTTTTTCTTGATGGTCTAGTATAACCTGATGGGTTTTGAGAGACCACTTTATGAACGGACGACTTTGTTTTTTTGTCTGTGCATGCATTCACAAAGGAAAGGACGAGCAGTTATTCATACACATTTGTCTGCTACGTGTGGATTCAAGTAAATCGCAAATTGGTATCGCTAAACAACCGACAGAACAAAGTCATCTTTTAGTTCCTTGTTTACCTAATATGCAGAAATGTAACATCACTCCGAGAATCGAAAGGCCACCTTATCAAAAAATGTCGAATAAGGAAACGAGCAACGGTGGCTTATTTCAAACTTAACAGTTCGAGGTTTTTTGGATGAGGCAAATCACTTGTTATGCATATTTATCATTTGGGTGGCATCTAGTTGACTTGTAAATCTCCTGTATGAAAGTAAACATTTCCATCAACATATCCATTATAATTTGTACCAAACGGCAATGAACAGCATGGCTTCACTCAGATACGGTCATTGGGATTTAAATACAATGTCAGTGCTATCAGTATCTGGAGGAAAGAAAAATCTTGATTGTCCTCGCACTCTATTTCGAGGTAAAAATCACCCTCGGTTGCAAACTCCGTTCACAAGTGAAGGCGTTTGTGAATTAGGAATGGACTATTATCTATTTGGCCGGATGCTGGACAGCTTTAAAATCTCACGTTCGATTACATGGATGTAAACTGTCAGATCAGATAGTGCATTGCCAGATCCAACTCCGAACTGGGATAATTCTGTAGGGAGCCGGTTTCTGGGTCTGGCTAGTGTGTGTGAGTTTTGTCAATCCAGTCTACTAGTTACCGTTAGATAACTGATTCATAGTGACACACAGTACGACGGATCGCTTATTGAAGCTTTCTCAGAGTATCTCAGGGTTGTCTGAAGGAACCCAAAACCCACGAATGTTCAGTGATACTGAACCTTCGTTTGATTGTGATGAAGCATTTGACTCTCGTTTGGTAAAATATGTGAACGTGTTAGAGTCGCAGTCGTATCTGATACTCCACAATACTCCCGTAAGAAATGGTGCTGGACTTTTGGGGTTTCACGGAGGCATAAACAATTCGCATGGAAGCTATACTAGGTGGTCGTATTCTGATAACAAAATCAACCAACAATACACGAGCCAATTACGAAGCAAGCAGTAAAAATTCCACAGATGGTCATGGTGTTCGTGTGGGAAGCAGAGGTCAAGTAACAATGCCAATGTTTTTCTTGAAATGTGCCACATCTGTACAACCCAATGTGATATTTATATCTTTCAGTGATATTCGAAAAATGGATGGTTTGCTTAGAATGACGAAAGTTGCAATTAAATATGGATTAAATTTAACATACATATCTCAGGCTGATGCTATTTGCAAATATCATACGCTCACCAACTTTTCTTTTTCTGTTAGAAACTCTTTTGACTTTAGTTTGTTTGGGCAAGTTGTATGTTTCTTTCTCAGGGCTCTTCCTAGTTTTGTTCCCTTTGGATCCGACTTTATAAACGGGCAGGAAAAAAGAAAAGTCACGAATAGAACCGAAAGTATGAGTGGCATATTGGTAAAGCTCTCAGATGTGACCAGAAAACGGCTCAAAAGATGTGTCGGATATATCCGACGGGGTCCAAATTGCTGGTTTTAAGTCAGTACTGCTCTCTATAACTCCCTGGCTTTTACATGAGAACAATCTGTTGCTCGCATAGCGACCGAGTTCAAAGGTGGATAAACTTTCCTTCGAGGCCAAATTTAATGAAAAGTGTTCCAGCCAAATAAAAGCCTTGGCTACTTTATGAACATAGGTTAAACAAACGGCTGAGAATCATTCCGGATAGACTAGAGTTAAGCTGTACGACTCATAATGGCTTGCTCAAGGTTCGAATCTCCGTGGAGGTTCTACTTATGTACAATGCTGATGTTTCCTAACAATGCAGATGACACCATCTATGGGTACTTCCGCGATTTACTTTGATAAATTTGGCGGTATTATAAAGTGAATTATTACATTGCACCTGATACCGTGTTTGGCATCATGATCTTTCTCAAGCCTTTAGTTCGCCATATCAGGAAACCTCTTTACACTGTTTTAGTTCAGATCCCATGCTATTCATTATAACTTTGTACATCGCACTTACCAAAAGGTTTCTTTGGATCCCATGAGCTTAGACCTTCGGTTTCCGCTCCGGCCACTACCCTCTCGCCAACAAGCCAGCGTGATAATTTACTTTTCCTGTTTTCATGACCATTGTTGATTGACTTTAAGTCGCATCTGTCTTGAGTTCATTTATTGAGCTTGTCTTTTATTATTAAACCTTTGTAGTGAGCAGGTTGTTGACAGTTTGTTCAACCAAAGTAAGTGTAGGATCCCTGTAATGCACTTACAGAGCCTTTGTGCCCATGAACTTTTCCTTTTTTTACTGTTTTGGACCAAACATGGGCAACCTACCTCGGAGGAACACTGATCTTTGCATACTGCAACCTGATTCCCAACAGATTTTATTAGCTTACGTAAACATCGTCATCGTTGTGTCCCTATATATACTGACCCACTGGTTTCGACGACGACTGTGTTGGCGTTGTTGTCTCACTTCATTCTTCCCCAATCATGTGTCGGTTGTTGCCCGCCCCATTCTGTTATTGGCTCATTACCACCTGGGTAGTTTGACCGGGCTCCACCGGCTGGGTATAATTCTCTCTCTCTCTCTCTCTCTCTCTCTCTCTCTCTCTCTTTGGCTTATCAGAGTGAATGACTGAGTTTTGGCCATCCCGTTATGATCATACTATTTTCTCATAGCCAGGATATTCCATTTGTTCTTCATCACACCTGTATATATATGTTCCCTTAGACAATTACGTCTGGCCGTTGAATGGTCAAAATTTTCCCCATAATTGAGGACTTATTTTGTGAACTACTTGATTCACTCCTGCATTGCTATCTGAAACTTTTTGTGTCCATTGTTGCCCGAGCGTTTTGAAGCCCCCGTTGACTTTATAGACTCTGTGATCGGCTTATACACAATTTGAGGTATGTTAATATTTTTTTGATAATTTGTCTCACAGTACTTGTGATAAAGCGAACTTGTGCCTTCCGCCTTGGGACTCGGGGTTTGCTTATCCACGAGTCGCTCAGTAACGGGGCGACAGTCTTGTACACTAAAAATTCAAGTAAATAAACTTCATTGCTCTGAGTAAAATCACGAAAAGCCACCAGATTAAAACTGAAGAAGGAGCACGCATTTCCGTTTCCGACTCCAACATGTTATGCTGAAATAAGTTAACCAATTTATAGGTCATCTTTCCGAGGCTCACGAACATATTCTGAAAGCTCATTCGATCAGCCTTGGTTTCCGTCATATATACGAGAACTTTTGTGATTTCCCCAGTCGCACCAAAAAATGGGCGCCTGTGAACAACTGAAATACTGAAAGGAAAGTTGGAAAATTCTTGGGTCTAACTGCACTCAGTGAATGCAATATCCAGTTGTACGGATTTTAGTGGGCAGAATAAGCAATATTTTGCACAAACGCCAAATTATGTATACAAAATCTCAGTACGTCAACGTAGTCGAGATATTAGTAGTGCTGGGGACTGATATGAAACGACTTGATCATACCGTGGTGGAACTCTCAAAAGTGATTATTGTGAATGACGTATCATATTTCCGAAGTACATTATCATGTTATGGAATTATGTGCGGGAATATGGCTGGGATGGACTTCACTTATCTTACGGGAGGTCTTTGTCTTGCAATGAAATTAAACATGGTCGTTTTATACCACATCTTCCCAACCTTTTGTGCAATTCGATCTTTTAATGATATTCACAAATGGGAAACTTCGTCTTCAGCGAGAGACAGTTCATTTACTTCTGGAATAATCCAGTAGATCCTTGTCAGTTTGTCGTTATTTACAAAATGTTTGCTCTCACCTATCGTTCGTCTCTTCTTAGAAGATATTTCAGAATTGATTTGTTTTCTCAATTTGCTCATCGTCGTCAGAGGAGAGTTCTCAGTTGCATTTTTCTTGGTTTTTACTGAATGAAAAGGGAGGGAAAACGTCGAAATGTGAAGTCATTTTGGTATATAGTATATACAATACACGGTCATAACGGCAACAGAGATATCATCAAGTGGTCCAAAAGAATGCACATCAAGTTGGTGCAGCCGTACCCAATTACCAAATTAACTTTAAGACAGTGAGTATGGGCAGTAGTTTTTGAGTGAAAATACCATTGTTTCAGCCTAAAAATCTCGATAAATACTCCAAATATGCCGCGCTCAAGTACGACCACAGAGCTTTTCAGGTGACTTCGAATGAAGTAGTCCAGCGATTTGTGATGAATCCTTTTTCTCAGTATGAGCATTATTAAGTCGTGCTAAACATTTGCGGTTTGTTGAGAAGCGTTTCCGGCAGTTTAATAATAACAACAATGAAAAAGAATGCTCAAGCTGGAAATATTTTAAAAAGGACGGTTTAGGTTGTCAGTGAGGGTGAGGGTAATTTGGATGTGTTACTCTTTATTGATTTGAAATGGAAAGATGTGGTAAAAGTTAAGGGCTTTATAGGTCCTACTGCATGCCGTACAGCGTTGTATTACCAGCAAAACGTCCTAAAAAAGTGATTCTGTATTTTTTCCGTTTTTGTGGTCTGGGATTCCCGAGCTCTGAGTGCATGTAGATGTCTGAAGAATTTCTGGTCCTGATCAGGGTGTGTGAGTTTTACTAATGGGATCAGCTAGTTATCGCCGGAATTCTGTTGTTTAATGACGTGCGTAAGACCGTTCATCTTTCGTAACATGCTCAATTAATCTAGAGATTGTGGAGTAAAATTCTTGAACCCATGAATTTTCAGGGAAGTCAAAGGTTCCCGTTTTTACACGAAGGGAGTTCAAGCCACTGGAGTGTGCTCATACACTAATATTATCTTTAAATGTGGCAGATGCGGGACGTGGTGTGATACTCGTTATTATTCCTCAATAATGCTGAACCTTAAAGCTTCATGAATGCACACACAGTACGCACCAGAACTAAACTACGTAATCGCATTCTGACCATAAAGTCAGATAATCTATCAGACCACCACGAACCACATCTTTTTCACAGGTTGTTCTGATGTTCGCATGGAAGGTGATTCTCAAATACTTATCCCGAAGTTTTCCTCGAAGTAACACAATAAAACTCCACTTTGTACTATATATTTATTTCGTCAATATTCGCGAAATCAAATTTTCGTTTACAGTGAGAGAAAATTTAATCATATGTCGATAGAATTCAATCCAGCAACTCATTCTAATGCTATCTTTTAACAGCGCTCACTCACCTATTTTTGGTCTTTTGTTAGAATTTCTTTTTGATTTGGTTTGTTTATCCAAACGGTGTATTTTCGTTTGAGGAACCTTCCCAGTTTCGTTATTGTTGTTTTCTTAATTTTGAAAAATTTACGGGTATAACGGGAAATCATGAAGTCATTTTGGCATGCACGATTGCAGTGGCGATAGAGTTATCATTTAGTTACCCCAAAACATGGGTCGTATGCAGGTTGGCGAGTTTGCACAGACACATACGCAGTTCCCATGGATATTATGCTACGTTATCGAGTTTTGATTGCATAATGAAGTACCGTTGAGCTTGAAAATTACGAAGCACAAAGTAAAAACTAAACAAATTGTTATAATGCTCACGCGAGGAGCAAAACTGAAATATCTTTGTCGATATTTCTATGGAAATCTGCCGCATTTTCACAACCACATGGGCTTTTCTATTGTTCGATGGTATCCGAAAAACCAAGGTTTTGCTTACTGCGAGATCAAATCTACTCATATCTGCAAACATTTCAACTCATACATCTTCATTTGATTTAATTTCAAAACTCAGTATACTCCTCGGTTTTTCTTCTTTTGTTTGAAGGTCTGGTAGAATTTCTTCTTGTTTGGATGAATGTCCTTTGAACTCCACCTTTCACGTACAAACCTGAGGTTATTCGACCAACCCTGCACTCGGAAGCATTAGACTCAAGTTTTGCTCCTGTTAGAGTTGACCAGTAGTACATATCCTCTTCTATACTCAGAGTTTGAATCCGGGCTCTGGTAATGTTTCTTTCAGTTGTATATTTTCTCTCAATAAGCATTTGCAGTTTCATTTCGGTGGTTTTCAATTTTCAAAATAGGAGGAAAAGACAAAAGCTCGCTACACCAAAAATAATTAGGTATCTTATCAGCGAAACAATTTTACTTTCGAAATGAGCAACAACGGTTCACCGCTCTTGCTTACAACCGGGGAGAGTTTCATGATATTTTGATTGTTATATTCTGACAAGATTATGCGTGATCCCGGTCGTTGCTTGAGTCATTCAAAACATTAGAGAGTCGTTTGGTAATATTTCTGGCAGCTACCTCCAATGAAGACATGAAAATGAATGGAACAGCAACAAATAACCGAAAAAAGTGCATTCTGATTGTCGGTCAGTGTAGATCTTTGGTTTGACGGTTAATTTACTTGTTTCCAAATAAAATGTGGCTGTTTAACTCTAGCAACTTTGTAGGTTCTGCTAACCGCCATAGAGTAATAAATCAACAGAAAATACCCTGCTTCGCTGCCTTTCTAACGTTTTCTTGTCTACGTGGTCTGAGATTCTAGTATTTTGAGTATGTTCTGCAGAGATCAAGGGGAAAGGTTCGAAAGATCAAATAGCGCATTCAACATCACGATTCACGCATTCACAAGATTTGCTTTCTAAAATTAGATAAACATTGCATGCACAAATAACAGAACAAATCACAAGCGTCCCGAACAGGCAGGCATGGTAAAGTAGATGTATATGGAATTGTGTAGACTCAACAAGTCAGCAGAATCTTTCGAATGATTAGTCATGGGATGTTTATGAACAACCGAAATAAGTGTTTGGTAACGTACAAAAGATTGCGGAGTGAGCACTCTTTCCCTGTGGCCATGGCAACATTAAAGGTTGTATCAGGCTTTGCTTCCTGTGTGGTTCGGGATCTATACACTCAGTAGCTATGGCTTCGAATGCGGTGATACGGTATTTACTTAGTCCTTAGTTGAGAATCCCGGGCTGCTGTGAACAGCATCCAGGTTATAGGATCAGTAAAAGTCTACTCTGGAACAAGTGTGCAACAAGTCACTGGAGATGTTTACAAGGGGAAGTGGGGCGATAATCTAAGAAGCTCTCTGACAGGCGTGATGACGCTTGCGTAGTACTCCGAGTCCGACATCTCCTAGGCAACGTATCTCTGCGAAGGTGAGAACTAAGTGGCTTTGTTTTGATGCAGCCACAAAATGCTCCTTCGGACATTTCGAAAGAAATGTATACTTACAAGTCCAAGAAGACTGGAAATCTAACACAATTCATGAGCTACATTTCACTGTGGTATTTGAAGAGTTCAGTAAATCACCTAACATACAGGGCTTAGAATGCATTGTACAGACACCTTTGGCGAAAGATGATCAGATAAAAATGGACATCCGTGTCTATTTGTTCAATAAATCATTGTCTCCAAATGATTCACCACAGTTTGGAGGTCGATAACTTAAGTTCAAGGGTGGTTTCTTGCCCAAAGGCCTTTCAGAATGCTCCCAGTTGACCGCAAGTCTAAAGTAATCTCTTTCAAGTAAGTCTTGAGCTCTATTTTCTTGTAGCAGAGGTGTTTTCATCAAAGCTTGAGGAAAGAGATGAAACTAGTAAGCTCTCGACAGAGTTGACTAGTATTCAGTTTCAGGAAGATGATTAAACCCTGGATCCAAACCGAAAACACCGACGGCTTTCGAAGCACATAGCACTATGGTCATCGGCATCTGTGGCCGGAGGGGTGCTGGGAACCCAGGATATCCGGTTTGCGCCATAGGGCACAGGAACTGAGAAATCAGTCATCAGCATTATTGTGCTGCTGACACTAATTTTCGTCCGGTGGCCTTGAGGGTTGAGCTGTGGATAGGTAAACGCTCCCGTTGTGGACTCCCAAGAAAGTCACCTGCTTTGTGTAGCCCAGCTGACAGTGTTGCGCCCAAAATAATGCATTGAATCAGACTCCATTTCTCCCTTCCTCCCTGATTGTCCCACGTCTTAATCGACAAATGTTATCAAATACGGCGGGTTTGGAAAAATAGACATTATATATATATATATATATATATATATATATATATATATATATATATATATATATTACAAGCAAATTGTTCGAATCAAACCCTCCACAGTTAAGAGGGAAGACATTTTCATGGCAACTACGCTCGAGGGTCATGAGGCTTTGAATATTATGGAACGAGAACTATCAGTATCAGTCGACCATTGTTAGCTAGGAG
Organism: Fasciola hepatica; assembly: GCA_948099385.1. Classification (NCBI taxonomy): domain Eukaryota; kingdom Metazoa; phylum Platyhelminthes; class Trematoda; order Plagiorchiida; family Fasciolidae; genus Fasciola; species Fasciola hepatica. The sequence continues at coordinate 542,098 of CANUEZ040000130.1, forward strand.
CGAGCGTCAGGGTTCCATCAAAATCGAAGTCAGTCCTCGTTCACTATATGGAGGACGATCTGACTTGTCCTCTTTAATTGTTCGTTTCCTATTGTCTAATGGTTTGCTTTGCCAAATGCAAATGATAGCGGAAGAACAATGAACTAAGACCAATAACGAACATTTGATTGGTCCAGCTCAACTGTCTTATTGAAACATATCGAAATTCAAGTTATATAGGCAAGTCAAAAGAAAAGACTGTGTAGCACATGATACTTACGGCAGTTGCTCTCAGGGTACTTCGTGCATTTATTTTTGCCCACGTTTTTCTTACTGTTTTTCCCGCAACGTTTTTTGTACGCTTCATTGCATGTGTTGTGTAACCCTTCGTATTTTGATAACACTTCGTTGGATTCATCTGTAACCAAGAAAGAATTCTCTTTTTTTCCTTTGGTAAACCATATTGAGACAGATTATTTTCAAGTCACAAGATCTTCTCTGATAATCTTTTAAACTTTCGATTTACATGAATGGACCTCTTAATAATTATATGTATAGGTGGGGTGGTGGGTGATGGGGTACAAAATAAACAATGCTCTTGAATTGCTGAAGGTGTTGATTTTCAGAGGGCCAATGCATTCGACAGACATCGAATTCCAAATACGGTTGCAATAGCTTTCCTCAAATGATCAAATTACAGATTTGCCTGTTACAATGTCAATGAAATCGCAAGATCTTTCCTAGTATATTTCGAACACAAATCGGTCCCCCAGTCTTTCAAATCTCCCTCTGTCTAAATTTTCGGTGAATTTCTTTGGCTGAAATAAGGTTTGAGTGTGAATATATTTCCTTGAAGAATTTACTGGGGGAAGTCTCTGCATACCCAAATATATATACGGACTGTTTTGTGCAGTACTGATAACGAGAATATGAAAAGTATCCGAACTTACAACAAATTTCCAACCATTCTTCTGTGCAAATTCTCATCACGCTGGGTCCCATATCTGAAACATCGATAGGCTCTGCAAAAGATTTAGCAAAGTTTCTTTAAAAATAGTTGGTATTCTGGATCTGAAGGAATAACAGATTAGAAATAACGTGTATGACCAAACGATGACCTGGTTCATCACCCTAATCTCATTTGAGTCGTGAGGAGAGTGCATTGATGAAGAGTCGAATTTTAGAACCACAAGATGATTTTCCGAAAGTTGTTTTGTCCATTAGTCAAGAACAACATTTGGAATGAGGACCTGTTTTCTCAAGTTCCAATTTTCGATTTATTATGCCGTTAGTCAGGTCATGTTTACAATGGTAAACCATATTCCGTACATGGAGGTCAAGCCTATTTAGTCCACTTTCTAGTTCATGCTTAAGCGTAATCAGAGTTTAAGGGAAATACCACTTCTCTTCAACTACTCCCTATTCTAATACGGAAAACAGGCGACCACGACTCTGAACTTCGGTGAGAAGAACTGTTACAAATTCCAGTCTTTCGAGTACGACAATAGCTGATTACTGTCTGCAATGAAAGTGATCGAGCAAGATTTAGACCTCTGACCTTCGAGGTGATGAACACGCACACCGCTATCACACTAACGTTCAAAAACGTGTTGTTCTGTGCAGAGTCTGAAGCGACTGAATGAATCAAATTCGTTCAAAAATTCACACGGGCAAGTATACAGAATTATTTTTCATGACATATTCAATCCATAATTTTGTTTGTATAAATAATTTTCTCTGTGATAAATCACTAAAACGGAGAAAATCGCAAACCGTACTGCATCTTTCCTGTGCCATTGGTTTGCAGTATGATTCGATAACGCTTTCGATATATTCAACTGAAAGGTGAGTGGGAAATGAAATATGGATGTTACGTTACTTACAAAAAACGAAAGCATTGCTTAATGTCTGATGAACTCAGAGATCTTAGTGTTTATTTATCTGTTGGAAACCAACTTTATGCTTAAGGAGAGCCTGGGAGCCTAGGAATGTTGCTAGGCAAACCAGGTTCCACATCTATTTTTCGAGAAAAGACATTGGTACCAATTCAACTATGGTCTTCAGAGTTGTTCTAAACAGAGGAATTAGATCTGTCCCTGTTAGAACAAGAGAAAATTCATAATTTTTCACAGGAACGTATACTTGTATGCTTGGATAATGATAGCATATGTCAGAACGGCACGAAGGTTTTGACGTACCACAAAAATCCTTCACATGGTTTGTACACGGTGCTGTAGTCAAGTTGAAGCCAGCTGTAATTTGTAATAATACAATCATTTGTATGGCCAAAAACGAGATCCATTGGTTCATTTTTTAAAGGACTTGTTGTTCGTGATCCGCAATGGTCTTTGTGTAAGATCTTCTGGTTGCTTGACCAAAGAGGTGGGATCACTTGTCCTGATACGACTGGTGTTATGCGCAAGTGTACGACAACTGAGTGCATAAATACCCACAATCCGAAATTTTACGATTCAGTGAACAACGCCGATTGGAGGACTAGAAATACAACCTTGTGAACTCTACAGCATGAGTAAACTGTTGCTTCCGCAAGAATTTTCAACTTGTCCAGTTTATTGTCTTTTCAATAACGATCTCGCTCAATGATTGGGGACATTGATATGTTTGAGTTGCATCGACCTCAGCTGAGAACTTTGCTGAAGAAGCTTTCTTGTCTTAAAATCAAAACCCAAAATATTTATCGAGATGAAATAGTAAATAAAAATACCGTTTTATGACACAGTGGAGGAGGGGTGGGGAAGGGGGGGGGCGGCAGATGGACCGCGTTTCCCTGGAAAGAATGAGCCGAATATTCAGACAAAAGAAGAAATTCAACCAAGTATTTTTGAGTCAGCTCGCAAAGGCTGTTGCACGTACGGATTAGGTATTTGCCACATTCGCGTCCTGATTGGCCCTTACATGGGCGAGGTACTGACAGCGGGTGCTGTCTGCTCGTCTCTTTTAAGTTGATTTGAACTGGTCAGACCAATCACGTGTCCTTGGGATTTTTTCAATAATCGATGCATGGTTGATGTATTTTTCAGTTCTGTTTGTTCGGAATTCATAACTGTACTGTCCATGGGATGCATTGTATTTCGTACTATGGTGTCCTTTTGTCCGCATATCAACCAACAAAAGTACGTCCTTGGCCGATGAAGCGATTTCGTCATTCGTTTTCTCCACGATGAAGGATACCGGAATAGCACGAACATTTCCGTGATGCTTTCTCATCACGCTGCTTTTCTGAACTTGCGTGGTCTAGTCTTGTTGTCTGCAAAGGTGTCCGGTTATTCTTCAGCTGGTCCTGGGGTACAGTTTCACGGGCCAACCTTTGAGGATTTAACAGTTGTAAATGTCAAACAACATTTGTCCATTGAACAGAAATGCCCAAACACTGAATTTATCAGAAGTCATTAGTCCCTCTTTGATTATAATGCTGGGCTGGGTCATTTTGGTGGCAGGCAGATGTCAGCTTTTGGCCGGTTCGTTACTGCTTTCGGACTTGGTGGATCCTGAAGTATTTTCTCACATCAAGTCTCAAGACCTTAGTTTCCGATCATCTCCAGTGATGCAGTGGGCAGTTGAGTGGGGCTTCTTCCATTGTGTCCATGAGACAAGAATAATCGTGTGAGGCATTATGTATTAAACAGTCACTTGCTCTTGTTTATGGTGCACGGTTTGTGAGGATGGGAAGTGAGACTAAACTTTTGAATGTTGAGGAATAATATTGAAATACTTGGAGGTACATTGCAACTGCCTTGACCAAAATCTCGAAAGTATAATAGTAATTAGGAGGATTGATTTAGATATTCATTTTTCATAAGAAGTAGCGTAATATTTCTGAAAGCAAGCCTCAATCAATGAAGGGCTGCCAAATGGAAAAGCAACTTCCGATTGCGGGAATCGAACCCAGATCGCAACGATATCAAATCTGTGATGAGGACGGTTTGACCCTCAACGGCCACGAAACTAACGTCACCTCCATCTTTTGGTACTTCCAAATACTTTAAAACATCAAATAATGGACGTCATCAGAGGGTTTCAATAAATCGTCTCTTGTCAAATTTGAATAGCAAAATTCATGTAAGATGTTCCCAAATCTTTATTATGCACTATTGTTTTGATCTACCTGGGGGATTTCTGATGTTCGAAACCTTGAATGTTGGTAAACGTTTATCGGTATCTGAATATTTAAGGGATTTGGAGTATATTAAACCGTTTGTAATTGTAAACTCACTTGAACTGTACGGTTTTTGCATGGACGATGGGACCGTTTTCAAAGTCGCAAGATGATTTTTCCACAGGTAATTCAGTGGTTAAAACGGCTAACCTATAGAAAGAAGGCACTCAGTTCCAAGTATGGCTTTTTCATACAAGCCATACTACTCACGAGGGAAATCTGTAATAAACTCCACTGCATAAAATATGTATGAAATGAACTGCTCCGATATTCTGTAACTACACATGCTAAGGGATATCATCTCTTGCCATTTTTGCAGTCCACTTAGAGAAATAGTGAACGAGTTATTTTCACTACCGTAAATTTTTAGACCTTTGGTCTACAAATTCAACTCTAAAAGAACTGCTTCACTATAAATGGTCGGTTTGTAAACAAAATTTGTCAGTTTATGTCCAAATGGATTTTATAAGGTCTACAAATGCATGTGGTCTTCCAATGGAAGAAATGCTTCATTTTCGGCAGTTGATTTGTTTTCGTCATTAGAAAGATACAGAAGGTCTTTTAAAAGGTGGAGGGTATCAGCTTCTAGAACAGGAGTGAGATAATCTCGCAGGTAGAAATATATAACCCGAGTAATATGATTGGATTTTATAGTTGGCGGAATTCTCACTGTTACCGTAGAAACAATCACTTTTTGGGTGATACGGTAAAAGGTGTACTGAGAAGTTATCATCTGTGATTGCTCGATTTCCAAATTAAAACTCGATCTTTGTTTATTTTTTCCGATTTTCACCACTGAACCAATAAACTTTCTTTTTTCAGGGAATGCCTTTTTTGAACATTTTCTAATTCCAGAGCTTCAACAAAATTAAAAATAACTTTAGCGGTTCGTGCATTATGAGTATTTAGCCAGACAATAGGAAAACAAGATAAAATTAGCTTTTGTTTCACCTATCATGTTAGAAAAGACCAGTAGTGCATAAATACCTAAATACTGGACACTAACATTTGAGAGACTGGAACATGGCCAGTGTTCGCGCATGTAAATTTACCAACTTACCACTGGATCTTTCCAAAAAGACTCCGTACTATTCGCATTACATGAATGCCACAATAGAGCAGTTTTGTCATAACCGTCTCTCCTTGGTTGTCACAAACCAACCAACTAAGGAGCTATTTATGCTTTTTGTATAATCGGTTGGACTTCCTGCTTTTAGAGTTCATTTACGAATCTTGAGTGGTTGTCAAACAGACTTCACTATCCGTTTAACATCTCATGCTGAGGTTTTTGTATTTCCGATGTTTTTGATGTAAATATTGTCTTGAGATGAAAGCACAAGGCCGGTTTTGCAGTATTGTCACCCCTCTGTTGTGCGTATCCAGTACTCTTCCGTTCGTCCATTGCTTCCGATACTGATGCACCCCGTGAGTGCGTGCTTGCAACAATCCACCTTGTGCCTCAGGAATGTGAGGGAATCCTACTCTTTGAAGAGTTTACTGAGGATCCACAACGGTGATTCATTGGTCCCTCAGCCGACTACATCCACTCCCGATGCACAAATTAGATAGCTGTATTTCCGATGTGTCTAGTGCTATTTTGGCACCGTTCATTTGCTGCAACATGGCTTGTGCGGAACACGTAAAGTTTTGTACTTCTTGAATGTAAACGATTCATGGCATTGCCTAAAGTGTTTTTCAGTTACATTGAGAATTTTGTAACATTTTTGGCGGATGTCTCAGTACAACGTGTTTTATTGTTTCTATAAGGTAGAACATACAAAATTAAAAAATAATATTCACAGTCACATCGCGGGTAGCTAACCGTAGTTCTGGCCGATATTCATTATTGATAACAAATACAGAGCTGAGCAGGGAGTCGTGGTGTATTCGTGATGCAATTCAATGTCCTCTGACAGCTGTTTGAGTTCAAACTCCTCTTTTTGTGCTCGGGCTTGTCTTCGTAGAATAAGCGGCAATGAAAAACCATTCTTTATTTAAATTTATTTCGATGACAAACATAATTCTTACAAATCGATTTGGTTTATGTAATCATCAGCCGGGAAAGCTGGCCATGAGGTTCTACGGTGAGCAGCATAATTGACTATTTAGATTAATAAAAACAATTCTGATTGTGCACCAGCTTATCATTTCCTCAAAGAAATAACTTTCGTTGAAACTGGCTTGACACTTTTCAATAGTGTTTGGCTTGCTGAACAGTCATATTTGAGATTATCATACAAGATTCGCATTCTTTCTTATTAAATTCCGTAGACATTGTTTTTGTGTGCTTTCACAACAGATAATGCGGTATGCAGTTTGAAAAAATACCTGCACAAGAACCATCTCAAATTTCCAATAAAGACCAAGGGCTGTGATAAGATACTATTCCAGTTACTCAGATGAGACCATTACCATTTTTTGATGAGAACGTGGATGAAAGCACGCAGCCAGAAGAATTACGTGATCTAGGTTTTCGCTGTCTAAACTTGATATGATTTGACAGATGATTGACTGGCCAAATAGGCCAAGGTCGAATACTTCTGTAAACTTCATTCTGCATTAGGAATTTTCTTACTGCCTGCCTACATTATTCTGTTACCGGTTTTCGATGGTTTTATTGAATTTCCTCTCCTGCACATGTTTTCACACGATCGTTTATCTTTCGGTTTGTGTGCGTTCCACAAATCAAGAGCCCTTTATTCTGGATGGATAACCCTTTCTTGTCTAGAATCGAAGGTATGAGCACCTCACAAAAAAAACTCGCTTATCAGCTGTTTCACATATTGATCTTCTAAAATATGTTGTGTGTTCTTTTGTCTCTAGTCTTATTTCCCGTCCCACAGAACCATAAGAATTGTATCAAATGATGGTGGTAACATTTTATTAGTCGTGTAGCATGCTGGTAGCACTTGAACTTGCACTGGTGCACAAGTGATTTTGTCAAACTGTGAAAAGACAACTCATACAGAAATGACTGGCCCATTTGCATGCCTAATGATTTTATTCTATACTACTCAGACTGGAACAAACTGATTGACTTCATTGGCAGGAAGATACAGGTCGGTGGTTTCGAACAAGAATACGTTGCTATGTTTCCATCCAGGTACTTTCGAAAGCATCTAGTGAGTAATCCGTGTTCAGTACTATTTCCCAAATTTCGACCTGCCATCATTTGTTTGAATCGGATTCACTCACTCACGTTTACGCCAGTTGTACCGACTGAATAGCAAGATTTTACTCGGCTAATTGTGGCTAGAATACATTACTCGTTCGAGAAACATCAAAACCAATCAGTTATAATAGCAGTACTTGTTTGCATATTAGCTGTTCGGTTCACTTCAAGGCAGTCGGCACGCCTTTGAGGGAGGCAATCTTGTAATTTGCACCTCTAGCTTCCCTCTGTTGCGTTTAGTCAGTCTGACGTAATCGCGTACGATTTTGCTCCGTTGCTCTCTGTGATTATGTGTGGAGTAATGAACTACTTACTTATTCGGTGAGCAGTTCGTACTCTCAATCACCACAGTAATAGCGGTGGTAATAACTGCAGTAGTAGTAGTATTAGTAGTATTGCTGATGTCGTAACCAGTTTATCTACTACAGGATATCTTGCAGCCTGGCACAAATATGCTATGTTACTCATCCTCAAAACTCAATGAGTAGTAACTTGAAAGGCATTCTGTTTGTCCATCCTCTCAGTCACAAGCTTACACAATGAATTAAATAACGCCGTATCGTACACGTTATCGATTAACATATATAAAAAAGCGAGACCACATGCAAATGTATAGCATAAAGTTCAATATTTAACATAATACTTCCTTAACCAATGTTGGCACAATTCATTCCGAGTCAGCTGCACCAAGTACCTAGGCAATTGGTTCACCAGTGTTGTCGTAGCAACATCATACAACATTATTTTCAAGCTGAAAGCTGTTGAAACCTCCTTTGAGTTTTTTGTAACTTCTAGTTACTCCCATGCAAATTCAAGTAAATCGATTGCCCAAGCAGCAGCAAAGCAATACCTATGCTCCAAACCAATTAGCCCTCTGATTTATAGCCTACAACGTTTCCGTTGCAAGCAATATTTTGAAAAAGGTTTAACCACTACTTTTTCAGAAGCTGAAAATAGCCTCCCCCCACACACAAAAATGAGTTATTCTGGGGGTATTATAAAAGTGGAACCCCTAAAGTACATGGTTTTGCTACTATAGATTACAACAAATAAATATATACGTCCACGGCCATGAAAAGTTCAAATATTTTGGGTTTGGTTGCGAGGTGCATAACCTTGACAAATTTACTGCATTTCTGCCTTGAGTCCAGTGAACCGTGGATTGTTGCTTGCTTTCTACGAATTTATGTATCCCGTATACACCATCATTTTGAGTTTGGTGACTTCAAACACTGATGCAGCTCTGTTGGCTTCATCTTTCTTTTTAAAGATACATATCGGAATTTACTAGGAACTCATTGACGGGTTAGATACAACGGTCTTCAGAATTCTCTTTTTCTTCTAAAGCAAGTATCACCAACAAATAATTCAGAGATGTTCACTTTCTTGCCCCAACATCCCATAGCTATGCCTTTTACATGAATAACGCCAACAAGCGTTTTCTTGTTTATGAATATAACTGTGTTCGCGATAGGAATAAACTGTACTTACCGTTTGTTTGTGTGTCACTATTGGCTTTCGGGTGCCAGCTGCGATGAAAAGGATGATCGTAACGCAAAAATGCCCAACTGATAGATGATCAAATCCTCGTTACGCTGAACCCCTCCTTCTACTTCAGACTCGATATATCAACAATCGGAAAGACGTTCTGGGACAGAAACCCTCGTCTAGGCGATTGATATCACTACGTTCGACTTTGACATTGCACACTGGTTTTCGAATATCACTGTCTGCCGCTGATTCGGTTAGACATTTTACAGAGAACGAAGTGAGCAAATCGATGTTAGGTCATAAAATACGCATAAACTCAGTTATTTTCCAAAACCCATGATCTTAGGCAATCACTTATGAATGAAGTGGAACATAATATATGACCTTTAATTAGGATTTGAGAATGCAAAAAGGATTGGCATGGCACATTAGAATATTTGGCTTTGGGGTGCATCTAAGATATGGTTCTTCAAACATAAAAGGAAGCGGATCAGTTCTCACAAGTGTTGTATTGAAATAAAATCACCGATGAAAAACTCTGGTAATCACCACCATAACTGGAATATAATAGCATAAAACACATCTAAGGAGAGCTTTGTCCAAGTGAACTTTTCAGCAACGTGACATCTAACGGGAAACGTAGGCAGAATATTCTAAATCAGAAGGATTATCTTCTTTGGTAAACTTTTGCTTCGTGTTACTCTTCCACTGTGCTGTGCATCCTCTGCAATAGGTGTGGCATTTTGTCGTTTCACTGAACTGAGTCTATTACTTGGGAGGCCAGAAATAGCTGCTGCTAAGCGGATTATTCATACAAAGATGCACGTGAGTAATAGGAGATTAGGCTTTGTATATTATGGTTCTCCAAGCACTATCTTTGTTCAGCCTACCACTGAAAATCATGGAGGAGGCGGTTCCATCCTGGCAAGGAACTATAAGCAGTGCACATCCGCTGAATCATGACTAGGACTCGAACTCTGGGTGAACAGTTGTAAGTTAGACACTTAATCACGAGGGTTTCCGTGCTGGATTTCAACTGTTTGTAGGTTGTATACCCTACGCTATATAGCATCGTTACCGGGTTCCAGTCATAGTGGGGACTCATCGGATGCACACTGATGATGATTCCTAACTAAGATGCAACAACTAGCTTCCAACAGTCAGCTCGTTGTGTGCAACGCAACAGAGTGAACTGGAAAAGCGAGTGTGTAGTTTGTCGAGCAGGATGTTGTTTTCTGCAGGAACAACGCAGTCAGGTCACAGCAAATTTGTGGTGAAGCAATTAACAGCTAGACATCTGAGTATATACCTCTTGTCTGGTTTCAACGACGGAATCTGAATCAGGTTACTCATTTGTTGTCAGTAGGTTTTGCAAACCACGCAGAAAATAAAGCCGGGCGGAGCGAAAACTCGTTTCCACGTATTTGCAATCAAGCCAGTATGCCACATTTTATATAAAGAGTGTTAAGATAAAAATAACTAAGATTTAGTTGTTTGAAGTGATAGGTTGAAAGCGAGGAGACGTGAGAAGCAAGGTGTTTCACGGGAGATCCAGATCTATCTTTAAACATCTAGGTAATGTAACTGGTGTAGTTAGTCTTATCAGCGAATCTCTGCTGTGTTTTTGCTGTACGGATGGACCAAGGCAGCGTTCCTGCTTTCAAACCCGTTTGTGAGGATAATACTAAGAGTTGTCAAGACGAACGCCAGCTGCTCCCGTTAAGGTCAGGAGATGGCACCTCACCAACCTCAATTGTTTACTTCAGACATTTTAGATTGAATGGAAAGCTTCGGCTACATCCACCGAGCAGCTGGACTCCATGGGTTGTGGATTGAAATCTCTGGTAGTTGCATTAATTGCTTTAGTGTCCAGTCAAGGAGGATGACGCTCAGAGAAACTCCTGACAATATAACCAGCACACGCACTTCCGAGGGGAACGGTGAATTAGTATGTACGGTAATGGTTCAAAGATTCCGACACTGTGGTCAAAAATCATAACTAAAGAAATGAGTTGGTGGTGAAAATAGTTTGAAGCCTCACCACATAAAATATCTTACTGATAGCTTTCGATAGCCTGGGATGTATCCTTTCTCCTCGATATCACTCATGAAAGGCGAATGGATGAATACTGACTGTAACCAATACTGGGCTGTCGGTTAAATCGTGTCCAAGTTAATCACAAGAAGAAAAACTCTTGATTGTATTCATGCACAGTCTTTCATGTAACTATTCATAAATAATACAGAAATGCAAGCGAACCTCAACGATGGCCATTACGTGGATTAGGGTGTGCTTGAAGGAAACAATATACGCAACGGCTTGAAAATCAAGCTAGCAAAACTGACACCAAAAACGTCAAAGGCCATAAAAGATAAAACTACCAGTCAAAACAGCTACCTTGGTCAAATTCTACTATGTGGTTCGGACCGTGCAGAAAGTGTCTCAATCAAACTTCTAAAGAAGGTATTTTGTTGTTCACAACTTTCACTATGGCGGGGAACATTTTGCGGAGCTCTACTGAACGTGTGTGGCAGAACAGTTACATCGATGCAGTCGCCTGCTGCGAACATCACGTCATCAACGTGGTGTTTATGAAACAGGTATTGTCTGATAGACAACGGAAGTTGATATTTACTCGGTTTCACCACTCAAAGGTCGGCGAGTTGCGTTCCGAAGAGTCACCCACCACGGCCGCATCATTTTAGCAATAAATTCCTTTTCTCATTTTGAAATGAACGTTGAACATGTAGACGAAACAAGCTGTTTCAGTTATTCTACCTGAATCTCCATTTTGGGATCATCACATCCTGTTTAGATAAGCGGCGAACCAGCGTTCACCTACGTATTTCGTGGCCTACTCAGAGCTCGTTGCGAATAATACAGAAACACTGAACTCAACCACATCTACCCTAAGTTTTCTCCAGATTCCACCCAACTGAACCTGAGCATCAAAGGGTTCTCAACAGGGCTTCATATATGCATAGATGGGTAGTCAAGCACGGATGATAAACAAACGGCGTGAATTCTAATTTCATCTGCGATAAAGAAGTTCAACATCGGATATTTTTGATGTTCATCATTACACGCTTGACGCTGATAATATGAAGATGGCTTTCATCTACTGGGATAGTTGTTTGTGGGTAGCTACTGCAACCGAACTGTGCACGCAAAATTATATTGCTTAGCTGTCCTCCTCATCAACCAAAGTACGGAAGTATTCGTCTACATCAATTTATCCATTAGTCAGCGTAGTTTATTCTATATACGTGATTGTTCTCTTCCATTTTATCCACGTTACACACTTTTTGGAAATGGAAGCATCATCCCAGTTGCTATAATGTATTTGAGTTTTACCGATACAATGCAAATACTACAGCCGGGTGAGTTTGAAGCTAGGGGTAAACATTAGTGACTATTAGCTCACAGATCTGTTTAGAATGTCAAATCAATCCTCAACTCGGTGTGTTTTCAGGCGCCCACTTACATCATCATTTTGATAACTGTAGCAACCATCCCGAATACTTGGACTGTCAGTATCGTAGAAAAACTAGTCTCACTAGCTTTACGCACGATATGGGCTGGACACGGATACGGGTAGCAGAACAAATTCTAGTCGTATAACCGTGTTTATCGTAAATTCGTGGTTCTAGATAAAGCAAATACATAGAAATATATGAATGCAAATTGCTTACAGCCAGTTTAGCAACCAAGAACAACAGTACGTAAGGTGATCCGATAAATCGGGAATGTACTATCATGAACGGTTCATTCAGCAAGAAGTCAAGCGAGGCTGTACCGCAGCACGATTACAGTACAGATAGTATATCAAGAAGCTTTCGGGCTAACATGAAATAATAGCCTCAGTCACAGGATAGGTAAATAATCTATAATTAGAATATACAAATTTGTATATTCTAAGGCGTCACCAGTGTGAATGTACGAATAGTAGCAACTGAAAATGACGGAATTGATTTACGTCGACGTGAACGGAGAAAGCTGGCAATCGAACGGGAATCCTCAGGCGTGGTCTAACAGATTAGGCCGTAGGTGGTGGGGTTAGTTCCAGAAATCGAGTCTCTAGGCCGCAGCTCTGTTGCGTGAGTGAAATGCTCGGCGAATGTTTCCTACAATAGAAATGTACAGCCATAGAACAACGGAGTCGAGGACGTGAAATTAGAACGTTCAAGCGCTAAACGTAAATCTGAACTGTGTCAGTACATTGAAAACGGAGAACTGGATCATGGTTGCTCGTGGTTCACGATGCATGTATACGCTACTCATGAGTAGGACAAACGAAAATGTCATCGGAATACAACTTACAAAAAAATAATATACAGTAACACAATCACGAAGTCCAAGTTTGGTGAAATAACCCACTTTCAACTGCAACGCGTTGATCAGTTGTAAATTGGGGTATTCACTTTATTTACATGCTCTTTTTCTGATTTGGTCTTCAAGAATTTTGTTATTGATCTAACTAATTGACGATATATATTAATGACACACTGACAGAAAACTATGTGGTACAATGAAATTTACAGTGAATTTACTGTGTCATTTACAGAAAATGCATAGTGAGTTTTATAAGCCTGAGGAGCTTGCCTACGTCATAACTTTGAAAAGCAGATACTAGTTTGTGCCCGCAATTTACTTTTCTTCTGGAGCATTACCGGTGAATGAACCCGGTTTTTGTCTCACATTGGAACAGTTGTTGCTCGTCACTGGATAGTCACCTACTTTATTCGCTTCCAGTAGAATGCATCGCAATAATCTAGCTGGTAGAGCTATTGCCCAGTAAGCGGAAAATTGGAGGATTTGATTTGATTTTGTGGTGTGAACATCTGAATGCAGAGATGTTAAGTAGAATAACCAAACATACACTCGGGAAGGGGACTTTTATTATGCAGTTTGGTTTTCGACTCTCCACACAGTGACACCACCCCTACTTCTGTTCTTGTGTAATGTGAGAGTATGAAAGAAACAAAATATGTATGAATAGTGTCAGGTGAACGAAGTGTCATCGACAAAGACATGAAAGAATGATTGAGACTTCGAGAAACAGGTAGCGGAGGGAGCTTGACGGCCCAAATCATTTACCTCAACCCGCCGTCGAATATGAACTCATTTTCAGCCGAGGCGGTTATTAACTGCATTACAATCAATTATCAAAACACTGCTAGGTGAATTACTCCGTTTTATTAGTGAAAAAGCCCCACAACGGCAGAAAAGCCGGTCGAATGTACGCAGCCAACATGCCTTCAAGCACAAAGATTAAGTAAGGTAAGAAGCTTTGAATGTGAAACCCCTAACGTTTTAGCCAAGTGTGTGCGTTTGTCATTGGTTCGCGACTGACAAGATTCAGCTCCACAAAGCATCCGTTGCAACTAAATCCTGAATACTGCTGTTTAAAGGGGCTGTTGTGGTTTTGTTTAGTATGTGTCAACTGTCTGTTTAATTCTTGTAATGGAAACCTATTAGCTCTCAATTTAGTCGTACTTTTATAATGTCTCCCTCACATTGGTGGTCGTTATTTTATGAAGCAAGCAGTGAAAACAGCCAGCAATTGAAAACTTTCACAACGTCTCTCATCTCGGTCAGCACTATCAGCTCATTTTGTTCCGCTTCGGTAGTTCTCGTAGTGTGTAGTGCAAGGAAATGCTGATATTGTCTTAGTTCCTTTTCTACCTGGTTTATATAAAGCAAGCAGCTTCAGTAGTAAGAAAGTGCAGTGTTTTGCTACCGAATATACATCCCCATGGTAGTCACCGTAGTACTTTGACAGATGAGGCACACAGACACCGTCGAGTTTTGGCCCTTGTAGATCTGCTCCCAAGCAGAATCTTGCTGTAAAAATAATGAACGGCTGAACGATTGCCTCATGGGCTGTACTTTCCGCACGTGTCAAAATCACTGCTGTTGTCACAACGATAAGACGACAAGACATCCACGAAAGTTCAGACTCACACGTCTGCAGTTGGTACCCAAATTTCTCAGCACCCGTTATGGTCTAGAAAGGCGCGGAGTGACTTCATGGGCAAGTGGTGAATGCCCGCCACCAAGTCGATTATATGTCAGTGTATGGAAAATAGTGCAATTGTGTCTCGTTTAGGTTACGAAATGTTCTCCTGACATTACAGAAGCTCTCCTCGTAGGCAAAATGATATACATAGTGATGAAGCTAGCAGTCTGTAAAGAAAGTGGTGTGATTAGCCGGAGGAGAAGTGTGCTAATGATCAGAATGCTCAACGGACAGATTTGTTACTTTATATGTTAAAAGTCTTTCTACAAAGGAAACAGTATGAATCGAGTACTTGTTTTTACTGTGATGATGAATAAAGGTGCCGTTGTTTCCTGAGCAAAGTGATTTGGAGATCTTGTGGCAAATTTATCTGAACTGATTCATGAAGTAAATCCAGCTTAAATTGTCACTTTGTATAACTTAGAAGCTGTCAATGTGAATATCAAGATAGGCTGGGAAATTCCACCCCGTGCTGTATTTGACGTTGTTGTCGGTGTTTCATGAACTCGTATTATATATTGTATTGTATTCCACGGATAACTTCTGCAAGTTAACAAATCCAAATTTCAGTCAGAAGGAGTTAGATTGACTATGGAGATTTTAAAGTAAACTTAATTAATAAACTCTGCGGAAAAAATCTGGTTAAACCAGATATATTCATACGAAATTCCTGTCTAACTTTCTTCTTGTCAACCAGAACAAGTGCTAACAAGGAACCGTATAGTTGCGTTGGCTATCCATTCCGGAGGAGTTAGGTCTAAATGCTGAACATGGGTAGGGATGCAAACGACGTGCAGATATATCAAGCACAGGAGTTGGGTGAGATCCCCAAGAGTCTTTCTGACGAAACTTCTCAGCTTTCTGTGTACATCCCAAAATTTGAAGATAACAGAGACTATGGAAATGAAGGAAACTTGATAACTGCCAGGTCGCGGTTTAGCTTGATAAAACTCTTTCTTGATTAGACCAGAAAGGAATACCGGAGTGCAGCAAATCATTATCAGGAGAATACATTGATGGACAAAAGAACGAATGACAGTAAACATGGCTCCAAAATGTTCTAGCCTACGATTTTGTAAAGACAGTCTGTGCAGTTTTTAACACAATCAAGAATACGAGAAGACCACTGTAAATTTTTATCCACTGAGACACCTAAACATTTGACATCCTCTGCTCTGGAAACGAGGACAATGTTGGTGACTGATTGCTCATTGGGTAAGATTATCAATAAAGGGAGAAAGTACACTCAAAACATTTGTAGGTGTTTAGACGTATTCCAGAATGGGATGAAATATTGTGAATATTATAAAAGTTCACTTAAAGTCTTGTTGGCTAGAGACAGATTGACAGATTACGATGCTTTTGGCGTACTCAAAATGTAGTGCAAGTGGTGAAGAGGTCCAGTGGCTGATATATGTGGTGAAAAGAAAGGGGAAGGGGAGAGAACGGCAACCTGAAGAACACCTAAGTTGTTAACTAAGGGACTCGATAAAATTGTACCAACCTCAATACGTTGAGTTCCGTTGGAAAAGTAATCTTTTAACCACGAAAGTACAGAAGAGGGTCAAACAAAATACTCCAGCTTATGAAGAAGTAGAGTACGAGGACTAGTTGAAGAAAATATAACAGACGGATTTCACTGAATCATTTAGGTTGTTCGGGATGAATTGATAACATGAAGAAACTGCATCCAAAGGGCATTCGTTGGGTTTGTACAAAAATTAACAGAGGTCATTTGGAATAACAAGAGAGAAACGCAGTCGACTTAAGATGGTACTCTCGGTCAACTTGAGCACAGGGGAATTGATGCTGATGGGACGAAATCGTTTTGACAGAATGTTGAACTAAGAGTGTTTGGGAATAGGCACTACTGTCGCAGGTTTCCAGGAAGCAGGAATGGCACCAGCATCAACAGTTTCATTGATGGAGAAAGTCATGATTCCGGATGACTGAAGTGCTCCAAATTAAAAAAACTGTGGAGGGTAAACCGTCCGGACCCACATCAGAAGCTGAAATTTTATGTTCGGAGAAACTTGAAGACTTCTTCTGAGGAAAATAGCCCCACATCTCAGGGACCAGAATTAAAATAGAATGGTGAGATATCCGATGAGGGGTGAATACGTACAGGGTTTAGGTTGTCCACAACCACACAGTAATATTCTGCTCGGCCCACAGTCTACATAGCGTCTAGATTCCGTGCCAGAGGAGTTTGATTTTAGTTGTGCAGAAGTGGTGGGTAACTGTCGTATTTAGCCTTTGTAACTCTTGTTTTATTAAGACACAGTTTCGTTTCACAGAACTCCGGTGATGTACAGCATGGGCTTGCTTTTTCTAGACTTATTAGAGATTTTAACAACGAAGAATTTATTCTGCCGTTGTTGAAATACAGTCTGCATTGGACAACACAAATCAAGCACCGCACTCAGTGTCCTCGTAAATAGGTCTTGCAAATCACAAATCATAGCGTCCAAACTGAAGACTGCTCTTATAAAATGTGATTTGATGGCATGCTTATGAATCACCGAAAACATGCTTGTTCTCCAGGTCATGTTCTTAATTCACGGATCACTCCTTTTGAGAAAAGTTACTGTTGATGGTACGCGTCAATTGTTCGTTTCTATTTCTAATATGTTCTTCGTTTCCCTCGGCAATATCTCATGCAATAAACTTGCCTCCTTTATCATATTGCCTTAGTAAATTTTCGAGTTTTGAATAGTGGGCATATGAAATAATGCGTAGGTAACAAACACACATGCACTCTCCGGTTTGAACAGCCGAGCACACTGCTCGGAAAATTGATCAGTGTTATTCTGTGCATGAAGATACGATTGCAGGCATCTTATCGTGCCTCATTTACCACACTCGTTGTTGAATTCTTGATGCTACTACACATCAAACGGACTTGACTGAGCTAAGGTAAATACGACTAGGTGCATAGAACTGACTCAACTCACTGACTTATTTCATGAAATCCCCTGTTTCCTTGACGCTTACTTACTGGTTGTGGCCAGTTTTTGTGAAGACGTTTATACAATGTTTATACATGTTCTCCTTCCAACTACGAACGAACATTTTGCACCATTATCATTGAACTTGTCATCAGTTGATTCCAGTGTTTACAAATTTTGTCGGTTATGATGCATTTCCATCAATGCCTTCTGCGATGTGAACATAATTCAGTCGATCAGCACACGGCATAAACAGTGGAGGTTTCTCCATTCATTCTTTTGAACTTTGAGGACATATAGGAGCTGACAGGATAGGAGATTTCTGTCCGTAGTACAGAAAAATGCGATCCTACGGAAGTTTTACTCAAAAGAATTGAGCTTCAAAAGCCTCCATTTGATCGATCTGTCATTGGAACAACTGTTCAGGTGCAAATATCTGATTTCAATAAACTCCTCAGTGAGACAAACAATTCTGAACGAAATAATACTAATTGCATTTATGTCTCAAAAACAAAATGTGAGTGTCTGCAAGTGTTGCTGATTGAACTCTTAGGTCTCTTCATTTACCAGTATGTCGCAAAGTATATAGTTATAATATGTGATATATTCCTTTTGGAAGTGTTCACACTGATTGTCTTCAAGTTCCAGACTCGATCATCCCCCATGGTTGGTTATTCCTTTCAGTTGGTCACATTACTTCCTATTTGAAGTTCATAGTGAGTATTCGCGAAGTGTGTACATGACACAGCAGATGCGAATTCCGTTGAATGAACCACCCAAGCGAGTTCACAGGGACCAGTGGTGGAAAAGTTTATTGTGTAATATTTTGTGAGCTAGATGCGAATATAAACATGTTTTAGCTTATGGGCCGAGATCTATTCGCACGAATACTGTGAGCGATCATGTATGGAAACGACATCAGTACTCTTCCACATAGTAATTTATTGAATTTCGGGTGATGTTGCTGACCATTTAACTTGCAACTTCGCAAACCGTTCAGGTCAGCTTTCATCTTCGATAATAGCGAACAAACCAAGTTGGTACTGTGAATAGCTTTTTACATACAATGGCTTTTGTTGGGTTGGCCCTTGAATCCCATGCAATACGAAGAGAAAAGTGCAAATTCCCTAATCTAATAAACTGACGTATGATCTGTAACCTCTGTTCGAATAAAACTAACTATTAACAATCCACTGGCTCAAGGACAAATTCATTTGTATATGTTTGTAGTACTGCTTCGCTGTTTTCTCTCCAGAAAGCATTTGATTGCTTCGGTGTGGCTCCAGGACTAATTTCAAGCAGTCAGATCTTTTCTTGCAACACAGCTTTCAGTGAATCTGGTCATGAGAGCATTTCATCAGTTAGCTTCCATTGTTTGCATGACCGATTTGTGCATCACATATAGTGCTCAAGTGTGGGACCCACCTGAATATGAACCCACATTTTCTGGCATTACTCGCGTGTTCATGTGCCAGCCTGAAATAGTGCTTGTAAAATAAAGTCGGATTTTAATCAGTCTGTCACCTAAGCCATTTGTCCTGACCCGTCCCAAAGGTTATATCACATCAAATCGTATTCGTGATGAAATCGCATTACATGATTATTCATAACCGAATTCGGCAAAATGGTACTCCTTGACAGTTAATCAGCCTTCTCTCTTTAGTGGATTACCTACATGGGAACTCTGTTATTGAATGGTTTTACCGTGGACCGATATCAAATCGTGAGCGTGCGGTTCTTTAGTTCAACTCACAGCTGATATTCGGGAATAATTTTCTCGTGTCTTGTTTTAGATTGGTGAAACACGATTTGAACTCAAAGAAGACTTAATGACTTACTGGAGGAAAATGTTTTATTGCCTCACTACAAACAAAACACGGTTGTATTCGGGTAAAGTAACATGCAAGCATGACAGATCATGTCCATTTTTTGGTGCTGTATTTCAATGAGAAAGGGTCTGGACTGATAAGTTATATGGTTCGATAGTGCAGCGAAGATAATTCTTCGTGTGCTGAAACGAGTTCTTCTAGAAGACGTAGACGGGTATTCACTACAACCAACGTGAAAGAGATGCGAATGATCTTCCATTACTAGCTTGGAGGAACAATTCTGTAATATTTTTTTGGGATAAGAACATTGTTTTGTTTCGCACTGGGCTTAATCTTCTCCGCTGTATTGGTGAATGTCGTTCAGAGATGCGATTGTATTTCTTGTCATAAGAAAGTGAAATTTTAGGGACACATTGAAACCATAGAGCTAAGGCCACGCAAAATATGCGATTAGAAAAGATAAAACTAATCAAAACCGTGTGTAAAGGGATTTCAGCCGAGGCACAGACAAGTTGAAACGTGTGTTAGCCAGAGAGTGAGCATGAATTTTTCCCTACTGGGATAAATCTTGATCGAAAATAACTCAGTTGAATATGGTTCTGGTTGTTCACTCATTGATAATAAAAATGTACACAAGGCCTGTTAGAAGACCTGTTTGAGGTTACTACTGATAGGCTATTAGAATTCTTAGCCATATCCTTCCATAATTGTGTCAGTTTTTTACACATCTGAGCTATCTGCTGGTTGGTTCACATCAGTACGCCTAATGGTAATACTACATGGTATTTCTTCCATCCGTGATGAATAGTTCCAGGATAGCTGACTGACCTAATGCATGTTCTGGTATTCCACATACATGCACTAATTAACGTTAACTGTTCCAAATAGCTGATTATGACGTTTAGGTCTCAAAGTTATCTAAATCAGTAGATGTGACATCTTCAGTGTGCAGAAGGATGTTTCATCAGTTATTTGTATTTGAATGATTCTTCTCCAGAGATGAATACCTCGAACTCTCAGATGACCTTGACCGTGAACACCATCAGTCTGAACCACGATAAGTACCAGCCTGAAAAACATATCTACAATATTTATCGCTTGGGTATTATTCAGTTATACTGATATCAAGTGGAGTTATCGTCCTATAGGACCTTCTTCATCTCAACTTGAAAGGAAGAAATAGAAGGCAGATCGTGATTTGTAATAATTTCATCCTTGAATGACGGCTTTGAATCTGTGAGATGTCACATGATATCGGGAAACTTCTATGAAATATAATGCTATAAAGCGGTTGAATGCTTCAAGTACGTCA
Organism: Fasciola hepatica; assembly: GCA_948099385.1. NCBI lineage: Eukaryota > Metazoa > Platyhelminthes > Trematoda > Plagiorchiida > Fasciolidae > Fasciola > Fasciola hepatica. Next base: position 563,026 of record CANUEZ040000130.1, read on the forward strand.
CCTGGAGGTCTCCTGGTTTAGCAAACTAAATGAGGTTCAGCCAACAACGTTGTTTGGTGAAAACCGCTGACTAATGTCTGAAGCTCAATTCCACCTTCGTTCAGAAGTCGGGCGTTTAGATAATGCTATCAAAGCATTTATGGAATATTCCACAGTGTTTCGTTTAGGAAACCGCGGTTACGAATAGCTCTTTACATTATAATCTCTGTAAACCATTCTCGACCATTGTTTCGCAATGACTGAAGATTGTATTTGTGTCGACCACCGAATATCACAAGATGAACCTCAAGTTTCCTCCTGTTTTGACGCAGACCTGCACCTTAGAAGCAACAATATGTTCTGCGACGACGGTCGTATCAATATTTTCAATGCGGAGTAATATGAAAACCTTTGCTGATGGATGAAGTCAGGGGATATTGGACGAAGGCTGCTGTCGTTCATATGAGGCGTGCTTAGCTTCCACTGTACACACCAGGATGCTAAGTCGTCTTGATGAGAATCTGTTTGAAGTGTATTATTCGTTATCCCTCATTCCATTCAAGAATAGGTGATTGTCCAATCCAATACACCAACACACACACACATCTGATGGCGTGCACTCTCGTGCACTGACGTTGTCAGAGCATCAGCAATCACCTAGTTGTTTCATATCGAATGATCACGCAAGAGACTAACCAATGATCAGTAAAAGAGTTGGCTGCGCCGAAGAAAGGAAACAGTGCAACGATCTCCTCAGTTTATAGAAAAGAGTCTGTCCTGTTTTAGATGGTTCTGAATTTGTCAATACCTTCGTAATTGACACATGGCAACTCGCGGAATACTGTCAGAATAACGATCATCCGCATAAATCAAAACTTGGAATCAGAGTCGAGGGTTCTTTTGAATACATTGTATCTTAAACCAATCTGTCGGAGGGCATAGCGCGATAATCAAGGGGGATTCAACGTATAAACAACTTGTACATCCTAACCATCTTTGATATACCGCATATAAAGCGGACTTTGACCAGGTTAGTCATTCTGATACCAGACACAGCTGCTCATGATATGTCGTAAAAGTTCAATTCATATTCACCATACAACGTGAACAATCAGATCATAATTTGGGTCTGTCGTTCCCTTCTACCAGTCTCCATCATCACCTCTTAAGGGAAACCATTCTAACCTTTTCAGTTTGGGATATCACTAGAATAGATTGCTAGATCAACTATCTATTTTGTTGTCAAAATCTGAGGATGCAAATGTCATTATAATTCAATTAAAATTTCACTGAACCGGACGATGCGGATCAGAGTTACTAGTCCTACGGGGAATCGAAGTCTGGGCTCCACAAAATTCTGTCATTTGAGGCATTAGTCTGATTGCATTTTCTCGAAATCATTGGAGTGTTATAATTCATCCAGTCAGATGGGAATGCACTGACAACACTGACAACTCGCTCCAAATGAAAAGTTTATTCTGGTATTATTCAGTATCACTATGACGATCAGTAATCTTACGTCGATCAGTGTTCCAAATTTTCACCAAATATATGCAACCTTCTTTGCAATTACGATATTTCTGACAATAATTTCTCATTTTATAATAATTCATTATCCACGATGGTGACTTGAATTGAATTGAACTGAATGCAACGATCCTCATATGAATACAAAAATAAAATATTCTCCAAAGTGGTAGCTAGTTATTCTATCGACGAAATTGCTTCTTCCGGGCGACGCACTTCAGAATTCCGATAGCAGGCAGTCTTCCAATTCAAAATGCATTTCGTTCAGACGCGTAAACTCCTTCACTATCAGTCAACGGCATTGGACGTCTGCTGTGACCTTGAAAATATCGATGGAGTATAAATTGGTGCTGAAGACTACGGAGCTTCAAATAAAGCAGTTCTTTGTTTTCTATAAGTTGATTAGTCCGTAGCACCAATTTGATATATATCCACCCAACGAGGGTAGGATTGGGCCAGCGCTTATATAAAGTCCTAATAGGTGGAAATCTTGGGTTTAAATTTCCCCGTCGTTGAGGCCCGATCGATCATTCGGTCTAGGATAATGGGTGGCCAATCAGTTCCGTGAAAACGTCAAGCTATCATTGAGGTGGGTTTTGAACCCTTCAGTCCCGGGGTTCAAATCTCCGAGTCACCGCCGGTCACTCCCTAACTGGCAGATTTCATTGTGCTGCGAACCCTTACTCGGAATATAGTACTGGAGTTAGGTAATTAAAGTGAAGTAAAAGAACGAAGGAAGTGAAGAAACTCCTTCATGGAAGCCGTGTAAGGTTACCTTAGTTATGTCCGAAAGAACGTATTAGTGTTTGATGGTATACCTTGAGTTACCGGTTCATGCCAAAGTTGTGATGCGAAATTTTATTCATCTACTGGGAATTAGTAATTTTATTCATGCTCCTACCTTCCAATACCCTTGATAATTTGTACTTCCTTCTTAATGAGACAACTGCCGCTAACATACGTTGTCATAGTTTGCTTAAACCAAAATAGAGTGAATGGAAATGCTCAACATGAATGTGGGACATTTCAATGATGAAATCAACGTACTGGTGGAATCGAGTATCCCGTCCTGTTCTTGTAAATCAAAGCTTCGATTTATACTACAACCTCGGAAAAAGCACTAGAATATTGGATAATCACGAATAAGCATCTCAGTTTATTCGGACTTACCATGAACATAAAACCGTTATTTCAGATTTGATGGTGAAAATTTCCTTTGTGGGGGCTTCAAATACCCTATCAGCGAATAACATTGGCATGACTGTTGATTCAGTCATGAATCTTTTGTGAACATATCATTATAGCCTAATTGTGAACTGTGAATCACCACCAAAACGGATGGCTACTCCGTCTTCCAGTTGGAGGGTTAGTTGGTGGGCACTGCGCCCATAAACTGTGAAGCTTCTAAACACAAAGATAAATGGTTTTCTCGGGATTCCCTATTCAAATTATCACAGATAGTTACTACGTATGCGAACATTTGAGTTCCACCAGAAACCTGCCAGTCGTTTTGAATACAAATAATATATTTTCATGAATATTATTCTCGACTGATAATGTCTAAGCACCGCGGAGTAGTTTGGGTGGGTGTGAATTCTCATGGTGACTAGTTCCATACTGTGGAAACGCAATTAGCAACACAAAATAAACATAGTTTGAGTTATGGGAACACAATAAATAGTTGTATGTGAAAAATAAATGAAATTTTTCACTGAACAATGGCGGGATGTCTACTTTTATGTGGAAGAAAATTATGCCCATGGGAAATTATATCCATGTTTCACAATGACAACTTTTTACTACAGGTAAATTTTCTCACCAGCTTTTCACACTAAAGATCCCCCAGTCAAATAATCGATCCACGCGAGATGTAGGTTATTATGATGTGTTACTCACAGATGTTGATTTACAACTTTCGTGTGATGCTTCGAAGCTTCAAACTGTATAATTCGATGATAAAATACGTGTTCCGTTGTACTGCAACTTCAGAAATAATCAATACACGGAATAACTAAGGTCATTCATGATATTAGTTATGTTGTGTACAACGGATTACACTGAGCTAATGTGTATACATTCGTGCACTTACAGAATATGGGAGATTGGGGAAGCAGTTGAAACTGCTAACTTTCCAAAGCATTCCTTACAAGTCAAGCATATACACGTGTCACTCAATCTATATTTTCAAGAAACAATCTGGTGATCAGTACACATGTTGTCAAAATGGATGTTTTTATGTGTCCGATAATCAACTATTATGTTTTTTAGACGACAGCAATAAAGCAGAACCGTATAACTTACCATACCAACTGGGTCATATTTACGCCGGAATAAAGGCCTCTGTGATACAATGGAACAAGACTTCTCCAAGTTGAAATAACTCAAAGGTTACTGAGAAAACAATGTTCATACACGGCGGTAAACATTGAATCTGTTCTTATTCTTCAAGTATTTCACAGTCTTATCTACATAGAACCTACCGTGCAGATGACAAAACAATTCAATATACTTTGCATCATCACCTGATGTACTTTTGATTTCGATGGCCAGTGCGTGGGTAGCCCGTTGATTACTCTCTTTAGGTCCGAAAAATTTGTGTGATGACATTTACATCTGCTCTACAAAAAATCAATTGTAACAACTGGACATTGAGTTTGAGCAAACAATTACAACTGAATAACTAACAAACAAATCTATCTGCATTTCTTTATTTGTAAGCCCCTCGGGGAACATAGAATAACGCGTCATGCTGAAAAACTATTTCCTTCCTAGGTTACCTCTTCTCGCTGAATCCGGAGATATTTTAATTCATGAAGATGAAGATTTCCCAACATTCACGAAGTTTCTAATTTCAGTTCACCAACAAGGCTAAATGTGTTTCACTCCTATCCGAATCACTAATTTTGATTGTCATGAAGTGTCAGTTTTCGTAGGGTATCGTTCTGAGGAACTTCCAGCACCCAAAGACATTATCACGAGCCTTCTGTTGCTCATTATATACCATGATAATGTGTCATATAGGCCTCGTGACTCAATTCACTGATGGAACCCAGATATGACCACATTCGTTTGGTTTGCAGTTCAGTCCTTAAATTACCTGACACTGGCAGCAATGATAGTCAGAAAATCAGACTCTGATCGCAGCAACTTCTCCTCAGTAAATCAGATTCTCATCAGCTCATCCCGTCCTATTGGCTACAGAGGTATATACAAATAAATATATGTACATATTTATATATATATGTATATATAACATAACTTTTCCGAAGTTAACTGAGTAAAGCTGTGACAAACGGTCAGATTCATCTATGAAATCGGCTACTTGTCCACGGTAACTTTCTTGGTAATTATCACTCGGGTTTGGCTTTCAGCGCTTTAGTTCCTCGCATTATATACTATCAACTTTAAACCTGGATTTCGCAATTTTCGTTGTTCATTCAATCTGTTGACTATCTGAACCAAAACGCCGTTTTCTCAATTCCATCGTTTTCAACTCACTAGTGACTATGAGCTTATATGAGTACATTTGCCACTGCATTTCAGGTATTCCTGAATACCACGGTTGGAATTGTTACTCACTACATCTGGGTTCAGCTCTGGTTAGGCGTTTGTTACTATGGGTTTTCTGGCGTGATTTGTGTCCAATAAGGTCAAGTGTTATCGTTTAATCGTAAAACTGGTGAATCTGAAACACGTTCAGAAACAATGTCACACAGTGTTCTAATCAACCTATCACTCTTCAAAATACAACTTGAAAATGTTATATATATATATATATATATATATATATATATATATATATCAACAATTTCAAGGAAAAGAGGAATGCGAAGGTAATGGCAATTTCCTTTTCGCATTGCTAATGGAAACGTATTTAGAATGATTACAAACATTTTTCTCTTTTAGAGGGATACTTTCATGTGAGTGCCCAAGTTTTTCTAGCAGGCACATTTCATATTTGAATTTTGACACTCAGTTTCTCGGATGTGATAGACGCACTGAAAGGAATCTCTTGACTCAGTGAATGAAAACGAGTGAATAATTTGCCAATGCGTGATTTCGATAATCGGATCAATTGGAGAACAGTTTGTTAGATTTGTATCACGTTTCACTACCAATCAGATGTTTAATATTTTTGGACCCCTCCAAAACGAACGATTGGTTGTGGAATATGAGCGGAAGGCTAGCTGATAACTTGTTCGAACCAGCAATAGTTTCGATTGTATAAAACTTGTTAACCTTCGATCTATTGTACCTTGTCCATGCCCAATCAGTAATTAGATACGAAACAATTGTACTACACATTCATTGTGAATTTACTTGTTTCTATGTGCAGATTCTTTTCAAGAAAATTTTACTTTCAAGCGATTTTTGATAACACATTGCCCATCGATGTTATTTTCCGAAAATTCTATAGAACCATTCAACTTGTGTTCCGCTTTATCAATCCGGGGAAAATGAATTTGTACAAGCTCTCGGACGATGAGGGGAACGTTCGACATACTGCCAGTATTTTTGGGTTCACCGCTTTCGAAACTAAATCAATAGACCAGACTTAGCTAAAACTGGTAACGTGTAAAATTTTGTAGTTCATCCTGTGTGAGATCTGAAGCAAGAGTATTGAACACCTTCATCAGCCCTGAAATGGAATTTCATAAGATGTTCACTCATGATCGTGTTTTGCATTGGTTATCTACGGCTTGCTTCCAGCATCCATGTGCACTCTGCGATCAACGGATCTCATCCAAATTACCCTGTATTTAAATTTCATGAAAAGCAGAAACATAATGACCGAGAGGTTTGGCAGCATAATTTACTCCAACCATACTGGATAGATAATCTGTTTTGATATTTTCAGCATAGAAAACTGACATGATGAGGAATATGATGGCGAAATTTGGAAGGAATTTGTTCCCCACCTGACATAGTGCAGATCTTCGTAGAGCTCTCAAAAAGGGTAAGTACCATAAGATTGTAACGGAGCATTTTACTCGTTCACTTTCTCAGACCATATTACCAATTTTGTGCCCACCAGGTAGCTTACTGTTAAGCGCAACAACACCAAACAACAAAGAAACTGTTTGAAATATGAAAAGCAACTTGGCTGATTGACCTTATTCAACGGATTCTTTTGAGCATGAGAATAAAATTGATAGTCGTGTCGAAACAATTAGTTCACCAAATTATGTTGTTCGTTGCAGTGACTGTGAGATGCTTTTTCGCATGAACAACGGTTAGATTGACGCAGCACATACAGTGATGACAAACAATTTAAGATTATCAACAATGTCGATATTATTTCAATGTGTCACAGATGTCGGGAATAATATGGACTTTTACGCTATGCAAGGCAAGTTTCCCTGAAATTGTGATCGATTTTCAATAAAATGAATTCTCCTTAGGCTTTCAGAATCATAGATTAGATGCTCACTAACATGAAGTGACTGGCAAACGTTTACAGTACGATCACCTTTGTTTGTTGAGCGGTTTGACTTGTGGTTCCGGATATTTCTGATTATATTTGCGATAGTGATCATGTTAGTTCCGAAACTAATATGAGATTGTCTGTTGATTGCTATTCCCGGTTTGATCAAATGGGTTGACGTGTAGAGTCTCTATTCAAAACCAATGAGAAATAAAACTCTCTCACTAATACTAACACAACATGATATTTTAATATTTGGCACAAAGCTGAGATTGTGATGTATCTAGCCGTCACCGTTATTCGAAAGCACTTAAATATCGTTTGTTCTTTGGGGAGAAAAAATGACTGATACAAACCAAGGGATAGCATGACCGTGGCAGCGGTGGTGGGTTAAAAAAGACAGCAATTTGCTGTCTAAGCAGATGCAATCGAAAGAATGATTGCATGAAGGTGTCTCCCGTTAGCACAATGCCGTTGGCTAACTGCCCGTGGAAGGGGAGTTGGGTGTTTCGACTTGAGGAAGCACTACACAGATTCAGCCTGACCCTCATCTGACTGTGAATAATAAGCATGTACATCCGTGTGTGTTTGTGGCTCTCTTGGGGCACCAATCAGGAGGAAATGTTTACGAAACACAAAAGGAGAAATTTCATACAAATTTCGGCCCAGATAAGAAGCCAAGTATCCGTGTGTCTGTCAAATGGACTGTGTGATCAGTCAGAATAATGTGAACCGAACCATGAATAAAACTCAAAACTAGAGGGTGAAATGGCTAACGTCTGCTGGTTCAAACCCGGCCTATGAGGAGTGGGAACATAGAGTCAAAGTAAGAACATGATTCTGCGGAGCAGAATCACAGGTAGTCAGTTCAAAAGTTATTTTCTCCTACTGACAGCTTCTTGAGATCCAAAAAAATTCCATTTGAAATTATTAGGGGTCAAACTCGATGTCTAATTTGACCGGAATAACTTGGGAGTGACTAGCCAGCACGCGACTTTCATTGTAATCGTGGACTACTGCCAAAGCCCCAAAACCAAGTCAATTGCAGCACAGTCCCACACAGATAGCTACACTGGTATAACTGTACCAGCATTGATAGGCGTTGTTTAGAATTTGGGTTCGAGTGTCCAGTACACTGTCAGAGTTGTGTCCACTGTTTTTTTGTTGTTGTGTCAAGTGCATTGGAAATCTCAGGAACGAGGTTCAATTAAGCTACAACTTGGCTTTCAAAAACCACATTGAATACGATGAAATATACCCAATAATTTCCACCATGCTCTTTTAATAGGCTATGACAGTGACCAACAAATGAGAAAAGATGACATATAAACGTTTTGTTTGCTGATGTGGACTGTTAGATGGATCACCTGAACTTCAGCAACTATTAGTTTCTAGATTGAGTGAACTGACTGAGTAAAGATACTTTATTTGTTTCTACGTTTAGACATGACTTATGAGTTGCTAACAAATTGAACACTCTTTGTTTCAGCATTTAATAAAATACCAAGTGAAAGTCAGTTACGAGAGTTGTTCAACCATCAAATGCTTTTATTTATGAAACAAAGTGCTTAAACTTCAGCCAAGTTGATCTGTGATAATATAACAGAAAATTTCGAAAAACATTTCCGGTTTGAGAATTAAATCTCCTGAATACAGTCAACGCCCGACGGTTCAACGTATATATCATCACACATCTTCCGCATTGGGTATCGGGAAATCTGAACGAATATACACGGACAAATGACTAACAATCACATATTTCTCAATTTTTAGACTGTATGGATCATGAAAGTATTATCGAAATCCATACCGAAGTGGAATTGTTCTAGGACTTCTCACTACACTGATTTTATCTCGTTATGTTCGTTTTTAAAGCTTGCGTGAGTGAAGTTAGTTATAAATAATAACTTGATAAAACCCAAATCACTGAAGTGGATTTTTACAATGCAAAGCTCCTTTTGAAATGCAAATTTTCGCCGAAACAAGTCAGTTATATTAATCGCGTTTACACTTTGGCTATTGATTGTGCATCCGTTACGGGAGGTTCAGATTCTTATTTCGGCTACTAAAAGCCATATTATGATACGGAAAATATGATACCACTCGGGGAACATTATCTAAGCTCTTTCATTGAAACGACAACGGAAAACATGTTGGGACTGATCAACTGTGGTTTCATAAGTACCATTTTTTAAAGTAAAGTGGTTGCATAAACGATTAAACTTATCAGCTATTTCAGTCTTCCCCTCTCGTGACAACTATCGACTTGCCATTTAAGTCACTTATTTTTGAATACTGCCGGTATCCGCATTTTTCAAAAATGATGATTCACCCGTCGAATACCTATATGTATTCAGTTCCGAACATTTGCTTAGGCTGTCCAATTAGTCCATGTTATAACGAACAATGGATATCATTGTGCATCCATTTTCTGCTTTCCCGGCCACAGCAATCCTTCATCTGTGTGTTTTCTTTTACTTGCGCAGCCAAATAATAATAGACGGACTGTTTGATCCATCTGGCATGATTTTACTCTGGAATCTCTATAATTTACCTGATATTCAGCACTTTTTGTGAAAAGCATTACGAAATTCGAAGAAACCATAAACGAAGAATAATTTTATATTTGAGCTAGACGTTTTGCGTAAAAATCACTCATGACTCTCCCATTCCACAAAACAATATTTACGACCGGTTACGGTGTTATTGAGTTTCAGCAATATCGGCTCCAATGAGAAAACTGTAAATGTTGGTTTCTTGTCAGGTTTCCGCCCTCTGACAGGCAAAATTCTCATGATTTCTTTCCCGCGCATGGTTATAATTTAGCCATTTTCTACAGGCTAACAACTATTTTGTGATTGATTTATACCTGTAGTCGACTGATTGCAGTTGTTATTTTGTATTTATCTTCACCATCATTTTTCATTACGTAGTTCATGACATTTTAGGTTGCCATGTGGTTGGATGTGTTTAATTTCATTTTTAAGAGGTAATGTTTCACACATGTGAAACAGCGTATCACGATACTATGGCTACGGAAAAGTATTTTCATTGATCCAATAGTGTCAAAATTATCTATTTCCGTTGCAAAGCTGGTACATCGAGCGACCTCTGGTTGAACACCCTTCTACAAATTCGGAATATAATGGTCAAAGTTTTTCCACATACAGTAATGTTTAGATTTCTGTATGCCGCAAATTTAAATGACAGTGATGAAAATGAAGAGGAACGTATACCATAAATCGAGTACTTTTTATACATGCTGATCAGATCTGTTTGGTTATCAGGATCTTATGATATTGCTAGCAAAAGAGATGAGTAACTTGGTTGACATATTTATTCAACCTTCACACACATTACTGTGTAAACCAGTGTTTGCTCCCGAAACTTACATGTGATTGTTTGCCCACGGGCCCGTAGGGTGCGGACCTGATCAAAAAAAATAAACTGTTGCATAACTTCATCTGCAGTAGGTCACAAGACATATTCATACTAGCTTTTTGATAATTATTCACAAAAATGCTAGTGGAATGCTTCTTCGTGCCCCACCTAAAGTGGCCATGGTTTACATTGGACCACATTTGCCTGCAACAATGGAAGCCTATCTGCAATCTGAATACAGTCAAATGGCTTCTTGTAATACCGGGTTATATTATCAGCGATATGGAGCTGGGTAAGTTAAAGTTAGCTTCGTAGTCATGGCACTTATTTCCGTAATCATTCCGACCAAATACTACGGTGAATTTGATTTAGCAAAGGGTCGTTAGCATTAGCAAATGGGGTAAGCATTATAGAAATGTGTGATCCACATTTTCAGTGCTGGTGATAGATGTGTGACACAAGCCGGACCTCATAGCCGATTGGTTACATTTGAAGATTATATACCAATCTATTTTACTTGTTCGATTCGGTTTCATCCAAGTTCTTATTCTTCTAATTTTTTCTACCCATAAATCCATCCAAAAGAACGCATTCAACTCCGTAAGGTTTTTCAAGTCTACAGTACATCTTTGAAATTAGACAAAGTCCCAGATGCGCACAGTTATAGTTATTACTTATATTTCTAAAGCAGTAATTCTATTCTATGTGTAATAATATGCATTTTCTTGATTTGTATTACAGAATATATGAGCATGCGAATATTCTCAAGTATTAGAAAGATATGAACATTTAACACACGAGTATGGTCATTCTGTCTTACCCAGTTCAATTCGAAGATGATGGCTTTGCACATCTCTGGTGGACGGCAATAGAACAGTAATCTTCAAGTTCTATGCTGAAAACTTCAGCTCACCAGATTCATGTTTGTTGCTTACAACTGTCAGCAATGGATGCAATAAAACGTGGTGAAATATAATATACATGCTTATGTGCTCACAAACAAAATAGAAATCGATAGCAATTGCACTGGCACAACTGAGTACTCGCAATATATGAAATTAGGGTAAAGTTTAATTGATTCAATGAAGCCATTGGTTTTTGCTGTAATCGTAGCCATCGCTGGCATCACTAGAGATACTAGGGGAGCTTTCACGGAAGGAGGAAAGCTTCATCACAAAGTTTGCATCCTGTGTGATTTTCGATTTCAAGGGTGAACATGAACGGTACTTCAGTATGGTTAGTTTATCTAATCGGGGAAGTACGTGACCACGTCATGCAGCTTTGAACGAGATTTAATTTCGAGATGCAAACAACTAAAGTGATGGCATAGCACAGAGCGTTATTTTGAAAACCTCCGAACTACCCCGATGAATTTCCTTCTCTGAATTCGTCAAGTTTTCTCAGTGAAACAATGATAATGTTAACTAATTATAAGTATTCCGTCAGGCTTTGCCATCCCCTAATTGAATAAAGTGCGCTATGTTTGGGAGTACACGATAGTTTTTCTAAGATATTTTGAAAGCCTTACATTTGCTTGTGTTAAGAATATCCGTGGATTCAGCCTCAGAGACTAAGTTACAGACCGACTGATGGATTCAGCTGTTTGTAACCCGCTTTCTTCTATTGTGAGAAAATAAAATCCACCACTGTAAGCTGTGTGGTACGCACGCAGTGCCTAGTACAAACGACGGTTTCTAGTGGAAATGCCTGTATATGTTTTGTGCAGAGTTATAGTACATCTGCTAATAGAGAGCCGATTGATTATCGCGAATTCAGTTTTCTCCAACAGGGACCAGCTGCGTTCCGAGCAAAAGATAAACGCCTTCAGTATCTGTCCATAGGGTAGGTACACGAAGGTTCCAATCGACCACGAATCATATTATTGTATCACTGAGAAACCGCTTGTTGATGTGCCTCAATATAAGCGAAACATTTACTTCAGATTGGAGAACTGCAATTATGAACTGTTTCATCGATTTTTCGATGCCCTGCGAAACGACCTCTGTTATGACACAATACTGAACTGGTTCACTTTTCGAGAAGTTCGTTGACCATCGCAGGTACTCAGTGGATAACAAGATTTTTCTGGTAAAGTCCGAATCAACATATCAAATACGTTTTCTCGGCACATCGTCTTTTGATCTCCATCCAACGGAATAATCAGTGGGTTGTCTTCTGGCAGCTGATTTATGTGTACACGTACAAACACCCAGGCTAACATGCATCAATAACTCTGAAATATTGCCAGTACGTTTGTACCGACACTTAAATCTGCCGTTTGCTTTTGTCCACTGAGTAATATTTTCATCATTCACGAATACTTGTCTAACCCTGAATACGTTCAATGCGTCGCTTTTTCTGGTTAACAGCCTTCTTTTTTTGTTGGTTCTCGAACTGTGTTCTGTGCTCTTATTTAAGTACCATCAAGTTGGTTTAGTGGCACTGATCTTATGGGAAATAGTTTTGCCCTCAAACTCACTGATCGACTGCTCACCGGTACTCTCTGATCCCAATTGCGTGTTTCTTCTACAACTTCCTGAAAAGGTTCATTTATAGCTCGATTGTGACTGTACGCTGCTGTAATGACTTGGACAATGCATATCTGCTCTTCCGAAATTTGTTTAATTCAAATCAACAATTCAGAGGACAAATACTGCGAGAGGAATTCCCTTCGTATACTCTTATCGGTAGCAGTGTTTCACTTCTGAATGGTTTATATAAATTCGTCACATCTATTCGTTTATTGTCTATTTAGTTGGCATCATGCCTCTCTTTGATTTCGCCGTTAATCGCACACTCATCTCTGCATTTTTTGGCTACAATAGAAGGTATTCTTTCATGATAACATTGCTTAATTTAGAACTTTTCCCTGTCGGTTCACGTTTGATGGATACGGTTTAGCCTTTTCGTCCACCCCTGTCATGGTGTTTCTCTATCGGGAATATTTCTGTAGAATATATTAAACATAGGAAAACGTGAATTAATTATTATGCAGATGACGGATTTATACCAAATTCTGTCGGATCAGTATCTGAGAAATCGCACGGCTGTGAAATGATTTTCCACACTCCGGAGTGAAAACACTGTTTTCTGAGAAAACCAATTGTTCCATTTACCTGGGGAGAGCAGTTATATGAAGCTTAATATTTTACAAAGTGAATAATTTGAATAAACACAGACGTGAAAGGATGGACACCATTTACCATTGGTACCGTGGAAATCCTCCAACACACACTACAACGTCTGGGTTGCCTAGTATAAAGACTTTTCTCAATTGGCATGACCAGACAATATGTTATGTAAGGGATAATGAATTGCTGTTTCCGGTGCATAACACCAGGGACACTGCTTTGAAAATGGACTCCAATTTACTAATCCTGAATTGCCCGAAATTGTGTCGAGTGGCAACGTTGAACATGGCAAAGAAATCAAAGCAGAAGTGGAAATAGCTAACACAACAATGGCCCTAGCAAAATAATCCGGTGATAGCCCCATATTATATTAACGGAACTAAGAAAAATCCTAACGGCTTTTGTGGAAGGCACAATGTTAAACCTATTTGAAGGGTGAGCTCTGACACTGATCCCGTGCCACTTCACATCGACAGAACTGCAGTTTAACTGTGGAACCTACTTTCATTACTCAACGTCCAAATAAACGGCATAGATTTGAGTACAAGATTTGTGGGTGGCACGCCCAATGGCAGAATCAGTGAAACCAGTGTTTACTAGTTTTCATTTTCACGAATGTGATCTGTAACCTCCAGATTGCCTAACAAGTGTACCGATCTGTCAATACCACTGTGTTACTAGCTTGGGTTTGTGAATTCTCGACAACCTCACAATCAGTCTATCGATTATCAGCTTTGGTAATTGTTGTCTGTCAAGTAATTTGCGCCTATGTTCATGATATAAGTTGAACGGTGATTAAGCCCTATGAAGATGGTCAGAATTTTCGAAATTCCTCATTCTCTGTTTGCAATAAAATACGTTGAATGCCAATTTCGTCTTTCCCCGATTGAAGCCGAAAACGTCTACGGTGTTCAATGGCAGCGGCACATTGATTTTACCAAACCATAGATTTTGGTGTGCATGAAAAAGCTGTGCTTAGAATGTTCCTACGGAGAACAAATGCTGTTGAAAGTGAAAAGGAAAGCCAAGTATTTAGCATAAGAATTTGTTGTGCAGAGTTAAAAATTCATAGTACCATAAAATTTAAAGGGAGACGGAAAAATCTGGGTATTGTCATGTAGAAATCCGTTGCTGTTGTTTTCAGAGATAAATAATTGTAGAAAAATGAGTCAATCGTTCGTTGGATTTGAGTGGAGAATCAATGAATTCAGCACATAATCTATGTTGCATCTAGAGAGGCTGGTTACGAAAAATATAATCTGAAAACGGATGCCTTCTCTGCTTAACTTTGTGAATGCAGTGCTTCTGACAATATAAACAAGTGTGTGTGCATGTCACAACCCGCACATAATAATAAGACAAAACTTTGTGCACCGTTTGAAAAATAATCAAGAAATTTGGTGATCACATTACGTTGTCCGACCTGATCTCAATATATCTCTAGCATTATGTCAATACCCAATTCTAGTCAGTTGAACTCCTTTGTTTGATTCATATTTATAATAAATAAGAGCTGGTCGAAGTGATATTCCAACGGATCTTCACGCATATGTCAACGATGGTGCACTTAAATGAGCAGAATGCTAATTTCAACCATGTTTTGAAGAGCTTTGAATGCGAACTGTATTATTCATTGAACTTAACTTCGGAATATAGTTCCGTGAAATGATAAAATCACATCAGTAAAATAAACAATCGCAGCATGATAATCGAAAGATTAGCAGTACCTTCACCTAATTTTCGGGGTCAGGTGGATCACTAGGATGCGTGGGGTTCGGAATATACGGAAACTGTTTGAAGCCTAGTACAAATGTTGCATTGTGGGTAGACTTCCATACGGCTTCCAACATGATTTTTATTCCAGGAGAGAGTAGAAAAGCTCTCAACTCTAATTTAAGCCTCAGAAGTAAAAAACGTGAAGTTAATGGTAAGTAGTTGGAAACGTCATTTACGTACAACATGATTTATTGTGCAGTTGATGAAAAACGTTCAGCATAACAAACCCTATATATATATATATATATATATATATATATATATATATATATATATATTGATGTGTACGGGGATAGCCATTTGCGCGCTTGTGATGAAAAGTAGGTGACCCAACCACCAAGCTTAACGATCAAGAGCCGTTGAACAACACCAACCTGAGCTACAATCAACACAAATGTTTTGGAAGTACTGAGAACAGCTTCGGGTGTGCGACGCTCAAATCTATTCATCGTTGGAAGTTATTTGCCTGCCCACAAGCTTCAACCGGCGAACAACTACTCTTTCTTCATCAATGCCATAATAGTTGTATCATATCGTCATCAGACCACAGATTCATCACACACAGGCATGGACGATAGCAAATCACAAAGGTAGATGAACGCCACTTATGCCGATTACGAATGTTCATAGTCGGGTGATCAAGTGCGGTAGTAAAGTGAAAGAAGAAGGGCAAATGTTTGAGTCTGTACCCGGTAGTGAGGCTAATATGCATTTTTAAAGTACAATTCGGCTATATGTTCGCAGTTGTTAGAAGAGAAAATGGTCCACGTTGGCTAAGAAGCTCGACTAGCGAACAAAGAATACGGGAGAAAACGGGAAGAAGCCATGGTTCAAAAACGTGTTGTTCGGGACACTAACAATAAAAGAACAGATCATCTTCCTCAAGGAAACCAAAACCACTCTGGGAAAGGAGCACCTAGCTGATCTTGAACACGCACTGAATTCGCTTGAATTTCCGCAGGAGGCAAAATGCGAGTCGAGACAAATCATAGTAACAACTATGTCCCACTCAAATCCGTTGAAAGCCCCCTCTGGTATGGGAAACAATGGAGTAAGAACACTCAAAATGGACAAAAACAGCATCATTCCACCAGCTGACAGATGATGGATGACGGTTATCAACCATAAAATGAACTACATTGAGAGAGTAAAAACAACTATCAGACGACTCTATGACGTATCTCCTGCACACTAGGGACCCAACTGCAGAACTGAAAATCAAATTCAAAGCTACTCCGAAGAAGGTACAGTACTAGAAAAGCATTACACAAACAAAAATCAATGAAGGAAGAGAGGGGGATGCCTAAAATTCCTGTCAGTTCTACGGATTGCCGAAGGTTCCTGAGGATTACTTGGTCGATTGTCTTCTTACCCGGGGCCCTAAAGTACATTTTGGCCAGGGAACTATGTAGATTCCTTGAACCATTGATATATGGATCAAACTACCCAATGGTCCACGCCGAAAATCTCCTGGATAAATTGAGAGATATCAAAGTGGTGGATGATGAAGCCATGGTCTCGTTTTATGTCACGACACTGTTTATCAGAACACGTTTTCAGAGACAAACAATTGTTTTCAATGATTCATTCTCAAGTCTTTACAAATCATATAGGAGATGGTTGTGCTGAAATGGTCAAAGGTCATTCGGATTGGACGTAGTTTGTGGGGGAGACGGGTTGGGTTTAGATCGACGTGTCGATCTGCACGACTAGGTCGTGACGGTCACATGGTTCGGAGCTGAGTGACTGGGGTGGGGGTGGTCCACTTGCGGCCAGGGTAATTGGAGGGCTTGGACGAACTTCTTTTGTGTACACAGAGCAGGTGCGAAAAGACGGATGCTAATCGCCTCTGCGGTGGCCAGTGTGTGTAAGCGGATGTGTTTGTGGGGATTGGGGGGCACTCGATAGACGATTTTAAATGCGGAATCCGTGCTTATTTTGTGACCTGAGTCTACCAGATGTCCGAGAATGGCACTCCCTATGGTTCCTGTTCCTCCATGTTGTAGCCATCGTGGACAGTGTTCCTTAATTCTTTGGGATAGTTG
The DNA here is from genome assembly GCA_948099385.1 of Fasciola hepatica. Taxonomy (NCBI): domain Eukaryota; kingdom Metazoa; phylum Platyhelminthes; class Trematoda; order Plagiorchiida; family Fasciolidae; genus Fasciola; species Fasciola hepatica. Next base: position 580,290 of record CANUEZ040000130.1, read on the forward strand.
CCTTGCCGTTCGGCCAATGTAGGTTGCATTACATTTGCACCTGAACAAATAGATTACCATTGAGTTGGCCAGCATTGGCAACACATCCTTATTGGAATTTCGGATAATGGGAGAGCTTGCAAATACACAGGCAACACGAGCTGAGTTGAATGTCCCACTCACCGCACGCGTTAAGCGTCTGTTGACATGGTCCGATATGGCGTCTCCTTTGAATGGCATACGGATAAACAGTTTCTTCTTGGGGACGTCATAACTTGGAGCACATTTGGGTCTATCTTTCAGATTTTGTTCTATAAAGCGCTCTGGGTAACCGTTTTCCTTGAGAGTGTTTCTAACTAAATGCAGTTCTTCTTCTACGGTCTCCTGTGAGCATAACTTTCTTACTCTCGAGGCTAAGCATTGGACTAGGTTTCTTTTCTGTCGTATGGGTACAAAACTGAGAAAGTTGGTGTACTGTCCAGTCCATGTTTGCTTTCTATGTATCCTTCTCTCGACTGTTCCATTGGTGTTCCTGTGTATAGAGACATCCAGAAAGGCCAACGTGTCATTCTTTTCGGTCTCCACCGTGAACTGAATGGCTTTATGAGCATTGTTGAACATCTGTTTCGTCTTTTCTACATCGGTTTCTTTAGTTCTAAGGCAGAAAATATCATCAATGTACCGCCGATATAAGTTCATTTCTTGTATCTCCTGTTTCAATGTAGTACTCTCTAGTTTTGCCATGAATATGTCTGCTAGGACACTGTTTATCCCAAGTGATTTACAGCCTAGCGAAAAACAACAAAGAACCTCTTCAAGAACATCATCTACACTAGCTGTTGGAAACTCAAACAGTTTTCGAACTGTTGGTCTTGTGTCAGTGTACGTGCTCCAAATTAGATGGCGCGATCTACGAAAGAATAACAGGTACTCCAACGTGATCATCAGTATCCGGATTTATTGCAGAGACTGTAGAGTAATCCCTTGAGAAAATTGATCAATCGAGGATTCAACAAAAACGTTGGACCAAAACGTGGACGATACTTTCGTATTCACCAAACACTCGGATATTGAATCGACACACTCAACAATGAGTAACATCTTTAGTGACATCAAATTCACAGTTGACATAGAGAAGAGCGGAGGACTATCATTCCCGGACGTGCTGGTCAAAGGAACGAACAACGGCAGACTGCAGACTTCTGTATGTAAGAAGCCAACACACACGGATCAAGTATTAAACTTCAATAGCAACCATCCAAACAGTCACAGGAAGTCGTGTATCCAGACTCTTTCCAAAAGAGCCAAAACTCACTGCCGCACTAATGAACTTAGAACACAAGAGGAGAAATATCTTTCAATGCTCCAACGGAATGGATATTCGAGAAAATTCATTCGAAGAACCATACATGGAATCGTATATGAATTAAGTCAGGGAACGCAATTTAGCAGAAGGGTAGCACCACCATACATCAAAAAACATATCCGAAGTGACTGAAATACTCCTCAGACCAAAAGGCATCATAGTTGTTAATAAGACAACCATACCCTGGGAAGAATCATATCAAGACTGAAGGACCAACTCAAAATCGAAGAAAGTAGAAAGGTGATATACAAGGTGAAATTCTAAGACTGTGACAAAATCTAATTTGGTCAGACTGTGAGGAAGGTTGCCACGAGAATGCACCAAGAAAAATTAACTACAAGAAGACATGATCCATTCTTGCTAGTATCGGTCCATGAGGACCAAGAAAGGCGCACGTTCGATCTGGAGGAAGTTCACATTCAGGACCAACCAACCACGAGCTGAGGAAGGGAGTACCTGGAAGCCTGGCGTATTTCCAAAAAAAATTAATTAATAGCTCAATGAAATTGAATCACGATTACAATCTTCTGATGCGCAAGAAGTTTAACTAACTCAAAGAAAGTTGAAACGAATAAACTGAACTCTAATCCTACCTACCCATAGCCATGGAATCCAATTCTTGGCGTGAACACGTAGACACGACTGACCCCCAACATGATTTACTCAGCCGAGAATTCAAGCGAAAAATATGAAAACAATACGAAAAACATAAAAGGCACAAAAACAGAAATAATGTTGAGTTTCTCAAATCAGAAGGAATTGGGGAAGATCAGATTTCAAGCCACCAAATTTAGAAGTTTGGCCTGGAAAATCAGAAAGTCACTTTTCTATTATCACCGACTTGCTGAGGTCAAGCCCAGCTTAGAGGCCAAGGTCAAGTCAGAGAGCAAGCCCAACATATACACGGATGAGTACGGGGTTCGTCACCTGCACACTGACCATGTCACCTCGACTGATGATGGAACATTTGTGACTCAAATGTTAAACTCAACGATCAAGAGCCGTTAAGTAATACCAAACTGTCGGCATCTGCTTACGCAACCCGCTCTGTGTGCACAAAGGCAATTGGAGTGTTCTTTTACGCTGCCATGGCCCTCCTTTCATTGTACAAACAGGCCATAGACCAGATAAAACTAACGTACTAATGCCAGTTCTACTACCTAGTGACCAGAGTTTTGTGTAGGTAAACGAAGGCGCAAGCAACCAGCAAGACGAACTATCGTTTCATAAGCCTCACTGTGTATTCTGAACTTTCGTGACTTGGATTCAGGCGGGTGGCAACGAATGAAAAACAAGTTCAAACTTGGCATGATCTCAGTAGGACCTAAAATCCAGTGAGCGTCAATGTCACAGGGTGTACAATGTGCTGACATCCGGCTACACAGAGGAAGAATAACTCGAGTCTGATGCTTCCAAATGCGAAGTTGGTCGTGAAAGATGGAATTCGAAGGGCAGTTAGCCAAGGGAAAATAACCATTGCGTTGATCGTGAACGGATGTTTTCATACTACTAACGATCATTTTGTGAATGAACTTAATCCCTTGTAGCCCATTTGTTAAAGTAACAAAGGGTTCCAGATTGGCCTTAAACCAACATATTCGGACCCTAGTTACACAACAGACATGAACGCTATTGCCTCTCAGGTCACCTAATTTACTGTCCCCTCTAAAGTATTTACCCGCATGTAAATATATTACGGCAATGAATAATAATAAAAATACTATCAACAATGTACCCATTCCTTGTTACTAACGATGATCGTTTAACCACGGCCGGTCAATAGCTCGTTTGTCAGTCTGCATTTTTTCTAGATGCGTTGCACGAGGCCTATAGACAAACGCACTTATCTGTAAAATGAATAAACATGTAATGACAGAAGGGCATAGTAAGCTTTGCAGTGTTCATTTGAAGCTGTTCTTCAGTAGAAAACAAATGATATTATTCAATATTGGACACCCTTGATCCGAAACCCAGAAGACAGAGGCATAAGGAATACCGAAAATCAGCACGAAAAGCAAACCATATAGTGAAAGGAATCAAATATTCTGAGTGGACAGAAATCTGAACTATGAAGTCAACAATTAGAGATATATCCTAATAAAGATGGGAGCAATAATGACTTTCGATTTTGTTGATTACATATGGAAGTTACATGAGTGGAAGTACCTCTTTGATTCACGGGAGTAACCTTATTTATTACATGAATAAACCCGATATACGGTAGCAGAGATGAAAGGATGCGGTGTGATGAACTTACTACAGACTGAGGCCGATAATTTTTAACCGACGACAGCCTTGTATGTAGCCACTACGATGGTCTGATGTGCCACCGAATTGAGTGCGTTTTGTTCGAGGAGTGCAAACATGCCTCGGAGCCGTGCTGGTCAATGAACAAATAACCGATCCTTTTCTGAACCAAGACAACCTGGATTTTCGCATTCTATTTATTCAGTTAGGATAATAATCGACGTAGAAGTTGTACACTGGTTGAATTTCCCGGTTATATCAATGTTTGAAGGGTGTGGTATGAGACGAATGTGTTTCACTATGTATGGGATTTGGGAAGTGATTAGTAAACGTTTTCAATGCACTTCACTTTTCCTTTGGTTATAGCTGGAAAAATCATAAAATGGTGGATATCTTTTGAAAAGCTCTGATAATCAGGAAACAAAAGAGAGTGTGCAGTTATACGAAAATAAGACGAAGATCAGTTAACCATAGTAGCCTTTCTCATGGTAGATTTACGATTGGGTGTACAGATGAACCAACAAGAGATCCCTGCCTATCCCGATTCCCGGTGGTACAAGCACGTTTGAATACAGTGCTCAAGGGGTACAGGGAACTAATAACAAAGCAGATTTTACAATAAACTTAAAGATAAAGAGGTGTAATACTACGCTGATAAGTGCTAACAGGGTGCACGTTTGTATAAAGTGAAAGTACTTGGATAGATATGTAGTACTGGGTTCACAAAGGCAAACAGCCTGATTCAGGCGTAAGGAGGTAGTTGAACAAGCTCTCTCTCTCCCGCTATCATTATTATCATTTTATGTATTGTATGTATTACCTAGGACAGTATTTCAAATGGAACTAAGAAAAGGTGAATGAAAGTGATTATTAATCACAATAAATTGGTAGCCCACCGTAGCTAATACTTAACTTATCGGTTTCGAGTGACAAAAATCGCCAACATTTCCGTGTATGGATATTAGGCCTCTGACACTTAGAAAATCAAAGAAAACATTCAGTTGTATTTCAATGTGCGGTATTCCAAAACACATCACCGTGGCATATTGTTGTTATCCGGCGGAGTTTCCCTTAATTCAGTTAAGGAGGGTTTACAATCCAATGCACAGTTTGACTCGGGTGATCCATCCAAACCACATTAGGCAGGAACATTCTTAGAAATTTCACTAACATGACTTTTTGAATGCGTCAGTACCTTCTTGTAATCATTCCGCGGTTAAAACTTACACTTTTGAATTCGTGATTCGTACCTACCAATGTCACTGATCTTCATTTAGAGAAGACGGTATCTCCAGCTGACAGAGGAGAAACTCAGAAAAATAACTATCGCCTACAAAATCAGTGGCCAAAATAGAAATACGAAACTCCCGAGGGTAAGTTAAGTATCATTGGAAGCAATTTTTCCTACTCTATAAGAGAGGTGATTATTAGAAGTTGAGAATGCGTATAATAATTTGTCCTAATTTCCGCACCCCTGGACATGATCACTGATTTTTAGAGTACTTCAAATGTTGTACTTTTTCGTACACTAAGTGAAGAAAGAAGAGGGAATATTTATCTAAAAGACACTACCGAAACTCAAAAAAACTCTCAATATGAAGCCTGCTACTCATGAGCTACTCAGTAGGCCAATTCGTATCAGTAAATATAAGTGGGGTCAGGTACTGGGTGCATTGATGCCACAAGGGAACTTTGTCAAGAGGCCTTGAGGAGTCTGCAAAGTGACCTGTAATAAAACCGGGGAGGTAGCCTGTTTAGTTGGAGGATATATCTTCTTGGTAGAAGTTCCATTGCTTTTTCCTTTCCAGTCGAACGGGGACTGATAATACACAATTTTTCCATTCAAAGAATTGCGGAAACTTGATAGTTCATCACTGTATACATGCCGAAAATATAGCGTCTTCTACAATACATCTGAGACGCTCCCTTGAATCATTTGGTTTCGGATGTACAACACTTGGATACTGTGAGTACTTGGAAACTGCTGATTTTATTGGCCAATGCTTCGCTGACCATCCTGTCAACTTTCGGCAGGTTTTGTATAGCAGGGACACATCCGTGATCAAAATTTGACCGTTTTATTTTTCTGAAAGGATGGGGAAAATAATCATTGCAAAGGCAGCACGTTAGAGTCGCTCGCTCTGTTTCCTTTTGTTCAGCTTCACATTTCTTCCGTTGTTGCATAAGAATAGGACACTTCCAGAGTGAATAATGAGCTGGGCTGGAACATGATTTGTAGTGATCTGAAGTATGCGGGTTATTTTACTGAGCCCTAGTTCACTGTTCTAATGGCCCATTTTCGGCAGGTGGTTATACTTAGGTAAACTAAAAATAGTCAGTTTAAACGGAACATGATATCAGGGTAACAAGATCGTGAGGAACAAGTAAAAATGTACACACGGAAACGTTTTCCAAACATTCGAATAACCAAAAGCGAAGCATCCAATTTTTGGGTAAATGTTAATTTTAAGTTTATTTATTCGGTGCTGATGAATTCTTGTCATTGTGCAAAATAACCTTCTTAGTGGATCTTTCCGAACTAAACCGTGGAATCGTGCGAGTATTTGAACTACTTCTAGTGAGATTCGGTAAGTTATCTAAGGGATGACTGTGAATAGGAGGTGGACTATGGTATGAACATTTTTGGATTACCAGAGTGAGTAACAGCACTTGTAAATAAATATCATGTCCAATTCCTTAATGATGTTTCCGAACCTCTTTCGGGCCTGATATATTGCCTAATTGTTGTTTGAACTTCTAGAAATATTGGAAACGACTGCTGAAAGAGGAAGAAACTTCGTCGAAAACGTATGTTAGTTTCCTGACTGTATCTTCAGAGGCCTGTTCTGAGTCCTTAGGTAAGGTAGAATGCTCGAAGCGGAGCTTGTCCATGTTCGATCTACGACCTCACTGACGGATGGAAAACGCAGTGGACCGGATCTCAGCAGGCACCAACATTAGGCACTGATACTTACGTCACACAAGATGAGTGCAGAAATCTATGCTATGATCTTCTTGCTTGAACGATTGCCCGCAATTTCCGATAAGCCAGTCCCTGTAATTTCAAGCAGAAGTCGTCCACACAACATGTATAATAACGGTATATATTACGTTAGTAGACAACACCTTATACAAACCAAAAGTGTAATGATACAGCAAGTGTGCATCCAGTCGGAAATCCCATCCCCTGGACTGATTAGACTGCTTGGATGGTTGGTTTGACACAGCGAATAAGTCTGAGGAAACCTAGTAAGCTGATAGAATTTTAAGCTTCTTTTTTCGTATTAGTGTTGTAGGTGCGGAATCGCAGTCCAATGATAAGTATTTACCCGCCAAAGTTCCGGTGTTCATTACCAGCTAGTCGTGGATTATAATGTGAACTTTACATGGAAGCAATAGGCTTACTTGAAAACGGTACATAAACAGTTACCACCACTTCTTTCCGTACTCAAAGTGCTCATTTAGTTGTTTTGTCTTTAATCACCTGTAAGGTGTGTGCATCTTGTTTTGTAACTCGAAATGTATCTACTGCCACGAATACGAGTAGTGAGAATATAAATTCGACACTGCAGAAGCTAAGTCAAAAGCAAATGGGAGTTGGAATTCCCTGTTGTTCTTCGTGTGGGTCTCGTAGATATGTTTATTCAGTCGCTATTGGTTTGGTGTTCATAACCAGTGGGTGATGGGTTGGAAAGTTAACTTTGAATTCGTGGTCAATACTGAATTCGGGAGCAGTGACTGAATCTTTTAAGACCATTCCGTTGGCTTTCTTCCAACCCATTCATACACAGTCTCCTCTTTTCACTCAAACAAAGGTAGTTCTTTACTCCTTATCATTGTACTTTAAAACGGTGTGCATTGTCCTACTCAGACGACAAATAAAGCAACAGATACGCGCTCCTGCTATTTATTATTGGTGTAAATCAATAAGTGCAGCATTTACATGAAAATAATCTTTGTAGTAATTGGCGTCCAAGCCAGAACTTGTGACCGGAGGTGGTCTAACCGTTGTTATTATGGAAACTAGACGTTGTGGTACGAGTGGAAGAATTTTTTCACCACTGACCTTTTCATTGGAGTTGAACTTTGCTTGGTTTTGGCCTACTTTCATGGGTATTACACGTCTTTTGTATAAGGAAATAAACGGAGAAACACTCACTGATCATCTGCTTCCAATAATGAGTTTTATTGATTCCCTGTCACTATGGTTGAAATATTCATAACGTGTTATAACAGGCTGGTAGATAAGGTCCTGGTTAAACGAGTTTCACTATTCCTCTTTGTTTAAAATCAATAAACACTGTATCAGCGACAAAATACTCTCTATACTAATTACCGTTCGAAGTACGATTTATGTTCTCGGGGTTGTCTAACGACTACCTTAACGTTGTTGTGAGCACGCTGTATGCAGCCATATAGTTGTTCCATCATCTTAAGCGTAGGGTGATGTTGAGGCTCGTGAGGTTTTCTACACTTTTTGTGATGTCAAAATAGACATGTACAGCTCCGCTAGGATGAGCTCTACTCCTTGCCTATCACGGTTTGCCGAACCAGTGATTTCCCATTGGGGCTTCCCGTATTCAATAGAAAAAGATAAAAATCAGTAAACATCTTGAACCCAGTTCGGTGAGTGTCATTTTGGGTTCCCAAACTTATATTAACAGAACAACAATATGGCTTCTTATAGTCTGACTCTTACGTGACTCTTCCCAACGAAAAAACATTGCCCACAGTATTACATACCCCTCTAAAACACACAAAGTTTGCTCGGCGTACCTGGAACATAAGTCGGAGACGTTGTTCCCAAGGTCTAAGACCGTGCCACTTAGAAACTCAAAACTACTCAATTTCCAAGGTCTCCCATTCAACTTCGTCCCGTCGGCAGGTTCGTCAATATGTGGTACTCTGGACTGCACTTGTTCGATCTAAAAACTGAAAATCTACTAGACTCAGCCAAGTATGTGTCGCATCAGCTTCCCACACTTACATTATTCGCACAGCAATATGGCGGTTTGTAGCCTGATACTCACTCTACCATCGTGGTCTTAGGTTCCAATCTTACCATGGTTGATCACTTAACTTTCCAGTGAATCTTGGTGTGTATAGGCCTCCTTCCATGAATCCAAAACGTGCATTATATAATAAGTTGAGAAAGTAAAAAAATAAATGCATGTCACTTCTTTCTGTCTTATTATGGAAAGGTTTTATCATCAAAGGGGTATAAAATAGTCCGTGAATTTTACTTAGTTCACCAGCAACGCTAAGATGATGTCGACGGATTACTCTGATAGGAAGTTAAAAAAACCTTCCCATTATTCAGTTCGAGTATGCCAGGTCGGGTCGAATAAACAATAATCCATAAACCACCAAATCATTTGAGGGCTAGCCTCCCTTCGCTAATCGAGTAACTGTCTACAGTCTGACGCAAAACGAGTCAATGATTTTGGTGGACGATTTGTCACCCAGTCATGTGATTACTGCAAATCACAATGGTTTCAACTTGTTGTGTAACTTCATCGGCATTTGGATCGATAACAGGATGACTCTAATCTGATTGACTATTGATTCATGCTTGTTCACTGACACAACTATTCACACGCTCACGTATGCACGCACGTACTCACATCACTGTAACTTCACCCATGCCACGGACGGCTTCCTCTAACCAATCAGACTTCGGCCCTGAGCTTCTGAGCGGCCCTGCTTGGCCTCTCTCGATGGCGTGGATTGCCTGCACTAGCCTATAGACGATTCACTTGTTTGCTTGTTTGCTCGCTTACGTATTTGCTTACTGGTACAATAACAAACGGATTTGTTGCATACTGTGTTCTCTGTTAGATATGAACATAACAATGTGGCGTCGCGGCATTCAGTCTCCATTTGGGTCACTCAGCGCTAGACACCCTCCATCTGTTGTTTAGGAACAATGGAAAAGTTCATTCTCCTAATACATTAGTCTTCTCCCTGTGCACAATCCACCAGTTAAACTTCGTGAAGATAATAAAATAAAGCTATTTCGTCACTTAGTCGGGGAAGATGGACACCGTCAAGAGTTCCACACTAACTGCAGCCTTTAGGCTTGGAACCAACCATTTTGTCAGAAGCCTCAAACTGTTCACAGCCAGATTCCGAGTTTCAAATTTGACTCCAGAAACGGCGAACCTCCGAAACATTACACATCGCGTTTAATAAGAGGGATACTATAAAATTCCTCGAAAGAAGTTTGAAGGCTTTGTGCTCATTCATGTAGCTTATTTCCGGGGTCGCGGACGACCGTATACGAGAAGCACTGTTGAAGCAAGATGGTGAAAAACTAATATGGGATATAGCATGTGACCTTGGTTGTATAAAAGAAGGAAATTTTTATTCATTTGGAGAAGTTTCATCGTTAACTTTCCCATCAGTACGTGAATACGTTATCCCCATGCAGAAGCATTACAAAACGAAAAATATCACTTCGTTATCGCTGTGGAGGTGCCTTCTATAGAGCCATTTACCCCTCGTGTTCTGCTCGTGAGGTAGACTGCAAAATTTGCAGCAAGATTGGTCACTTCAATCGTGTGTGCCGATTCCAGAATGTATCCAACGTTTGCGACGCATCGTTGGTGACAGACAGATTACCTAATCAACAACGGGATCACTGTCATATTTCTGCTCACCCAGCGGATGCATCACAGGTGACTGAACCCAAACCCAAACCCCACTCAGATATTAGAAGCCTTATTTTTCACCCACCGTGGGGCGATGTTTTCCTACACATGGGATTAGATTCCGCATTGCCCATAACTAACATACCACCTAAATTCCTTGTGCATCGTCTTCGTATTTATTTGCTGTATCCCTAGTCCCATACATTTGGGAGTTACACAGAAAATACCCTGGACATCAGTGGCTATACTGTGATGCAGTTGTCATTCCAACTATGTCTCGTCCCTGTGGCTCTTTTTGTGCCTAAAACCAATGACAGACCGCTACTGGGTTGAAATGCCATGGTGGTTTTGCCAACAGTTTCAGATATCAAGAAAATGACAGTCAGTGCTCTGAATGTTTCACTATGAAAAACTTTCTCACCCTGAGTTATTCGAGCAATCAATTGATCGCATTCTTATATTGACCCCGCAGTCCAAATCATCGTCATTTAGTCAGCCACATCAGATCCCTTTGGCTAGCCGCAGTGCAGTGTGTAAGACGAGATCGACGAAGTGCTCTATCAGGAAGTCAAAAAACTCTCCTCAAAGCAAGCGATCAATCAGTTTGATTATATCGGACTCGGTCGAATAAACTATAATCCATGAACTTTCAGATCAAACAAGGCTGAGCCCCGACTCTCTCATCCATTAGTTCTCTGCAGTTTGAAGCAAAACTGTTCAATGAGCAAAAATGAGTCTAGCGGAGGTTTTACCAATCTGATCGAGCCGTCAGGACATGAACGTGACTAAAAACTTGATCTCGGGAATGTTATCTTTTCACTTGCAAATACTCTGACGTTTTGGGATGTTGTCTGGTCGTCTTCCAACTTGCACCTGCGGGCTGCAGCGCAAGTCAAGTGGGCAGGTTGTCCATCAAAACCACAGAATAGAACTGGAGGTTCATAACAGGTTCTTCAAGCTATGGAATAATTCTAAGGATATATGAAAACACTCTGGATGTCATTCAGCCATGTGTTTCTCGTTCCATTGGGGTTTGACTAGAAAGTGTAAATCGCCGTTCAAAGTTTGAGAAATTACTGTTCACCAACGGAATAATTGGTTGCGTATCATTGGATGATATTCACTTACATTATCCACGTCCGATTGGCCACATCGCAGTAGTTCACCTGGGAGGGCGAATAATCGGCGAGCAAATGGTTAACGGTTCGATTTCGACTCGTGGTTTTGAATGAATGATGCGAAAATTATGAACGGATTTTCACTGATCAAGACAAATTTGTTTTTTCCACTATGTTTATGTCTTTCATACTTCACAGAACAAAGAAATGGGACTCCAGATAATTCAAAAAATATTTTTATTCATTTTGTACCCACTGAAAGTATTCCGTGAATTTTCCAGGGTGGCTCATTATTCAGTCAGGAAGAACGAATCCAGAACTGAACTGTATTTTAACCTAGGAAATTGTGATTGTCAATTCCACGTCATTCATTTACTGTTTGATGTATTAACTGTAAATTACAATAACCTCAGATCAGACGTATTTGACCCCGAAGCATGAAGAGAAACCCATGGTAGATAGATAGATAGATAGATAGATAGATAGATAGATAGATAGATAGATAGATAGATAGATAGATAGATAGATCACGGATAGATAGATAGATAGATAGATAGATAGATAGATAGATAGATAGATAGATAGATAGATAGATAGATAGATAGATAGATAGATAGATCACGGATAGATAGATAGATAGATAGATAGATAGATAGATAGATAGATAGATAGATAGATAGATAGATAGATAGATAGATAGATAGATAGATAGATAGATAGATAGATAGATAGATCACGGATAGATAGATAGATAGATAGATAGATAGATCACGGATAGATAGATAGATAGATAGATAGATAGATAGATAGATAGATAGATAGATAGATAGATAGATAGATAGATAGATAGATAGATAGATAGATAGATAGATAGATAGATAGATAGATCACGGATAGATAGATAGATAGATAGATAGATAGATAGATAGATAGATAGATAGATAGATAGATAGATAGATAGATAGATAGATAGATAGATAGGTAGATAGATAGATAGATAGATAGATAGATAGATAGATAGATAGATAGATAGATATAAAATGGGTTGTTAGATCATAGATGGATATATAGATCAATTAAGATGATTTGTCCGCAAGGGTTGTTTGTTTCATCAGGTTTCATCTGTTTCTTTCATGCGCCCAGTATTTAGCACAAGCAGGAAACTCAATTTTATATATTCAGTTTTAGACTTCTAATATTCTTCAATTTGCAGTCTATTCTGTGTACAGTTCACTCATTATTGCCAACTCTATGGCTACAGTTATCTTTGAGTTATGAAGGTTTAGGAAATTTTTAGTTGGTATTTCTGTTTACAGTGGACGTACTTGCAACCGATAGCGAGTGCGGATGTGCCCCATCCCAATGTGTCTGTACATTTAAGCGGTTTGACGGCCTGCGAGCCTCAACAACTCAGCGAACCATACAGGATATCTTACCTTCAGGGTCAAAGACTCAACCACACCTGGAAGGATAATGTGTAGGGGACTGATGAAGTAGTCTCGTAGTTGATTTAACCTGGCAACTCAATCGGTAGAATCAATGGGTGAATAACTGATTCAGTCGGATAGGCTTTGTAGTGCTACCGATACGACACACGATTACGAAGACTAAAACATTTCCTTATCTGAACAATTACCGAATTTGGTGGCGCCAGTTGCTCAGCCTGTGTACACCGTCTGCATGCCGTCGTGCTGCTCCAATACACACGTTGTCCCGCCGCAGAGTTTTGAGTTTGCTCTTCTGCCCGCCGTTGAGTATATTCGATAATGTGTCACGAACGGAGGACCACTGGCTATCGAATTTATATTAGAGTAGGTCCTGACTTGACTTAGGAGAATCCTCAAGCCCCTATCTAGCCACTCTCTGCTGTGTTGCGGACAAGTTTATGTAAGAAATAAAGGCTTCGGTTGAAAACCCCAATCGTTCTCTTGCTTAGCTTCTGGGCCTGCCAACGGTACCCTATGACATATCCCGTGTAACGTAAGAATACAAGTAATTTTACGCTGCTTTGATCGTCGCGCAAAATTATCACGACCGCGCCGCCCATTACATCCAGCTGGGTGAATGGTGATAAGTGGAATGCTGCTCAGAGTTCTCTCCCCTTTGTTCAACCTTTGTTCTCTGTCCCTAATCACATCTCGTGGCCGTCCATACCTAACCATAAAGCTTCTACTGATAACGGTCTACTGTTAAGTAATATAATGATTATTCCTGTATCTTGTAACTCACATTTTCTCAAGCTTCGACAGCCTCTGAATCTCCGCTTACTTAATGTGCTTACACTCACGCAGGCCGGTCAGCAGTCGTGCCCAGCGCTCATAATAGATGCTCTGGAGACTAACGTCTGCAGCGTAGGGAATGGTGCTCTCAAGTTTCGAGAAATTTGATTCAAATAATTTCTCCTGATATCTCATCAAGATATTTTCTCTGCTCTTCAAGAGAAGAAGCAACCAGGACTGCGGGTCCCTGTGGTAAATAAATGATCTTGACTGACGAGGCCTAACCTACCATTTCAGACTAGATATCGTTTTAAGGATGTTGTGTTCGTAGTTAGTCGTTGAGAACACGTAATCGTGGCTATGATGATATGTGTACGGATGTAAACATAAAACCCAGGGGTAGCCGGTGAGTAAACGGCAAGCAATCAAGTAAGTTAGCAGAAAGAGCTAAACTACATGTACTGTCAAGCTCAAAAGAATAAGACCAATCAGTACACAGCAAAATCACTAAATCTCTACTGCTGGTTCTGAAGCATGATAAACGATCGAGGCTAAGCAGGCGCATGTTCATTCACGAAGGGAATGTTGATTGGTTGTCCGCTTTATGAGCGAGACTTTATTCAGACGCAAGACACCGGTCAGTTGGCGTTCGAAAGGATAATCGTATTAAGCACAATCTGTTTGTGATCTCGGCATACTCTCCAACAGACTGGAGATCTGATATTCAGGGAAATGAATTCAATGATGAGCTCATCACTCTCGTTCGAAGCAACAGTTGTTCTGATATTATAGTACAAGCTAGTGATTTTAGTGCCCACGTTTGCAAATGTAGTGAGTCGGAAGCTTGTTTAGTTGAGCTTCGTTCCTTATCCCCTCAGAGTACTGATAACGGGGCTAGTCCTTTCAAGCTTTGTGCAGACAATCTGTGGTTCCTTGCATACAACTAATTTCCAACACAAACAGGGTTGCACGGCGATATGACGCTCTAACTCTTTAGGTACTGTCAGTCAGACTGATCGTATTAGTGTAAACTACCAGTGGTGAGGTTCTGTCCGGGAAAGTAGATCCTATCGATCCAGGTACATAGAGTAGGACTATGCATTCGTTTCAGCGTGATAACCATTCCAAATTCATATACCTTGAGGCAAAACACAAACCTGGTTAGCTGCACATCTTTTGTCCAACGCAGATTCTTGCAGTAGCTATGAGCAAAACTATCACACGAGCTTGGGACTGCGATGCACAGCCTAGTAGATGATCACGGGGCCGGGAACAGTTCAGCTGGTCATGCGGTAATGCAGTTACTCCGAAGTAAACAACTGCAATTCATTAGGGAGTACCACTTGGGCTTCCATCGGAAGTGAAAGTAGAATCTAGCACGATTATTATTGTGTAGAAAAGATCCTGGTCTTGAGGAACTCCTAGTTATTTTCAAACCTGTTGGAGACGCCTTGATATAATCACTTACCACCTTGTTCCGTGGCATCGGAAGCAAGGAGGGTTTTCTCCTATTAAGAGGAGGGTTACTGCTCATACTAATATTCAAAAGGAGAATACGCAACGATCGTAATGACCACTGTGGAAACAGTTGAACTCCGATAGTCATCGGGGTATCAATCCTGATTTGCTGCGCTGTCTAACACCGGCTCGTGAGAGGAAAGTTGGCAAACAGCAAGTTGCATTCCGCCCAGGTTGAGGACACATCGACCAAGCTTATTCATTTCATCAATGACATGAAAGCATCACACATGCAATCGACCGACAATAATGGTTGGCTCATAAGACCCCTTCGATTCTGTTAATCAAACAGCTCTATTCCGTGTTCTTTACCGAAGGGGTATGGCACAGAAGTTCGTGAATCTAATAGGGTCATTGTGCTTTTATACTTCTGGTCGCTCGAGGGTTTACGGCGAACCATCCAGTTCAATCGAAACGACCAGCGGTGTTTGAAAAGGATGTCCCATTTATCCATTGCTGTAGCTCCATTGGGTATTCGCCTTTCACCTTCAAAGTGTAAAGTGATGTTGGAAGACTGAACGTCAACGGTTCCGAACTTGATGCTCAATGAAGAGGAGCTAACAACAGACGGAGGAACGGCAGTAGAAGTGAGCACACGTATATCGAAGGTTCGAGCAGAGTAGGCTGGAATGAAGCACTTATGACATCAACCAGATATTTCGCTTAAGTTGAAATGTCTTGTACTGTAGTATGATGGGGTAATTTCTGTTTTATGATTGAGAAAAGCGGAGTTGGGGTGCGGAAGATGTTCGTGGCTCTGAGATTTTCAACTATCACTCTGTGCGTAGTATTGCTAAGATGGGATGGAACGACTGAATGCGTAATGCTGAAGCAAGAAATCGCGTATTGGTCATCGTTCCGAAGATTTCATTGGTTGAGGCACATGGTGCGTAGGGCAAACGCAGGTCTACCGTACCGCGCCCTGTTTTCCGTTCCTTCTGGGGAGTGGAGGAAGTCACGTGGCGGCCATTAAATGACTTGGCAGCCGGGAATGCAGAAATGTTGAGCCAATCCAGGAAAATTATGTGACCCACTTCTTTTTGGTTTATTTATAAAAGATCCTTCAGTCAGTTAGCTGGAGACGCTGAGGAATAAGGCAGAGAACCTTGGACAGTGCCAATCGGATCAGAATGATTGATCATTGTGCTTCTGAACAGTTCGACTGTTTGTTCCGCGTGATGGCTACTAGGGGGTTCCTTTTTTTCTTTTTCTCATCCCTGTAGTTCCGCTCTGTTACTACATTGTATATTCGTTGTTTTTGTTTCTACGTGCACCCTGGTGAGAAAGGCAGTGTCCAATGTGACTCACCTTTCTCTTTTACTTCGTACAATGTTGATGATGTTAAAGATGATGCAGATGATGTGGGTGTGCGTGTGTTTGCGTGAATAGATTGGTGAACTGGATAAGTCATCCTAATTATACAAATAAGGAAGCTGTTGTTATTTGGAGGTAATTTGTAAAAAACAATTAGAGTGATGGCCATATAATTATCTTGGTGAAATTAAAACCTTTCTGTCCTTCTTTCGAACCTTGCATCTGTTGTCGATTACTTTACCGAGTTACAGCTATCAGTACGCCACTGATCCATCCTGAAATATATGACAATTATACATATCTGCACCGGGTACGCACTAAAACGTAGATGATAGAAGCAATGAAACCAATAATAATAGGGAATAATGTCTATGATTTAATATAAATACCCTTCCAGAGTTGTAAATGCCAACAAACTTCAAAAGTATGGAGATTGTGCGCAAATAACAGCCTGAGCATCGAGTGAAACTGCGACAAGACAAGTGGGTTGGTAGCAGACTTATCGTTTGCCCCGAGTAAGTTCATCCAACTCGTTGGATGGGATGGAATATATCAATACGCAGCTCTCCACTTTCTGTCATTTGCTGATAGTTATCACATCATCGATTGATATGGAATGTGTTTAATATCCGTTTGTGTACCTGTGGAATTTCTTCATTGTTTTGCAATCGCTGTTTTGTCTACTGTCCTCAAAAGTCACGGCACTGCTATTGGGAAGGTCGTGGAACAAAACTTCAGACGACTGGCTGCTAGCACTGTGAAACAAGCACGCCTACTTAGTGCACAAAAGAATACAAAACTAATCTGTCTTGATGGGTCTGTTTTATGTTTGACCATTGAAGAAACATTTATTGAGCTGATCCAAAAAGTGAAGCCTCATGACTATAGTCACATAAAATTGATCCGTATAATGTACAACGGTCTTTCGGGTTAAAATACAGGTATCATTCAGCAGCCATCATGGACCACGTTTTCCCGGCAAAACGATTCTACCAAAACAAAGTGGACCAACCAGATGTCTTCTCTAAAAATTACTGACAGATTTAGTTTACGCACAATTTGTGTTCAGTCCGGATCTGGCCCTAAGAAACCACGTAAATCGTCAAGGCATTATCTGCACCAAGATTGTCCATCACATGTGTGACTGATAAATTCCTACAAAACCATAGGTGACCTGAAGATGAAATCTGTACACTAGGTTCCTGAAATATCGATTTGTGGAAAGAATCAGAACTCATTCTGTGTAAATAGTTTCTCAGTTAGTCTCTGTCTTTCCCCCTCTTTGTAACTAAACTGCTGTCCATTGGTTGAGTGACTCATAGAGCCCGAATCCGAAACCCAAAGTCAAATAATTCGATTCGGTAATCTTTATGTACTTTAGCGAACGATGTTTACAATCACGAAAACATACCTCAATTTTGTTACCAAATCAATCACAAGGGTCCGGGAGTAGACATACCGTTCGAACTGTCTGGCGAGGAACGTATGTCGAGTGGTACTGGACGGAATCATCAGAATAGGACGGAATTCAGCTTCTATAGCAAGAAAAATGAACCAATCATAGAAAGAGCGTGGTACATAAATTCAACGGGTGGATGGAAATATGACGATGAAACTAGTTCAGACGACGATTAAGAGGATTGCACGGACGCTTGATGTAGACGATCATGCAGATGTGGCGTGATCTTTAGCATGGGATGAAAGTGCAAAGGTCACTGGCACAGTACGGGTGAGAGAACCGACAAAGAACGTAAGAAAACGTGACACACAAGGTAGGGTATATATGGCGCACGAAAGGCTCGAAGGTCGTAGGTCCCTGGATTGACCGGAATGGAAAATCGATAAAGAGTAAAATACACCCATGGAGAAGCGGTAAGTGAAGGGAGGCAAAATAACCGGGTTTAATCCAGGGAAATTAAAGGAAGCTCTGTGGGTCGAAGCGCTTGGAAAGGCCGGGTAACACTGTGATCAAAGTCACAGGAGTGAGAAGAGAGAACTACATGGGAATTTCATAAGTGTACTGAATTGACTTTACATTCTCTCTCTCTCTCTCTCTCTCTCTCTATATATATATATATATATATATATATATATATATATATAGACCTGAATCGAACTTGAGAATAGAACACCATTAATGTCCAGAACACCGATTGTGGATACTGAGACTATTAACGATCGCTCTTGCAAGCAGGCTCAATGAGACCAAAAGCGTGTGACCTTCACTCTTAGCCCATCCTGGCTCTAACTGATTACCCGGTTTCATATAATTGCTTTGGATGCTTCAAGCTGTAAGTGAGAAATCGGTAAGATTTTCCAAAAGGAACTCATCTGGCGGAGTTTGTGTTGTGACTTGCTTGTTGAAGTTCATCATGGAGCCTAAGCGCGAAAGATAAACTACTCGACTTCACAATCAGACCTTCTGCAATTATTTGCAAATCTTTTTCCTCATGCAAGCACGTGCCGTCTTTCATCAGACTTTCGGGAACGCAAAATTTTCCCCATGCAGTTTATCTGGCTGATAATTTGTTGAAAAAAATGTTTTCGTTAGATACTCTTCTCTCAAGTCAGATGAAATCGGCCAACCGAATCAAATCGCAAGAAAACGAGTGTTTACTTTTCTTTGTTTGATGTTGAGTTGCATGGTGTTTGTCATTGTCATACTTCCAGGATATTGATGAAATATTCAACTACACTGAGTATATTGTATGAGTTTATGCCTGAATACATTTAAAAGAAGGTATTCCATGTTCCACAGGGTATAAAGTGCAAGTGATTGGATTTGGTTGATAGAAAACTCCGGTACGCAAATGCAGGCATCCCAACGGTACGATCGTAATCGGAAATTTCTAAAAGGGATTAGATATCAATCCGTATGATATTTCTTATTTGAATGTGGTAATCTGAATACGTCCTGATGGAATCGTTAGTCCCAAATCTTTGCAACAGAAAAAACAATAAACGAGCATAGACGAATATATTCTTGCGGAGTCATGAAGAAGAACAGCGTTGGTGTCAGTCGTGCGTGACTAGGTGTTGACGGATGATTATAGAATGAAATATCGTTGATCACAATATGGGCAACTTCTTTCAGCCATCTTCCTTGTAGTAATCTTTAAAACACGAAAAAGACGAAACGGTTGATCGAAATTCATGAGCAATTTAATAAATATTTCATCAAACAATAAGTAACGAGCCTCTTAGAAAAGTGGAGCACCGGAAATAAGGGTTGAGAATAATTTATCAGTACCCGTTGATTCCAAGAAATGAGTTCTCAAAAAAAATGTTCAGGTAGCATTCATATGAAGAAACCGGGGACGTACGGCAATACGTTAGTAGGAATTCGTTGCACGCATTCCAAACCATAATGTCCGAAGGCATTATTCTGATGTATTGAACTGTGAACAAAATCATGGGAACCAGTGGTTGTAAAACTCGGACATCTAGACGAACGAAAACAGCGGTTAAATAACTTGCGGACAACTTTGCAAAAGCTATTTGCTTTCAGTTATTTAAGTGCGCTATCTTATCTGGTTTTTCAAATTCAATGGTCAATCTGATTCATAGCATGGGTTCAGTGTAGCTGTGGCGCACGTGCTGAATACAAACACCTTCCTACAAGAAAATGCTAGCTCGACAAGGACGTTTGACGTAACTAGGGTAATAACTAGATGGTAACCGAGAAAACGTTCAACTGAAACAAGATCTTCAGGATTCATGAGTCTTGGTGTTTGAATTATGCGTCGATCTCTGTACTGATTACACAACTCTACCCGATGGGCTAGTAGCTGTTCCCAGTATCTCTCCCGAAAGACTCAATTGGAAATCAATGAAATAGAACGGTGCGAATCACTCGATGGTCGTTCACATGAGGGAATCTCTGTGTTGTTTTCGGTGGATTCAATAGAAGGAATGACAGAAAGAAGGCAGGAAAGTTACTTTGTGAAATACCTTTCGAATGACGCCGTGAGTGGACTACTATGTAGATACGATGTGAACAAAAGTGAACGATTCTGTGCTGTTCGTATTTTGATTCGCGCAAGCTACCTGAAAGCGCTTTTGTTTATTCAAGGTGATTGAATTTTCGAAATAACCCTCACCGTCGTCAGCTTTCTGCATATTGGCCAATCAAATTCTGATTGTCTGTAGAAACGTATACACCGAAATCTGTAGACTAGCCTAATCTGTTTGCTGAAAGTGAAATGAACTCCTCACGATTTGGAAATTTGATAAATTTCAACCATTTTGCCAGTGCTACAGGAGAAAAGATTTCCCGAGTTCAAAATCACAGATGAATAGCAGATTCGCTCCATAACTGCTATGATCTCTTGGAATGTTCAACGCAGGAGTTTTCCAAACCAGTATGTTCATTAATCCTAAAGAGAACAGAAATGGTGACTTACGACAAGCAATTGTAGCTGCTTCTTCGCAGTCGACTCGGATGTGTTTTCTTCTTGATGGTCTAGTGTAAACTGATGGATTTTGAAAGACCACTTTATGAACAATCGACTTTGTTTTGTTGTCTGTGTATGCATTCACAAAGGGAAGAACGAGCAGTTATTAATACACTTATGTCTGTTACGTGTGTATTCAAGTAAATCGCAAATTGGTATTGCTAAACAACCGAAAGAACAAAGTTATCATTTAGTTCCTTGTTCACCTAAAATGCAGTGATGTAACATCACTTCAAGAATCGAAAGGCTACCTTATCAAAAGCTGTCGAATAAGGAAACGAGCAACGGTGGCTTATTTCGAACTCAACAGTTCGAGGTTTTTTGGATGAGGCAAATCACTTGTAATGCGTATTTATCATTTGGGTGGTATCTCGTTGACTTGTAAATCTCCTGTATGAAAGTAAACATTTCCATCAACATACCCATTATAATTTGTACCAAACGGTAATAAACAGCATGGATTCACTGAGATACGGTCAATGGGATTTAAATACAATGTCAGTGCTATCAGTATCTGGAGGGAAGAAAAGTTTTGGTCGTCCTCGCGCGCCATGTTGAGGTAAAAATCACCCTCGGTTGCAAACTCCGTTCACAAGTGAAGGCGTTTGTGAATTAGGAATGGACTATTATCTATTTGGCCGGATGCTGGACAGCTTTGAAACTCACGTTCGATTCGATGGATGTAAACTGTCAAATCAGTAAGTGCATTGTCAGGTCCAACTCCGAACTGGGATAATTCTGTAGTGAGCCGGTTTCTGGATCTGGTTAGATTGTGTGAGTTTGGTCAATCCAGTCTACTAGTCACCGTTAGATAACTGATTCATAGTGACACATGGTGCGACGGATCGCTTATTGAAGGCTTCTCAGAGTATCTCAGGGTTGTTTGAAGGAACCCAAAACCCACGAATGTTCAGTGATACTGAACCTTCGTTTGATTGTGATGAAGCATTTGACTCTCGTTTGGTAAAATATGTGAACGTGTTAGAGTCGCAGTCGTATCTGATACTCCACAATACTCCCGTAAGAAATGATGCTGGACTTTCGGGGTTTCACAGAGGCATAAACAATTCACATGGACGCCATACTAGGTGATCGTGTTCTGATCACAAAATCAACCAACAATACACGAGCCAATTACGAAGCAAACAGTAAAAATCCCACAGATGGTCATGATATTCGTGCGGGAGGCAGAGGGCGAATATCAATGCCAATGTTTCTCTCGAATCTTGCCGAATCTTTACAACCAAATGTGGTATTTATATCTTTCTGTGATATTCGACAAATGGATGGTTTGCTTAGAGTGACGAAGATTGCAACTAAATATGGATAAAATGTAACATAAATATCTCAATTTGATGTTATTTGCAAATATCATACGCTCACCAACTTTTCTTTTTCTGTTAGAAACTCTTTTGACTTTAGTTTGTTTGGGCAAGTTGTATGTTTCTTCCTCAGAGCTCTTTCTAGTTTTGTTCCCTTTGGATCCGACTTTATAAAAGGGCAGGAGAAAAGAAAAGTCACGAATAGAACCGAAAGTATGAGTGGCATATTGGTAAAACTCTCAGGTGTGACCAGAAAACGGCTCAAAAGATGTGTCGGATATATCCGACGGGGTCCAAATTGCTTGTTTTAAGTCAATACTGCTCTCTATAACTTCCTGGTTTTTGCATGAAAAAAATCTGTTGCTCGCATAGCGACCGAGTTCAAAGGTGGATAAACCTTCCTTCGAGACTAAATTTAATGAAAAGTGTTCCAGCCAAATAAAAGCCTTGGCTACTTTATGAACATAGGTTAAACAAACGGCTGAGAATCATTCCGGATAGACTGGAGTTAGGCAGTTTGACTCATAATGATTTGCTCAGGGTTGGAATCCCAGTGGAGGTTCTGCGGATGTACAATGCTAATGTTTCCTAACAATGCAGATGACACCATCTATGTGTACTTCCACGATTTCCTTTGATAAATTTGGCGGTATTATAAAGTGAATTATTACATTGCACCTGATACCGTGTTTGGCATCATGATCTTGCTCAAGCCTTTCGTTCGCCATATCAGGAAACCTCTTTACACTGTTTTAGTTCAGATCCCATGCTATTCATTATAACTTTGTACATCGCACTTACCAAAAGGTTTCTTTGGATCCCATGAGCTTAGACCTTTGGTTTCCACGCGGACCACCATACCCACACCAACAAGCCAGCGTGATAATTTACTTTTCTTGTTTTCATGACCATTGTTGATTGACTTTAGGTCGCATCTGTCTTGAGTTCATTTATTGAGCTTGTCTTTTATTATTAAACCCTTGTAGTGAGCAGGTTGTTGACAGTTTGTTCAACTAAAGTAAGTGTAGGATCCCTGTAATGCTCTTACAGAGCCTTTGTGCCCTTGGAATTTTCCTTTTTTATTATTTTGGACCAAACACGGGCAACCTACCTCGGAGGAACACTGATCTTTGCATACTGCAACCTGATTATTAATAGATTTTATTTGCTTACGTAAACTTCGTCATCGTTGGTTTCCTATATGTACTGACCTACTGGTTTCGACGACAACTGTGTTGGCGTTGTTGTCTCCCTTCACTCTTCTCCAATCATGTGTCGGTTGTTGCCCATCCCATTCTGTTATTGGCTCATGACTACCTGGGTTATTTGACCGGGCTCCCCCGGCTGCGTGTATTTCTCTCTCTCTCTCTCTCTCTCTCTCTCTCTCTCTCTCTCTCTGGCTTATCAGTGTGAATGACTGAACTTTGGCCATCTTTTTATGATCATACTATTTTTTCATAGCCAGGATATTCCATTTGTTCTTCATCACACCTGTATTTATATGTTCCTTCAGACAATTACTTCTGGCTGTCGGGTGGTCAACATTTTTCCCATAATCGAGGACATTCTTTGTGAACCACTTGACTCACTCCTGGATTGCTATCTGAAGCTTTTTGTGTCCATTGTTGCCCGGGCATTTTGAAGCCCTCTTTGACTTTCTTGATTCTGTTAAGGGCTTATACGCGATTTGAGGTAAGTTAATAATTTTTTGAAAATTTGTCCTACAGTACTTGTATTAAAGCGAACTTGTGCCTTCCGCCTTGGGACTCGGGGTTTGCTTATCCACGAGTCGCTCAGTAACGGGGCGACAGTCTTGTACACTAAAAATTCAAGTAAATTAAATCCATTGTTCTGAGAAAAATCACGAAAAGCCACCAGATTAAAACTGAAGAAGGAGCACGCATTTCCGTTCCCGACTACAACATGTTATACTGAAATAAGTTAACTAATTTACAGGTCATCTTTCCGAGGCTCACAAACATGTTCTGAAAGCGCATTCGATCAGCCTTGGTTTCCGTCATATATACGGGAAATTTTGTGATTTCCTCAGTTGCACCAAAAAATGGGCGCCTGTGAACAGCTGAAGTAATGAAAAGGAAAGTTGGAAAATTCTTGGGTCTAACTGCACTCTGTGAATGCAATATCCAGTTGTACGGATTTTAGTGAGCAGATTAAGCAATATTTTGCACAAACGCCAAATTATGTATAAAAATTTCCAGTACGTCAACGTAGTCAAGATATTACTAGTGTTGAAAACCGATATGAGACGACTTGATCATACCGTGGTGGAACTCTCAAAAGTAAATATTGTGAATCACGTATCCTATTTGGGAAGTACATCATCATGCTATGGAATAACGTGCAAGAATATGGCTGGGATGGACTTCACTTATCTTACGAGAGGTCTTAGTCTTGAAATGAAATTAAACACGGTAATTTTATACCACTACCTCGTGTACAACTCGATCTATCAATGATAATCACAAATCGGAAATTTCGACTTCAGCAGGAAACAGTCCATTTACTTCTGGAATAATCCAGTAGATCCTTGTCAGTTTGACGTTATTTACAAAATGTTTGCTCTCACCTATCGTTCGTCTTTTCTCAGATGATATTTTAAAATTGATTTGTTTTCCCAAATTGCTCATCCTCGTTAAAGAAGAGTTTTCGGTTGCATTTTTCCTGGTTTTTACTTGATGAAAAGTGAGGGGAAAACGGCGAAATATGAAGTTATTTTGGTATATAGTATATACAATACGTGGTCATAACGGCAACAGAGATACCAACCAGTGGTCCAATAGAAAGCTCATCATGTTATTGCAGCCGTACCCAATTACCAAATTAACTTTAAGATAGTGAGTTTGGGTAGTAGTTTTTGAGTGAAAATATCATTGTTTCAGCCTAAAAATGCCCGATAAATACTCCAAATATGCCGCGCTCAAGTACGACCACAGAGCTTTACAGGTGACTTTGGATGAATTAGTCCAGCGATTTGTGATGAATCCTTGCTCTCAGTATGAGCATTATTAAGTCGTGCTAAACATTTGCGGTTTGTTGAGAAGCGTTTCCGGCAGTTTAATAATAACAACAATGAAAAAGAATGCTCAAGCTGGAAATATTTTAAAGGAACGGTTTAGGTTGTCAGTGAGGGTGAGGGTAATTTGGATGTGTTACTCTATCACGATTTGAAATGGAAAGATGTGGTAAACGTTCAGGGCTTTGTGGGTCCTACTGCATGCCGAACAGCGCTGTATTACCAGCGAAACATTCTAAAAAAAGGTTCTGTATTTTTTTCCGTTTTTGTGGTCTGGGATTCCCGAGCTCCGAGTGCGTTCGGTAGATGTTTGAAGAATTTCTGGTCCTGATCAGGGTGTGCGAGTTTGACTAATGAAATCAGCTAGTTATCGCCGGAATTCCGTTTTTTAATGACGTGCGTAAGACCGTTCATCTTCCGTAATATGCTCAAATAATCTAGAGGTTGTGCAGTCAAATTCTTGAACCCACGAATGTTCAGGGAAATCAAAGGTTCCCGTCTTTACACGAAGGGAGTTCAAGCCACTGGAGTGTGCTCATACACTAATATTATCTTTAAATGTGGCAGATGCGTGACGTGGTATGATACTCGGTAATATTCCACAAAGATGATGCTGAACCTTAAAGCTTCATGAATGCACACACAGTACGCACGAGAGCTAAACTACGTAATCACATTCTGACCATAAAGTCAGATAATCGATCAGACCACCACGAACCACATTTTGTTCACAGGTTGTTCTGCTGTTCGCATGGAAGGTGATTCTCAAATACTTATCCCGAAGTTTTCCTCGAAGTAATACAATACAACTCCACTTTGTACTATATCTTTATTTCGTTAATATTCGCGAAATCAAATTTTCGTTACAGTGAGAGAAAATTTAATCATATGTCGATAGAATTCAATCGAGCAATTCATTCTAATGCTATCTTTTAGCAGCGCTTACTCACCTATTTTTGGTCTTTTGTTTGAATTTCTTTTCGATTTGTTTTGTTTTCCCAAACTGTGTATTTTCGTTTGAGGAACCATCCCAGTTTCGTTATCGTTGTTTTCTAAATTTTGAAAAATGTACGGGTATAACGGGAAATCATGGAGTCATTTTGGCATGCACGATTGCAGTGGCGATAGAGTTATCATTTAGTTACCCCAAAACATGGGTCGTATGCAGGTTGGCGAGTTTGCACAGACACATACGCAGTTCCGATGGATATTATGCTACGTGATCGTATTTTGATTGCAAAATAAAGTACCTTTGAGCTTGGAAATCACGAAACACAGAGTAGAAACGACACAGATTGTCATAGTGTCCACGCAAGGGGCAAATATGAAATATCTTTGTCGGTATTTCTATTGAAATTTACCGCATTTTCACAACCACATGGGCTTTTCTATCGTTCGATGGTATTCGCAAAACCGAGGTTTTGCCTACTGCGAGATCAAATCTACTCATATCTGCAAACATTTCGACTGATAAATCTCCATTTGATGTTATTTGAAAACTCAGTATACTCGTCTGTTTTCTTCTTTTGTTTGAAGGTCTGGTAGAATTTCTTCTTGTTCGGATGAATGTCCTTTGAACTCTACTTTCCACGTACAAACCTGAGGTCATCCGACCAACCCTACACTCGGAAGCATCAAACTCATGTTTTGCTCCTGTTTGAGCTGACCAGTAGTACATATCCTCTTTTACACTCAGAGTTTGAATTCGGGCTCTGTTAATGTTTCTTTCAGTTGTATATTTTCGCTCAAGAAGCTTTTGCAGGATCATTTCGGTGGTTTCCAATTTTCAAAATGGGAGGAAATGACAAAAGCTGACTACACCAAAAATAATTAAGTATCTTATTAGAAAAACAATTTTATTTTCGAAATGAGCAATAACGGTTCACGGCGTTTCCTTACAACCGGGGAGAGTTTCATGCTATTTTGATTTTTATATTCTGACAAGATATTGCGTGATCCCGGTCGTTGCCTAAGTCGTTCAAAACATTCGAGAGTCGTTTGGTAATATTTTTGGCGGCTATGAAGACATGAAAATGAATGGAACAGCAACAAATAAGCAAAAAAGCGCATTCTGATTGTCGGTCAGTGTAGATCTTTAGTTTGACGGTTAATTTACTTGTTTCCAAATAAAATGTGGCTGTTTAACTCTAGCAAATTTGAAGGTTTTTCTAACACCGTAAAGTAATAAATCAACAGACAATAATCTGCTACGCTGCCTTTCTAACGTTATCTTTTCTACGTGGTCTGAGATTAAAGTATTTTAAGTATGTTCCGTAGAGATCAAAGGGAAAGGTTAGAAAGATAAAATAGCGTACTCAACATCATGGTTCACACATCCGCAAAATTTGCTTTCTAAAATTAGATAAACACTGAACGCACAAATAACAGAACAAATCACAACGTCTGGAACAGGCAGTCATGGTAAAGTAGATGTATATGGAATTGTGTAAACTCAACAAGTCAGCAGAATCTTTCGAATGATTAGTTATGAGATGTTTATGAACAACGGACAACTGTGACATTTGTGTGGAAATAAGTGGTACCGTACAAAAGATTGCGGAGCGAGCGCTCTTTCCTTGTGGCCATGGCAACATTAAAGCTTGTAGCAGGCTTTGCTCCCAGCGTGATTCGGGATCAATACACTTAGTAGCTATGGCTTCGAATGCGGTGATACGGTATTTACTTAGTCCTTAGTTGAGAATCCCAGGCTGTTATGAACAGCATCCAGTTTATAGGATCAGTAAAATGTCTACTCTGGAACAAGTGTGCAACAAGTCACTGGAGATGTTTACAAGGGGAAGTGGGGCGATAATCTAAGAAGCTCTCTGACAGGCGCGATGACGCTTGCGTGGTACTCCGAGTCCGACATCTCCTAGGCAACGTATCTCTGCGAAGGTGAGAACTAAGTGGCTTTGTTTTGATGCAGCCACAAAATGCTCCTTCGGACATTTCGAAAGAAATGTATACTTCTAAATTCAAGAAGGCTGGAAACCTAACACAATTCATGAGCCACATTCCATTGTGGTATTTGAAGAGTTCAGTAAATTACCTAACATACAGGGCTTAGAATACTTTGTACAGACACTTTAGGCGAAAGATGATCAGATAAAAATGGACATCCGTGTCTATTTGTTCAATAAATCATTGCCTTCAAATGCTTCACCACAGTTAGGTAGTTGGTAACTTAAGTTCAAGAGTGGTTACTTGACCAGAGGCCCCTCAGAATACTCTCAACTGACCGCAAGTCTAAAGCAATCTCTTTCAAGTAAGTCTTGAGCTCTATTTTCTTGTAGCAGAGGTGTTTTCACATGAGCTTGAGGAAGGAGATGAAACCCTGGAGCTCTCGACAGAGTTGACTAGTATTCAGTCTTAGGAAGATGATTAAACCCTGGATCCAAACCAAAATCCGACGGCTTTCGAAGCACATAGCAATATGGTCACCGGCATCTGTGGCGGGAGGGGTTCTGGGAACCCAGGATATCCGGTTTGTATCATAGAGCGCAGGAACTGAGAAATCAGTCCTCAGCATTATTGTGCTGCTGACACCAATTTTCGTCCGGTGGCCTTGAGGGCCGAGCTGTGGATAGGTAAACGCTCCCGTTGTGGACTCCCAAGAAAGTCACCTGCTTTGTGTAGCCCAGCTGACAGTGTTGCGCCCAAAATAATGCATTGAATCAGACTCCATTTCTCCCTTCCTCCCTGATTGTGCCACGTCTTGATCGGCAAATGTTCTCAAATCAGGCGAGTTTGGAAAAATAGACATATATATATATATATATATATATATATATATTATTACAAGCAAATTGTTCGAATCAAACCCTCCACAGTTAGGAGGGAAGACATTTTCATGGCACTTACGCTCGAGGGTTATGAGGCTTTGCAAATCATGGAACGAAAACTATCAGTATCAGTCGACCATTGTTAGCTAGGAGCGAGCGTCAGGGTTCCATCAAAATCGAAGTCAGTCCTCGTTCACCACATGGAGGACGATCTGACTTGTCCTCTTTAATTGTTCGTTTCCTATTGTTTAATGGTTTGCTTTGCCAAATGCAAATGATAGCGGAAGAACAATGAACTAAGACCAATAACGAACATTTGATTGGTCCAGCTCAACTGTCTTATCGAAACATATCAAAATTCAAGTTATGTAGGCAAGTTAAGAAAAAAGACTGTGTAGCATATGATACTTACGGCATTTGCCATCAGGGTACTTCGTGCAATTAGTTTTGCCCACGTATTTCTTACTGTATTCCCCGCAACGTTTTTGGTACGCTTCATTGCATGTGTTGTGTAACCCTTCGTGTTTTGATAACATTTCGGTGGATTCATCTGTAACCAACAGTCTTCTTTGATAATCTTTTAGATTTTCGATTTGCATAAATGGATCTATATATATATATATATATATATATATATATATATATATATATATATATATATATATATATGAGTGAAGTGGTGGGTGATGGAGCACAAAATGAACAATCCTCTTGAATTGCTGAGGGTGTTGATTTTCAGAGGACTAATGCATTTGGCAGAAGTCGAATTCCAAATACGGTTGCCATAGCTTTTCTCAAGTGATCAGTTTACAGATTTGCCTGTCACAATGTCATTGAAAACGCAAGATCTTTCTCAGTTCAGTTCGAACACGAACCGGTCCCTCGGTCTTTCAAATCTCACTGTGTCCATATTTTCAGTGAATTTCTTTGGCTGAAATGAGGTTTGCGTTTGACTATGTTTCCTTGTAGAGGGGGGAGGTCTCTGCATATCCAGATATATATATATATATACATATATATATATATATAGACAGTTTAGCGTAGTACTGATAACGATAATATGAAAATTTTCCGAACTTACAACAAATTTCCAACCATTTTTCTATGCAACTTCTCATCACGCTGGGTCCCATAGCTGAAACATTGATATGTTCTGCAAAAGATTTAGCAAAGTTTGTTAAAAAGTAGTTGGTATTCTGGATCTGAAGGAATAGCAGATTACAAATAACGTGCATGAACAAACGATGACCTGGTTCATCACCCTAATCTCATTTGAGTCGTGAGGAGAGTGCATTGATGAAGAGTCAAATTTTAGAACCACAAGATGATTCTTCGAAAGTTACTTTGTCCGTTAGTCAAGAATAACATTTGCAATGAGGACCTGTTTTACCAAAATCCAATTTTTGATCTATTATGCCGTTAGTCAGGTCATGTTTACAATGGTAAACCATATTCCGTACATGGAGGTTAAGCCTATTTAGTCCACTTTCTAGTTCATGCTTAGGCGTAATCAGAGTTTAAGGGAAATATCACTTCTCTTCAACTACTCACTGTTCTAATACGGAAAACAGGCGACCACGACTCTGAATTTCGGTGGGAAGAACTGTTACAAATTCCGTTCTTCCGAGTACGACAATAGTTGATTACTGTGTACAATGAAAGTGATCGAGCAAGATTTAGACCTCTGACCTTCGAGGTGATGAACACGCACACTGCTATCACACTAACGTTTAAAAACGTGTTGTTTTGTATGGGGTCTGAAGCAACTGAATGAATCGAATTCGTTGAAAAATTCACACTGGCAAGTATACAGAATTATTTTTCATGACATATTCAATGCATAATTTTGTTTGTATAAATAATCTTCTCTGTGATAAATCACTAAAACGGAGAAAATCGCAAACCGTACTGCAACTGTCCTTTGCCATTGGTTTGCAATATGATTCGATAACGCTTTCGATATATTCAACTGAAAGGTGAGTGGGAAATTAAAATATGGATGTTAAGTTACTAACAAAAAACGAAAGCATTGTTGAAAGTCTGATGAACTTAAAGAGTATTGCTCATTTATCTGTTGAAAACCAACTGTACCCTGAAGAAGAGCCTGGGAACCTAGGAAAGTTGGTAGGCAAACCAGGTTCCACATCTATTTTTCGAGAAAAGACATTGGTACCAATTCAACTATGGTCTTCAAAGTTGTTCTAAACAGAGGAATTAGATCTGTCCCTGTTAGAACAAGAGAAAATTCATAATTTTTCACAGAAACGTATACTTTTATGCTTGGATAATGATAGCATATGTCAGAACGGCACAAAGGTTTTAACGTACCACAAAAATCCTCCACATGGTTTGTACACGGTGCTGTAGTCAAATTGAAGCTAGCTGTAATTTGTAATATTACAATCAGTTGAATGACCAAAAACGAGATCCACTGGTTCATTTTTTAAAGCGCACGTTGTTCGTGATCCGCAATATTCTGTGTGTAAAATCTTCTATTTGCTTGACCAAAGAGGTGGGATCACTTGTCCTGATACGACTGGTGTTATGTGCAGGTGTACGACAACCGCGTGTATAAATACTCACAGTTCGAAATTTTACGATTCAGTGAACAACGCCGATTGGAGGACTGGAAATATAACCTTGTGAAATCGACAACATGAGTAAACTGTTGCTTCCGCAAGAATTTTCAACTTGTCCAGTTTATTGTCTTTTCAATAACGATCTCGCTCAATGATTGGGGACATTGATATGTTTGAGTTGCATCGACCTCAGCTGAGAACTTTGCTGAAGAAGCTTTCTTGTTTTAAAATCAAAACCCAAAATATTCTTCGAGATGAAATAGTAAATAAAAATATCGTTTTCAGACACAGTAGAGGAGGGGTGGGGAAGGGGGCAACAGATGCACCGCGCTTCCCTGAAAAGAATGATCCGAATATTCAGACAAAAGAAGAATTTCAACCAAGTATTTTGGAGTCAGCTCGTGAAGGCTGTTGAACGAACGAATTAGGTATTTGCTACGTTCGTGTCCTGATTGGCCCTAACATGTGCGAGATACTGACAGCGGGTGCTGTCTGCTTGTTGCTTGCATACTGATTTTAAATGATCAGATCAATCACGTGATCTTGGGATTTTTTCAATAATCGATGCATGGTTGGAGTTTCTTTCAGTTCTGTTTGTTCGGAATTCATAATTGTACTGTTTAGTCCTGTCATGGGATACAATGTATTTCGTACTATGGTGTCCTTTTGCGAGCATATCACCTAACAAAAGTACGTTCTTGGCCGACGAAGCGATTTCGTCATTCGTTTTATCCACGGTGAAGGATACTCGAATAGCACGAACATTTCCGTGATGCTTTCTCATCACGCTGCTTATCTGAACTTGCGTGGTCTAGTCTTGTTGTCTGCAAAGGTGTCCGGTTATTCTTCAGCTGGTCCTGGGATACAGTTTCACGAGCCAACCTTTGAGGATTTAACAGTTGTAAATGTCAAACAACATTTGTCCATTGAACAGAAATGCCCAAACACTGAATTTATCAGAAGTCATTAGTCCCTCTTTGATTAAAATGCTGGGCCGGGTCATTTTGGTGGCAGGCAGGAGTCAGCTTTTGGCCGGTTCGTTACTGCTTTTGGACTTAGTGGATCCTGAAGTATTTTCTCACATCAAGTCTCAAGACCTTAGTTTCCGATCATCTCCAGTGATGCAGTGGGCAGTTGAGTGGGGCTTCTTCCATTGTGTCCATGAGACAAGAATAATCGTGTGAGGCATTATGTATTAAACAGTCACTTGCTCTTGTTTATGGTGCACGGTTTGTGAGGATGGGAAGTGAGACTAAACTTTTGAATGTTGAGGAATAATATTAAAATACTTGGAGGTACATTGCAACTGCCTTGACCAAAATCTCGAAAGTATAATAATAATGAGGAGGATTGATTTAGATATTCATTTTTTATAAGAAGTAGCGTAATATTTCTGAAAGCAAGCCTCAATCAATGAAGGGCTGCCAAATGGAAAAGCAACTTTCGATTGCGGGAATCTAATCGAGATCGCAAGGATACAGGGTCTGTGATGAGGACGGTTTGACCCTCACCGGCCACGAAACTAACGTCACCTCCATCTTTTGTTACTTCCGAATACTTTAAAACATCAAATAATGGACGTCATCAGAGGGTTTCAATAAATCGTCTCTTGTCAAATTTGAATTGCAAAATTCCTGTAAGATGTTCCCGAATCTTCATTATGCACTACTGTTTTGATCTGTTGGTGGTTTTTTGATGTTTTGAACCTTGGACGTTGGTAAACGTTTATCGGTATCTGAATATTTAAGAGATTTGGGGTATAATAAACCATTTGTAATTGTAAACTCACTTGAATTGTATGGTTTGTGCATGGACGATGAGACCGTTTTCAAAGTCGCAAGATGATTTTTCCACAGGTAATTCGTTGGTTAAAATGGCTAACCTATAGAAAGAAGTATGGCTTTTTCATACAAGCCATACTACTCACGAGGGAAATCTGTAATAAACTCCACCGCATAAAATATGGGTAAAATGAACCGCTCCGATATTCTGTAACTCCACATGCTAAGGGATATCATCTCTTGCCATTTTTGCAGTCCAATTAGAGAAGTAGTGAACGAGTTATTTTCACCACCGTACAGTTTTAGACCTTTGGTCTACAAATTCAACTCTGAAAGAACTGCTTCACTATAAACGGTCGGTTTGCAAACAAAGTTTGTCAGTTCATGTCCAAATGGATTTTATAATGTCTACAAATGAATGTGGTCTTCCAATGGAAGGAATGCTTCATTTTCGGCAGTTGATTTGTTTTCGTCATTAGAAAGACACAGAAGGTCGTTTGAAAGGAAGATGGTATCAGCTTCTAGAACAGCATTGAGATAATCATGCAGATAGAAATATATAACCCGAGTAATATGATTGGATTTTATAGTTGGCGGAATGCTCACTGTTACCGTAGAAACAATCACTTTTTGGGTGATACGGAAAAAGGTGTACTGAGAAATAATCATCTGTGATTGCACATTTTCCAAATTAAAATTCGATCTTTGTTTATTTTTTCTGCTTTTCACCACTGAACTAATAAGTTTTCCTCAAGGAATGCTTTTTTGAACATTTTCTAATTCCAGAGCTTCCCCAAAATTAAAAAAGCTAAAGCGGTTCATGCATTATGAATGCTTAGCTAGACAAAGGAGAACAAGATACAAATAGATTTTGTTTTAACTATCATGTTAGAAGTGATCAGTAGTGCATATATACCAAAATACTGGACACTAACATCTGAGAGACTGGAACATGGCCAGTGTTCGCCTATGTAAATTTACCATTGGATCTTTCCAAAAAGACTCCCCACTATTCGCATCACAGGAATAACTCAATAGAGCAGTTTTGTCATAACCGTCTCTCCTTGGTTGTCACAAACCAACCAACTAAGTAGCCATTTATGCTTTTTCTATAATCGGTTGGACTTCCTGCTTTTGGAGTTCATTTACGAATCTTGAGTGATTGTCAAACAGACCTCACTATTCGTTTAACATCCCATGCTGAGGTTTTTGTATTTCCGATGATTTTGATGTAAATATTGTCTTGAGATGAAAGCACAAGGCCGGTTTTGCAGTATTGTCACCCCTCAGTTGTGCGTATGCAGTACTCTCCCATCCGCACATTGCTTCCGATACTGATACACCTAGTGAGTGCTTGCTTGCGACAATCCACCTTGTGCCCCAGGAATGTCAGTGAATCCTACTCCTTGAGGAGTTTACTGAGGATCAACAACGGTGATTCTTTGGTTCCTCATCTGAATACATCCATTCCAGATGCACAAGTTAGATAGCTGTATTTCCTATGTGTCTAGTGTCAGTTGGCGCCGTTCATTTGCTGCAACATGGCTTGTGCAGAACACGTAAAGTTTGTACTTCTTGAATATGAACTATTTATGGCGTTGCATAAGGTGTTTTTCCAATACATTACGAATTTTGTGTCAGATTTGGCGGATGTCTCAGTACAACGTGTTTTATTGTTTCTATGAGGTAGAACACATTCAAAATTAAAAAGTGATATTCACAGTCACATCGCGGGTAGCTAACCGTAGTTCTGGCCCATATTCATAATTGTTAACAAATACAGAGCTGAGCAGGGATTCGAAGTGTATTCGTGATGCGATTCAATGTTCTCTGATAGCTGTATAAATCCCAATTCACATTTTTGTGTTCAGGCTTTTCTTGGTAGACAGAGCTGCAATGAAAAATCATTTGTCATTTCATTTTATTTCGATGGCACACATAATTCTCACAAATCGATTTGGTTTATGTAATCATCAGCCGATATAGCTAGCTATGAGGTTTTACGGTGAGCAGCATAATTGACTATTTAGATTAATAAAAACAATTCTGATTATGCACCAGCTTATCATTTCCTCAAAGAAATAACTTTCGTTGAAACTGGCTTGACACTTTTCGATAGTGTTTGGCTTGCTGAACAGTCAAATTTGAGATTGTCATACAAGATTCGCATTGTTACTTATTACATTTCGTAGACATTGTTTTTGTGTGCTTTCACAACAGATAATCCGGTATGCAGTTTGAAAAAAATAACTTGACAAGAACCATCTCGAATTTCCATTGAAGACCAAGGGCTGTGATAAGATACTATTCCAGTTACTCAGATGAGGCCGTTACCATCCGTTGATGAGAACGTGGATGAAACCACGCAGCCAGGAGAATTACGTGATCTAGGTTTTCGCTGTCTAAACTTGATATGATTTGACAGATGATTGACTGGCCAAATAGGCCAAGATCGAATACCTCTGTAAACTTCATTCTGCATTAGGAATTTTCTTACTGTCTGCCTACATTATTCTGTTACCGGTTTTCGATGGTTTTATGGAATTTCCTCTCCTGCACATGTTTTCACACGATCGTTTATCTTTCGGTTTGTGTGCGTTCCACAAGTCAAGAGCCCTTTATTCTGGATGGATAACCCTTTCTTGTCTAGAATCGAAGGTATGAGCATCTCACAACAAAAGTTCGCTTTTCAACTGTTTCACATAATGATCTTCTAAAATTTGTTCTGTGTTCTTTTATCTCTAGTCTTATTTCCCGTCCCACAGAACCATGAAAATGGATCGAATAATGGTGGTAACATTTTATTAGCCGTGTAGCATACTGATAGCACTTGAACTTGCATTGGTGCACAAGTGATTTTGTCAAACTATGAATACAGAAGTCAAAAACATAGATTGCACGATGTATCCTGGATCATTTCGCTGCATCTTTACAAAGTGCATACTGCAGTCGAAGTGATTATTTTTATAGCAAAATAAATGAACGAAATGTTTATAAACAAAGGCAAAATCACATGACGCACACATTCACACATGTCTATCGGATGATCACACAACAATTATCACACCTCATTACTACGGCAATGATAAATTGATTACAAGTTCGCGTTGTTTGCAAAGTTCACGTTTGTGTGCACGGATCGACAGGGCCTCCATGTATCTTAATAGTTTGGTACTGGTGGTCGAGTAGATCACTTTGAACGCTTTACTTGCGTTTACGCAATGTCTAGTCTCGTAAATATGCCAATCAATTGATGATCTGATTGACCTTTGCTCCGTTGATGATGCAATTGTGACAAAATCGTTGCTCATTGTCTTCTGAATCCACACTGGAATGTGTTCAGCCATTCGATGACGTAACTGCCTTTCCGTTCTGCCTATGTAGGTGGCTGAGCACTCACATTTGAATTGGTATATGCAATTTGACTTGGCGTGGATAGGCAAGGGTTCTCTCATCGATGGCCTAGTTAACCGATTAGTTGTGAATATAATCACCGGATCGGCTGCATAGTAGGTGCGGCTGACAGCTGACTTCAAGCGTTTTCTGATCAACTCACTTACATTGTCACCTTTGTAGGGGAGTTTTAAATATACTTTCATCTTAGACACTGTGGTTGAAATATCCTTTCTTGGTTTCAGGTGACGATACTTTGTCAAAAATGATGTTGGATATCCATTTTCCGTCAGAATTTTAGTGATATGATTTGTTTCCTCATCCAAAGTGTCCGCCGTGCAAATCTTCTGTGCTCTGTAGAACAGTGTTTGCACTGTGTTTATCTTGTACTTTATCGGGACGAAACTGCTGAAGTGGAGATATTGCCCCGACCAGGTTTCTTTTCGATAAACGGACCTCCTGATTGAACCATCTTTTCTGCGGAAAATTTCAATGTCTAAGAAGCTTATGGTGTCATTGTCATCATTGTGGATTGTCAGCTTTATATTTGGGTGTAGACTATTAAGCAAGGCATGCAACTCTTCACCTTCTTGTTTGCTCTTTGTGATGACAAAAATATCATCCACGTAACGGCGATAGAGTATCATGTCGGATATTTTGTTCTCAATCTTGTTTTCTAGGTGAGCAACAAAAATATCCGCCAGAATAGGGCCCAATGGACTGCCCATGGCAACTCCGTCAATTTGTCGATATCCTTCATTGAGAAAGCGGAACTTCACATTAGATGTACATAGCAGCAGTAAACGTGTCAATTAGGTATTCGGTAGTCCGATATGAATATTATGCTTGTCGATTATTTGGCATATAAGATCGATAGTTTCTTCCAGTGGGATATTTGTAAATAGTGATGTAATATCCATAGTAAGCATATGTCGGTTCTGGATATTTTCTTTTTGCAATAGGTTACACATTTCGAAACTGTCCTTCACTGCATGGTTCCCAACCGTGTCTCTGACTGGCTTCAGTAACTTGGTATGCACTTTGTAAAGATTCATCGTGCAGTCTATGTTTTTGACTTCTGTTTTCAAATTTGTAACGGGGAAAGGTTGTTTCTTGTTTCTCAAACTATGAATAGACAAACTCACACAGAAATGACTGGCCCATTTGAATGCCTAACGATTTAATTCTATGCTACTCAGACTGGAACAAACTGATTGATTTCAGTGTCAGGAAGGTACAGGTCGGTAGTTTCGAACAAGAATACGATGCTATGTTTCCACCAAGGTAATTTCAAAAGCAGCTAGTGAATAATCCGTGTTCAGTAATATTTCCCAAATCCGGACCTGCCATCATTTGTTTGAATCGGATTCACTCACTCAAATTTACGTTAGCCAGATTGTACTCAGCTATTTGTGGCTAGAATACATTACTCGTTTGGGAATCATCAAAATCAATCAAATATAACAATAACACTTGTTTGCATATTAGCTGTTCGGTTCACTTCAAGGCAGTGGGTACGCCTTTGAGGGAGGCAATCTTGTACTTTGCACCTCTAGCTTCCCTCTGTTGCGTTTAGTCAGTCTGACCTAATCGCGTACGATGTTGCTCAGTAGCTCTCTGTGATTATGTGTGGAGTAATGAACTACTTACTTATTCGGTGAGCAGTACGTACTCTCAATCACCACAGTAATGGCGGCGATAATTGCAGTATTATTATTATTATTATTATTATCATTATTGGTAGTAGTAGTAGTATTAGTATTAGTAGTAGTAGTAGTAGTAGTAGTAGTATTAGTAGCAGTAGTAGTAGTAGTAGTAGTAGTGGTAGTAGTAGTAGTGGTAGTAGTAGTATTAGTAGTAGTATTGCTGATGTCGGTCATATACAGTGGCTTTCCAAACCAATTTATCTACTACAGGATGTGTTGCAGCCTGGCACAAATACGCTATGCTAATTATCCTCAAAACTCAATGAGTAGTAAATTGAAAGGCTTTTCGGTTGTCCATGCTCTCAGTCACAAGCTTACACAATGAATCAAATAACTTGCCGTATCGTACACGTTATCGATTAACATATATAAAAAAGCGAGACCACATGCAAATGTATAGCATGAAGTTCAATATTTATCATATTACCTCCCTAATAAATGTTGGCACAATTCATTCTGTGTCAGCTGCACCAAGTACCTAGGCATATCATTCACTTAGGTTGTCGTGGTAGCATTACACAACAATAATTTCAAGTTGAAATCCATTGTAACCTTCAGTGGGTCTTCTGTAACTTCTAGGTACTCCCACGCGACTTTAGGTGAAGAGATTGCACAAGCAGTGGCAACTTGCTACCTATGAACCATACCAATGGGCTCTGTGATTTATAACTTACAACGTTCCTGTTCCATGCAATATTTTTCAGATATTTTACCAACCACTTCCTCAGAAGCTGAATGTAGCCTATCCTTCCCAGTCAAAATTGGGTTATTCTGGGGGTATTATAAAAGTGGAACCCGTAACGTCCATGGTTTTGCTACCATAGATTACACTAAATGAATACAAATGTCCACGGCCATGAAATGTCCAAATATTTTGGGCTTCTTTGCATGGTGCATAACCTTGACGAATTTATTGCATTTCTGCTTTTATTCCAGTGCACCGTGGATTTTGAATTGCTGTCCACGACTTTATGCGTTCCATATAAACCAACATTTTCAGTTTGGTGACTTCAAACACTGATGCAGCTCTGTTGGCTTCATCTTTCTTTCTAACGGTACCTATAGGAATTTACTAAAAAATCATTGGCTGGTTAGATACAACGGTCTTCAGATTTCTCTATTTCTTCTTAAGCAAGTAACACCAATAAATAATTTAGAGATGCTCATTTTCTTGACCCCACATCCCATAGCTATGCCTTTTACATGAATAACGCTAATAAACGTTTTCTTTGTTTATGAGTCTAACATTGTTCGTGACTGGAATAATCTGTACTTACCAGTTGTTTGTGTGTCACTATTGACTGTCGGGATCCAGCTGCGATCAAAAAGATGATCGTAACGCAAAAATGCCCAACTGATAAATGATCAAATCCTCGTTACGCTGAACCCCTCCTTCTACTTCTGACTCGAGAAAACAACCATCGAAAAGACGTTCTGGGACAAAACCCTCATTTAGGCGATCGATATCACTATGTTCGACTATGGTATTGCACACTGGTTTTCGAATATCAGTGTCTGCTGCTGATTCAGTTAAACACTGTACAGAGAACGGAGTGAGCAAAACGATGTTAGGTCGTAAAATACGCATAATCTCAATTATTCTCAAAACCCATGATTTTAGGCAATCAATAATGAATGAAGGGGAATGAAAATTATGATCTTTCAAATAGGGTTTGAAAACGCAAAAGGGATTAACAAGAAACATTAGAATATTTGGCTTTGGGGTGCAACTGAGATGTGGTTTTTTAAGCGTACAAGGAAGAGAATCAGTTCTCACAACTGCTGTATTGAAATAAGATCACTAATAAAAAACACTGGTAAACATCAATATAATTAGAATATACTAGCTTAAAGCACATATAAGAAGAGCTTTATACAAGTGAACTTCTCAGCAAAGTGACATCCAACGGGAAACGTAGGCAGAGTATTAACAATCAAAAGGAATATCTTCTTTGATAAACTTTTGCTTCGTGGTACGCTTCCATTGTGCTGTGCATCCTCTGCGCTATGTGTGCGGCATTTTATTGTTTCACTGAACTGAGTTTATTACTTGGAAGGCCAGAAATAGCTGCTGCCAAGCGGATTATTCATATAAAGATGCACGCGGGATATCAAGCTTTGCCTATTATGATTCATCATGCAGTTTCTTTGTTTAGCCTACCATTGAAAATCGTGGAGGCAGCGGTTCCATCCTCGTTGGGAACTATCAGCAATGCACATCCGCCGAACCTCAACTCGAACTCGAACTCTGGTTGAACAGTTGTGAGTTGGACACTTAATCACGAGGGCTTCCGGCCTGGATTTCAACTATTTGTAGGTCGTATACCCTGCGTGATATAGCATCGTTACCGTGTTCCACTCACAATGGGGACTCATCGGATGCATACTGATGATGATCCCTAACTAAGATGCAACAACCGGCTTTGAACGATCAGCTCGTTGTGTGCAAGGCAACAAAGTGAACTGGAAAAGCGAGTGTGAAGTTTGTCGAGGAGGATGTTGTCTTCTGCAGGTACAACTCAGTCAGATCACAACAAATTCGTGGTGAAGCAATCAACAGCTAGATGCCTAAGTACATGATCCTTGTCTGGGTTCAACGACGGAATCTAAATCAGGTTATTCATTTGTTGTGAGTAGGTTGTGAGTAGGGGAAAAAACTCTTTTTCACAGATTAGCCATCATGTCAGTACGTCACATTTTATATGGAGAATGTTCAAATAAATATAACCAGGGTTTAGTTGTTTGAAGTGATACGTTGAAAGCGAGGAGACGGGAGAAGCAAGGTGTTTCACGGGAGATTCGGATCTATCTTTGGACCTCGAGTGAATGTAACTGGTGTAGTTAATCTGATCAGCTAACCTCTGCTGTGTTTTGGTCGTACGGATGGACCAAGGCAGCGTTGTTGCTTGCCAACTCGCTTTTGAGGGTAATACATAGGGTTGTCAAGACGAACGCCAGCCGCTTTCGTTAGGATCAGGACATGGCACCTCACCAACCTCAACTATTCACTTCAGACATATTAGATTGAATGGAAAGCTTTGGCTACATCCACTGAGTAGCTGGACTCAATGGGTTGTGGAATAAAATCTCTGGTAATTGTTTCAATTGCTCAAGTGTACAATCAAGGAGGATGACGCTCAGAGAAACTCCTGGCAATATAACCAGCACACGCACTTCCGAGGGGAACGGTGAATTAGTATGCACGGTAATGGTTGGAATACTTCGACACTGTGGTCAAAGATCACAACTAAAGAAATGGGTTGGTGGTGAAAATAACTTGAAGCCTCACCACATAAATTATCTTACTGATAGCTTTCGATAGCCTGGGATGTATCCTTTCTCCTCGATATCTCTTATGAAAGGCAAATGGATGTATACTGACTGTAGCCAATATTGGGCTGTCGGTGGAATCGTGTCTGAGACAATCCTAAGAAGAAAAACTCTTGATTGTATTCATGCACAGTCGTTCATGTAACTATTCATAAATAATACAGAAATGCAAGCAAACCTCAACGATGAACACTCAGTGGATTAGGGTCTGCTTGAAGGAAACAGTATACGCAACGGCTTGCAAATCAAGCTAGCAGTTGTCACAACGATAGGACGACAAGACATCCACGAATATTCAGACTCTCACGTCTGCCGTTGGTTCCCAGATTTCTCAGCACCCATTCTGGTCTAGAAAGGCGCAGAGTGACTTCATTGGCAAGTGGTGAATGCCCACACCAAGTCGATCATACGTCAGTGTATGGAAAACAGTGCAATTGTGTCTCGTTTAGGTTACGAAATATTCTCTTTACATAACAGAAGCTCCCCTCGTAGGCAAACTGATATACATAGTGATGCAGCGCGCAGTCTGTAGAGAATGTGGTGTGATTAGCCGGCGGAGAAGCGTGCTAGTGATCAGAATGTGTAACGGACTAGGTTATCACGATGTAAAATACTTATTTTCTAGAACAGACAGCAGATTTGTTACTGTGTATGTTGAATTTTTTTCGCCGAAGCAAACAGTATGAATCGAGTACTTGTTGTTATTGTGATGAGGAAAAAAGACGCCGTTGTTTCCTGAACGAAGTGATTTGGAGATTTTGTGGCAAATTCATCTGAACTGATTCATGAAGTAAACCCCACTTAAATTGTCACTTCGTATAACTTAGAAGCTCTCAATGTGAATATCAAAATAGGCTGGGAAATTCCACCCCGTGCTGTATTTGACGTCGTTGTCGGTATTGCATGAAATCGTATAATATATTGTATTGTATTCCTTAGATGACTTGAGCAAGTTAACAAACCCAAATTTCCGTCGGAAGGAGTTAGAAGTAGAAGACTTTAATTAAGACTTTAAAGTAGGCCTAATAAATAAACTCTGCGGAAAAAATCTGTTTAAACCAGATATATTCATACGAAGTTCCTGTCTAACTTTCTTCTTGTCAACTAGAACAAGTGCTAACAAGGAACCGTAGAGTTGCGATGGCTATCCATTCCGGAGGAGTTATGTCTAAATGCTGAAGATGGGGAGGGATGCAAACGACGTGCAGATATATCAAGCACAGGAGATGGGTGAGGTCCCCAAGAATGTTCTTGACGAAATGTCACAGCTTTCTGTGTACATCCCAGAATTTGAAGATAACAGGGACTATGGAAATCAAGGAAATTCGAATGATAACTGCCAGGCCGCAGTTGAGCTTGATAAAATCTTTCTTGAGTAGACCAGAAACGATTACTGGAGTGCAGCAAATCATTATTAGGATAATGTATTGATGGATAAAAAAAACGAATGACAGCATATATGGCGCCAAACTGTTTTAGCCTACGACTTTGAAAAGACAGTCTATGCAGCTTTTAACACAATCAAGAATATGAGAAGACCACAGTAAATTAGTGCCTTTTGGGACTCCCAAATGTTTGACATCCTCAGCTCTGGAAACGAGGACAATGTTGGTGACTGATTGCTCATTGGGTAAGATTACCAAGAAAGGGAACAAGTACACTCAAAACATTTGTAGGTGTTTAGACGTATTCCAGAATTAGATGAAAGATTGTGAATATTGTAAAAGTTCTCGGACGATCGGTTAAGGTCTTGTTGGCGCGAGACAGATTGACAGAACACAATGCATTTGGCGTACTTAAAATGTTGTGCAAGTGGTGAAGAGGTCAAGTCGCTGTTGGATGTAGTGAAAAGAAAGGGGGGTGGGGGGTGAGGAGCGAACGGCAACCTGAAGAACACCTACGTTTTTAACCAAAGGACTCGATAAACTTGTACCAACCCTAGTACGATGAGTTCCGTTGGAAAAGTAATCTTTTAATCACTAACGTAAAGAAGTGGGTCAAACAAAGGACTCCAGCTCATAAAGAAGTAGAGCACGGGGACTAGTTGAGGAAAATATAACGGACAAATTTCACCGAATCATTTAGGTTGTTTGGGATGAATTGATAAACTAAAGAAACTGCATCCATAGAGCATCTGTTGAGTTTGTACACAAATTGATGGGGGTCATTTGGAATAATAATTTGTAAAACTCATATTGAATAATGTTCCGGGTAGAATATCACCTTCCGAAACATGTTTCGTGAAAGCAGCCATAATTGTTTCATAAAGGTTCTGATTTGGTCCTCTTCTTTTTATCAAGCGGGAATAATTCAAATGATTCGCAGTGAAATATAACGGTACATCTAATTGAATTTTAAGGAATCGATGGATTTAAAGGAGTGCTTTTAATTATGCTGCTGTTTCTCAGGATTGTTTAGTAAAGCAAGTTTTATAAGGGGCATGCGACAGCG
Source organism: Fasciola hepatica (assembly GCA_948099385.1). Classification (NCBI taxonomy): domain Eukaryota; kingdom Metazoa; phylum Platyhelminthes; class Trematoda; order Plagiorchiida; family Fasciolidae; genus Fasciola; species Fasciola hepatica. Next base: position 624,533 of record CANUEZ040000130.1, read on the forward strand.
GATAGTCACCATTCTGTTGTCAATAAAAATTATCACAATCAGAGATAACCAAAGGGGATGAGTAACATCGGATTTTATGTGCATTAAGAATGCCGATATTTTTTTTCCTAATTTAGCCAGTCTAGAAACGGAACATGGAAAATGCATTAGAAATCTGTCGTATTGCTAGTCCATTTACAAATTCATTCTTCAAAGCAGAGAGTAGAAACGAGGAAGACATACTTACTCTAGTTCACGTGGTGAAAAGCTAAAACGGAAGTAACAATACGCACTCCTCTTTTTCTCTTCCCGTACCAGATTTCAAAATAAAGTATTTGTTCAATATTCCAACAATGTAAGAAATATAACTGTCAATCAGTAATTAGTCTTGCTCACCTTTGTCATGTGCGAATTCGGAGGCTGAGGGGAATAGATTTTGATAAAAACGTGAACACATATCCTCAGCATACAAAAAGTTATGTCAGTATCTTTTTCAGCTACATTATTTCGCCAAACCAGGAGAACTGTGTCTGGTTATTTCCATTCCAATGAATATTCCGGAGGACATTTTTTACAATGTTCATTTATTGTGCTTGGATTGAAATGCTACCATCTTTTATCATTCAAATTCATCAATTCGTCGAAGGAATTGGCGGCAATATTTGTGGCCAGTTTGTCCGAGCAAAAATGAAAAAAGTAATTTTATAATAATTTTGGGAAACTAAATGTTAATGACAAGAACATGAATTGAATAAGTTGCTTTGATCATATCTAATAGTGAGTAACTGGAAACCTGAGCCATAAAAATACGCTCCTAAATCAACCTAACTGCAACAAGATGCTTCATTTCAGCAGACAACTGATAGGATGCACCGGTGCCATCCATATGAATCATGTGCACAGAGCTAGGAATCATTAGAACATACGTCTACTATCGAGTTTTGGCTTTCACGTGACATTCAGATTGTTCAAATTATTTGATTCAAGGGCTTGGCACATATACGACCGCAAATGTTACCGCTCTATCCCGTCTTATTGGACAGTGACAATGATAACAACGGTGACAATGAACAACATGATTTTACTGTGGATCAACATGGTCACAACTGTTTTGCTGGTAATCAGACAGATCGAACTTGTAGTCACTCACTCGGACTACGTTGAAAATCGTTGAATATTGTACGGACCAGTTTGGTGCTTCCGTCATTTACCCACTGTAAAGGGGTTCGATCAGATTAGTGACCAGGAAAACATTTAGCGATGCACATTCACTGACCCCATTGTTTGCAATAAACATCCAAGGAAATACTGGAGTCTGTATTCTTGGATGTTCCCGTTGTAAAATAACATACATAGCACGTGCTCACCACAATAATGGTGCGAATATGCCAACCGGGAAATTCCCATCACTTGCTCCCATATTTCATCAGTAAAATACTCTAAAGAAAATAAAAACATTCCAACAGCTATGTCATGATTATAAGTGGGTGGTTTCTGATTTCAAAAATGAAGCAAACAATTACTGTGGCCTACCTTGTTTAAGCAATTGTAGACAATATTTCAATTTCTCTACAAAGAATAACAACAACTTCCTTAATCCATATAACATACCGTGAATCTTCAGGAAGTCAAAGAGTAATCAGTATTGAATCTTCTTGACAATCGAAAATAACTGAAAATTGGTTTCATTGAGCTCGCGATGGTGGAACTTGTTAGGAATTTACCACGTTGGCACTTTTTTAATTGGGTAAAATCCATGCCTTTGATTTTAAGCAGCACTCTATTTGAGATAGTTTTATTGTATGATTTCTATGTTAGGAAATAATCCATCTTGAAACATTAATGCTGGCTTTCATGGTAAACATGTTCGAGGTTATAAGAGGAGCATGCCTCGGGTCAACACAGCATGTGGACTGGATTGATATTTGTGGGTTGGACTCATGGGACAACCCATCCACCAAATGCTCGAAGTGCATGTTTTAGTGAAATTCCCTATCGATTTTGGAGAAAATGCCAGATCTCAAATTTCCTTCCAGTTCCCAAACACGCCGGTACCCGGTAAAAAATACCTTGTTTTTCAATGTCAAAATATATTGGCGCCCTGAAAATAGTCTAGCTTATTTTCCCCGGTGTTTCATATCAAACAAGCTAAGAAGATATTCTTGCAAATGGGGTTTTCTGTGATGAAACAGTTGCCGAAAAAGAGAATCTGTTTTTCTTACCATCAAAAATTATGTTATTGCACTGACCCATTGCAGTAATGGAAAAAGCTCCATTTTTCTCGAACAACCTTTCTATTACCTTGAAACACAATTATAATACATGGCATCGATCCTTTTATCAATTCGTTGTTCGAAGAGTATCGGCTTGTCTGGTGTAAGCCGTCATTTATTCTAATTGACTGGTGTTCAGTTTAAGCATCACTGAGTTTGATGCACATCTAATCCTATCGCGTCATCCCATCGATACGCTGCCTTGTATTTCGGGGTTCCATTATTTCAAGCCTTGTCATCATTATTGGGCAAGTGCACTTTTACACCGCTGGTCTGCCTTGGACGACAAGCCGAGTGTTGGCCATGAATCACATTTTTATTTTGCAATAGCCAAAACATAGATTTACATACTCACATCAAGTGTGAATGAATAACAAATGAACGATTGTTTCTATAACTGCAAATAGGCTCCATTACGAACAGATTGTCTCAATCACTCTCAAAAAGCAATCTCCGTCTACAGGGACGGTTAAAGTAGTATAATGTTTCATTTTAAGTTTTGTTATGAATACAAAAATGTTTTGTGTCCATTTATTCCGTGAATGTGAGTTATAGGTGAACTCAAGTGAAACAAAGGAAACAATAACTCATAAAAATGTCAGCTAGTGGTTCATTATTCATCCAGGTTCCAAAGTATCTTACTTGCACCACTGGCATTTTCAAGAACAACATTTTGTAGATTCAAATGAGTAATTGTTGGAAATTATCTCATCCATCTACTGAGAATATCAGCTTTCATTACTGAATCGTGAAAACAACTTATTTTGCCTGTTGTGTCGAATTAATTTCTTACCTGAGATTTCTGATAAACAAGCATGGTGGCTAAAATAAATACTTATTCCAAATTTCAGAGAAGAATGCCCATTATTAGTGCCACACAAGTTTATAAGGCTCTATTCTCCGAAAGAAAATGATGAGTACTGGATCATGGACTCTGTGACATTTACCGTCAATAATCCGAACCAGTCTAGCTCTCTGTAATAAATATGAGTTTCCACCCCGGTCACGGCCATTTCCCACTAACGGACGCTTAATTGGCTGTGACGCAATGTCATTACCCTTCTTACTACTGGTTCCGTATTCCAGTAATGATTGAACAGAAAATAAAAAATATCACATTAGCCATTTTCAGTAGAAAATAAGTGGCGAGTGAGTTTACGTAGAACTCCTGGAAAAGCATCACCATTTCAAGTCCGACCATATGAAGAGTTAAAAAATTCTCAAAAACTCTGTCAGAAAAATCATGGTCTTCATCGAATGATTGAAAATGAATGTCGGTTTTCATTCACATTAGAGAGATTTAGAATTATGGAATATTGTTGTGCATGACTAAATTGTAAGGAAGTGAGTTCAGCTGTATAGCACCTAACTCCAATGCCTTCAGTGCTATGATAAACAGTGTAAAGCATTTATCTTCCGACATATTACAGCCAGTGTAATGCACATAGAAACGATAAATTAAATGCGTTGTCATCCCAACCGATACTAAAGATTGTCATCGTTAGTTAGAATCGATGAAGCGCACAGTTAGATACCAAAATGGAACAAATGAGTTTATTCAATCATTTACCTGAAATAAAACAACAGATTTAGAATGCTTCTTCGTCAAACATACTTTATGTCCATTTGGCATTCTTAGTTGCAGTACAACTTTTTTTTAAATAAAATGTATTTTCAAATCTCGAGTTCTAACCGGTTGTTTTCAAGTGGCAAATGAAGTTGTTTTCAAAAATATTTCCAGCAATGAATTTGGATTATTTTACACTCGTTAGCTGACATACTTGAGAACAAAAATAATGATGTGATGCATGCTTACAAATCGATAAAATATTGTGCATATTTCAGTTATATATATCTCACATTAAGTGGACGGAAAATCAAATAAAGTAATTTTACTTAGTTCAAATTTCACATTCATCGGAGAAGTTAAACGTTTTTATTAATCCAATTTCTTCTGTACTGGTAACAGCTAGACAGGTGATACGAGAAGAATCTCAGCGAACAATGGCAGTAGCAACAAAGGACTACTAGTTTAGTGGTTATCTTCTGAATTTTCTTAAAAACTTCCACAAGCACTAGCGATTGTGAAATTTTGACCTCAGTGCATAAAGTTCCCTCATTTTTCAATGTTCCTAAACGGATGGGGGGGGGGGGGGAAGGGGCACCTCTGTGTGCTGAATCGTTGCATTCAGCGTGCTTTTCTAGAGTTCTGGATTATTTGCAAATAAAACGACAGGTATTACGAGAGGGATGACTGATATCTATTTCCTGGATAAATGTATGACTAGCTTGAGTTAACAAGTAAGTGGCTGAGGTCTTAAGATCAGATAGATCAGTGACTGTACATGGAAATCATGCTGTTCATAAGCCAATGAACTTACCAGCTCGGTTTTTTCCACAAACTAGATGTAAACGAATAATGCACCCACCCGAACGCAATGTCCGTTTTATTGGTGGTGGTTGAACAGTAAATATTTCCTCAAACTCAATCGGACTTTCTCTCATTTTGAACAACATTCGCTCCGTATTTAAGAAAGAACACACACCAAAACAATAACTGAAATAATATGCTTTCCATAGACAAAGATTTGTTCTGTCCATGGATCAGTTTTTGGAGGTGTTTGATTTGTCAGTTTTTCCACTTTTAATTTTATTGGTGTAAGTTATTCACCCAGTGCTTCCCACATTGAGATTCCAGTTCGGAGGGAATGCGTGTTATGAATAGAAGTAACATCCGGGTGATCGGAATTATCCCCGCCAGGGGTTTCGCATGTACATATTTCCGAATGAGTCCGCAAGATAGCCACTCCAACGAATAACATTACCTTTGGTTACCAATAGCCTGGTTATTGAATTTCGCCACCACTGGAATAACTTACATGTTGTTATTGGATGGCACGTTGCAACGTCACGAGTAAGAGGAAAACTGTCTACCACAAATGTGGCAAGCGATGGCAGCATTCAGGGGACGTATGCCATACGTTGAAATCTGACCAAAGCTGGTCTCCTATATGATTGTCTCATGCTTTACCTTGATAACCAATGAATAATGAGCAACGTATCAGAAAGCACCATTAAAAACGAGTGCAGTTCTACTTGTCATGATGGGAAATAACGCTTTTTCAAACCGTTAACTCGAAAAAATATTTTTAATTGTGCTGTTTGCCAACTTCCTTTTGACTGATGTGAGTTCAGCAAAGATGGAATCCTGGGGAAAACTGAAAATAAGATATTCACCCATGACCCCGCTGATTATAGAAATATAATTCGATAAATGAAAACTAAATATGGAGGCTGATATTTCCATTGTGAACTTAACATGATTGTATAGTTTTTCTCTTTTATATAAATATATACCATCCGCAAACCACACAGTGCCACTTAGATTTCCGTCACCAGCACGTTCACACCTATTGCGAAGTGAGCCTTGAATTGGGGGTTTGGTGGACAGACCAAAGGTTATCTTCAAAGGAATCAGATTTTGATAAAACAGCTTTAAAATAGCGTTCTTCCCTGGTAATCAAACGGGAAGCCGTTGACTAAATGTTGTGGTTTGAAATCCAAATTATTCTGGTCTGCTTATTTTTCAAAAATTAAAGCAACGAAAGCTGTTAACTGTTCTTTTAAATCGATAGACAGGCTCACAATCAAATTACAGACTGTTGTGTATCAATATCTGGCGTAGTTTAACATGATAGAAGGGTTTCGATTACCAGGAATGTACAGTCTCGTGTGGCATTTGTTATGAATATATTGTGCATCTAATGCAATATTGTGAATTGGTCTGAGTGATGCTTTGCCGATAGACAGTCCCCATTGGATCAAATTTTATTTTACACCAAAAACACAAGTTACTGGACGACAAAGCGAAAACAACATTACCAATATTTCCATTGTCTGCATTGTGTTGTTCGCTATGACATATTTTGCTCTCAGAAACATGTGGGAACAATTCTAATTCCCCGGCTGATGAATATTGTGAGCTTGAAGTGAAGTATATGCCGAGCAGTCCATCATCCTTATATCATATTGGTTCGAAAAACATGCTCCAATAAACCCACCGTTAGTCCTTATCACTGAAAACGTAGCACGAAGTAAGAGGTGATCTTTCATTTGAAAATTGTGCCATCTATGTAAAACCAAATGAGTATGTAAATAGGAGAACCGATCAGTCTCCGCTAATTTCAGCCAGATAGGAACAAAACTAATTATTTATGCTATACAAAATTCGTTTTTACATAGAATGTCGCTTCGGAACCCTGAGAGAAATGGATTAGGGGTCATTCAATAACGTTTTCTTCTGTTTGAATGGGTATCTCGAAACTTTGTGCAATTATCTACAAGAAACCAAAAGAGAAAAAAATGATTGATAATTGTATTCAGTATGTGAGGCTCCAACTAGGTTCGGAGAGTATCGAAAGAAAGGTGAGGCTTGTGATGCGTTAAACAAGGTATAACATCAGTATTACTGTTTTGTCTGTGAAAACCATAAGCCGACGTTTCAGTTACCATGGGCAACCTTTCTAAAGGCAATTTTACAATCAAATGATTGATTTTTTTGAGTGATGGTTGACTGAATGAACGATTCGATTGTAAAACTGCCTTGAGAAAAGTTACCCACAGTAACCGAAACGTCGGCTTATAATTTTCTACCGATAAAGCCGTGTTACTGATATTGTATCTCGTTTAAGGGAAAGCTGTTTGCAGTACAAACATGCTAATATGAAAGAATGCTTGTTTTAGGCAAACTATGGTAGCAAACATATATTTGCTTGTGTGTAGTAAAAGAGAGTGAGTATTGAAGTGTCTTGAATTTATCAAATATTCTTATAAACGAAAAGTATCCAATATTACATAATTAGAAAACCACACTGTTTGGTTGGTGATCTATGTTGATCTTTTCCATGAAAAGAGAACTCGTTATGCATATTACCCCGTCTGAGTAATGAGGACTTTTCAAAGTACCACTACGAAAACTTACCTCTTTGATTAAAAAAACACTTTTTTCCTCAACGTTGAAGGTAATTTAGATCTATCTCTAGTTTTCATTTGCAAAATATCGGATCAGTCCTAGATCAGTGGAGACCGATTTTACTCGTTACAGTTATCTCGCAATCCATATAGTCTTAGTACGAGTCTAAATATTGTGCACTCATTGGCACCAGAGAAACATCATCCTCGACAAATATGCCATAAAATATACAGATTATTTTGGTCAAACCAAATTGACAGCAAGGGGAGGAGGTCAGCTGGATCCCTTCTTTGATGATTGTCACCTGTTCTGTGCCGATTGTTGAATAATTTTCTAGATGAATCAGTTGTAAATACTAGAGTAGATACATTATACTGTGAAACATGGAAAACTTTCAGTGGGATTTGTTAGTGAACATCTATTTTGCAATGAAAGCTTTTGTGTTTGAATGATATGCGGGTTTCTTCCAACGAAATGTGCCCACTTGAAATTACGTGTAACAAGCTCACTATAATAACCACATTTATCCCACAATAATTTGCTCCACATTTTTAATAACGATGGATGCAATTCTTTGACATATGCCCCAAAATCGTATTGTTTTTAGGGAACTGAATTATCCTTCTGATGGTATACCTAATTCAGATACCGTATCTTTTTTGGAAATGTGTTCTCCTTTGTTGTACTTTGGACAAAGCGATGACCAGTGTGCTTATTTTCAACAATTTCTTGAATACAAGTTAGGCCATGTTGGATGTTCCCGCCCATATAATAATTTTACTTGAGGAATAATGTTGGACTTGGCTGGATGATCAGCGAAAATTTAGAGAGAACACTGACGTACTGGCGAATACATAATCTAAAGCAATCAGTTTGATGATCAAGCCGATAAAAAAGTTACATAAGAATGACAGATGATTCCAGGCATAGCGCTACGAAGTATGCAAACAGGTGCATCGAGTCCATCGAAATCAATCCCCATTTACATTCTAAGGGAAAATTGAATTTTTAATGTTCCACAAGTCCCAGGTGACTGAAAGTCTTTAAAAAATGTGAGCTCAGTGTTACGAACAGATTCCATAATTTGTTAGAAAGAGATTATGCCAACAGTTTGCTCATTTCCGAAGGGGTATGTCCCAAACGGGAAAAAACCCAGGTCAGTATGCGTTAGCTATAGCCTTTTTGATGGGACTGAATAAAAACAAAGCTTGGTTTCTGGCATTTAAGTGGAATTCGAACAAAACGTACGATAATGTGAGGCCTTCAGGTGACTACAAGGATCACATTGGAATGCTTCGAAAATCTGTTGGTAAGTCAGCACAGAATGCAATATAATTTGTGAGCATTGTACTTCGTGCCACATTGAATAGCTGTTAGGCAGTCCGACTTTGCGATCGATTGCGACAGTTTCAAGTTCAAAAGTAGGCAGATTTGCAGTAGAATATTGCTTATAACAAACATAGTACACACTGAGCTTTTCACGCGCATACACTTACACTTCGTATACCAGTTCAGAGGGAACTATATAAAACCAACGCAATCGACATTTCGAAAATCTATATCTTTGATAGGTTTGTCGAATTCCGTTCACTCATGCATGTTGAGGTGCGCTGGTACTCCCAATTCGAGCGATGACTTATCGTGTACATTGACAGGGTAAGCATAAAAAAACGTGAAATATTATATGAGGTCACTCGACAAAATAATGGGATGTTCTACAACCTGTCCGATTCCACCTATGCCATTTCTTTCCTCACAAAACAGGAACATAGTTTGGTAATACTAGTTCAATAAAACCAATATGCAACTCACGAACCAAAACTTGAACTGTCATTAGGAATGAGTATGCACAGACTATTTTTGATAGTTGTTGAAGTAGAACGTAAGTAAACCAATACTTTTTGTGAGGAAAGCAATTAGGTTCAGGCTGCAATACTATGTTTTTCATTGCTTGATATACCGGGAGACTTGTCACTTGCAAGTCGCCTAAACTGCACTCGACGACTTTGCGTCTGGGTGAGGTCAAGCATATTACGCGGACAACCGATCTATATTCGCCTCAGCCATGGACTTACTTCTGATTGGCACTGATTTACTTTCATGTACCTCCTTGGACAGTACTGATTGATAGGTCTTGCTATGTATTGTTTGACTCATTTGTGGAAGCGAGTGAGTACGTGTAGCCCAGCTCTTCTTCTCGGTTACCCACTGTATTGCTCGCCTACTTGATTCCTCATGGCTTACGGGTAACACAAGTTTTGGTTGCAGTCACGTACTTCTGAACAATTGCGTCGCAAAATTAATGTGTTCTTCTAATACTTATAGCATTTTTGCAGCTTTGTACTACTTAAACTCAATCGCTGACGTTGTGTACGGCCATATTATTTGCAAAGTGTGGTTATCCTAACTGTCACCCAAATTTGTTGACGTCGGTTTTGTCTACGCATTAAAATAATGGTCTCATGATAATTCAAAATGTGAATTTTGCATTCGGTTTACACAGAATGGAGGGATCACATGAAATTTAAACTTATGTGAATGTCTTGATTTTTAAGCTAGAACCAACCGAGGGACAAGCTGCGCATAAAATTCAACCAGTATTGTAATAGTTGCATATCAAAAGAAAAGCAAGTCTCAAAATCCCAGACGTTGCTCCCGATTAGCATTGGTCGTTTTTACTGTGGCACAGCACCTTCACTTAAAGTAAGATGAGTCCGTTAGTGAGCATCAGAAAATCGATTCTAGCATTGAAACTTGATTGTGATACTACAAAGAGTGGTCATCGTAGTATGGTAGAAAGTGCGAAAGGTTGATTTAATTGGATTGTGAATAGTATACATACACAATGCATAACACAACGCTTAGGTCACAACCGTCCAATGGGCTGTATCAGAGAAAGACTAATTCTGTAGTGTTCTGCCCACAAAGTCAAATGGTATACTCAGAAATAAGTAGAGACTAAAAGTACGCATGCATGGGAGACCTTGTTTACAAGACCAACGTTCGGCAAGCGCAAGGGCACATTTGTGTCAATAGGACGAAAACAGTCAGCCAACATCAATCTCGAGTGGAGCTTGTTGCATGTAATCGCTAGAACAGGACAAACTAGAGTATGATCCAGACAGGTATCACATCCACGAGGGATAAGCGAACGTCGATGACAAACCGCTTTGAACCGGGAAAAACTCCGATTTTAGTAATAAACTGAACACTGTGGCCAATAATATAGAGAATAGCACCCAATTCAGGGTTAGAAACACAATACCATCGCATAAAACTCTCAGTTTCACTGACTGACATCATGATTGTCCAACAAAACGGGAGATGAAGGAAACCAATCAAGAAAGGCTACACAAACTCTCACAAATTGGATAAACTTTTCAAATAGCGTTCATTTGGGGTAAGCCTTTGCAAAATCAAGATATAAAGATATTTGAAGTTTTGTAAAAATAACAACGGGTCATGTTCACTGTCAGATGGACAACTGTACAAGGCCAATAAAACCTCATTCAACGGAAGTCTTAATTAGCGAACATTTCAATTATCGCGGTTATCTGAAGCCCAACACAGATCAACAAATCTCTTGCACACCACTTTAGGAAGTCTTACTTAGTCTAATATTTCCTAAAAATAATTGTGAATTCGAATCAGCCAAGATAAACAACATGTGAATAACATAACTTGTTCAATCTCGGGTGTACGGGTACCACAAATTTTAAAATATAAACGAACGAGTTTCCGTAGTAGATCACATTGTGAGTAACCACTGCACAGAAATACGCCATTATTGCATGAAATAACTTAACCATCTGCATCATTCTGTCACTTTATTGCTCTCTCCTAATTTACTTGAGGTAATCATTTCCAACTAAAAATATAGACAAGAAAAAAATATCGTCAAAATACTATTGGTCCACTTTCACCTTTTCTCGGCTGGTTGAACTTTAATTAAATGTGCTCGCTTCCGTGTAGGATTCTATACAAACCAGGCACAAAACTCGTGGAATGTAGCGGAAGCAATAGCAGAAACGAACTGAGTCCACTTCCGTTGAATTCCCAGTTGAAATGATTTCACCGGAGTGTCATTCTGAAATGCACCTCATAGGAAACGTTGAACAATATTTATGTGTAATTTGTCTTCTTATGGCATTTCCACTCTGTCCACTTATGAGTAGTACATTCACGGTGGCTTTTTAATATTTGCAACCTGTTTTCTCTGTTTGTTTAATGTACGGACATAGGTCATGTTCATTTTTGTCATATTTCTTTATCTTCCTGACCTTCTCGTCCTAGGATCGTGCTTTTCCACTGCAAGAAATTATTTTCAATCTTTTCACCCATATAACAAATATGCCCCCTGGAGGATCGAACTTACGAATCCAGACGCACCAACTGTGTACTACATTCCTAAACCACCGAATGTATCTGCGTCGTTAACAGACTTCTTGCCCGGCTTATTTGTTACCGTTTACACGTCACTTCTGTCGTTTTCCAAGTACCGTTGTTTGTACTTTGACACCGGCAATTCCTCTGCATATTCTAAATACAGTTTATTCTCTCGTTCTGTGAATGAAGCAATCATTTCATATTAGCTAGCAATCTTGATTTACTCTATCAGCCTTGACCGAGCTGCCCTTAGTTTTATTTGACTGCTTGGTGAGTAGGCCGTCCTCAGTTGGTAAGTCCTGATTTACCGGGTAGCTCTCGCTATTGTTGTTCTTGATTGTCCTCTTAGCTGTAGTAAACAGAACATTGAAATTACGGTAAACATGATCAATCAATTGGTATTTTACTGTTGTCCTTAGCCGTGTGTAGCCCACAGCCCTAATAAAGCTAGTGTGACAGCCATTCTGCTACAATGATAACCCAAGAAATCGGGATAAGTTCTATGATACAGTTTCTCTTAGCGAAAATCATCAAGCGATAAAATCTAGTGCAACGTAACTGATCATCACGTTCATTCAGTTGGGAAATTTCAAGAATAGTTTTCTTTCTGCAATGAACCCGATTGGTTGATCATGCCCATAGAACTTATTGCTGATTGTCTCGATTTAAAATTGAGAACCAGATCTTTGATGACTTGCCCACAGTTTTTTTCATTTTTTGGCGGCTACGACCAAGGTTTTGCAGTAAATTTGAATGGTTTGACCGTGGTCGACGTGAAGAAAATGAGCGGACTTTTTATCTTACAAACACTTGAATGATATTTTTTTCAGCTCCCGGACATCGAAAGCCTACTAGGGGATGCTGATATATGCGAAAGTCAGTACTGAACCTTAAAACCTACTTCCATAAATCGCGGTCTTCATTGTTCACACACTGCGTGTACACGGCTATAGATAACAGCCAGTTAGATACGTAGAACAAACACCAAGATCGGAAAGTAATTCCAGTGTAGGAAGCAGGGTATAAACACCTACGTTATACAAAACACCAATGGATGTACACTGAATTATGATCGGTAAAATGATCTTACGTGAATTCGCCTATCATAAAATCAAATGTGAATTCAAACTAGCCAGAAAGCCCAATACACCACTCGTATTTATGTAAAACGCTTGCATTTTTTTCGTAGAGAACACATGTATTTTAGGTGAGAATGCTTTATTGGTAAACTCACACAAGGGATTATCTTGTCTATGTGTATGAACATATATATATATATATATATATATATATATATATATATATATTAATAATGTGAAGTCGCTAGTTCATAGGAAGTCACTTTTGATCTCAAAAATATACTCATTCTATCAAAACAATAACTTTCCTATTTTAGGCGCCTACCACTACTTGCTTGAATCTGTAATGCAGTGATGAAAATCTCGGTTTATTTGTCGAGATTTTCATCACTGCATTACAGATTCAAGCAAGTAGTGGTAGGCGCCTAAAATAGGAAAGTTATTGTTTTGATAGAATGAGTATATTTTTGAGATCAAAAGTGACTTCCTATGAACTAGCGACTTCACATTATTAATATATATATATATATATATATATATATATATATGTTCATACACATAGACAAGATAATCCCTTGTGTGAGTTTACCAGTAAAGCATTCTCACCTAAAATACATGTGTTCTCTACGAAAAAAATGCAAGCGTTTTACATAAATACGAGTGGTGTATTGGGCTTTCTGGCTAGTTTGAATTCACATTTGATTTTATGATAGGCGAATTCACGTAAGATCATTTTACCGATCATAATTCAGTGTACATCCATTGGTGTTTTGTATAACGTAGGTGTTTATACCCTGCTTCCTACACTGGAATTACTTTCCGATCTTGGTGTTTGTTCTACGTATCTAACTGGCTGTTATCTATAGCCGTGTACACGCAGTGTGTGAACAATGAAGACCGCGATTTATGGAAGTAGGTTTTAAGGTTCAGTACTGACTTTCGCATATATCAGCATCCCCTAGTAGGCTTTCGATGTCCGGGAGCTGAAAAAAATATCATTCAAGTGTTTGTAAGATAAAAAGTCCGCTCATTTTCTTCACGTCGACCACGGTCAAACCATTCAAATTTACTGCAAAACCTTGGTCGTAGCCGCCAAAAAAATGAAAAAAACTGTGGGCAAGTCATCAAAGATCTGGTTCTCAATTTTAAATCGAGACAATCAGCAATAAGTTCTATGGGCATGATCAACCAATCGGGTTCATTGCAAAAAGAAAACTATTCTTGAAATTTCCCAACTGAATGAACGTGATGATCAGTTACGTTGCACTAGATTTTATCGCTTGATGATTTTCGCTAAGAGAAACTGTATCATAGAACTTATCCCGATTTCTTGGGTTATCATTGTAGCAGAATGGCTGTCACACTAGCTTTATTAGGGCTGTGGGCTACACACGGCTAAGGACAACAGTAAAATACCAATTGATTGATCATGTTTACCGTAATTTCAATGTTCTGTTTACTACAGCTAAGAGGACAATCAAGAACAACAATAGCGAGAGCTACCCGGTAAATCAGGACTTACCAACTGAGGACGGCCTACTCACCAAGCAGTCAAATAAAACTAAGGGCAGCTCGGTCAAGGCTGATAGAGTAAATCAAGATTGCTAGCTAATATGAAATGATTGCTTCATTCACAGAACGAGAGAATAAACTGTATTTAGAATATGCAGAGGAATTGCCGGTGTCAAAGTACAAACAACGGTACTTGGAAAACGACAGAAGTGACGTGTAAACGGTAACAAATAAGCCGGGCAAGAAGTCTGTTAACGACGCAGATACATTCGGTGGTTTAGGAATGTAGTACACAGTTGGTGCGTCTGGATTCGTAAGTTCGATCCTCCAGGGGGCATATTTGTTATATGGGTGAAAAGATTGAAAATAATTTCTTGCAGTGGAAAAGCACGATCCTAGGACGAGAAGGTCAGGAAGATAAAGAAATATGACAAAAATGAACATGACCTATGTCCGTACATTAAACAAACAGAGAAAACAGGTTGCAAATATTAAAAAGCCACCGTGAATGTACTACTCATAAGTGGACAGAGTGGAAATGCCATAAGAAGACAAATTACACATAAATATTGTTCAACGTTTCCTATGAGGTGCATTTCAGAATGACACTCCGGTGAAATCATTTCAACTGGGAATTCAACGGAAGTGGACTCAGTTCGTTTCTGCTATTGCTTCCGCTACATTCCACGAGTTTTGTGCCTGGTTTGTATAGAATCCTACACGGAAGCGAGCACATTTAATTAAAGTTCAACCAGCCGAGAAAAGGTGAAAGTGGACCAATAGTATTTTGACGATATTTTTTTCTTGTCTATATTTTTAGTTGGAAATGATTACCTCAAGTAAATTAGGAGAGAGCAATAAAGTGACAGAATGATGCAGATGGTTAAGTTATTTCATGCAATAATGGCGTATTTCTGTGCAGTGGTTACTCACAATGTGATCTACTACGGAAACTCGTTCGTTTATATTTTAAAATTTGTGGTACCCGTACACCCGAGATTGAACAAGTTATGTTATTCACATGTTGTTTATCTTGGCTGATTCGAATTCACAATTATTTTTAGGAAATATTAGACTAAGTAAGACTTCCTAAAGTGGTGTGCAAGAGATTTGTTGATCTGTGTTGGGCTTCAGATAACCGCGATAATTGAAATGTTCGCTAATTAAGACTTCCGTTGAATGAGGTTTTATTGGCCTTGTACAGTTGTCCATCTGACAGTGAACATGACCCGTTGTTATTTTTACAAAACTTCAAATATCTTTATATCTTGATTTTGCAAAGGCTTACCCCAAATGAACGCTATTTGAAACGTTTATCCAATTTGTGAGAGTTTGTGTAGCCTTTCTTGATTGGTTTCCTTCATCTCCCGTTTTGTTGGACAATCATGATGTCAGTCAGTGAAACTGAGAGTTTTATGCGATGGTATTGTGTTTCTAACCCTGAATTGGGTGCTATTCTCTATATTATTGGCCACAGTGTTCAGTTTATTACTAAAATCGGAGTTTTTCCCGGTTCAAAGCGGTTTGTCATCGACGTTTGCTTATCCCTCGTGGATGTGATACCTGTCTGGATCATACTCTAGTTTGTCCTGTTCTAGCGATTACATGCAACAAGCTCCACTCGAGATTGATGTTGGCTGACTGTTTTCGTCCTATTGACACAAATGTGCCCTTGCGCTTGCCGAACGTTGGTCTTGTAAACAAGGTCTCCCATGCATGCGTACTTTTAGTCTCTACTTATTTCTGAGTATACCATTTGACTTTGTGGGCAGAACACTACAGAATTAGTCTTTCTCTGATACAGCCCATTGGACGGTTGTGACCTAAGCGTTGTGTTATGCATTGTGTATGTATACTATTCACAATCCAATTAAATCAACCTTTCGCACTTTCTACCATACTACGATGACCACTCTTTGTAGTATCACAATCAAGTTTCAATGCTAGAATCGATTTTCTGATGCTCACTAACGGACTCATCTTACTTTAAGTGAAGGTGCTGTGCCACAGTAAAAACGACCAATGCTAATCGGGAGCAACGTCTGGGATTTTGAGACTTGCTTTTCTTTTGATATGCATCTATTACAATACTGGTCGAATTTTATGCGCAGCTTGCCCCTCGGTTGGTTCTAGCTTAAAAATCATGACATTCACATAAGTTGAAATTTCATATGATCCCTCCAATTTGGGTAAACCGAATGCAAAATTGAAATTCTGAATTATCACGAGACCATTATTTTAATGCGTGGACAAAACCGACGTCAACAAATTTGGGTTCCAGTTAGAAAAACTACACTTAGCAAGTAATATGGCAGTACACAACGTCAGCGATTGAGTTCAAGCAGTACAATGCTGCAAAAATGCTATAAGTATTAGCAGAACACATTAATTTTGCGACGCAATTGTTCAGAAGAACGTGACTGCAACCAAAACTTGTGTTACCCGTAAGCCATGAGGAATCAAGTAGGCGAGCAATACAGTGGGTAACCGAGAAGAAGAGCTGGGCTACACGTACTCACTCGCTTCCACAAATGAGTCAAACAATACATAGCAAGACCTATCAATCAGTACTGTCCAAGGAGGTACATGAAAGTAAATCAGTGCCAATCAGAAGTAAGTCCATGGCTGAGGCGAATATAGATCGGTTGTCCGCGTAATATGCTTGACCTCACCCAGACGCAAAGTCGTCGAGTGCAGTTTAGGCGACTTGCAAGTGACAAGTCTCCCGGTATATCAAGCAATGAAAAACATAGTATTGCAGCCTGAACCTAATTGCTTTCCTCACAAAAAGTATTGGTTTACTTACGTTCTACTTCAACAACTATCAAAAATAGTCTGTGCATACTCATTCCTAATGACAGTTCAAGTTTTGGTTCGTGAGTTGCATATTGGTTTTATTGAACTAGTATTACCAAACTATGTTCCTGTTTTGTGAGGAAAGAAATGGCATAGGTGGAATCGGACAGGTTGTAGAACATCCCATTATTTTGTCGAGTGACCTCATATAATATTTCACGTTTTTTTATGCTTACCCTGTCAATGTACACGATAAGTCATCGCTCGAATTGGGAGTACCAGCGCACCTCAACATGCATGAGTGAACGGAATTCGACAAACCTATCAAAGATATAGATTTTCGAAATGTCGATTGCGTTGGTTTTATATAGTTCCCTCTGAACTGGTATACGAAGTGTAAGTGTATGCGCGTGAAAAGCTCAGTGTGTACTATGTTTGTTATAAGCAATATTCTACTGCAAATCTGCCTACTTTTGAACTTGAAACTGTCGCAATCGATCGCAAAGTCGGACTGCCTAACAGCTATTCAATGTGGCACGAAGTACAATGCTCACAAATTATATTGCATTCTGTGCTGACTTACCAACAGATTTTCGAAGCATTCCAATGTGATCCTTGTAGTCACCTGAAGGCCTCACATTATCGTACGTTTTGTTCAAATTCCACTTAAATGCCAGAAACCAAGCTTTGTTTTTATTCAGTCCCATCAAAAAGGCTATAGCTAACGCATACTGACCTGGGTTTTTTCCCGTTTGGGACATACCCCTTCGGAAATGAGCAAACTGTTGGCATAATCTTTTTCTAACAAATTATGGAATCTGTTCGTAACACTGAGCTTACATTTTTCAAGGACTTTCAGTCACCTGGGACTTGTGGAACATTAAAAATTCAATTTTCCCTTGGAATGTAAATGGGGATTGATTTCGATGGACTCGATGCACCTGTTTGCATACTTCGTAGCGCTATGCCTGGAATCATCTGTCATTCTTATGTAACTTTTCTATCGGCTTGATCATCAAACTGATTGCTTTAGCTTATGTATTCGCCAGTAAGTCAGTGTTCTCTCTAAATTTTCGCTGATCATCCAGCCAAGTCCAACATTATTCCTCAAGTAAAATTATTATATGGGCGGGAACATCCAACATGGCCTAACTTGTATTCAAGAAATTGTTGAAAATAAGCACACTGGTCATCGCTTTGTCCAAAGTACAACAAAGGAGAACACATTTCCAAAAAAGATACGGTATCTGAATTAGGTATACCATCAGAAGGATAATTCAGTTCCCTAAAAACAATACGATTTTGGGGCATATGTCAAAGAATTGCATCCATCGTTATTAAAAATGTGGAGCAAATTATTGTGGGATAAATGTGGTTATTATAGTGAGCTTGTTACACGTAATTTCACGTGGGCACATTTCGTTGGAAGAAACCCGCATATCATTTAAACACAAAAGCTTTCATTGCAAAGTAGATGTTCACTAACAAATCCCACTGAAAGTTTTCCATGTTTCACAGTATAATGTATCTACTCTAGTATTTACAACTGATTCATCTAGAAAATTATTCAACAATCGGCACAGAACAGGTGACAATCAACAAAGAAGGGATCCAGCTGATCTCCTCCTCTTGCTGTCAATTTGGTTTGACCGAAATAGTCTGTATATTTTATGGCATATTTGTCGAGGATTATGTTTCTGTGGTGCCAATGAGTGCACAATATTTAGACTCGTACTGAGACTATATGGATTGCGAGATAACTGTAACGAGTAAAATCGGTCTCTACTGATCTAGGACTGATCCGATATTTTGCAAATGAAAACTAGAGATAGATCTAAATTACCTTCAACGTTGAGGAAAAAAAATGTTTTTTTAATCAAAGAGGTAAGTTTTCGTAGTGGTACTTTGAAAAGTCCTCATTACTCAGACGGGGTAATATGCATAACGAGTTCTCTTTTCATGGAAAAGATCAACATAGATCACCAACCAAACAGTGTGGTTTTCTAATTATGTAATATTGGATACTTTTCGTTTATAAGAATATTTGATAAATTCAAGACACTTCAATACTCACTCTCTTTTACTACACACAAGCAAATATATGTTTGCTACCATAGTTTGCCTAAAACAAGCATTCTTTCATATTAGCATGTTTGTACTGCAAACAGCTTTCCCTTAAACGAGATACAATATCAGTAACACGGCTTTATCGGTAGAAAATTATAAGCCGACGTTTCGGTTACCGTGGGTAACTTTTCTCAAGGCAGTTTTACAATCGAATCGTTCATTCAGTCAACCATCACTCAAAAAAATCAATCATTTGATTGTAAAATTGCCTTTAGAAAGGTTGCCCATGGTAACTGAAACGTCGGCTTATGGTTTTCACAGACAAAACAGTAATACTGATGTTATACCTTGTTTAACGCATCACAAGCCTCACCTTTCTTTCGATACACTCCAAACCTAGTTGGAGGCTCGCATACTGAATACAATTATCAATCATTCTTTTCTCTTTTGGTTTCTTGTAGATAATTGCATAAAGTTTCGAGATACCCATTCAAACAGAAGAAAACTTTATTGAATGACCCCTAATCCATTTCTCTCAGGGTTCCGAAGCGACATTCTATGTAAAAACGAATTTTGTATAGCATAAATAATTAGTTTTGTTCCTATCTGGCTGAAATTAGCGGAGACTGATCGGTTCTCCTATTTACATACTCATTTGGTTTTACATAGATGGCACAATTTTCAAATGAAAGATCACCTCTTACTTCGTGCTACGTTTTCAGTGATAAGGACTAACGGTGGGTTTACTGGAACATGTTTTTCGTACCAATATGATATAAGGATGATGGACTGCTCGGCATATACTTCACTTCAAGCTCACAATATTCATCAGCCGGGGAATTAGAATTGTTCCCACATGTTTCTGAGAGCAAAATATGTCATAGCGAACAACACAATGCAGACAATGGAAATATTGGTAATGTTGTTTTCGCTTTGTCATCCAGTAACTTGTGTTTTTAGTGTAAAATAAAATGTGATCCAATGGGGACTGTCTATCGGCAAAGCATCACTCAGACCAATTCACAATATTGCATTAGATGCACAATATATTCATAACAAATGCCACACGAGACTGTACATTCCTGGTAATCGAAACCCTTCTATCATGTTAAACTACGCCAGATATTGATACACAACAGTCTGTAATTTGATTGTGAGCCTGTCTATGGATTTAAAAGAACAGTTAACAGCTTTCGTTGCTTTAATTTTTGAAAAATAAGCAGACCAGAATAATTTGGATTTCAAACCACAACATTTTGTCAACGACTTTCCGTTTGATTACCAGGGAAAAACTCTATTTTAAAGCTGTTTTATCAAAATCTGATTCCTTTGTAGATAACCTTTGGTCTGTCCACCAAACCCCCAATTCAAGGCTCACTTCGCAATAGGTGTGAACGTGCTGGTGACGATTTACACCAAATGCTGACGAAATCTCTGTCCAGTGCTTCTGCCGAGTAAAGGTTTTCTCAAAGTAACTTTATCAGTACGGTTCCACTTCATACGTGTTTTTATGTGTCGTTGTTTTATGGAGAGTGAGCATTGATTTGTTCTATCTACAAATATCAATGTAGACCACCAGGAGAACGAGCTCGGAGTTTTTAAAAAACATCGTGGAAAGCGGAATACGTTGTACGGGATAATCTGAAGTATGACACGTGGAAAATCTAAGTGGCACTGTGTGGTTTGCGGATAATATATATTTATATAAAAGAGAAAAACTATACAATCATGTTAAGTTCACCATGGAAATATCAGCCTCCATATTTAGTTTTCATTTATCGAATTATATTTCTATAATCAGCGGGGTCATGGGTGAATATCTTATTTTCAGTTTTCCCCAGGATTCCATCTTTGCTGAACTCACATCAGTCAAAAGGAAGTTGGCAAACAGCACAATTAAAAATATTTTTTCGAGTTAACGGTTTGAAAAAGCGTTATTTCCCATCATGACAAGTAGAACTGCACTCGTTTTTAATGGTGCTTTCTGATACGTTGCTCATTATTCATTGGTTATCAAGGTAAAGCATGAGACAATCATATAGGAGACCAGCTTTGGTCAGATTTCAACGTATGGCATACGTCCCCTGAATGCTGCCATCGCTTGCCACATTTGTGGTAGACAGTTTTCCTCTTACTCGTGACGTTGCAACGTGCCATCCAATAACAACATGTAAGTTATTCCAGTGGTGGCGAAATTCAATAACCAGGCTATTGGTAACCAAAGGTAATGTTATTCGTTGGAGTGGCTATCTTGCGGACTCATTCGGAAATATGTACATGCGAAACCCCTGGCGGGGATAATTCCGATCACCCGGATGTTACTTCTATTCATAACACGCATTCCCTCCGAACTGGAATCTCAATGTGGGAAGCACTGGGTGAATAACTTACACCAATAAAATTAAAAGTGGAAAAACTGACAAATCAAACACCTCCAAAAACTGATCCATGGACAGAACAAATCTTTGTCTATGGAAAGCATATTAATTCAGTTATTGTTTTGGTGTGTGTTCTTTCTTAAATACGGAGCGAATGTTGTTCAAAATGAGAGAAAGTCCGATTGAGCTTAAGGAAATATTTACTGTTCAACCACCATCAATAAAACGGACATTGCGTTAGGGTGGGTGCATTATTCGTTTACATCTAGTTTGTGGAACAAACCGAGCTGGTAAGTTCATTGGCTTATGAACAGCATGATTTCCATGTACAGTCACTGATCTATCTGATCTTAAGACCTCAGCCACTTACTTGTTAACTCAAGCTAGTCATACATTTATCCAGGAAATAGATATCAGTCATCCCTCTCGTAATACCTGTCGTTTTATTTGCAAATAATCCAGAACTCTAGAAAAGCACGCTGAATGCAACGATTCAGCACACAGAGGTGCCCCTTCCCCCCCCCCCCCATCCGTTTAGGAACATTGAAAAATGAGGGAACTTTATGCACTGAGGGCAAAATTTCACAATCGCTAGTGCTTGTGGAAGTTTTTAGGAAAATTCAGAAGATAACCACTAAACTAGTAGTCCTTTGTTGCTACTGCCATTGTTCTCTGATATTCTTCTCGTATCACCTGTCTAGCTGTTACCAGTACAAAATAAATTGGATTATTAAAAACGTTTAACTTCTCCGACGAATGTGAAATTTGAACTAAGTAAAATTACTTTATTTGATTTTCCGTCCACTCAATGTGAGATATATATAACTGAAATATGCACAATATTTTATCGATTTGTAAGCATGCATCACATCATTATTTTTATTCTCAAGTATGTCAGCTAACGAGTGTAAAATAATCCAAATTCATTGCTGGAAATATTTTTGAAAACAACTTCATTTGCCACCTGAAAATAACCAGTTAGAACTCGAGATTTGAACATATATTTTATTTTAAAAAAGTTGTACTGCAACTAAGAATGCCAAATGGACATAAAGTATGTTTGACGAAGAAGCATTCTAAATCTGTTGTTTTATTTCAGGTAAATGATTGAATAAACTCATTTGTTCCATTTTGGTACCTAACTGTGCGCTTCATCGATTCTAACTAACGATGACAATCTTTAGTATCATTTGGGATGACAACGCATTTAATTTATCGTTTCTATGTGCATTACACTATCTGTGATATGATAATTGCTTTAAACTGTTTGTCAAAGCACTGAAGACATTGGAGTTAGGTGATATGCAGCTGAACTCACTTCCTTACAATTTAGTCGTGCACAACAATATTCCATAATTCCGAATCTCTCTAATGTGAATGAAAACTGACATTCATTTTCAATCATTCGATGAAGACCATGATTTTTCTGACAGAGTTTTTGAGAATTTTTTAACTCTTCATATGGTCGGACTTGAAATGGTGATGCTTTTCCAGGAGTTGTATGTAAACTCACTCGCCACTTATTTTCTACTGAAAATAACTGATGTGATATTTTTTATTCTCTGTCCAATCACTACTGAAATACGGAACCAGTAGTAAGAAGGGTAATGACATTGCGTCACAACCAATTAAGCGTCCGTTAGTGGGAAACGGCAGTGACCGGGGTGGAAACTCATATTTATTACAGAGAGCTAGACTGGTTCAGATTACTGACGGTAAATGTCACAGAGTCCATGATCCAGTACTCATCATTTTCTTTCGGAGAATAGAGCCTTATAAACTTGAGTGGCACTAATAATGGGCATTCTTCTCTGAAATTTAGAATAAGTATTTATTTTAGCCACCATGCTTGTTTATCTGAAATCTCAGGTAAGAAATTAATTCGACACAACAGGCAAAAGAAGTTGTTTTCACGATTCAGTAATGAAAGCTGATATGCTCAGTAGATGGATGAGATAATTTTCAAAAATTACTCACTTGAATCTACAAAATGTTGTTCTTGAAAATGCCAGTGGTGCAAGTAAGATACTTTGGAACCTGGATGAATAATGAACCACTAGCTGGCATTTTTATGAGTTATTGTTTCCTTCGTTTCACTTGAGTTCACCTATAACCCCCATTCACTGAATAAATGGACACAAAACATCTTTGTATTCATAACAAAACCTAAAATGAAACATTATACTACTTTATCCGTCCCTGTAGACGGAGATTGCTTTTTGAAAGTGATTGAGACAATCTGTTCGTAACGGAGCCTATTTGTAGTTATAGAAACAATCGTTCATTTGTTATTTATTCACACTTGATGTGAGTATGTAAATCTATGTTTCGGCTATTGCAAAATAAAAATGTGATTCATGGCCAACACTCGGCTTGTCGTCCAAGGCAGACCAGCGGTGTAAAAGTGCACTTGCCCAATAATGATGACAAGGCTTGAAACAATGGAACCCCGAAATACAAGGCAGCATATCGATGGGATGACGCGATAGGATTAGATGTGCATCAAACTCAGTGATGCTTAAACTGAACACCAGTCAATTAGAATAAATGACGGCTTACACCAGACAAGCCGATACTCTTCGAACAACGAATTGATAAAAGGATCGATGCCATGTATTATAATTGTGTTTCAAGGTAATAGAAAGGTTGTTCGAGAAAAATGGAGCTTTTTCCATTACTGCAATGGGTCAGTGCAATAACATAATTTTTGATGGTAAGAAAAACAGATTCTCTTTTTCGGCAACTGTTTCATCACAGAAAACCCCATTTGCAAGAATATCTTCTTAGCTTGTTTGATATGAAACACCGGGGAAAATAAGCTAGACCATTTTCAGGGCACCAATATATTTTGACATTGAAAAACAAGGTATTTTTCACTGGGTACCGGCGTGTTTGGGAACTGGAAGGAAATATAAGATCTGGCATTTTCTCCAAAATCGATTGAGAATTTTACTAAAACATGCACTTCGAGCATTTAGTGGATGGGTTGTCCCATGAGTCCAACCCACATAAATCAATCCAGTCCACATGCTGTGTTGACCCGAGGCGTGCTCCTCTTATAACCTCGAACACGTTTACCATGGAAGCCAGCATTTATGTTTCAAGATGGATTATTTCCTAACATAGAAATCGCACAATAAAACTATCTCAAATAGAGTGCTGCTTAAAATCAAAGGCATAAATTTTACCCAATTAAAAAAGTGCCAACGTGGTAAATTCCTAACAAGTTCCACCATCGCGAGCTCAATGAAACCACTTTTCAGTTATTTTTGATTGTCAAGAAGATTCAATACTGATTACTCTTTGATTTCCTGAAGGTTCACCGTATCTTATATGAATTAGGGACGTTGTTTTTATCCTTTGTAGAGAAACTGAAATATTGTCTACAATTGCCTAAACAAGGTAGGCCACAGTAATTGTTTGCTTTATTTTTGAAATCAGAAGCCATCTCATAATAATCACGACGTAGGTGTTGGAATGTTTTTTATTTTCTTCTGAGTATTTTACTGATGAAATATGGGAGCGACTTCTGTGATGGGAATTTCCCGGTTGGCATATTCGCACCATTATTGTGGTGACCACGTGCGACGTATATTATTTTACAACGGGAACATCCAAGATTACAGACTCCAGTATTTCCTTGGATGTTTATTGCAAACAATGGGGTCAGTAAGTGTGCATCGCTAAATGTTTTCCTGGTCACTAATCTGATCGAACCCCTTTACAGTGGGTAAATGACGGAAGCACCAAACTGGTCCGTACAATATTCAACGATTTTCAACGTAGTCTGAGTGAGTGACTACAAGTTCCATCTGTCTGACTACCAGCAAAACAGTTGTGACCATGTTAACCCACAGTAAAATCATGTTGCTCATTGTCATCGTTGTTATCATTGTCACTGTCCAATAAGACGGGATAGAGCGGTAACATTTGCGGTCCTATATGTGCCAAGCCCTTGAATCAAATAATTTGAACAATCTGAATGTCACATGAAAGCCAAAACTCGATAGCAGACGTATGTTCTAAATGATTCCTAGCTTTGTGCACATGATTCACATGGATGGCACCGGTGCATCCTATCAGTTGTCTGCTGAAATGAAGCATCTTGTCGCAGTTAGGTTGACTTAGGAGCGCATTTTTATGGCTCAGGTTTCCAAATGCTCACTATTAGATACGATAAAAAAAACTTATTCAATTCATGTTCTTGTCATTGACATTTAGTTTCCCAAAATTATTATAAAATTACTCTTTTCATTTTTGCTCGGACAAACTGGCCACAAATATTGCCGCCAATTCCTTCGCCGAATTGATGAATTTGAACGATAAAAGATGGTAGCATTTCACTCCAAGCACAATAAATGAACATTGTAAAAAATGTCCTCTTGACTATTCATTGGAATGGAAATAACCAGACACAGTTCGCCTGGTTTGGCAAATAAGGTAGCTGAAAAAGATACTGACATCACTTTTTGTATGCTGAGGATATGTGTTCACGTTTTCGTCAAAATCTATTCCCCTCAGCCTCCGAGTTCGCATATGGTAAAGGTGAGTAAGACTAATTACTGACTGACAGTTATATTTCTTACATTGTTGGAATATTGAACAAATACTTTATTTTGAAATCTGGCACGGGAAGAGAAAAAGAGGAGTGCATATTGTTATTTCCGTTTTAGCTTTTAACCACGTGAACTCGAGTAAGTAGGTCTTCCTCGTTTCTACTCTCTGCTTTGAAGAAGGAATTTGTAAATGGACTAGCAATACGACAGACTTCTAATGCATTTTCCATGTTCCGTTTCTAGACTGGCTAAATTAGTAAAAAAATATGGGCATTCTTAATGCACATAAAATCCGATGTTATTCATCCCCTCTGGTTATCTCTGATTGTGATAATTTTTATTGACAACAGAATGGTGACTATCCGCTGTCGCATGCCCCTTATAAAACTTGCTTTATTAAACAATCCTGAGAAACAGCAGCATAATTCAAAGCACTACTTTAAATCCATCGATTCCTTAAAATTCAATTAGATGTACCGTTATATTTCACTGCGAATCATTTGAATTATTCCCGCTTGATAAAACGAAGAGGACTAAATCAGAGCCTTTATGAAACAATTATGGCTACTTTCACGAAACATGTTTCGGAAGGTGATATTCTACCCGGAACATTATTCAATACGAGTTTTACAACTTATTATTCCAAATGACCCCCATCAATTTGTGTACAAACCCAACAGATGCTCTATGGATGCAGTTTCTTCAGTTTATCAATTCATCCCAAACAACCTAAATGATTCGGTGAAATTTGTCCGTTATATTTTCCTCAACTAGTCCCCGTGCTCTACTTCTTTATGAGCTGGAGTCCTTTGTTTGACCCACTTCTTTACGTTCGTGGTTAAAAGATTATTTTCCAACAGAACTCAACGTACTAGGGTTGGTACAAGTTTATCGAGTCCTTTAGTTAACAGCGTAGGTGTTCTTCAGGTTGCCGTTCTCTCCTTCCATTCGTTTCACCACATTCATCATCGACTTGACCTCTGCACCCCTTGCACTACATTTTAAGTCTGCCGAACACATCGTGCTCTGTCAATCTGTCTCCAGCCAACAAAACCTTCGGTGATTTTTCGAGAACTTTTGCAATATTCACAATCTTTCATCTCATTCTGGAATACGTCTAAACACCTACAGATTTTTTGAGTGTACTTTCTCCCTTTCTTGGTAATATTACCCAATGAGCAATCAGTCACCAACATTGTCCTCGTTTCCAGAACTGAGGATGTCAAATATTTAGGGGTCCCAATGGGCATGAATTTACAGTGGTCTTCTCATATTTTTGATTGTGTTAAAAACTGCACAGACTGTCTTTTCAAAGTCGTAGGCTAAAACAGTTTGGTGCCATATTTACTGTCATTCGTTCTTTTGTCCATCAATGTATTCCCCTAATAGTGATTTGCTGCTCTTCGGTAATCCTTTCCGGTCTACTCAAGGAAGATTTTATCAAGCTAAACCGCGGCCTGGCAGTTATCATTCGAGTTTCCCTGATTTCCATAGTCTCTGTTATCTTCAAATTCTGGGATGTACAGAGATATCTGTGACATTTCGTCAAGAACATTCTTGGGGACCTCACCCATCTCCTGTGCTTGATATATCTGCACGTCGTTTGCATTCCTCCTCATGTTTAGCATTTAGACCTAACTCCTCCGGAATGGATAGCCATCGCAACTCTACGGTTCCTTGTTAGCGCTTGTTCTGGTTGACAAGAAGAAGGTTAGACAGGATCTTCGTATGAATATATCTGGTTTATACAGATATTTTCCGCAGAGTTTATTAATTAAGCTTACTTCAAAGTATCCATGGTCAATCTAACTCCTTCCGACTAAAATTTGGGTTTGTTAACTTGCTGAAGTCATCTAGGGAATACAATACAATATATAATACGATTTCATGTAATACCGACAACAACGTCAAATACAGCACGGGGTGGAATTTCCCAGCCTATCTTGATATTCACACTGAGTGATTCTGAGTTATACAAAGTGACAATTTAAGTGGGATTTACTTCATGAATCAATGCAGATGAAATTGTCACAAAATCTCCAAATAACTTCGTTCAGGAAACAACGGCACCTTTTTTCCTCATCACAATAACAACAAGTACTCGATTCATACTGTTTGCTTCGGCGAACAAATTTTAACATACAAAGTAACAAATCTGCTGTCTGTTCTGGAAAAGAAGTATTTTACATCGTGATAACCTAGTCCGTTACACATTCTGATCACTAGCACGCTTCTCCGCCGGCTAATCACACCACATTCTCTACAGACTGCGCGCTGCATCACTATGTATACAATTTTGCCTACGAGGGGAGTTTCTGTTATGTAAAGAGAATATTTCGTAACCTAAATGAGACACAATTGCACTGTTTTCCATACACTGACATACGATCGACTTGGTGTGTGCATTCACCACTTGCCCACGAAGTCACTCTGCGCCTTTCTAGACCATAATGGCTGCTGAGAAATCTGGGAACCAACGGCAGACGTGAGAGTCTGAATATTCGTGGATGTCTTGTCGTCTTATCGTTGTGACAACTGCTAGCTTGATTTGCAAGCCGTTGCGTATACTGTTTCCTTCAAGCAGACCCTAATCCACGGAGTGGTCATCGCTGAGGTTCGCTTGCATTTCTGTATTATTTATGAATAGTTACATGAAGGACTGTGCATGAATATAATCAAGAGTTTTTCTTCTTGGGATTGTCTCAGACACGATTTAACCGACAGCCTAGCATTGGCTACAGTCAGTATTCATCCATTTGCCTTTCATGAGAGATATCGAGGAGAAAGGATACATCCCAGGCTATCGAAAGCTATCAGTAAGATATTTTATGTGGTGAGGCTTCAAGCTATTTTCACCATCAACCCATTTCTTTAGTTATGATCTTTGACCACAGTGTCGAAGTATTCCAACCATTACCGTGCATACTAATTCACCGTTCCCCCGGAAGTGCGTGTGCTGGTTATATTGCCACTAGTTTCTCTGAGCGTCATCCTCCTTGACTGGACACTTAAGCAATTGAAGCAATTACCAGAGATTTTATTCCACAACCCATTGAGTCCAGCTACTCAGTGGATGTAGCCAAAGCTTTCCATTCAATCTAAAACGCCTGAAGTGAATAGTTGAGGTTGGTGAGGTGCCATGTCCTGATCCTAACGAAAGCGGCTGGCGTTCGTCTTGACAACCCTATGTATTACCCTCAAAAGTGAGTTGGCAAGCAACAACGCTGCCTTGGTCCATCCGTACGACCAAAACACAGCAGAGGTTAGCTGATCAGATTAACTACCGCAGTTATATTCACTCGAGGTCCAAAGATACATATGGACCTCCCGTGAAAAACCTCGCTCCTTCCGTCTCCTCTCTTTCAACCTACCACCTCAAACAAATAAACCTTGGTTATATTTATTTGAACATTCTCCATATAAAATGTGACTTACTGAAATGATTGCAAATCCGTGAAAACGAGTTTTTGCGTCCACTCACAACCTACTCACAACAAATGAATAACTCGGTTCAGATTCCGTCGTTGAACCCAGACAAGGATCATGTACTTAGGCATCTAGCTGTTGATTGCTTCACCACGAATTTGTTGTGATCTGACTGAGTTGTACCTGCAGAAGACAACATCCTGATCGACAAACTACACACTCGCTTTTCCAGTTCACTCTGCTGCGTTGAACACAACGAGCTGACCGTTGGAAGCTAGTTGTTGCATCTTAGTTAGGAATCATCATCAGTGTGCATCCGATGAGTCTACACTGTCACTGGAACCGACAATGATGCTATATCACGTAGGGTATACAACCTACGAACAGTTGAAATCCAGCCCGGAAGCCCTCGTGATTAAGTGTCTAACTTACAACTGTTCACCCAGAGTTCGAGTTCCAGTTGAGGTTCAGCGGATGTGCATTGCTGATAGTTCCTAATCAGGATGGAACCGGTTCCTCCATGATTTTCAATGGTAGGCTAAACAAAGATACTGCTTGGAGAATCATAATAGGCAAAGCTTGATATCCCACGTGCATCTTTATATGAATTATCCGCTTGCCAGCAGCTATTTCTGGCCTTCCAAGTAATAAACTCAGTTCAGTGAAACAAAAAAAATGCAGCACACAGCGCAGAGGATGCACAGCACAGTGGAAGCGTACCACGAAGCAAACGTTTATCAAAGAAGATATTCCTTCTGATTGATAATACTCTGCTTCGTTTCCCGTTAGATGTCACTTTGCTGAGAAGTTCACTTGGACAAAGCTCTTCTTATATGTGCTTTAAACTAGTATATTCTAATTATATTGATGTTTACCAGTGTTTTTTATTGGTGATCTTATTTCAATACGGCACTTGTGAGAACTGATTCCCTTCCTTGTACGCTTAAAGAACCACATATTAGTTGCACCCCAAAGCCAAATATTCTAATGTTTCTTGTTAATCCCTTTTGCGTTTTCAAACCCTATTTGAAAGATCATACTTTTCATTCCCCTTCATTCATTATTGATTGCCTAAAATCATGGGTTTTGAGAATAATTGAGATTATGCGTATTTTATGACCTAACATCGTTTTGCTCACTCCGTTCTCTGTACAGTGTTTAGCTGAATCGGCAGCAGACAGTGATATTCGAAAACCAGTGTACATTATCTAAGTCGAATGTAGTGGTATCGATCGCCTAGATGAGATTTTTGTCCCAGAACGTCTTTTCGATGGTTCTTTTCTCGAGTCAGAAGAAGAAAGAGGGGTTCAGCGTAACGAGGATTTGATCATCTATCAGTTGGGCATTTTTGCGTTATGATCATCCTTATGATTGCAGCTGGATTCCGACAGTCAATAGTGACAGACAAACAACTGGTAAGTACAGATTTTTCCTGTCACGAACAATGTTAGACTCATAAACAAAGAAAACGTTTATTAGCGTTATTCACGTAAAAGGCATAGCTATGGGATGTGGGGTCAAGAAAGTGAACATCTCTGAATTATTTATTGGTGTTACTTGCTTTAGAAGAGAAAGAGAAATCTGAAGACCGTTGTATCTAACCAGCCAATGATTTTCTAGTAAATTCCTATAGGTACCGTTAGAAAGAAAGATGAAGCCAACAGAGCTGCATCAGTGTTTGAAGTCACCAGACTCAAAATGTTGGTATATATGGAACGCATAAAGTCGTGGACAGCAATTCAAAATCCACGGTGCACTGGAATCAAAGCAGAAATGTAATAAATTCGTCAAGGTTATGCACCATGCAAAGAAGCCCAAAATATTTGGACGTTTCATGGCCGTAGACATTTGTATTCATTTCGTGTAATCTATGGTAGCAAAACCATGGACGTTACGGGTTCCACTCTTATAATACCCCCAGAATAACCCATTTTTGACTGGGAAGGATAGGCTACATTCAGCTTCTGAGGAAGTGGTTGGTAAAATATCTGCAAAATATTGCATGGAACGGGAACGTTGAAAGTTATAAATCACAGAGCCCATTGGTATGGTGCATAGGTAGCAAGTTGCCACTGCTTGTGCAATCTCTTCACTTAAAGTCGCGTGGGAGTACCTAGAAGTTACAGAAGACCCACTGGAGGTTACAATGGATTTCAACTTGAAATTATTGTTGTGTAATGCTACCACGACAACCTAAGTGAATGATATGCCTAGGTACTTGGTGCAGCTGACACAGAATGAATTGTGCCAACATTTATTATGGAGGTAATATGATAAATATTGAACTTCATGCTATACATTTGCATGTGGTCTCGCTTTTTTATATATGTTAATCGATAACGTGTACGATACGGCAAGTTATTTGATTCATTGTGTAAGCTTGTGACTGAGAGCATGGACAACCGAAAAGCCTTTCAATTTACTACTCATTGAGTTTTGAGGATAATTAGCATAGCGTATTTGTGCCAGGCTGAAACACATCCTGTAGTAGATAAATTGGTTTGGAAAGCCACTGTATATGAACGACATCAGCAATACTACTACTAATACTACTACTACCACTACTACTACTACCACTACTACTACTACTAATACTACTGATACTAATACTACTACTACTACCAATAATAATAATAATAATAATACTGCACTTATCGCCGCCATTACTGTGGTGATTGAGAGTACGTACTGCTCACCGAATAAGTAAGTAGTTCATTGCTCCTAACAAAATTACAGACAGTAACGGAGCAACATTGCACGCGATTAGGTCAGACTGACTAAACGCAACAGAGGGAAGCTAGAGGTGCAAAGTACAAGATTGCCTCCATCAAAGGCGTACCCACTGCCTTGAAGTGAACCGAACAGCTAATATGCAAACAAGTGTTATTGTTATATTTGATTGATTTTGATGATTCCCAAACGAGTAATGTATTCTAGCCACAAATAGCTGAGTAAAATCTGGCTAACGTAAATTTGAGTGAGTGAATCCGATTCAAACAAATGATGGCAGGTCGGGATTTGGGAAATATTACTGAACACGGATTATTCACTAGCTGCTTTTGAAATTACCTTGGTGGAAACATAGCATCGTATTCTTGTTCGAAACTACCGACCTGTACCTTCCTGACACTGAAATCAATCAGTTTGTTTCAGCCTGAGTAGCATAGAATTGAATCGTTAGGCATTCAAATGGGCCAGTCATTTCTGTGTGAGTTTGTCTATTTATAGTTTGACAAAATCACTTGTGCACCAATGCAAGTTCAAGTGCTATCAGTATGCTACACGGCTAATAAAATGTTACCACCATTATTCGATTTATTTTCATGGTTCCGTGGGACGGGAAATAAGACTAGAGATAAAAGAACACAGAACAAATTTTAGAAGACCAATATGTGAAACAGCTGATAAGCGAACTTTTGTTGTGAGATGCTCATACCTTCGATTCTAGACAAGAAAGGGTTAACCATCCAGAATAAAGAACTCTTGATTTGTGGAACGCATACAAACCGAAAGAAAAAACGATCGTATGAAAACATGTGCAAGAGAGGAAATTCCATAAAACCATCGAAAACCGGTAACAGATTAATGTAGGAAAGGCAGTAAGAAAATTCTTAATGCAGAATAAAGTTCACAAAAGTATTCGATCGTGGCCTATTTGGCCAATCAATCATCTGTCAAATCATATCAAGTTAAGACAGCGAAAAACTAGATCACGTAATTCTCCTGGCTGCGTGCTTTCATCCACGTTCTCATCGAAAAATGGTAATGGTCTCATCTGAGTAACTGTAATTGTATCTTATCACAGCCCTTGGTCTTCAATGGAAATTTGAGATGGTTCTTGTCCAGTTATTTTTTCAAACTGCATACCGGATTATCTGTTGTGAAAGCACACAAAAACAATGTCTACGAAATGTAATAAGTAACAATGCGAATCTTGTATGACAATCTCAAATTTGACTGTTCAGCAAGCCAAACACTATCGAAAAGTGTCAAGCCAGTTTCAACGAAAGTTATTTCTTTGAGGAAATGATAAGCTGGTGCATATTCAGAATTGTTTTTATTAATCTAAATAGCCAATTACGCTGCTCACCGTAGAACCTCATGACCAGCTTTAGCGGCTGATGATTACATAAACCAAATCGATTTGTGAGAATTGTGTGTGCCATCGAAATAAATTGAAATGACAAATGATTTTTCATTGCCGCTTTGTCTACCAAGAAAAGCCTGAACACAAAAATGTGAATTGGGATTCATACAGCTATCAGAGAACATTGAATCGCATCACGAATACACTTCGAATCCCTGCTCAGCTCTGTATTTGTTAACAATTATGAATATGGGCCAGAACAACGGTTAGCTACCCGCGATGTGACTGTGAATATCACTTTTTAATTTTGAATGTGTTCTACCTCACAAAAACAATAAAACACGTTGTACTGAGACCTCCGCCAAATCTGACACAAAATTCGTAATGTATTGGAAAAACACCTTATGCAACGCCATAAATAGTTCATATTCAAGAAGTACAAACTTTACGTGTTCTGCACAAGCCATGTTGCAGCAAATGAACGGCGCCAACTGACACTAGACACATCGGAAATACAGCTATCTAATTTGTGCATCTGGGGTGGATGTATTCGGCTGAGGAACCAAAGAATCACCGTTGTTGATCCTCAGTAAACTCCTCAAGGAGTAGGATTCACTGACATTCCTGGGGCACAAGGTGGATTGCTGCAAGCAAGCACTCACTGGGTGTATCAGTATCGGAAGCAAT
Organism: Fasciola hepatica; assembly: GCA_948099385.1. Classification (NCBI taxonomy): domain Eukaryota; kingdom Metazoa; phylum Platyhelminthes; class Trematoda; order Plagiorchiida; family Fasciolidae; genus Fasciola; species Fasciola hepatica. Next base: position 658,731 of record CANUEZ040000130.1, read on the forward strand.
GTGCGGATGGGAGAGTACTGGATACGCACAACTGAGGGGTGACAATACTGCAAAACCGGCCTTGTGCTTTCATATCAAGACAATATTTACATCAAAATTATCGGAAATACAAAAACCTCAGCATGCGATGTTAAACGGATAGTGAAGTCTGTTTGACAATCACTCAAGATTCGTGAATGAGCTCTAAAAGCAGGAAGTCCAACCGATTATACAAAACGCATAAATAGCTCCTTAGTTGGTTGGTTTGTGACAACCAAGGAGAGACGGTTATGACAAAACTGCTCTATTGTGGCATTCATGTAATGCGAATAGTACGGAGTCTTTTTGGAAAGATCCAGTGGTAAGTTGGTAAATTTACATGCGCGAACACTGGCCATGTTCCAGTCTCTCAAATGTTAGTGTCCAGTATTTAGGTATGTATGCACTACTGGTCTTTTCTAACATGATAGGTGAAACAAAAGCTAATTTTATCTTGTTTTCCTATTGTCTGGCTAAATACTCATAATGCACGAACCGCTAAAGTTATTTTTAATTTTGTTGAAGCTCTGGAATTAGAAAATGTTCAAAAAATTCATTTCCTGAAAAAAGAAAGTTTATTGGTTCAGTGGTGAAAAGCAGAAAATAAACAAAGATCGAATTTTAATTTGGAATTCGTGCAATAACAGATGATAACTTCTCAGTACACCTTTTTCCGTATCACCCAAAAAGTGATTGTTTCTACGGTAACAGTGAGAATTCCGCCAACTATAAAATCCAACCATATTACTCGGGTTATATATTTCTACCTGCATGATTATCTCACTCCTGTTCTAGAAGCTGATACCCACCACCTTTTAAAAGACCTTCTGTGTCTTTCTATTGACGAAAACAAATCAACTGTCGAAAATGAAGCATTTCTTCCATTGGAAGACCGTATGCATTTGTAGACCTTATAAAATCCATTTGGACATGAACTGACAAACTTTGTTTGCAAACCGACCGTTTTTAGTGAAGTAGTTCTTTCTGAGTTGAATTTGTATACCAAAGGTCTAAAAATGTACGGTAGTGAAAATAACTCGTTCACTACTTCTCTAATTGGACTGCAAAAATGGCAAGAGATGATATCCCTTAGCATGTATAGTTACAGAATATCAGAGCGGTTCATTTCATACATATTTTATGCAGTGGAGTTTATTACAGATTTCCCTCGTGAGTAGTATGGCTTGTATGAAAAAGCCATACTTCTTTCTATAGGTTAGCCATTTTAACCAACGAATTACCTGTGGAAAAATCATCTTGCGACTTTGAAAACGGTCTCATCGTCCATGCACAAAACAATACAATTCAAGTGAGTTTACAATTACAAATGGTTTATTATACCCCAAATACCTTAAATATTCAGATACCGATAAACGTTTACCAACGCCAAGGTTCAAAACATCAGAAAACCACCAACAGATCAAAACAGTAGTGCATAATGAAGATTCGGGAACATCTTACGTGAATTTTGCAATTCAAATTTGAGAAGAGACGAGTTATTGAAATCCTCTGGTGACGTCCATTATTTGATCTTTTAAAGTATTTAGAAGTAACAAAGGATGGAGTTGACGTTAGTTTCGTGGCCGTTGAGGGTCAAACCGTCCTCATCACAGACCCTGTATCGTTGCGATCTCGATTAGATTCCCGCAATCGAAAGTTGTTTTTCCATTTGACAGCCCTTCATTGGTTGCGGCCTGTTTTCGGAAATGGTACGCTACTTCTTATGAAAAAGTAAATATCTAAATTATTCGTCTTCATTATTATACTTTCGAGATTTTGGTCAAAGCAGTTGCAATGTCCATCGAATTATTTCAATATTATTCTTAAATATTAAAAAGTTTAGTCACAATTCCCTTCCTCACAAGCCGTGCACCATAAACGAGAGCAAGTAATTGTTTAGTGCATAATGCCTCACACGATATTTCTTGTCTCACGGACACAGTTGAAGGAGCCTCACCCAAATGCCCACTGCATCACTGGAGATGATCGGAAACTAAGGTCCTGAGACTTGATGTGAGAAAATTCTTCAGGATCCACCAAGTCCGAAAGCAGTAACGAATCGGTCGAAAGGTGACTTCTGCCTGCCACCGAAATGATCGGGTCCAGCATTATAACCAAAGAAGAACCAACGACTTCTGGTAACTTCGTTGTTTGGGCATTTCTGCTAAATGGACAGGTGTTGTTTGACATTTACAACTGTTAAATCCTCAAGGGTTGGCCCGTGAAACTGTACCCCAGGACCACCTGAAGAATAACTGGACACCTTTGCAGACAACAAGACTCAACCAAGAATCAAGTTCAGAACAGCAGCGTGATGGGAGAGCATTACGGAAATGTTCGTGCTATTCGAGTATCCTTCACCGTGGATAAAACGAATGACGAAATCGCTTCGTCGGCCAAGAACGTACTTTTGTTAGGTGATATGCTCGCAAAAGGACACCATAGTACGAAATACATTGTATCCCATGACAGGACTGGACAGTACAATTATGAATTCCTAACAAACAGAACTGAAAGAAACTCCAACCATGCATCGATTATTGGAAAAATCCCAAGATCACGTGATTGATCTGATCATTTAAAATCAGTATGCAAGCAACAAGCAGACAGCACCCGCTGTCAGTACCTCGCACATGTTAGGGCCAATCAGGACACGAACGTAGCAAATACCTAATCCGTTCGTTCAACAGCCTTCACGAGCTGACTCCAAAATACTTGGTTGAAATTCTTCTTTTGTCTGAATATTCGGCTCATTCTTTCCAGGGAAACGCGGTCCATCTGCCGCCCCCCCCCCTTCCCCACCCCTCCTCCACTGTGTCTGAAAACGATATTTTCATTTACTATTTCACCTCGATAAATATTTTGGGTTTTGATTTTAGGACAAGAAAGCTTCTTCAGCAAAGTTCTCAGCTGAGGTCGATGCAACTCAAACATATCAATGTCCCCAATCATTGAGCGAGATCGTTATTGAAAAGACAATAAACTGGACAAGTTGAAAATTCTTGCGGAAGCAACAGTCTACTCATGCTGCAGAGTTCACAAGGTTGTATTTTCAGTTCTCCAATCGGTGTTGTTCACTGAATCGTAAAATTTCGGATTGTGGGTATTTATACACATGGTTGTCGTACACCTGCACATAACACCAGTCGTATCAGGACAAGTGATCCCACCTCTTTGGTCAAGCAATTAGAAGATTTTACACAAAGACCATTGCGGATCACGAACAACGTGCGCTTTAAAAAATGAACCAGTGGATCTCGTTTTTGGTCATTCAACTGATTGTATTATTACAAATTACAGCTAGCTTCAATTTGACTACAGCACCGTGTACAAACCATGTGGAGGATTTTTGTGGTACGTTAAAACCTTTGTGCCGTTCTGACATATGCTATCATTATCCAAGCATACAAGTATACGTTTCTGTGAAAAATTATGAATTTTCTCTTGTTCTAACAGGGAGAGATCTAATTCCTCTGTTTAAAACAACTTTGAAGACCATAGTTGAATTGGTACCAATGTCTTTTCTCGAAAAATAGATGTGGAACTTGGTTTGCCTAACAACGTTCCTAGGTTCCCAGGCTCTTCTTCAGGGTACAGTTGGTTTTCAACAGATCAATGAGCAATACTCTTTCAGTTCATCAGACTTTCAACAATGCTTTCGTTTTTTGTTAGTAACTTAACATCCACATTTTAATTTTCCACTCACCTTTCAGTTGAATATATCGAAAGCGTTATCGAATCATATTGTAAACCAATGGCAAAGGACAGTTGCAGTACGGTTTGCGATTTTCTCCGTCTTAGTGATTTATCACAGAGAAGATTATTTATACAAACAAAATTCTGCATTGAATATGTCATGAAAAATAATTCTGTATACTTGCCAGTGTAAATTTTTGAACGAATTCGATTCATTCAGTTGCTTCAGACCCCATACAAAACAACACGTTTTTAAACGTTAGTGTGATAGCAGTGTGCGTGTTCATCACCTCGAAGGTCAGAGATCTAAATCTTGCTCGATCACTTTCCTTGTACACAGTAATTAGCTATTGTCGTACTCGGAAGACTGGAATTTGTAACAGTTCTTCTCACCGAAGTTCAGAGTCGTGGTCGCCTGTTTTCCGTATTAGAATAGGGAGTAGTTGAAGAGAAGTGATATTTCCCTTAAACTCTGATTACGCTTAAGCATGAACTGGAAAGTGGACTAAATAGGCTTGACCTCCATGTACGGAAAATGGTTTACCATTGTAAACATAACTTGACTAACGGCATAATAGATCAAAAATTGGATTTTCGTAAAACAGGTCCTCATTGCAAATGTTATTCTTGACTAACGGACAAAGTAACTTTCGAAGAATCATCTTGTGGTTCTAAAATTTGACTCTTCATCAATGCATTCTCTTCACGACTCAAATGGGATTAGGGTGATGAACCGGGTCATCGTTTGTTCATGCACGTTATTTGTAATCTGCTATTCCTTCAGATCCGGAATACCAACTATTTTATAACAAACTTTGCTAAATCTTTTGCAGAACATATCAATGTTTCAGCTATGGGACCCAGCGTGATGAGAAGTTGCACAGAAAAATGGTTGGAAATTTGTTGTAAGTTCGGAAAATTTTCATATTATCGTTATCAGTACTACGCTAAACTGTATATATATATGTATATATATATGTATATATATATATATATATATATATATATATATATAGATCCATTTATGTAAATCGAAAATTTAAAAGATTATCAAAGAAGACTGTGTGATTTGAAAATAATCTGTCTGGATATGGTTTAGCACACGAAAAAAGAGAATTCTTTTTTGGTTACAGATGAATCCACCGAAATTTTATCAAAACACGAAGGGTTACACAACACATGCAATGAAGCGTACCAAAAACGTTGCGGGGAATACAGTAAGAAATACGTGGGCAAAACTAATTGCACGAAGTACCCTGATGGCAAATGCCGTAAGTATCATATGCTACACAGTCTTTTCTTTTGACTTGCCTAAATAACTTGAATTTTGATATGTTTCGATAAGACAGTTGAGCTGGACCAATCAAATGTTCGTTATTGGTCTTAGTTCATTGTTCTTCCGCTATCATTTGCATTTGGCAAAGCAAACCATTAGACGATAGGAAACGAACAATTAAAGAAGACAAGTCAGATCGTCCTCCATATGGTGAACGAGGACTGACTTCGATTTCGATGGAACCCTGACGCTCGCCCCCAGCTAACAATGGTTGATTGATAGTGATATTTCTCGTTCCATGATTTGCAAAGCCTCATAACCCTCGAGCCTAAGTGCCATGAAAATGTCTTCCCTCCTAACTGTGGAGGGTTTGGTTCGAACAATTTGCTTGTAATAATATATATATATATATATATATATATATATATATATATATAATGTCTATTTTTCCAAACTGGCCTGATTTGAGAACATTTGCCGATCAAAACGTGGCACAATCAGGGAGGAAGGGAGAAATGGAGTCTGATTCAATGCATTATTTTGGACGCAACACTGTCAGCTGGGCTACACAAAGCAGGTGACTTTCTTGGGAGTCCACAACGGGAGCGTTTACCTATCCACACCTCGGCCCTCAAGGCCACCGGACGAAAATTGGTGTCAGCAGCACAATAATGCTGATGACTGATTTCTCAGTTCCTGTGCCCTATGGCGCAAACCGGATATCCTGGGTTCCCAGCACCCCTCCGGCCACAGATGCCGATGACCATATTGCTATATGCTTCGAAAGCCGTCGGTGTTTTCGGTTTGGATCCAGGGTTTAATCATCTTCCTAGGACTGAATACTAGTCAACTCTGTCGAGAGCTCCAGAGTTTCATCTCCTTCCTCAAGCTTTGGTGAAAACACCTGCTACAAGGAAATAGACCTCAAGACTTACTTGAAAGAGATTGCTTTAGACTTGCGGTCAACTGAGAGTATTCTAAGGGGCCTCTGGACAAGTAACCACCCTTGAACTTAAGTTACCAACTACCTAACTGTGGTGAAGCATTTGAAGGCAATGATTTATTGAACAAATAGACACGGATGTCCATTTTTATCTGATTATCTTCCGCCTTAATTGTCTGTACAAAGTATTCTAAGCCCTGTATGTTAGGTAATTCACTGAACTCTTCAAATACCACAATGGAATGTGGGTCATGAATTGTGTTAGGTTTCCATCCTTCTTGAATTTAGAAGTATACACTGCTTTTGAAATGTCCGAAGGAGCATTTTGTGGCTACATCAAAACAAAGCCACTTAGTTCTCGCCTTCGCAGAGATACGTTGCCTAGGAGATGTCGGAGTCGGAGTACTACGCAGGCGTCATCGCGCCTGTCAGAGAGCTTCTTAGATTATCGCCCCACTTTCTCTCGTAAACATCTCCAGTGACTTGTTGCACACTTGTTCCAGAGTAGACATTTTACTGATCCTATAAACTGGACGCTGTTCACAACAGCCTGGGATTCTCAACTAAGGACTAAGTAAATACCGTACCACCGCATTCGAAGCCATAGATACTAAGTGTATAGATCCCGAATCACGTTGGGAGCAAAGCCTGATACAAGCTCTAATGTTGCCATGACCACAGGGAAAGAGTGCTCGCTCCGCAATCTTTTGTACGGTACCACTTATTTCCACACAAATGTCACAGCTGTCCTTTGTTCATAAACATCCCATAACTAATCATTCGAAAGATTCTGCTGACTTGTTGAGTCTACACAATTCCATATACATCTACTTTACCATGCCTGCCTGTTCGAGACGCTTGTGATTTGTTCTGTTATTTGTGCGTTCAGTGTTTATCTAATTTTAGAAAGCAAATTTTGCGGATACGTGAACCATGATGCTGAGTACGCTATTTTATCTTTCTAACCTTTCCCTTTGATCTCTACGGAACATACTTAAAATACTTGAATCTCATACCACGTAGACAAAATAACGTTAGAAAGGCAGCTTAGCAGATTATTTTCTGTTGATTTATTACTTTACGGTGTTAGAAAAACCTTCAAATTTGCTGGAGTTAAACAGCCACATTTTATTTGAAAACAAGTCGATTAACCGTCAAACCAAAGATCTACACTGACCGACAATCAGGATGCACATTTTTTGCTTATTTTTGGCTGTTCCATTCATTTTCATGTCTTCATTGGAGGTAGCTGCCAAAAATATTACCAAACGACTCTCGAATGTTTTAAACGACTTAGGCAACGACCGGGATCACGCAATATCTTGTCAGAATATAAAAATCAAAATAGCATGAAACTCTCCCCGGTTGTAAGGAAAAGCCGTGAACCGTTGTTGTTCATTTCGAAAATAAAATTGTTTTTCTAATAAGATACCTAATTATTTTTGGTGTAGTGAGCTTTTGTCATTTCCTCCCATTTTGAAAATTGGAAACCACCGAAATGATACTTCAAAAGCTTCTTAGGCGAAAATATACAACTGAAAGAAACATTACCAGAGCCCGGATTCAAACTCTGAGTATAGAAGAGGATATGTACCACTGGTCAGCTCTAACAAGAGCAAAACATGAGTTTGGTGCTTCCGAGTGTAGAGTTGGTCGGATGACCTCCGGATTGTGCGTGGAAGGTGGAGTTCAAAGGACATTCATCCGAACAAGAAGAAATTCTACCAGACCTTCAAACAAATGAGGAAAAACAGACGAGTATACAGAGTTTTGAAAAAACATCAGATGGAGATTTATGAGTTGAGATTTTTCCAGATATGAGTAGATTTGATCTCGCAGTAGGCAAAACCTCGGTTTTGCGAATACCATCGAACGATAGAAAAGCCCATGTGGTTGTGAAAATGCGGTACATTTCAACAGAAATACCGACAAAGATATTTGAGATTTGCCCCTCGCGTGAACACTGTGACAATATGTGTAGTTTCTACTTTGTGTTTCGTAATTTCCAAGCTCAAGGGTACCTTATTTTGCAATCAAAGCACGATCACGTAGCATAATATCCATGGGAACTGCGTATGCGCCTGTGCAAACTCACCACATGTTTTGGGGTAACTAAATGATAACTCTATCGTCACTGCAATCGTGTATACCAAAATGACTCCACGGTTACCCTTTATACCCGTACATTTTTCAAAATTTAGAAAACAACGATAACGAAACTGGGAAGGTTCCTCAAACGAAAATACACAGTTTGGGAAAACAAAACAAATCGAAAAGAAATTCTAACAAAAGACCAAAAATAGGTGAGTAAGCGCTGTTAAAAGATAGCATTAGAATGAGTTGCTGGATTGAATTCTATCGACATATGATTAAATTTTCTCTCACTGTAAACGAAAATTTGATTTCGCGAATATTAACGAAATAAAGTTATAGTACAAAGTGGAGTTGTATTGTATTACTTCGAGGAAAACTTCGGGATATGTATTTGAGAATCACCTTCCATGCGAACAGCAGAACAACCTGTGAAAAAGATGTGGTTCGTGGTGGTCTGATAGATTATCTGACTTTATGGTCAGAATGCGATTACGTAGTTTAGTTCTGGTGCGTACTGTGTGTGCATTCATGAAGCTTTAAGGTTCAGCATCATCTTTGAGAAATATTACCGAGTATCATACCACGTCACGCATCCGCCACATTTAAAGATAATATTAGTGTAAGAGCACACTCCAGTGGCTTGAACTCCCTTCGTGTAAAGACGGGAACTTTTGATTTCCCTGAATATTCATGGGTTCAAGAATTTGACTGCACAACCTTTAGATTAATTGAGCATATTACGGAAGATGAACGGTCTTACGCACGTCATTAAAAAACAGAATTCCGGCGATAACTAGTTGATTCCATTAGCCAAAATCACACACCCTCATCAGGACCAGAAATTCTCCAAACATCTACCGAAAGCACTCAGAGCTCGGGAATCCCAGGCCACAAAAACGGAAAAAAATACAGAACCTTTTTTTGGAATGTTTCGCTGGTGATACAACGCTGTTTGGCATGCAGTAGGACCCACAAAGCCCTTAACTTTTACCACATCTTTCCATTTCAAATCGTGATAGAGTAACACATCCAAATTACCCTCACCCTCACTGACAACCTAAACCGTTCCTTTAAAATATTTCCAGCTTGAGCATTCTTTTTCATTGTTGTTATTATTAAACTGCCGGAAACGCTTCTCAACAAACCGCAAATGTTTAGCACGACTTAATAATGCTCATACTGAGAAAAAGGATTCATCGCAAATCGCTGGACTAATTCATCCAACATCACTTGAAAAGCTCTGTGGTCGTACTTGAGCGCGGCATATTTGGAGTATTTATCGGGCATTTTTAGGCTGAAACAATGGTATTTTCACTCAAAAACTACTGCCCATACTCACTGTCTTAAAGTTAATTTGGTAATTGTGTACGGCTGCAATAAAATGATGAGCTTTCTTTTGGACCACTGGTTGATATCTCTATTGCCGTTATGACCACGTATTGTATATACTTTATACCAAAATAACTTCATATTTCGCCGTTTTCCCCTTTTTTCATTTAGTAAAAACCAGGAAAAATGCAACCAAAAACTCTTCTTTAACGAGGATGAGCAATTTGGGAAAACAAATCAATTTTAAAATATCATCTAAGAAAAGACGAACTATAGGTGAGAGCAAACATTTTGTAAATAACGTCAAACTGACAAGGATCTACTGGATTAATCCAGAAGTAAATGGACTGTTTCCTGCTGAAGTCGAAATTTCCGATTTGTGATTATCATTGATAGATCGAGTTGTACACGAGGTTGTGGTATAAAATTACCGTGTTTAATTTCATTGCAAAACAAAGACCTCTCGTAAGATAAGTGAAGTCCATCCCAGCCATATTCTCGCACGTTATTCCATAGCATGATGATGTACTTCCCAAATAGGATACGTGATTCACAATATTTACTTTTGAGAGTTCCACCACGGTATGATCAAGTCGTCTCATATCGGTTTTCAACACTAGTAATATCTTGACTACGTTGACGTACTGGAAATTTTTATACATAATTTGGCGTTTGTGCAAAATATTGCTTAATCTGCTCACTAAAATCCGTACAACTGGATATTGCATTCACAGAGTGCAGTTAGACCCAAGAATTTTCCAACTTTCCTTTTCAGTATTTCAGTTGTTCACAGGCCTTCATTTTTTGGTGCAACTGAGGAAATCACAAAATTTCCCGTATATATGACGGAAACCAAGGCTGATCGAATGCGCTTTCAGAACATGTTTGTGAGCCTCGGAAAGATGACCTGTAAATTAGTTAACTTATTTCAGTATAACATGTTGTAGTCGGGAACGGAAATGCGTGCTCCTTCTTCAGTTTTAATCTGGTGGCTTTTCGTGATTTTTCTCAGAACAATGGATTTAATTTACTTGAATTTGTAGTGTACAAGACTGTCGCCCCGTTACTGAGCGACTCGTGGATAAGCAAACCCCGAGTCCCAAGGCGGAAGGCACAAGTTCGCTTTATTACAAGTACTGTAGGACAAATTATCAAAAAATTATTAACTTACTTCAAATCGCGTATAGGCCCTTAACAGAATCAAGAAAGTCAAAGAGGGCTTCAAAACGCCCGGGCGAGAATGGACAGAAAAAGCTTCAGATAGCAATGCAGGAGTGAGTCAAGTGGTTCACAAAGAATGTCCTCGATTATGGGAAAAATTTTGACCACCCGACAGCCAGAAGTAATTGTCTGAAGGAACATATATATATAGGTGTGATGAAGAACAAATGGAATATCCTGGCTATGAGAAAATAGTATGATCATAACGGGATGGCCGAAACTCAGTCATTCACACTGATAAGCCAAAGAGAGAGAGAGAGAGAGAGAGAGAGAGAGAGAGAGCCAGAGAGAATTATACCCAGCCAGTGGAGCCCGGTCAAACAACCCAGGTGGTAATGAGCCAATAACAGAATGGGGCGGGCAACAACCGACACATGATTGGGGAAGAGTGAAGGGAGACAACAACTCCAACGCAGTTGTCGTCGAAACCAGTAGGTCAGTACATATAGGAAACCAACGATGACGATGTTTACGTAAGCTAATAAAATCTATTAATAATCAGGTTGCAGTATGCAAAGATCAGTGTTCCTCCGAGGTAGGTTGCCCGTGTTTGGTCCAAAATAATAAAAAAAGAAAATTCCATGGGCACAAAGGCTCTGTAAGAGCATTACAGGGATCCTACACTTACTTTAGTTGAACAAACTGTCAACAACCTGCTCACTACAACGGTTTAATAATAAAATACAAGCTCAATAAATGAACTCAAGACAGATGCGACCTAAAGTCAATCAACAATGGTCATGAAAACAAGAAAAATAAATTATCACGCTGGCTACTTGGCGAGAGGGCAGTGGCCCGCGTGGAAACCAATGGTCTAGCTCATGGGATCTAAAGAAACCTTTTGTTAAGTGCGATGTACAAAGTTATAATGAATAGCATGGGATCTGAACAAAAACAGTGTGAAGGGGTTTCCAGATATGGCAAACGAAAGGCTTGAGTAAGATCATGATGCCAAACACGGTATCAGGTTCAATGTAATAATTCACTTTATAATACCGCCAAATTTATCAAAGGAAATCGTGGAAGTACACATAGATGGTGTCATCTGCATCGTAAGGAAACATTAGCATTGTACATAAGTAGAACCTCCACGGAGATTCGAACCTTGAGCAAACCATTATGAGTCGTACAGCTTAACTCTAGTCTATCCGGAATGATTCTCAGCCGTTTGTTTCATTTATGTTCGTAAATTAGCCAAGGCTTTTATTTGGCTGGAACATTTTTCATTAAATTTAGCCTCGAAGGACAGTTTATCCACAATTGAACTCGGTCGCTATGCGAGCAACAGATTGTTCTCATGCAAAAGCCAGAAAGTTATAGAGAGCAGTATTGAGTTAAAACAAGCAATTTGGACCCCGTCGGATATATCCGACACATCTTTTGAGCCGTTTTCTGGTCACACCTGAGAGTTTTACCAATATGCCACTCATACTTTCGGTTCTATTCGTGACTTTTCTTTTCTCCTGCCCTTTTATAAAGTCGGATCCAAAGGGAACAAAACTAGAAAGAGCTCTGAAGAAGAAACATACAACTTGCCCAAACAAACTAAAGTCAAAAGAGTTTCTAACAGAAAAAGAAAAGTTGGTGAGCGTATGATATTTGCAAATAGCGTCAAATTGAGATATTTATGTTACATTTTATCCATATTTAGTTGCAACCTTCGTCACTCTAAGCAAACCATCCATTTGTAGAATATCACAGAAAGATATAAATACCACATTTGGTTGTAAAGATTCGGCAAGATTCGAGAGAAACATTGGCATTGATATTCGCCCTCTGCCTCCCGCACGAATATCATGACCATCTGTGGGATTTTTACTGTTTGCTTCGTAATTGGCTCGTGTATTGTTGGTTTAATTTGCGATCAGAATACCATCACCTAGTATGGCTTCCATGTGAATTGTTTATGCCTCCGTGAAACCCCGAAAGTCCAGCATCATTTCTTACGGGAGTATTGTGGAGTATCAGATACGATTGCGACTCTAACACGTTCACATATTTTAGTAAACCAGAGTCAAATGCTTCATTACAGTCAAATGAAGGTTCAGTATCACTGAACATTCGTGGGTTTTGGGTTCCTTCAAACAACCCTGAGATACTCTGAGAAGCCTTCAATAAGCGATCCGTCGCACCGTGTGTCACTATGAATCAGTTATCTAACGGTGACTAGTAGACTGGATTGACAAAACTCACACAATCTAACCAGATCCAGAAACCGGCTCACCACAGAATTATCCCAGTTCGGAGTTGGATCTGGCAATGCACTATCTGATCTGACAGTTTACATCCATGGAATCGAACGTGAGATTTTAAAGCTGTCCAGCATCCGGCCAAGTAGATAATAGTCCATGCCCAGTTCACAAATGCCTTCACTTGTGAACGGAGTTTGCAACCGAGGGTGATTTTTACCTCAAAATGGTGCGCGAGGACGACCAAAACTTTTCTTTCTTCCAGATACTGATAGCACTGACATTGTATTTAAATCCCATTGACCGTATCTCAGTGAATCCATGCTGTTTATTACCGTTTTGTACAAATCGTAATGGTTATTTTGATGGAAATGTTTACTTCCATACAGGAGATTTACAAGTCAACTAGATACCACCCAAATGATAAATATGCATAACAAGTGATTTGCCTCATCCAAAAACCTCGAACTGTTGGGTTCGAAATAAGCCACCGTTGCTCGTTTCCTTATTCGACAGCTTTTGATAAGGTAGCCTTTCGATTCTTGAAGTGATGTTACCTCTCTGCATATTAGGTAAACAAGGAACTAAAAGATGACTTTGTTCTGTCGGTTGTTTAGCAATACCAATTTGCGATTTACTTGAATCCACACGTAGCAGACAGATGTGTATGAATAACTGCTCGTCCTTTCCTTTGTGAATGCATGCACAGACAACAAAACAAAGTCGATTGTTCATAAAGTGGTCTCTCAAAATCCGTCAGTTTACACTAGACCATCAAGAAGAAAACACATCCGAGTCGACTGCGAAGAAGCAGCTACAATTGCTTGTCGTAAGTCACCATTTCTGTTCTCTTTAGGATCAATGAACATACGGGTTTGGAAAACTCCTGCGTTGAACATTCCAAGAGATCATAGCAGTTATGGAGCGAATCTGCTATTCATCTGTGATTTTGAACTCGGGAAATCTTTTCTCCTGTAGCACTGGCAAAATGGTTGAAATTTATCAAATTTCCAAATCGTGAGAAGTTCGTTTCACTTTCAGCAAACAGATTAGGCTAGTCTACAGATTTCGGTGTATACGTTTCTAAAAACAATCAGAATTTGATTGGCAAATATGCAGAAAGCCGACGACAGTGATGGTTATTTCGAAAAATCAATCACCTTGAATAAACAAAAGCGTTTTCAGGTAGCTTGCGCGAATCAAATTACGAACAGCACAGAATCGTTCACTTTTGTTCACATCGTATCTACATAGTAGTCCACTCACGGCGTCATTCGAAAGGTATTTCACAAAGTAACTTTCCTGCCTTCTTTCTGTCATTCCTTCTATTGAATCCACCGAAAACAACACAGAGATTCCCTCATGTGAACGACCATCGAGTGATTCGCACCGTTCTATTTCATTGATTCCCAATTGAGTCTTTCGGGAGAGATACTGGGAACAGCTACTAGCCCATCGGGTAGAGTTGTGTAATCAGTTCAGAGATCGACGCATAATTCAAACACCAAGACTCATGAATCCTGAAGATCTTGTTTCAGTTGAACGTTTTCTCGGTTACCATCTAGTTATTACCCTAGTTACGTCAAACGTCCTTGTCGAGCTAGCATTTTCTTGTAGGAAGGTGTTTGTATTCAGCACGTGCGCCACAGCTACACTGAACCCATGCTGTGAATCAGATTGACCATTGAATTTGAAAAACCAGATAAGATAGCGCACTTAAATAACTGAAAGCAAATAGCTTTTGCAAAGTTCTCCGCAAGTTGTTTACCCGCTATTTTCGTTCGTCTAGATGTCCGAGTTTTACAACCACTGGTTCCCATGATTTTGTCCACAGTTCAATACATCAGAATAATGCCTTCGGACATTATGGTTTGGAATGCGTGCAACGAATTCCTACTAACGTATTGCCGTACGTCCCCCGGTTTCTTCATATGAATGCTACCTGAACATTTTTTTTGAGAACTCATTTCTTGGAATCAACGGGTACTGATAAATTATTCTCAACCCTTATTTCCGGTGCTCCACTTTTCTAGAAGTCTCGTTACTTGTTGTTTGATGAAATATTTATTAAATTGCTCATGAATTTCGATCAACCGTTTCGTCTTTTTCGTGTTTTAAAGATTACTACAAGGAAGATGGCTGAAAGAAGTTGCCCATATTGTGATCAACGATATTTCATTCTATAATCATCCGTCAACACCTAGTCAAGCACGACTGACACCAACGCTGTTCTTCTTCATGACTCCGCAAGAATATATTCGTCTATGCTCGTTTATTGTTTTTTCTGTTGCGAAGATTTGGGACTAACGATTCCATCAGGACGTATTCAGATTACCACATTCAAATAAGAAATATCATACGGATTGATATCTAATCCCTTTTAGAAATTTCCGACTACGATCGTACTGTTGGGATGCCTGCATTTGCGTACCGGAGTTTTCTATCAACCAAATCCAATCACTTGCACTTTATACCCTGTGGAACATGGAATACCTTCTTTTAAATGTATTCAGGCATAAACTCATACAATATACTCAGTGTAGTTGAATATTTCATCAATATCCTGGAAGTATGACAATGACAAACACCATGCAACTCAACATCAAACAAAGAAAAGTAAACACTTGTTTTCTTGCGATTTGATTCGGTTGGCCGATTTCATCTGACTTGAGAGAAGAGGATCTAACGAAAACATTTTTTTCAACAAATTACCAGCCAGATAAACTGCATGGGGAAAATTTTGCGTTCCCGAAAGTCTGATGAAAGACGGCACGTGCTTGCATGAGGAAAAAGGTTTGCAAATAATTGCAGAAGGTCTGATTGTGAAGTCGAGTAGTTTATCTTTCGCGCTTAGGCTCCATGATGAACTTCAACAAGCAAGTTACAACACAAACTCCGCCAGATGAGTTCCTTTTGGAAAATCTTACCGATTTCTCACTTACAGCTTGAAGCATCCAAAGCAATTATATGAAACCGGGTAATCAGTTAGGGCCAGGATGGGCTAAGAGTGAAGGTCACACGCTTTTGGTCTCATTGAGCCTGCTTGCAAGAGCGATCGTTAATAGTCTCAGTATCCACAATCAGTGTTCTGGACATTATTGGTGTTCTATTCTCAAGTTCGATTCAGGTCTATACATATATATATATATATATATATATATATATATATATATATATATATATATATATATATATATATATATATATATAGAGAGAGAGAGAGAGAGAGAGAGAGAGAGAGAGAATGTAAAGTGAATTCAGTACACTTATGAAATTCCCATGTAGTTCTCTTTTCTCACTCCTGTGACTTTGATCAGAGTGTTACCCGGCCTTTCCAAGCGCTTCGACCCACAGAGCTTCCTTTAATTTCCCTGGATTAAACCCGGTTATTTTGCCTCCCTTCACTTACCGCTTCTCCATGGGTGTATTTTACTCTTTATCGATTTTCCATTCCGGTCAATCCAGGGACCTACGACCTTCGAGCCTTTCGTGCGCCATATATAACCTACCTTGTGTGTCACGTTTTCTTACGTTCTTTGTCGGCTCTCTCACCCGTACTGTGCCAGTGACCTTTGCACTTTCATCCCATGCTAAAGATCACGCCACATTTGCATGATCGTCTAGATCAAGCGTCCGTGCAATCCTCTTAATCGTCGTCTGAACTAGTTTCATCGTCATATTTCCATCCACCCGTTGTATTTATGTACCACGCTCTTTCTATGATTGGTTCATTTTTCTTGCTATAGAAGCTGAATTCCGTCCTATTCTGATGCTTCCGTCCAGTACCACTCGACATACGTTCCTCGCCAGACAGTTCGAACGGTATGTCTACTCCCGGACCCTTGTGATTGATTTGGTAACAAAATTGAGGTATGTTTTTGTGATTGTAAGCATCGTTCGCTAAAGTACATAAAGATTACCGAATCGAATTATTTGACTTTGGGTTTCGGATTCGGGCTCTATGAGTCACTCAACCAATGGACAGCAGTTCAGTTACAAAGAGGGGGAAAGACAGAGACTACCTGAGAAACTATTTACACAGAATGAGTTCTGATTCTTTCCACAAATCGATATTTCAGTAACCTAGTGTACAGATTTCATCTTCAAATCACCTATGGTTTTGTAGGAATTTATCAGTCACATATGATGGACAATCTCGGTGCAGATAATGCCTTGACGATTAACGTGGTTTCTTAGGGTCAGATTCGGACTGAACACAAACGGTGCGTAAATTAAGTCTGTCAGTAATTATTAGAGAAGACATCTGGCTGGTCCACTTTGCTTTGGTAGAATCGTTTTGCCGGGAAAACGTGGTCCATGATGGCTGCTGAATGATACCTGTATTTTAACCCGAAAGACCGTTGTACATTATACGGATCAATTTTATGTGACTATAATCATGAGGCTTCACTTTTTTGGATCAGCTCAATAAATGTTTCTTCAATGGTCAAACATAAAACAGACCCATCAAGACAGATTGGTTTTGTATGCTTCTGTGTACTAAGTAGGCGTGCTTGTTTCACAGTGCTAGCAGTCAGTCGTCTGAAGTTTTGTTCCACGACCTTCCCAATAGCAGTGCCATTGATCCGTGACTTTTGAGGACAGTAGACAAAACAGCGATTGCAAAACAATGAAGAAATTCCACGGGTACACAAACGGATATCAAACACATTCCATATCAATCGATGTTGTGATAACTATCAGCAAATGACAGAAAGTGGAGAGCTGCGTATTGATATATTCCATCCCATTCAACGAGTTGGATGAACTTACTCGGGGCAAACAATAAGTCTGCTATCAATCCACTTGTCTTGTCGCAGTTTCACTCAATGCTCAGGCTGTTATTTGCGCACAGTCTCCATACTTTTGAAGTTTGTTGGCATTTACAACTCTGGAAAAGTATTTATATTAAATCATAGACATTATTCCCTATTATTATTGGTTTCATTGCTTCTATCATCTACGTTTTAGTGCGTACCCGGTGCAGATATGTATAATTATCATATATTTCAGGATGGATCAGTGGCGTACTGATAGCTGTAACTCGGTAAAGTAATCGACAACAGATGCAAGGTTCGAAAGAAGGACAGAAAGGTTTTAATTTCACCAAGATAATTATATGGCCATCACTCTAACTGTTTTTTTACAAATTACCTCCAAATAACAACAGCTTCCTTATTTGTATAATTAGGATGACGTATCCAGTTCACCAATCTATCCACGCAAACACGCACACCCACATCATCTACATCATCATTAACATCATCAACATTGTATGAAGTAAAACAGAAAGGTGAGTCACATTGGACACTGCCTTTCTCACAAGGGTGCACGTAGGAACAAAAACAACGAATATACAATTTAGTAACAGAGCGGAACTACAGGGGTGGGAAAAAGAAAAAGGAACCCCCTAGTAGCCATCACGTGGAACAAGCAGTCGAACTGTTGAGAAGCACAATGATCAATCATTCTGATCCGATTGGCACTGTCCAAGGTTCTCTGCCTTATTCCTCAGCGTCTCCAGCTAACTGACTGAAGGATCTTTTATAAATAAACCAAAAAGAAGTGGGTCACATAATTTCTCTGAGTTGGCTAAACATTTCTACATTCCCGGCTGCCAAGTCATTTAATGGCCGCCACGTGACTTCCTCCACTCCCCAGAAGGAACGGAAAACAGGGCGCGGTACGGTAGACCTGCGTTTGCCCTACCTAAAATGTGCCCCAACCAATGAAATCTTCGGAACGACGACCAATACTCGATTTCTTGCTTCAGCATTACCCATTCAGTCGTTCCATCCCATCTTAGCGATACTACGCACAGAGTGATAGTTGAAAATCTCAGAGCTACGAACATCTTCCGCACCCAAACTCCACTTCTCTCAACCATACAACAGAAATGACTCCATCATGGCATAGTACATGACATTTTAACTTAAGCGAAATATCCGGTTGATGTCATAAGTGCTTCATTCCAGCCTACTCTGCTCGAACCTTCGATATACGTGTGCTCACGTCCATTACCGTGCCTCCGTCTGTTGCCAGCTCCTCTTCATAGAGCATCAAGTTCGGAACCATTGACGTTCAGTCTTCCAACATCACTTTACAATTTGAAGGTGAAAGGCGAATACCCAATGGAGCTACAGCAATGGATAAATGGGACACCCTTTTCGAACACCGCTGGTTGTTTTGATTGAACTGGATGGTTCGCCGTAAACCCTCGAGCGACCAGAAGTATAAAAGTACAATGAGCCTATAGATTCACGAACTTCTGTACCATACCTCTTCGGTAAAGAACACGGAATAGAGCTGTTTGAAAAACAGAATCGAAGGGGCCTTACAAGCCAACCATTATTGTCGGTCGATTGCATGTGTGATGCTTTCATGTCATTGATGAAATGAATAAGCTTGGTCGATGTGTCCTCAACCTGGGCGGAATGCAACCTGCTGTTTGCTGGCTTTCCTCTCACGAGCCAGTGTTAGACAGCGCAGCAAATCAGGATTTATACCCCGGTGACTATCGGAATTCAACTGTTTCCACAATGGTCACTACAATCATTGCGTATTCACCTCCTGAATAATAGTATGAGCAGTAACCCTCCTCCTAATAGGAGAAAACCCTCCTTGCTTCCGATGTCACGGAAAAAGGTGGCAAGTGATTATATCAAGGCGTCTCCAACAGGTTTGAAAATAACTAGGAGTTCCTCAAGACCAGGATCTTTTCTACACATTAATAATCGTGCTGGATTCTACTTTCACTTCCGACGGAAGCCCAAGTGGTACTCCCTAATGAATTGTAGTTGTTTGCTTCGGAGTAACTGCATTACCGCATGACCAGCTGAACTGATCCCGGCCCCGTGATCATCTGCAAGGCTGTGCAACGCGGTCCCAATCTCGTGTGATAGATTTGCTCATAGCTACTGCAGGACTCTGGGTTGGACAAAAGATGTGCAGCTAACCAGGTTTGGGTTTTGCCTCAAGGTATATGAATCTGGAATGGTTATCACGCTGAAACGAATGCATAGTCCTACTCTATGTACCTGGATCGATAGGGTCTACTTTCCCGAACAGAACCTCACCACTGGTAGTTTATACTGATACGATCAGTCTGACTCACAGTACCTAAAGAGTTAGAGCGTCATATCGCCGTGCAACCCTGTTTGTGTTGGAAATTAGTTGTATGCAAGGAACCACAGATTGTCTGCACAAAGCTTGAAAGGACTAGCCCCGTTATCAGTACTCTGAGGGGACAAGGAATAAAGCATACCTAAACAAGCTTCCGACTCACTACATTTGCACGTGGGCACTAAAATCACTAGCTTGTACTATAATATCAGAACAACTGTTGCTTCGAACGACAGTTACGAGATCATCATTGAATTCATTTCCCTGAATGTCAGATCTCCAGTCTGTTGGAGAGTATGCCGAGATCACAAACAGACTGCGCTTAATACGATTATCCTTTCGAACGCCAACTGACAGGTGTCTTGTGTCTGGTTAAAGTCTCGCTCATAAAGCAGACAACCAATCAACATTCCCTTCGTGAATGAACATGCGCCTGCTTAGCCTCGATCGTTTATCATGCTTCAGAACCAGCAGTATAGATTTAGTGATTTTGCTGTGTACCGATTGGTCTTATTCTTTTGAGCTTGACAGTACATGTAGTTTAGCTCTTTCTGCTAACTTACTTGATTGGTTGCCGTTTACTCACCGGCTACCCCTGGGTTTTATGTTTTTATCCGTACACATGTCATCAGAGCCACAATTACGTGTTCTCAATGACTAACTACGAACACAACCTCTTTAAAACGATATCTAGTCTGAAATGGTAGGTTAAGCCTCGTCAGTCAAGATCATTTCTTTACCACATGGACCCGCAGTCCTGGTTGCTTCTTCTCTTGAAGAGCAGAGAAAATATCTTGATGAGATATCAGGAGAAATTATTTGAATCAAATTTCTCGAAACTTGAGAGCACCATTCCCTACGCTGCAGACGTTAGTCTCCAGAGCATCTATTATGAGCGCTGGGCACGACTGCTGACCGGCCTGCGTGAGTGTAAGCACATTAAGTAAGCGGAGATTCAGAGGCTGTCGAAGCTTGAGAAAATATGAGTTACAAGATACAGGAATAATCATGATATTACCCAACAGTAGACCGTTATCAGTAGAAGCCTTATGGTTAGGTATGGACGGCCACGAGATGTGATTAGGGACAGAGAACAAAGGTTGAATAAAGGGGAGAGAACTCTGAACAGCATTCCACTTATCATCATTCACCCAGCTCGATGTAATGGGTGGCTCGGTCGTGATAATTTTGAGCGACGATCAAATTATTTGTATTCTTACGTTACACGGGATATGTCATAGGGTACCGTTGGCAGGCCCAGAAGCTAAGCAACAGAACGATTGGGGTTTTCAACCGAAGCCTTTATTTCTTACATAAACTTGTCCGCAACACAGCAGAGAGTGGCTAGATAGGGGCTTGAGGATTCTCCTAAGTCAAGTCAG